>CM053604.1:33266092-33322321 GCA_028646535.1 Procyon lotor
CTCCTCAAGGATTTTGATGGATTCCTGTCTCACATGGAGGTCTTTGATCCATTTTGAGTCTAGTTTTGTGTGTGGTGTAAGGAAATGGTCCAGTTTCATTCTTCTGTCTGTGGCTGTCCAATTCTTCCAACACCATTTGTTGAAGAGACTGTCTTTTTTCCATTGGATATTCTTTCCTGCTTTGTCAAAGATTAGTTGACCACAGAGTTGGGGGTCCATTTCTGGGCTCTCTATTCTGTTCCATTGATCTATGTGTCTGTTTTTATGCCAGTACCATACTGTCTTGATGATTACAGCTTTGTAATAGAGCTTGAAGTCTGGAATTGTGATGCCACAAACTTTGGCTTGCTCTTTCAACATTCCTCTGGCTATTCGTGGTCTTTTCTGGTTCCATATAAATTTTAGGATTATTTGTTTCATTTCTTCAAAAAAAATTGATAGTATTTTGATGGGGATTGCATTAAATGTGTAGGTTACTTTAGGTAGCGTAGACGTTTTCACAATATTTTTTCTTCCAGTCCATGAGCATGGAGCGTTTTTCCATTTCTTTGTGTCTTCCTCAATTTCTTTCATGAGTACTTTATAGTTTTCAGAGTACAGATTCTTTGCCTCTTTGGTTAAGTTTATTCCTAGCTATCTTATGGTTTTGGGTGCAATTATAAATGAGACTGACTTCTTATTTTCTCTTTCTTCTGTCTTGCTGTTGATGTATAGAAATGCAACTGATTTCTGTGCCTTAATTTTATATCCTGACACTTTACTGAATTCTTGTACCGAGTTCTAGCAGTTTTGGAGTGGAGTCTTTTGGGTTTTCCACATAAAGTATTGTATCATCTGCAAAGAGTGAGAGTTTGACTTCTTTGGTGATTTGGATGCCTTTAATTTCTTTTTGTTTTCTGATCGCTGATGCTGGGACTTATGGTACTATGTTAAACAGCAGTGGTGATAGTAGACATCCCTGCCATGTTCCTGATCTTAGGGGAAAATCTCTGTTTTTCCCCCATTGAGAATTATATTCGCTGTGGGTTTTTCATAGGTGGCTTTGATGATATTGAGGTATGTACTCTCTATCCCTACACTTTGGAGAGTTTTGATTAAGAAAAGATACTGTGCTGTGTTAAATGCTTTTTCAGCATCTAATGAGAGTATCATATGTTACAGACCTCTTGTCCCAAGCTGCTTTTAGGATTTTCTCTTTGTCACCAAGACTTATAAGGTTTACTATTAAATGACAGGGTGTGGACCTATTTTTTATTTCTAGATGTGTTCTCTGTGCCTCCTAGATTATGGTGCTTGTTCCCTTTGCCATATTAGGGAAATTCTCTACTATAATTTTCTCCAATATACCTTTGGCCCCTCACTCTCTTTATTCTTCTTCTGGGATCCCAATTATTCTAATATTGCTTCATCTTATGGTATCATTTATCTCTCTAATTCTCTCCTCACTGTCCAGTAGCTGTCTGTCTCTCTTTTGCTCAGTTTCTTTATTCTCCATCATTTGGTCTTCTATATCACTAATTCTCTCTTCTGCCTCATTTATCCTAGCAGTAAGAGTCTCCATTTTTTTATTGCACCTCATTAGTAGCTTCTTTGATTTCAACTTGGTTAGATTTTAGTCTTTTATTTCTCTAGAAAGGGATTCTCTAATATCTTCCATGCTTTTTTCAAGCCCAGCTAGCACCTTGATAATTGTCATTCTGAACTCTACTTCTGACATATTACTAATGTCCTTATTGATTAGGACCCTAGCTGTCGGTACTTCCTCTTGTTCTTTTTTTTTTTTTTTTGCAGTGAGTTTTTGCACTTTGTCATTTTACCCAGATAAGAATAGATGAATGAAAGAACAAAATACTAAAAGGTTGGCAAATAGCCCAGAAAAATATACACTAACCAAATTGGAAGAGACCCAAAACCGGAGAGAAGAAAGGGGAAAAAGATAAAAAATAAAAAAATATATATTAGACTGGTGAATAGAACAGAGCCACCCACTTGATTTTGGGTGTATGTTGGTCTGTTAGAAGAAACTACCTCCCAAAATTTTAAAGAAAGAAAAATTTATATATATACACAAATATGGGTAAACATGATGAAGGGATCGAATATGACTGTAAAGATGAAAATTTAAAAAGATTCTAAAAAAGGAATTGATAAGATAAGAAGATAGTTGGAAAAAGAAAAAAAAGGGGGGAGAAAATGTGGTCAGGCTGGAGACTAGAATAAAGCTATGCGCTAGATTTAGGGTATGTCTTGATCTATTAGAAATAATTGTATCCCAAAATTTTAAAGAAAAAGAACCTATATCAATACAAAAAATAAGGTTAGATACAATGAAGGGATAAAATATGACTATAACAATGAAAATTTAAAAAGATTTCTTATAAAGGTATTGATAAGATAAAATAGTTAAAAAACATTAAAATAGGAAAGAGGAAAAGTTAAAAAAATAGGATAAGTAAATAATAAAATCAAAAAAATTTAACTTATAAGACTAAAGGATTATGGGGAAAAAGCCATGAATTCTATGTGTTGCTTTCCCCTAGCTCTGGAGTTCCACAGTTCTCATTGATCAATGAACTTGGTCTTGGTGGATGTTCTTGCTGATCTTCTGGGGGAGGAGTCTGTTGCAGTGATTCTCAAATGTTTTTGCCTGAGGCGGAATTGTACCGCCCTTTGCCAGGGGCCAGGCTAAGAAATCTGCTTGGGTTCACTCTCCGTAGCTTTTGTTCCCTGAACGCTTTCCGTACAGCTTTGGAGGACAGGAATGAAAAGGGCGGCCTCCCAATCTCTAGCCCTGGAAGGGGCCAAAAGCTCAGGGCCCCACTCTTCAGCGAACCCTCAGAGAAAAGCAGTCAAACCCTCTGGTCTCCCTGGTCTCCCTGGTCTCCAGCCTCACTCCGAGCTCAGCTGGCTGTGACTGAGCATTTCTATATCTGGTGCACAGTCCCATTTGGAGTCTCCAAACCCAGTAGATTCCTGCTATGTGCTCCCACACCACTCCTCCCGGAGGAGGAAGAAGGGGGTCTCCCTGGAACTGTCATTTGTGGGGTCCCTGATCAAAGAAGAGTGGCCAGACTGTGTCTTAGATCATGGCTTAAGGTAACCCTGAGCTGAGAGTGTACTCCTCAGCTCCATCTCTGTAGCCGGCTTCCCTGCTCCCATACCTGGGAGCTCTGCCACAGGCCTGCTTCTCCCTCTTCCACTACCCTCTGCTTGTGTTCCCTCTCTCGCTGTGTCTCTTTCTTCCAAATAAATAAATGGAAATCTATTTGAAAAAATGTCATCTTGCCATTTGCATTGACATGGATAGAACTAGAGGGTATTTGCTAAGCAAAATCAATCAGAGAAAAACAATTATCGTATGACCCCACTGATATTTGGAATTTTTTTTTAAAGATTTTATTTATTTATCTGACAGGGAGAGATCACAAGTAGGCAGAGAGGCAGGCAGAGGGCAGGGGGGGAAGCAGGCTCCCTGCTGAGGAGAGAACCTGATGCGGGGCTCGATCCCAGGACCCTGAGATCGGGACCTGAGCTGAAGTCAGAGGCTCTAACCCCCTGAGCCACCCAGGTTCCCCTGATATTTGGAATTTAAGAAACAATGCAGAGGGGAATGGGGGAAGAGAGGGAAAAAATGAAACAAGATGAAACCAGGGGCACCTGGGTGGCTCAGTGGGTTAAAGCCTCTGCCTTCAGCTCAGGTCATGGTCTTGGGGTCCTGGGATCGAGCCCCACATCGGGCTCTCTGCTCATCAGGGAGCCTGCTTCCCCCTCTCTCTCTCTGCCTGCCTCTCTGCCTATTTGTGATCTCTCTCTCTCTCTCTCTCTCTCTGTCAAATAAATAAATAAGATTTAAAAAAAAAAAGAAAAGAAAAAATGCTGATCTGCAGGAACATGCAGAAAAGTGTTTAAAAAAAAAAAAAAAAGATGAAACCAGAGAGGGAGAGAAACCATAAGAGACTTTTAATCTCAGGAAACAAACTGAGGGTCACTGGAGTGAAGGGGGTTGGGGAGGCAGATGGGGTGATGGGCATGAAAAAGGGCACATGATATAATGAGCAGTGGGGGTTATATAAGACTGATGAATCACTGAATTCTACCTCTGAAACCAATAATATGTCATATGTTAATTGTATTTAAATTTTTAAAAATACCATGTAGTGCTATATTGTTCAAGGTTCTGTGTGCAAATGACACACACCAACCCTAAGGAGCTTAAGCAAGAGGAGCTTGAGAGAACGCAGGGATGTCTCCAGAAAGGGTAAAGATGCTGAGCCTCAGAAGGACCTGGAATAGGGAGCCAGTGGGCACTGCTCCAGCTTCTCTCTGGTGCCTACAGTTCTAATTCCTGGTTCTCTGGGCAAGTCTGCTTCATTCCCCTTCCCCTCTCTCTGCAGACCAGCCTTGATTGATTCTGGTAGCACAGGGACAAGTATCATTGCTCTATAGTTACAGCCTCCAGTCCAAAGTTTGTACCACTTCATTCAAGCAAACAGACCAGACTGGATGGGATCTCTGAGTCTAATTGCAAATGTCTGGGTGAGAGAAACTGATTAGCTCCACCTAAATAAGGAATCCACCCCTCACCCATTTTCCTGTGCCCAGTGGTACCAGGTCACAACATAACATGGAGAGTAAAGGCCCACATTTGTGGAAGAAGGAAGGTAGGAGTAAAGGAAAAGTGTTTATTCTTAGAGGAGGTGACCTGTGAAGACATTCCAGGGGCACTTGGATGGCTCAGTGGGTTAAGCGTCTGCCTTCAGTAGAGGTCATGATCCTAGGGATCGGGTCCCACGTCATTGGGCTCCTGGTTCAGCAGGGAGTCAGCTTCTCCCTCTCACTCTCCCTCTATGTTCTCCCCGTCTCTCTCAAAAATAAATGAATAAAAATCTTAAAGAAAAATAAAAAGAGAGGCACCTGGGTGGCTCAGTGGGTTAAAGCCTCTGCCTTGGGCTCAGGTCATGATCTCAGGGTCCTGGGATGGAGCCCCACATCGGGCTCTCTGCTCAGCAGGGAGCCTGCTTCCCCCTCTCTCTCTCTGCCTGCCTCTCTGCTTACTTGTGATCTCTCTCTCTCTCTCTCTCTCTCAGTGTCAAATAAATAAATAAATAAAATCTTTTTAATAAATAAATAAATAAATAAAAGATAAAAAGACACTCCAAAAAGTATTTTCTACAGGTATGGACCATTATTATCCCCATTTGTTTTAAAGATTTCATTTTAATCTATTTGGCAGAGAGAGCACAAGCAGGGGGAGCGGCAGGCAGAGGGACTCTGGTATAATGACCTGAGACAAAAGCAGATGCTTAACTGACTGAGCCACCCAGGTGTCCCTATTATACCCATTTTACAGGTGAGAAAATTAAGGCATTTAAGCTTACGTAACCCGCCAAAGGTCACAGAGCTAGTCCGTGGCAGTCTCAAGATTTGAAGTCAAGTCTGTCTGAGTCTTAATCACTATGTTGTAATGCATCTTTTATTCTTATTCATCAAGCAACCATTTTATTTAATACACCTTCTTATGAAGGACAACTACAGGCATGTCGTGATTATGCAGACTGCATATTTTCTAATTCTCATGATGATTATAGTCCTCATGATAAAATAATAAGTTGGCATTCCAGTTCATATGTCATTATTATAAATTTGGGTAAGCTCAGTCCAGTCTTAAGAAATGGATCTGTTCTTTGTATGTCGATAAAATAGAATTTCAGAGCCTATTAAGCCTAGGACCCAGTTCCTTGACAATGTTGGCTGTGATGGTTGTAAATTCCACCATTTGGGCAAGGTACGCTCCTGGGAAGTTTCTTCAAGGACAGTTGCTGTCCTTTCTGTTATGGCAATCCTCTTCTTACCAAATGAAGCACTTTGATTTCTACAAAGATTGAATCTCTTTCTCCATTATCCTAACAACAACAACAACATCAAGATGCTAAATTCCTATTTACAAACTGGGGAATTTTTCTTTCTTTTTTTTTTTTTTTTAAAGATTTTATTTATTTGATGGAGAGAAACACAGTTGGAGAGGGAACACAAGCAGAGGGAATGGTAGCAGGAGAAGCAGGCTCCCTGCTGAGCAAAGAGCCCGATGTGGGGCTCGATCCCAGGACTCTGGGATCATGACCTGAGCCGAAGGCAGACGCTTAACGACTGAGCCACCCAGGTGCCCCGGGAATTTTTATTTTCTATTCATCTGTGCATTCTGCAATTACTATTAATGCCAATTATGTGCTAAGCAATGTACTAGGTACTGTGAATGCAGTGAACAGCAGAAGCATGGCCTTGCCCTGGGGTTACCTGTAACATAGACTAGCTAAGAATTTTAGGCAAGTAAAATTTCTGCTAACAGGTTTTGAAAGGAGAATGAAAATGAAGGGAAAAAGCAATAAGTAGAAAAGAAATATGTGGGCCTTTTCTCACAAGAGAGATGAAAACAAGGGAATAGAGAAGAAGTGTCCCGTGTTGAATCGAAAATAACCCAGATTCCATGAGTGCTTCTTAATATATTAATCATGAGGGCAGCATCTTCCATGTCATATTCCACTGGAAAAGAGAAGTATGCTGTGACAAAAATAATCCAAATCAAGGCAGTCTTGGCTAAAGATCCACTACTATCAGCAACAGCTGAGGAAGTACATGACATGATTATGAGCTTTCAGACATGTCCACAGAGTTCCTCATCAACAATCAATCAACAGATATATATAAGATTGCAAATGCAATTTGATTCAATTGATAGATCTAGCTCTGAGACTAAGCATGCTTAATTAACCACAACACTAAGTTTTTGTCGATCCTAAAAGCAAATTCAGATTTTCTACAAGTCCTATTTCCCCTCTGTGACAGGAACTTGTTTGGCATGTTCAAAGAAGAGCAGGAAGTCCAAGTTGCCAAATCGGAGTGAAGGAGAGGGAGAGTACAGGAATGAGATCAGAGAGGTGGGTCAGGTCATTAGGGCCTTGTAAACATGGATAAAAACTGAGTTTGTATTCTTAAATGCAATGCAAAACCATTGTAGGGCTTGACTCTGATGAATGACACAATCTGATTTTCCAATTAAAGGATATCATTTTGGATTCTTCGTAATGAATGAATTGTGTAAGGGTAAGAATTGAAGCAGAGAGACCTGTTAGAAGACTTGCAAAAGGCTGGAGGAGAGGTTATGTTATTCTGGACTTGGGTAGTAACAATGGAGGTGGTGATACTTCATTAGATCTTGGATATATTATGATGATACAGCTGGTAGGACTTCGTGATGGACAGAGTACAAGGAAAAGAAAGGTGTTCAAGATGACTTGCAGGGGCGCCTGGGTGGCTCAGTCGTTAAGCATCTGCCTTTGGCTCTGGTCATGATCCCAGAGTCCTGGGATCGAGCCCCGCATCAGGCTCCCTGCTCCACGGGAAGCCTGCTTCTCCCGCTACCATTCCCTCTGCTTGTGTTCCCTCTCTCGCTGTGTTTCTCACTGTCAAATAAATAAAATCTTAAAAAAAAAAAAAAAAAAGATGACTTGCAGGTCAGTGGAGTGGAAGCTAAGTGCCGATTATTGAGAAGGGGAACACATGGAAAGGAACAGGTTTGGGAAAAGAAATCAAGAGCTGAAGTTGGAGATACCAAGTAAACAAATAAGACAAATTATCGAGTTAGAGCTGGACTGTAAGTCTGGAGCTCAGAGGAGTAGTTAGGGCTGGAGGGATAAATTGGGAAGCTTCAGTGTATAGATCGTATTCAAGGCCATGGGATTAAGTGAGAGCATCTAGGAAATGAGCACAAAGAGCAGAGATGATGTTTTTTTTTTAAAAGCCAGTGACTGAACCCTGATGTGCCAACCATTAACGGTCTTGGAAGAAGGACTGGCCAGTGAATTAGGAGAAGCAGAAAAGAGATGTGATCTGGAATCTAAGTGAAGAAATGTTTAAGGAAGGAATAATCATCAAATAAAACGCTATTATGAAGCCATGCACGGTAAGAACTGAGATATGACCACTGGATCTAGCAAGATAGAGGCTATTATTTGATTTTGACAAAAGTGTTCTTGAAGGAACAGTCAGTGCAAATGTCAGAAATAGAATGATTGGAATTGAAAATGCAAGATGACAAAGTGGAGACAGTAATAATTGACCATTTTAATGGGCTACTGCAATAAAAAAAAAAAGTAGGAAAATGTGACATTAGTTGAAGGGGACAAGAATACTAGAGAGAACTTATGTCCTGTTTGTATGCTGATGGGGATGATTAAGAAGGGAAGGAAAAATGGTGGATGCAGAGGGGAGAGAGGCTATTACTTGATTGAAAACAATGGTGGGCCAAAGGGCAGGATCTGGTACACATGTGGAGATGTTGTCTGCAGATGGGAGCACTGAGGATTATGTCTGGTAACAGAAGGAAAGAAGTGCATAGCTACAGATGCTGGTAGATGGATAGATTTAATGAAGAAAAAATTGAGGCAATTTTCTTCCAGTTGCTTCTATTTTCTCAGTCAAACTAGAAGAGTGGTCATTATTTAAGAGGGAGAAGTGGGGTGGGATGTTTGAGGTTTAAAGATGGAGGAGACACTGAAGTCACTATCCAGGACAGTAGGGGAAAACCCTGAGAAATGTAACAAGACTATTGCGCAGGGTAAGACTGATTGGAAAAATGTTGGAAGAGCCATTCACATGGGTGTATATTGTTTTCTAGAGATAGTCAGCCTATCGGTGTTGATGGGAAGTAAGGAACCAACTAAGGAGCCTTAAAAGCCGTTTAAGGCAGTGTTGGGTTTTTCCAACAAGATAGAGAGTGAGAGGGGCAAGGCAGTTGCGTGTCTATGCAATAGACCCAATTACAGTGAACTGCACAAGAAGAAAAGACACAAGTGGAAAAATGGACAGTGACGAAGTGATAAACAAGTAAGTGGGCAGCTCCAAAGGGGTTGATTGTGGTGGTGCTGATGGTACAGCTCGAAAGGTTAATAGACAGTTGATCAGAAGAGTAGGCAATACCAAAACTCGAGAATTTTTGAAAGTGATAAAGTGATGTGGTAGAAAGTTCTTTGAGGCATATGATCACAACAGTGTGTTGCTGAAATGTAGTGGAGGAAAATAATATTGAAGGTGGGAAGGTTAAGGAACTCAGAGGCTAGGGAATATGTGGATATGTACATGGGTACATGGATAATTTTTGTGGATGCTGAAGTCACCCAGCAGAGGAGCACAGTAAAAACTAGTGGTGGAGAGAAAGAAGACCAGGATTGCAAGTCTTCATTGCCTAAGGAAGTTAGCAAGAGGTGAGTGTAGATGACTCAGCATGGAGGGTTGGTGGTCTGATGGCATGTGCTTCAAACACACAGAATTGGTGGTTGCGATGGTGGTAGTTGTTATTGTTGTTCTGGGAGGAAGAGTGATAAAAATACCTAAAAGCAGCAACGAGAAATACGGACCTCACCTCTAGGTCCTCTGTGAGTGGAGTGTAAGAGAAAACACCGCTGCCGTGTGAGAACCCAGGAGGAGGAACTGTCTTCAAAGGCTAGTCATGCTTCAGGGAAGGAGAGAGGAACCATGCATTCCAGAGCACAGAGTGGAAGGGTTTGGCTAGTGAGGGAGGAGTGGGAGATTCAGATCAATGGTTGCACTAAACTCTATGAATGATAATGAATGACCCAGGGGCTTGGGCTTCTCTTTGTACAGCTGAGTATATAAGGCATTTGGCATAATGTGATTAATTCTGATGGTGACTTAAGAGAAAGTGGGTGTTAGTCTTCACTGCAGCCTCTGCTTTGTGCCTGATTTCTTCCTAACTGGTTTTTGTTTGTTTGTTTGTTTGTTTTTTAAAGATTTATTTATTCATTCGAGATACAGAGGGACAGAGAGAGAGAGGGTGCGAGTAGCGGGGAGAGAATCTCAAGCAGACTCCTTGTTGAGCATGGGGCCCTGATGCGGGACCCATCCCACCACCCTGAGTTCATGACCTGAGCCAAAATCAGGAGTCAGATGCTCAACCAACTAAGCCATGAGGGCACTCCTCTTACTAACACTTTGCAGGAGAGATCACTAAGAAGTGGCAGCTTTGTGGTTCTTCCTTTGGTCCTACTGAAGGGGGTATGACAGTCGGGAGAGGGCTGATTTTACCAAGGCCAATGAGTTCTCATGGCCATGTCTAAATCCTCAGGGCCTTTCCACAGATAAGTGCATTAAGCTGTCAAGAACATATTCTCTTGGAAAATTCCTTCCTTTGGTGTCCAAGGGTATATGCTGTGGCTCCCAGGCACATTCATCAACAGCTTAATTAGTTCTACTGTAATCTGTTTACCCTACGAATCCTCCACTGTTGAAAAGAGAAAGCATGCTCTAGGAACACCATTGGCCTTTCCTGCATCACACCAGTGAAAACTGATGTGATGGAACAGCTCTATCCCAAAGGACTTAAATCACTAAAAAAAAGTCTTATCATGGATGTTGGTTACATTCCTCAAGTTTCATGATAAAAAATAGTATATATGAAAATAATAACTGTTCAAAGTTTATTATTTTCTCTTTGACAATTGCCATCTTACTTTGTATATTTCACATATTAACTGTTACCATGAGTCTGGATATAGTTTAAAAATACAAAGCAGCTTAGTGCAAAATAAATGAGCGACAGTTTTGAAAAAAAAAGAAAAAAAAAAAAAAAAAAACAAGCGAAAACCTTGAGGCTGCTAGGTGTTTATCCAACAATGAACTGTTCTGGATAAATAGGAGGAAGACAAGAGTTCAAAGAATGGAAACTCACGTCCCAACAAGCTAAAAGCTATTAAAAAAGCCTGAGTAACAGCCTTTCACCCCCCACCCCACTACTGCTTAACACAAATTCATGACACAGAATGATGTTTGGAACAATGGGTGTTTTGTTCTAAAATTTCAAGTCCAAGGTGTTAATCTTACTACTGGAGTTTGGAATGCCCAGATGGTTGGGCTCAACAACTGATTAAACATGCCCGAGTCTTGTCGGGACGCAAACTAAGGTTAACGCGGGGGTCAAAGCAGACAGTCAATTTGAAAATGCACTGTTGTTGTAGTGATTGTGAAGAAATTAATGAAAGCTAAATGTAAATTTATAGTGGAGAGACAGGTCAAAATAAGATTTGATTAAAAGGACTTGAAGTTAGAAAGGTTCCCTATAAATTTAAAACGGATGACTCTCTTATGCTCAGACTTTTCCGCTTCAACACTCCACCTATGTCCATTATAGAGTCATTACTCCCTTTGAGAAATGCCTCCTCTTCAGAGTTTTTTCCTCCTCAAGTCTTTTCCCAAAGCTGCTGCCAAAATCAACTTCCTCTGTTGCCCTTGTGACAATGTCACTCCCTTTCTAAAATTCCCTTTAATGGCATGTGCTGGTCTTTGTGTGAGCAGCAGACTTCTTTCCCCGACTTTAGGACAAACAAATTATTCCTGCCCAGATTTATGTAAGGCTCCTACCTTGTGGGGTTGGGGGTGTGTGTGTGTGTGTGTGTGTGTGTGTGTGTGTGTGTGTGTGTGTTACAAATCCACATTCCATTTTCCTACGTAGGTTGAGTACCTTTCAACTTCTCAGCTTTTTATCATTCATTAATGTTTAGACTATAAACATTCAACTCAGTTTTGGTTAATGAGAGTTCCTCATTTTAGCTCTGCCTTCCCCTTAACTCCCACCCCAACACAAATACATACACATAAAAATCTCTAGTGCTGTTTGCCTCATTCAAATTTCTCTTGAAATTTGATTATTTTTGCAAGAACTATACAAATAATCATCTGCACTGAAAATTCTTGTCTAGCAAAAACCAAACAACATCAAAAACAAAGTGCTCACAAATGATGAAAATAATATTGTGGAATTTCCCTAAGGAATGAATAGATTTTTCAGAATGAGTCACGGGAAAAAAATATCTAATATTATTATCAGGGGCAACTTCTAGGAAAAGGTTCTGAAACAACACCAATGCTATGTTCTTTTTTCTTATTTCTTTCTTTCTTTTTCTTTTTAACTAGAAGACCTAATTCAAGCCCCATTTTGATTATTTGCAAATTCTGTTATTTTTGTCATTTAATCTTTTTGAACATCACTTTCTTGTTTGTAAAGTGGAAATAACAGTATCTATATGAGCTTTTCTGACGATTTAATAGCATTTGTAAACATGCTTTATAAAGTAAAAAGTGCTACACAAATAAAGATATCATTATTACTTCCTTCAAATTTTCCCTTTTGACTGAGAACTTACCCAGGATTTCCCCTTTCCCACACATTATCTGGAGACAAATCTGATAGTGTAGTTATAGACCTACCTTCTAAATAGGAAACCACTAAATCTTCCAGACACATTGAATGTTGTTGCTGATAATTTATTCTATCATTATTATATTTTATAGGAAACTAGGTACATTTTTTTCTTTTGTTTTTTAGTACATTCCGTGCGCAGTGCAGAACCCAACTTGGGTCTTAAACTCACGACCATGAGATCAAGACCCAAGCAGAAATCAAGAGTTGGAGACTTAATTGACTGAGCCACCCAGGTGCCCCACATTTTTTCATGATTATAGCTTTTATTTTTTAAGTAGGCTCCATGCCCATCATGGAACCCAACGTGGGGCTCAAACTCACAACCCTGAAATCAAGACCTGAGCTGAAATTAAGAATCGGAAGCTTAGCTGACTGAGCCACCCATGTTCTCCTCATTATTGTAGTTTTTAGAGCATAGAAAGTATATAGAAGAAAATAAAATTTATCAATAAGCTCATAAAAAAAGCAACTATTAAAAATTTTGGTGTGTTTCTCTCATATGTTTTTCTAATGCATACATATAACCTTTATGGAGTATTTGCTATGGGGCAGATGCTTTACATTAATTATCTAATTTATTCTTCAGAACAACCTTGTGAGGTAGGTACATTGAGCATCTTCTACATTTCCCAGACGAAAAATCGGCTCAGAGATATAATCTTGCCAAAGGTCATATAACTTACTGTGAAGAACTCCATTACTCTATCTGCAATACTGGGATCTTCCTGTTTCATACCTGTGCCACCTTTTTTATTTACTGTAAAATAGTGACCATCATATTGTGTTGCTACATATTCATTAAAAACATGATTTTTTAAGACAAAATCAGAGAGGGAGACAAACCGTAAGAGACGCTTAATTTTAGGAAACACACTGAGGGTTGCTGGAGGGGGGTGGTGGGCAGACGGAATAAGTGGGGGATGGGCATTAAGGAAGACACATGATGGGGCACCTGGGTGGCTCAGTGGGTTAAAGCCTCTGCCTTTGGCTCAGGTCATGATTTCAGAGTCCTGGGATCGAGCCCCGCATCAGGCTCTCTGCTCAGAGGGGAGCCTGCTTCCCCCTCTCTCTCTGACTGCCTCTCTGCCTACTTGTGATCACTCTGTCAAATAAATAAATAAAATCTTTAAAAAAAAAAGAAGGACACATGATGTAATGAACACTGGGTGTTACATGCAACTCATCAACCATTAAACTCTATTCTGAAACTAATAATACACTATATGTTAATTAATTGAATTTAAATAAAGAAACCCATGTTTTTAAACAATAATTTTTGTTTGGATTAGTCATTATTTAATTAATTATCCCCCACCCCCATTGCGGGATACTAATGTTATTTCCGACTTTTCACTATCATATTTATTTTTAGCGATAAATACATGCTCAGTATCCAAAATTTTGTTAAATAAGGAAATATATCATAGAGAAGGTAAAATCTCCTGTGTGCCATTCATCAAAGAGAAACTCCACCCCTCTTTTATTTTTTGAGATGATCACTTCCAACAGTTTTGTATACATTCTTCCATTCTATTCCAAAAATTGTTTTTCTTTCTTTTCTTTTTTCTTTTTTTTTTCCAGTATTGTTTTTCTTATTTAATTTTTGACCAAAAAATGGAATATTTCTGTATGTGTTGCATCTTGTTTTTGGGGGGTTTTTTTGTTCATTTTTTTGTCTTTTTGTCTTTGTAGTATCTCATGGGTACATTTCCCTGCCAGTCCAAGTGTTCATCGGGACTCTTTCTGTGGCAAGAATTAGATACCAATTCAAGCCAAATTAGATTAAAAGGGGATTTCTTTTTTGCTCCTGTAAATTGCAAAGTCCAGAGGTAGAGCTCTATTTCATGTGCAGCTGGATTCAAGTACTCTAAAGATAGTATCAACAACCTTCTCTCTCTCTCTCTCTTCCATTCTGGTTTCTGCCTTCCTCTGTGGTGGCTTCTTTCTCCAGGAGGCACCCGCAGCTTATCAACCCCGGAAAGGGGAGTGTGCCTCTTCCCCAATACTTTCAGCCACAGTCCCAAAGTAGATCATCATCAGCCTAGCTTGTGTTGTGTTACCATGGTTAGAACTGAGGGGTACCGGCCTCCACCTCATCCTACTCACTGAAAGTGAGCAATACTTGGTTTCACAAAGGAAAATCAGGGCACTGCCTATTTTCAAAAGAAAGAAGAAGGGAGGCCAGGAGTTCCAACAGTAGATGTGTACTATGGCACAAATAGATCTGTTTCACAATGCGCGATAGCTTATTCTTTAACGTGGTGATTGGATCATAATTGGTTTAAACTAATCTAGCAGTGAGCAGTTCTTATCAAATAGTCTAAACTGATATATTTTATCCCTACGTTGTCTGATTTTTAAATTTTAAGTACCTCTAGTACTTGACTCGTTTCATATTTGGCATATAAGGTATCACCGTCTTCTCAGTGATTTGGCAGCGCTTCACATGGAAATAAACACAGAGTGTGTTATGGCCTGATTTGCATGCCCCCCAAAATATGTACAAGTCCCAAGCCCCCATACCTCTTTTTGGAAATAAGGTCTTTACAGTGGTAATCAAGATAAAGTGAGATCATTAGGGTGACCCCCAATCCAGTAGGACTGGTGTCCTTACAAAAAGGGGAAATTTGGACACAGAGACAGACACACGGAAGGAGACCAGGTGGAGACACAGGGAGAAGATAGCCGTGTGACTGGAGTGATGCATCTACAAGACAGGAAACACCTAGGATCGCTGGCAAACGCTCGTAGCTAATGGTGACCCCACTGACAAGTTGGCCTCAGACTTCTAGCCTCCAGAACTGAGAGACAATAAATTTCTGGTTTTAAGTCCCCCCAGTATTTGGCACCTGTTATGGCATCCTTAGGAAGTTAACCCACCATGCTTACCTTTCCTGGAGGACTCTACTTCAAAATGTCGATGAAATGCAAATAAAAACAACAATGAGATCACTACTCGGCATCTAAAAGATTGACAAAAATTAGAAAGCTGGGGAATGCCAACAGTTGGGGGGTCGTGGTGATAAATACAGGAACTCTTATGTGCTGGATTGGAAGCACGGCTGGGACAGCCGTTCTGGGGAGCAATCTGCCAGTGCTCAGTCCAATAAAGAATAGGCATGCCCTTGGGGCGCCTGGGTGGCTCAGTGGGTTAAAGCCTCTGCCTTCAGCTCAGGTCATGATCTCAGGGTCGTGGGATCAAGCCCCGCATCGGGCTCTCCGCTCAGCGGGGAGCCTGCTCTCCCCGTTCTCTGTCTGCCTGCCTCTGCCTACTTGTGATCTCGCTCTGTCAAATAAATAAATGAATGAATAAATGAATGAATGAATGAATGAATGAATGAATGAATAAATAAATAAATAAGAATAGGCATGCCCTTTCTTCTGCTGGGTATCTAAGTTCCAAAAATTTCCATGAAGGTCCATGAATGGGTGTTGAAGGAGGTCCGCAGTATCGTTCCGTGTGGCCGGGGTTGAGAGCTCACCGTACCCAGACTCCACAACATAAAACTAGGAAACACTGTCTTCTCAGCATGGATAGCAACAGATAGGCGCAGTCCACAATCCTTGTCTAGCTAACAGTAGATCTGACAAGCAACATTTCTTAAAAGATTTATCAGGAATATCCCTCGTGTCTTTTAACCAAGTTTGTCTGTATGTTCATATCTGTTTAGGTTGCAGTTATTTAGAAGCAAACGACAACATTTAAACTTAAGTGCTGAGCGATTTTAGTTTTTTATGACGTGGGCATGTGGACGTGTACATTTTATGCTGGTTTTATAGATTAATGATCTCCAGAAAAGACTATATACCTGTCTTCTAAAATTAGAACCACCCATATTTTATTCCTTCACACTTTATTGTTTGGCTTTAGCATTTGTCATGTAAAGTTGGAAAAAATATTTGAAAGAAAATAATCAATGTTTATTGCTTTCATTAGAATATTGTCAACTTTGGACTTTATACTTGGCTGGTTTTTATCCTTTCTAAATTACTTTTATTTATCTTTGCTCAGAAAGACTTTTTTCTTTAGAAATACATTCTAAAAATCCTTTTAAATTGTGGCTTTTAAAAAATTAGACCACAGAATTAGATCGATTTGATTAATCGCACTCTTTGGTTGATGACCTAGGATCCTCCCTATCCCCTCGCCCCTTTTTAGAAAATGAAGTTCAGTCACTTTTAATGCTCCATCCTCACCCCTAGTTTCTTCCCAGCCAGGATCCCACACCCAGAGATTCTATTTGAATTAGTTTGTGGTAGGGGCGTCATTATTTTTAAAAAATCTGTTGAAGTGATTCTAATATGTAACCAAGCTGAGAACCAATGGTGGACCATTGGTCTTCAAATTGAGATCCTAAGACCAGCAGCGTTAGCTTCACCTGGGAGTTTCTTACATATGCAAATTCTCTGATCCATTCATTCAGAATAAACTTTTTAAAACAAATCCCCAGATAATTCTTAAGCACTTTAAAGTTTGAGAGGCATTGGTCTAGAGCATGGGTTAGCTTCAAATCCTGGCTCTATCGCTCATTAGCATTGTGACCCTGAGTAAATCACTCAACTTCTTTGTGCCTCCAATTACTCATTTGGAATAATAAATGGAGATTAATAATACTAGGATAGTAAGGTGGGGATAATAATAGTGCCTACCATCTACAAAGTTGTGTGGATTTCCTCTGATGTTGCCCTAAGATGTTTAGAACAGTGCCTGCCTCACAGTAAGTACACAACAAATGTTAGGAATTAATATATTAATAATTACCTTTTCTTATAAGTAATAATTCTTGGACTTCTCTATCCATCATTTTGATCAATGGTTCTCAGTTCCCTTTTTAGCATGCTGCAGGCTAGCCCCAGCAAAATCAACTGGTAGATTTAAAAAATGTATGCCTCCCTCAGTCTCATTTTGAAGATTCTGACTCAGTAGGTTTAGAGGGGGGTTCCACAAAATCTATATTTTTAAATCTAAATTTTAAAAAAACCTTAAACTTTTAGATCTTGAGATGATCTAATGCTCAAAATCTTTGGATTAGGAATCACTACTTTATTTATTTTATTTTTTAAAGATTTTATTTATTTGACAGAGAGAGAGATCACAAGTAGGCAGAGGCAGACAGAGAGAGGAGGAAGCAGGCTCCCTGCTGGGCAGAGAGCCTGATGCGGGGCTCGATCCCAGGACCCTGAGATCATGACCTGAGCCGAAGGCAGAGGCTTTAACCCACTGAGCCACCCAGGTGCCCCGGGAATCACTACTTTAAATGTTGATGCATTTAAATGTGCATATTCTAGGACACAAATTCCATCAATGGCCTGATGACTCTAGCCCAGATTTTTTGCTGAGCTCCACACCAATATATCCAACTACTTGCTACAACCCCCCACCTTGGTTATCCTATGAACATTATAAAATCCCCATGTCCAAAACTCAGCACGTCATCAAATTTCTCTCCCTCCACTATTTTCTCTGTTAGTCAGTGTTTTCACCACCTGATACTGTTACCAAGCCCAGAAAGCTGGGAGTCATTCTTGCCCTCCTGACGTTCCTACTTAGTTAATAATATCTAACTAGGGGGTGCCTAGCTGGCTCAGTAGGTAGAGCATGCAACTTTTTCTTTCTTTTTTTTTTTTTGCCTCATATTATTTTATTTTTACTTTTGTTTTTTAAATTTTTTATTTTAAAAAATTTTTATTTAAATTCTAGTTAGTTGACACAGTGCAGTGTTGGTTTCAGGAGTAGAAATCAGAGATTCATCACTTACATACAACAACCAAGGCTCATTACAACACATGCTCTCCTTAATATCCATCACCCAACCAGCCCATTCCCCACCACCTCCATCAACCCTCAGTTTGTTCTCTATCATTTGTTTCTCTTTTTTCTCCCCTTCTGCTAAGTTCATCCACTTTGTTTCTTAAATTCTATATATGAGTAAAATAATACGGTATTTGTCTTTCTCTGACTTATTTCACTTAACATAACACACTCTAGCTCCATCCAAGTCATTGCAAATGGCAAGGTTTCATTCTTTTTGATGGCTGAGTAATATTCCATTGTGTATTGTGTATGTGTACCACATCTTCTTTGTCCATTCAACAGTTGATGGATGTTTGGGCTCTCTCCATAGTTTGGCTATTGTTGCTGATGCTGCTATAAACATCAGAGTGCATGTATCCCTATGAATCTGTATTTTTGTAACCTTTGGGTAAATACTGAGTGGTGCTATTGCTGGATTGTAGGGTAGTTCTATTTTTAACTTTTTGAGGAACCTCCAAAAACAAAGTGAATGCACCAGTTTGCATTCCCACCAACAGTTGAAAGGGGTTTCCCTTTCTCTGCATCCTCATCAACACCTGTTGTTTCTTATGTTGTTACTTTTAGCCATTCTGACAGGTGGAGATGGAATCTCATCATAGTTTTGATTTGTATTTCCCTGATGATGAGTGATGTTGAGCATCTTTTCGTGTTTCTGTTTGCCATCTAGGTGTATTCTTTGGAAAACTCTATTCATGTCTTCCGCCCATTTCTTACCTAGATTATTTGTTTTTTTGAGTTTTGAGTTTAATAAGTTTTTTATAAATTTTAGATACTAACCTTTATTAGATATGTTATTTGAAAATATCTTCTCCCATTCTGCAGGCTGCCTTTTAGTTTTGTTGGTTGTTTCCTTCACTGTGCAGAAGTATTTTTCATCTTGTTCATTTTTGTTTTTGTTTTCCTTGCCTCTGGCAATGTCTGGTAAGAAGTTGCTATGGCCAAGCTCAAAGAGGTGGCTGCCGTGTTCTCTTCTAGAATTTTAACGGTTTCCTATCTCACATTTAGGTTTTTCATCCATTTGGAATTTTTATTTTTGTGTGTGGTGTAAGAGAGTGGGCCAGTCTCATGCTTCTGCATCTTTTTGTTGTTTCCCAATACCATTTGTTGAAGAAACTGTCTTTTTTTTCCATTGGACGTTCTTTTCTGCTTTGTCAAAGATTAGTTGACCATATGGTTGAGGGTCCATTTCTGGGTTTTCTATTATGTTCCATTGATCTATGTGTCTGTTTTTGTGCCAGTACTGTACTGTCTTGATGATTACAGCTTTGTAATAGAGCTTAAAATCCAGAATCATGATGCCTCCAGGTTTGTTTTTCTCCAGGATTGCCTTGACAATTCAGGGTCAAGAGTCTTTTGTGGTTCCATACAAATTTTAGGATTGTTTGTTCTCTGTGAAAAATGCTGTTGGTGTTTTGATAGGGATTCCATTAAATATATAGATTGCTTTGGATAGTATAGACATTTTAATGTTTGTTCTTCTAATCCATGAACTTTTTCATTTCTTCATGTCCTCCTCAGTTTTTTTTCATAAGTATTCTATAATTTTTGGAGTACAGATCTTCTCCCTCTCTGGTTAGGCTTATTCCTAAGTATCTTACTGTTTCTGGTGCAATTGCAAGTAGGATCAATTCCTTGATTTCTTTTTCTGCTGCTTTGTTATTGGTATATAGAAATGCAACAGATTTCTGTACATTGATTTTATATCCTTCAACTTTGCTGAATTCAGGTACTCTAGCAATTTTTTGGTGGAGTCTTTCGGATTTTCTACATAGAGTATAATGTCATCTGCAAATTTTGAAATTTTGACTTCATCCTTGCTGATTTGAATGCCTTTTATTTCTTTTTATTGTCTGATTGCTGAAGCTAAGACTTCCAGTACTATGTTAAATAGTAATGGTGACTGTGGACATCCTTGTTTTAAGAGAAAGGCTCTCAGTTTTTCCCCATTGAGGTTGATATTAGCTATGGGTCTTTCCTATAAAGCCTTTATGATGTTGAGGTATGTTCTATCTTTCCCTACTTGTTGAGAGTTTTTATCAAGAATGGATGCTGTATTTTGTCAGATGCTTTTTCTGCATCTATTGAGAGAATCATATTATTGTTTTATTAATCTCTTATTATTAATAATAAATTCTTTTATTTTTTTATTGTATTCTTTTATTAATCTGCTCTATCATGTTGACTGATTTGCAAATATTGAACCAGCCTTATAGCCCAGGAATAAATCCCATTTGATTGTAATGAGTAATTCTTTTACTGTTGAGTTTAAAAATTAAAATTTAATT
This sequence comes from Procyon lotor, assembly GCA_028646535.1. NCBI lineage: Eukaryota > Metazoa > Chordata > Mammalia > Carnivora > Procyonidae > Procyon > Procyon lotor. The sequence continues at coordinate 33,286,467 of CM053604.1, forward strand.
AAAATTTAATTTTTTTAATTTTTTAATTTAAAAATTAAAAATTTATTTAAAAGTAAACCTTTAGTGTTGAATACTGTTAGTATCTTGTTGAGATATCTTGTTGAGAATTTTTGCATCCATGTTCATCAGAGATATTGGCCTGTAATTCTCCTTGGTAATGGTGTCTTTGTCTGATTTGGGAATCAAGGTAATGCTGGCCTTGTAGAATAAGTTTGGAAGTTTACCTTCCATTTCTATTTTTTGGAACAGTTTGAGAAGAATAGGTATTAACTCTTCTTTAAATATCTGGTAGAGGGGCACCTTGGTGGCTCAGTTGGTTAAGGGATTGCCTTCAGCTGAGGTCACGTTCCTGGAGTCCCAGGATCGAGTCCCCAGTCAGGTCCCCAATCAAGTCCCCTGTTGGGCTCCCCAGTCAGACTCCCCGCTCAGCAGGGAGTGTGCTTCTCCTTCTGACCCTCCCTGCCATGTTCTCTCTCTCTCTCTCTCTCTCTCTCCTTCTCTCCTTCTCTCAAATAAATAAAATCTTTAAAATAAATAAATACCTGGTAGAATTCCCTTAGGAAGCCATTTGGCCCTGGACTTTTGTTTATTGGGAGAGTTTCCATTACTGATTCAGTTTCTTTGCTGGTTATGGGTGTGTTCAAATTTTTTATTTCTTCTTGTTTCAATTTTGGTTGTTTGTAAGTTTCTAGGAATTTGTCATTTCTTCCAGACTGCCCAGTTTCTTGGCATATAATTTTTATACTATTCTCTTATAATTATTTGTATTTCTGTGGTGTTGGTTGTGATCTCTCCTTCATTCATGATTTTATTTATTTGGGTTGTTTCTCTTTTTGAAAAGTCTGGCTAGTCTTCAAAAAAATTGATAAATTTTTTTGAAGAACTACCTCTTAGTTTCATTGATCTGTTTTGTTTTTTCTTTGTTTATTTGTATATCATTTATTTCTGTATAGCATGCTACTCTTGATCTTTGGGTTGTGAGTTCATGCCCCACACTGGGTGTAGAAATTACTAAAAACAAGTAAAGAAAAAAAAAAGAAATAAAAATAATAGCATCTAATGAAATAGAGTAATAAAAATACATTTTATTATTTCTAAAATCTTTTTTCCTGTCTTTGACACCCCTCAACCATCCTAGTTCAGGCCTTCATCTTTTCTTCCTTAAACTATCAAAAGAGCTTCAATTAATGTAGATGCTCTTCCTGCCTATAATTTAATCTGTTACCTACACAGCTGATAGTGTTTTTTTCTGAAATCCAAATCTCATCTTATTTCCATTCCTTTTTTTAAATCCATCTATGCTATCCATATTGCTTTCAAGATAAAAATGCAATATTTTTATTGCTAACTAATATTATTTTTTGGATGCCCAAAGCACCCTACTTTCCAAATGTTGGTACAATAGGCTGCACTTTCTGCCTTATGTACTGATGCCCTTGTATTTCCTTCCACTAACTTATTTGTTTTTTAAAATCACCTCTCCTAGAAACCCTGCCTTGTTATGTTTTCCTATAATGCCCTAGGTTTCCCTTAATTACAGTAGTGATTTTCTTGTATTATAAATTGCCTACTTACTTAGTTAAGCATATGGGTTCCAGAGTCAGACTGTATAGATCTGGATGCTGGTATCAGTGGTTATTGGCTTCATGACATTGAGTGTGCTACTTAATTTCCATGCTTGGATCTCCTCTTTGTAAAAAGATTATTTTAGTAAGATTCACCTCTTATTTTGTTTTGAGGATTAAATGCTATGACATGGAATTCTTAGAACAGTGCCTGGCACAAAATTAAGTGCTTGACAAACATTAGGTAGGATTACTATCTCTGCTGACGAACTTAGCTTTTTAGCAATGGAGGCTGTGTTTATATTTGTGTTTTGTTGTTAAACCTCTGCATTCTTTATCCAGCCTCTGGCATATGGTACTCATTGATGACTATAATTCTTTTACCAATTAAGTCTTTTAACAAATTTTAGTTGATGACCTGTCACTTCTAGGCACTAAGGATACATCAGTGAAAAATTAAAATCTTGCCCTCATAATGTTTTCCTAGAGGAAGAAAAAAAGATTAAGTAAAACAGTGGGTAAGTAGTAGTGATATGGAAGGGAGGAAAATGGGAAAGGGGTTGGAGGGGGATAGGAAATGCTAGTTGATGGATAGGCATTGAGGATAAGAGAAAAGGCAGAGAGGGGTTGCAATTTTTAAACAGGATAATCAAGAAAGGCCTATGGAGAGGATGACATTTCAGCACAGATCTGAAGTAGATGAGAGATTGAATTACACAGCTATGCAATGGAACTCAGATGTCTCACCCAGAGGAGAGAACAATTACACAGATCCTAAGATAGGCTCCTTCTTGGGATGTTTGAGAAAATGCAAGAGCAGTGTTGCTGATTTGTAGTAAGAGAAAGAGTATGAGGTTATGACTTCTGGAAGGGAGGATGAGAAAGGCCACAGGGTCTTGTTTGTCATTGTAAGGACTTTGTCCTTAGTTGGAGAGCAATGAGAAGCCATTGGAGGGTTCTGAGAGGTAAATATCTGAATTAGGCTTTAACAAGATCACTATGGCTGCAATGTTGAGATTAAAATGAAGCAAGGTAGGGAGAGCAGTTAGAAAACTCATGCAAGGGGCACCTGGGTGGCTCAGTCGTTAAGCGTCTGCCTTCGGCTCAGGTCATGATCCCAGCATCCTGGGATTGAGCCCCGCATCGGGCTCTCTGCGCAGCAGGGAGCCTGCTTCTCCCGCTACAATTCCCTCTGCTTGTGTCCCCTCTCTTGCTGTGTTTCTCTCTGTCAAAGAAATAAAATCTAAAAAAAAAAAAAAAGAAAAAGAAAACTCATGCAAGAATTTAGGCAAGAGATGATGGTGATGTGGACAAGGGAGGTAGTGGTGAGCCTAGGGAGGAGGGATAAGATTATAGAAAAGATTTGAAGATATAACCAATAGAATTTACTAAGAGATTGTATATAGTGTGTGAGACAAAGAATTAAGAATGCCTCCAAATACTTTAGCTTAATAAACTGGAGAGATGTCTTCCAAGTGAGATGGAGAAGACCAAAAATAAGAGGTTCTCTTTTCTTGTTGTAGAGTTGGAGACCAGGATTTGGTTTGAAGATGTAAAGTTTGAGACACCAAGGAGATATATGTACACAGATATATGAGTCTAGAGTTCCAGAGGAAGAGGTCGGTACTAGAAATCTAAAGTTGGAAGTTATCCAAATATAGATGGTATAGATGTGTGTGTGTGTGTGTGTGTGTGTGTGTGTGTGTATGAGAAACTGAATGAGATTACCAAGGAAGTGACCATTGAGATGTCCAAGATCTGAATCCAAGGGCACCCCAAAATTTATAAGACACAGAGATGAGAAGGAACCAGCAAAATAGACTGAGAAAGAGAGTTCCTTAAGTTCAAAAAAAAAATGTAAAAGATATTTTGAAGCCAGGTGAAGAAAATATTTAAATAAGAAGTGATCAACTGTGTCAAATGCTTTAGGTCAACTAATGAAAGGTTTGAGAAATGAAAAAGCAGTTTAGTAACACGGAGGTCATAGGGTGTTTATAAGGCCATTTGCCATGGAAAGGTAATGGTACATGCATGCTTGAGGCAGGTCTGAGAGAGACTGGGAGAACAGGAATCGAAGACAAATATAGACAGTTCTTCAAGGGTTTTGCCATCGATGAGTCAATGAAGGGGGATATGAGGGTCAAGAGACGTTTTACAGGGTCTGTTGTTATTAAAAGTATGAAAATTATACCTCATTTATAAACAGATGGGAACTTTTTCAACAATGAAGGGAAACAAAGGATGTGGGAAAGAGTGGGTAGAACTGCTGAGGAGATACCCTTGAGCAAATCGGAGAGCAGGGTATCTACTTCACAACCACAAGGGTAGAGTTGGTCTTGGATGGGAGCCCAGGCAGAAGATCCTAGTAGTAATAGGAGGAAAGACATAATATATGGCACCAATGCAGGTAAGTGGGCAGATGTTACATCTGTTAAAGGCCTTTTCAAGAAATATTAGAGCACTTTCCTATTACATATATAAATCACTTTTTAAAAAATGATTTTATTTGAAAGAGAGAGACAGAGATAGCAAGAGAGAGCACAAATGGGAGGAGAGGGAAAAGCAGGTTCCTCAATGAGCAGGAAGCCCAATGCTGGGCTCAATCCCAGGTCCCTGGGATCACTACCTGAGCCGAAGGAGACGTTCAACCAATTGAGCCACACAGGTGCCCCATAAGTCACTTTAGTTAAATAAGCTTTCTTAAAAGAGCCTAGAATGTATGATACTGTTGATTTGAACATGGAAGTGTCCCCTTTTCTTGCAAGGAACAGTATTGTGGGTGAAGTGGGTAAATAATTGTGATGTAGTGTTATCAAAAAGGCATATGAAAATACTGCAGGAGCTAATAGTGAGAAAAACTCTGAACAGAATTTTCAGAGTATATAAGCACGCAGCTAGGACTAATTTCCTATGCTTTAATATTCTGGGTCAGTAAGCTTTTAAAGTTCTATGATATAACATTGTAAGAATGTGAGAATTCTCATTTCCTGCATAGACAAATAAGGAAATACTGTGTTTGTCTTTCGGTCCATTTGACCTTGATATAGGGAAACTGTCCTGAAGGTGGTAATACTTGAGATTTCTAGCCTGCAAACTTCTGGCATCTAGATACCAAATTGCTTCCATCTCAGAAAGTACTTGGCTCTTGGATCAATCTTTCTCTTTCTTTTGGGTTTTGCTTTTTTTTTTCCCCTTGTTTTAATGAAAATATTCCACCTCCAGTATCCTCTCCAGTCAAAAGTTCTTTGAAACGTTGCTGTTGGCCTTGGCCAGCGGAAGAATGGAGTCATTTGATTCATCATCCTGCGAATGGCCCCACAGATAGCATAGGTTTTAAACTGGCTATTGAACCTGTATGTCACCTTGTCGACCTTGGCCACAAGGTCATCTGGAAGGACTCATGGTCCTTGGAGCGGCTGATGCCCTTGCTGAGGGAGCATTTTGGCAGCACATATAGGCCTACGAACTCATCGGAATTGTTCTGCATGTCCAGAGCACGCCTGCTCCTACCGCCACGAGCATGAGCACAGAAACTCTTGAATCAGTTCTAAAAACAGTTTTTCCCCATGTGACACTTTTTCTTAAGAGGAACCCTTGACTAATTATTTAAATATTTACAGTTGGCTTAAATTTTAAACATTTGGTGGGAGTTTTTAAAATATACGTGCAACTTTCAGAGAACAAAATTTTAAGACCCTAGGAGTTATTATTATAAAATGAATCATTCTCTTTGTTTTTCCAATCTCATAAAAAATAACTTCAAAACTGAGAGCGCCATGTAGGACCCACCTGCAAAAATTCAAAATCAGCCATGTGCAGCTGCATTCTGGTTCCCCTAATTCATCTACCAGCTCTCAGTGGGTTCTGTAAGTGACATTAGAAATGGCACAGCAGATGTGCAAGATGGCTCCTGAAATCTAAAGTGGGACAGATGGTTTTCTGATTGATTGACAGCATGAGGGGCACCGCCAGCAAGGGTCATCTCCTGTGGAGGATTTCCCTCCTCCCTCTTCCTGCTTCTGCCTACAAATGAAACTTTCAAACAAGAAAGAGAAGCAGGGATGTAAGTAAGAAAGTCTTTCTCTTCAAATATGCATTGTAGTGAAAAGATTCTCAGCAGAAAAGAGAGTCACTTAGATGTGGAAAAAATTCTTCTCTAACTTTTGACAAAGAGTTGACTCTGCATAGTTATAACAAAGTAGACAAATACATGTTTTTCCCCCCAAATATGTTTATTTTTTCAGTGTTACAAGATTAATTGTTCATGCACCACACCCAGTGCTCCATGCAATACGACAAATATATGTTTGAATGCAAAACTCAGGATACTGGAGATAGAGCTGAGATTAATGAAAGAACAAAGAAATAATATAATTGGGATTTATTAGCCCTCAAACAGCATTGATTAGAACTGAAATATTTCATCACTGGAAGCCCTATATTGCCCTTGATAATAAAGTGTTCGTTTTAAATTTTAATTAGAATGCTGAACAAAGTATTTGAGGTTGTTAACTGACAATTCATAGTCTAGGCTATAACACCTGTATGATTACTCTTCTCTCTTTTTTTTTTTTTTTTTAAAGATTTTATTTATTTGACAGAGAAACACAGCGAGAGAGGGAACACAAGCAGAGGGAATGGTAGCGGGAGAAGCAGGCTTCCCGCTGAGCAGGGAGCCCGATGCGGGGCTCGATCCCAGGACCCTGGGATCATAACCTGAGCCGAAGGCAGACGCTTAATGACTGAGCCACCCAGGCGCCCCTACTTTTCTCTTTCTTCAAATTCCTTTCTGGTACCTCAAATCCTCAAGAAAAACAAAAAACACCTGATTAATTGCATGTGAAGTAACTGCTGGCCCTCGGGCTAGTTGCTTCTTATAACTTTATGTGATTTAGAATCTCAGAGATGTTAATTGACTTTTCTTAGATTCATATTAATATAGAAACATAAACCCCTAATTTTACTGAGGCTTTTCTTCATCTCTTCTGCTGTAAGATGGAAACCAAGTACAAAATGGACCCCAGAAAAATATGTCCAAGCATAGATTTGGATGCATGCTAGGATCCTGAGTTTCCTTCAGACCAGCCCTAGAAGAAATTCAGAGTCACAAATGCAAGATTTCTCTGTAGAAGAGTCAGGAATGGTAATGTGTTTGCAAGGAAGAGCTGGGGGTAAATTGTCTTGAAACTTTTGCCTAAAACATTTGCCTCAAACTATGCTTATTTGGAATCATCTGCCAAATCTGCCAGTGAGTTCACATCCCCGGGGAAGCCTGCCTTTCAGAGGGTCTTCAAGTGCTATACTGTGATGAAAATCTGAAAACTAGAGTGGATCTTACACGTGATTAAATCTAGACTTCACTCCTGAGGCTTGTGGACTAAACTGGGTTCTAACAATGTAAGCAGCAATCACCTGGTTACCTCTTTTTACTCTTAAGTATCACTTCTGCTGCCTTTATAAGCCCTCAGACCCCCCCACTCCAAAGGCTAGCCTGTGGCTCCGAACCACAGCATCCTGAGACTGTTATCCTTCCTTTCATTTCCCATCACCTCCATTTTAATGATGACAAAGTCTTTTGTGGTATTGGTGCAAGCCATCAAATATGAAATATTTACATTCCACCGTCCGGTCAACAACCTATTCTTCCTGCTCTCCCACACAGATAATTTTATGTACAACTGTGCTTTTTAACATGGTGACTGCTAGGTCTTGGAGAACCCTAACCTTATACCTATCTGACTTAATGCCTATCTTTCCCTACTTTGATTCCATTGCCCATCATTTCAGACATTCTCTTGCCGATATCCTCCACTTCCTTGTCTTTCCATCACAAATATATAAACTGGTATTTTGTACCTTTCATTAGTTTTTCCCTCCTTGTTTCAAGGGATGGGTCAGTCTCCGCATTTATACTGACCCATCTCTATTCACTATCCTCTCTCTCCCCTCTCAGAAATTCTGTACATGTCCCAACTTTTTTTTTCCCAACTTTTTTTTACATCATGGCAAACACAAAAAAATGACCATATTTGTGCTATTCACCAAAATAAACTGGAGGGGATTGAGGCATCTATACTGGGATTCTATATATATAGGATACACACACGTGTATCACAATACACATGTCTACTTATATGTTTAGGCACATGTTTGTTTATGGTATAATTGTGATAAAAATAAAATACAAAATACAAGGGAAGAGAATAAAACAAAACATTACCTCTATTTGAATAAATATTGAATTGTATAAAACCTCCAAATATGCTTTTAAATATGAACTTGCTTCTCTAAATGTAACTTTTAATTGTAGGTTTAAATTTAAAATGGCCACACAAATAAAATTTTTTTAATGATTATCTCTTTGAATTTTTTTTTTTAGTTTATGTACTTATTTTTAAGTAACATCTACACCCACCATGGGGCTCGAACTCACAACCCTGAGCCAGCTAGGTGCGCCCCTCCCTTTTTAAAGCTTATTTATTTACTTACTTAATTTTTTAAAAGATTATTTATTTATTTGAGAGGGAGAGAGAGCGAGTAAGCGAGTGCAAGGAGGGAAGGGGCAGTAGGAGAAGCAGACTCCCCATTGAGCTGGGAGTCCAACCAATGCAGGGCTGGATCCCAGGACCCTGAGAGATCATGACCTGAGCTGAAGGCAGATGCTTAACTGACTTAGCCACCCAGATGCCCCTATTTACTTATTTATTTTTAGTCACAAATGCAAATTCAATTGCAATTCACAAATTGTTGCTACACTTAATTTATTTTTAAGTAATGAATTATTTTTTTTTTAAGATTTCATTTATTTGACAGAGAGAGAGATCATAAGCAGGCTCCCTGCTGAGCAGAGAGCCTGATGTGGGGCTCGATCCCAGGATCCAGAGATCATGACCTGGGCCGAAGGTAGAGGCTTTAATCCACTGAGCCACCCAGGTGCCCCTAAGTAATGAATTCTTAATTAGTTCTCATCAATAAAAAATTTTGAATGTAACAACCTTTCAATGTTTACAACTTAAATTTTATCTGAAGACTCTTAACAGTTTTCTTATCTTTCATTAACAAATGTAACACAGTAATGTCCTGCGATGATCCAAGTGAATTTTGAATCCAAATGAGCTTTTAGATTTTAAGTATACCAAAATAACAAAGAGCTCTAATTTGCATTGTTTGAGCAGTCCACCTGCAGCTGACCTGGACATCACAAAAAGGATGCATCAACTACAAAGGCCAGACATGTTGAATTAATTTGAGTTAATTGAATTAATCCTTGTCTCCTTGGGTCTCCACCCTGCTAGCTGCACCTTAGGATGCCTGCCGGGCTCCCTGGGCATTGAGAACATAAATATCTCTGGCAGCCCCAAGAGCTCCTTGCTCACAATGGGCAGCAATGGCGCCCTTTGACTAAATTTTCTGCCATTTAGGGTGAAGAGCTAAATGTTGCCCACCATTCTCAGCATCTGTGGAGTACACTTGAAAGCTATTAGACTTTATTCCATACTAGGTACCCTTGGAGGACCTTAACGAAGGTTGCTCAGCTCTGCCTGCAACTTATCCCAAAGGCCAAGTGGATCAATGGCTTGCGGCACTCCTATAGCATATTCACAGAACACCAATTGGGAAATCTGCCATATGCTATTATCTCTTTTCACTCCCGTATTCTCAGTCCTTCTCTTTACTGTTTTTTCCCCTTTAACAATTATAGTCAAGTCTCTATGGAATTAAAAAACAAACTAATCTTCATCCATTCTTTATTTTCTTTTTAGCTACCAATCTATGACTTCCTTTCACTGAACAACTTAGTTTTGGGAAAGAGCAGTCACACTTTTTTCTATGATACCCAATCACTCTTTTCTAAACCCACTGTTACCTAGGTATGAAACTACTTTTGCAAAAGTTATAAATAAAATTGTTGCCTCACTTAATGGATAGTTATCAGTCTTTATCAGCATTTGACATGAGTGACTATTCCTCTCTTTTTAGAACATTCTCTTTCCTTGGCTTCTATAACATCACATTTTGAGTAATAAATGTGTTGAGTAGGGGACCTGGGTGGCTCAGTCGGTTTAGCACCTGACTTTGGCTCAGGTCATGGGCTTGGGGTTCTGGGATCAAGCCCCATGCCGTGTTGGGCTCCCTGCTCAGCAGGGAGCCTGCTTGTTTCCTCTCCCTCTTCCTCTGTCCCTCCCTCTACTCATGCTAATGTGCTCTCTCTCAAATAAATAAACAGAATATATATTTAAAAAAATGTGTTGAGCCCTCGAAAGTCTATGGTGAACAAATAAGACACATTCTCTACCTTCACAGAGCATAAATGGAAATATGCTGAATAATAATTGTTATTATGGAATTTCAAGACTTCATCTGAAAAGACAAACTTATTCTTGACACTGAGATTAAGGAGGAATTTGTTACATGGATTTCATCCTAATGAGTGAATGAGTACCCTAAATAATTCCTTTATAATTAATTTTTTAAATTTATGTCTAACAAGTAGACATTTCTTATGGTGACATTTCATTAGATCTTACCTCAGTGCAGGTAGTCTGAAGTGAGCTGATTTAATTTAATCCAAACAGATTGATTTCTGATGATCTCACAGTTCAAAGTTAAAGCACCAAAGTTCTGGGGCACCTGGGTGGTTCAGTTCGTTAAATGTCTAAATGGCTCAGGTCATGATCTCAGGGTTCTGGGATCCTCAAAAGAGGATCGTTGGACTCCTTGCTCAGCTAGGAGCCTGCCTCTCCCTCTTCCTCTGTCTGCCCTCCCCCTGCTTGAGCTCTCGCATTCTCTGTCAAATAAACAAAATCTTTATTGAAAAAAAGCACCAAAGTTCCCAATTTGCTAATAAATCATGTAGCATTATCAAATGCATATCAGCTTCTAGGAAGACTTTGGATCTTATCCAATTTATGTTTCAATTCTTTGTTGCATCATCCAAGTTACCAATAGACTCAATAACCTCTAAATGCCAGCATAGAAAATAAATTTACTTTGAGTGTTTAGAATCTTATTTGTTCCCACAGAAAGAGCACCACATCCTTTTACCAATAGAAATCCAACTTATTAATTGATTTGATTGCTGAGAAAGACATGGGCAACAGAATATAGACTCATCAAAATACCACGAGCCATGTGTTAGGTCTGGTTCAGTAAAGAATATGACAGAACTGGTTCCAGAATCTTACAAGCTAGTTAGAAAGCAAAGATCAGATTTTGCTTTAGCATAAAGCTCACCCAGTATGTCTTTTAATTATGTTTCTTCTCTTATAAAAATGTACTTGATAAATTCATTTAAGAAATATATATTGACTTCATACTATGTACCATTTTTTTTTAAAGATTTTATTTATTTGACAGAGAGAAACACAGCGAGAGAGGGAACACAAGCAGAGGGAATGGTAGCAGGAGAAGCAGGCTTCCTGCCAAGCAGGGAGCCCGATGCAGGGCTCGATCCCAGGACCCTGGGATCATGACCTGAGCCGAAGGCAGACGCCCAACGACTGAGCCACTCGGGCGCCCCTGTGCCAATCATTTTGATGTCAGAGAGACTCTTACTCTCACAGATTTTTTATTTTAGTGAGTGGAGAGAGAAAAGCAATAAAAAACCAAATAATTGTCCTAGATCATAAGTGCTATGAAAATAAACATGGTAACATGGAGAGTGAGGTTCTAATTTTAATTGGATATCAAGGAAGGCCTCTTTGATGTGGTGACATCGGCTGTAACCTGAGACAAGAAGGCATGTGAACAGCTCAAAGAACACTGTTCTAGAAGAGAGAACAGCAAGTGCAAAGGCTCTGGTTCCAGGCTCAGCTTAGCATGTCCCAGAAACAAAATGAATATTAATTATTATTTTGGGAGTGTAAAGATTTAGCAGCCAAGGGCTCTGTCCTGAATGAGTTCTGTAACAGCGATGGACATAAGCAAAAAGATCACAATACAATGCAGAACTACATTGAAATGACAGAAATACGCACAAAGAAAGGTGCTAAAAGGGAGGAGTGAAACTCTCTGGGCTGTATTTCAAGGAAGGCTTCACAAAAAAAGTAATGTAAAAGTAGGATTTTGAAATACCAACAGAGTGAACCAGGCAGGGAAGAAGGTTAAGCTAGGGGGAAGAGCGTACAGGGACTGTCAGTGCAAAGGTCTGCAGGTCGTGTTTCTTATTGAACACTACAATAGAAGAAAGTGAGGCTCAAGAGGACAGAGGCTGAGCCATGCAGGGCCTTAATAGTCTGTGCATGATGGAAGCTATCAAAAGGAACCACAGGATTGGATCACAGTGGGCTGTCTCTCTTAAATATGCCTGTGGGAGAATAAATATAGGGCAGCTCTACAGGCAGTGAAAAAGGTGAAATGAGGCCAGTGGCAGAGCTGCTCAAAAAAGAGGTAAGAAACCAGAGAGGTTTTTAGGAGTTGATAAAACAAAAACCATCAAGTAGAGCTAATTGTTCAATGTTGACTTACCAAAAACTTTCAGTAACTGGCACATAGTAGGCACTCAATAAATGCTTGTAAAAAATGAAATGAATCAGTGGTGGCTGACTGTGGCAGCAGATGCCTGATGAACAGAAGTCACGACTCCCGCATTCAAATAGACTTCCACTAATAGGGAACCATTGAAGGCTGGTCTTTATGCAGCGTGTTGCTTTAATCCTAATAAGCCTATGAGGCAAGCGTAATTGCCATTTTTTCAGATGAGAAAAACCTGAGGCTCAGAGAGATAATGTACGGTGCCTGAGGTTCTGGAACTAGTCCGCAGCTGGACTCATGACACACAGCCAAGTGCGCATGCTTAATAATTACTTTCAATTACTTAGCCTTAGAGGCTCCAAGAATGAAATAGATCGTGTAAAGCCCCACACCAAAGAAATCCAAGGAAAACCGGCTACTCTTTTTTTTTTTAAACCGGTTACTCTTAAACAACAGGTTTAAAAGAGGGTTCCTGAACTTTCCTGTCAGCCAGTCACTGGAACGCCAAAGAGCAGCGTCACAACAGCCTTGAAACCCAGCCTCCCAAGGCGTTCAGGGGGCGGCTCCTACAGCGTTCGAGGAGGGGGCGGGGCGACACTCCCCCCCCGACCCGCCGAGGTGGCGCGCGCAGCCGCAGTGCAGCTCTCGAGCGCCGCGGCCTGGGGGAGAAGGGAGGAGGGGCGGGCAGAAGACTGTGGGGCCGACAGATTTGGGCGCTGGCGTCCAGTCCGAGGCTGCTCGCTTTCGTGTTCCGCTGGGAGGTCTTGACGTCATTTCCGTCCGTAGGCCGCCAGTGCTTCCGGGTCGCGGTCATTTTGAGCCCGTATTTGGGTGACTTCGCGGAGGTTGAGTGGCTGGCTGCTCCCCACCCCCAACTCTGCAGCCGTGCCGCGCGCCTGCCGGTTTCCGCGCGCTTTTCTTTCTCCTTGACCCCTCTCGGGTCCCCTCGAGGCCTTCTGCCCCCGATCGCCCCGGCTCGCCGCGCCGTGGATCGCCGCTGTCGTCCGGAGGTGGGTGAGGTGACGCAGAGAGCTTCCATTCTGCCCCCATCTGCCCACTCACCACCTCCGAGCGGCCGGCCGCTACCCTGCACCTTCCGCCATTTTCCCGCCTGCGAGAGTGGGCAGGTTGCCCGCTGGTTCTCGGGCTCCTGAGTGCGGGTGCCGGGGGAAGGCGAGGGAGTGATTTCGTGGTGACTAATGGGTGTACTGGGGTGTTGCAGATGGGAGACGCGGGTATTGTGGGTATGCAGTGCGCGAATCGGCGGTAGGCCGACGAGGGTTCAGTTCAGCCTTGTTCTGTAGCATTAAGAGGTTAAAATTGTGTTGACTGAAGGGGCTTTGTCCGTCCCGTCGCTAGGGTTTGTAAGTAGGGTGCAGCTACGGGACGTTACGTTTCATTTTTAAATTTGTTTTAGGATAAAGGTATTCTTTTTAGCAAGCTCCATCCATCCGTGAGTTCATTTTACCCTTTCTATTTCTTTTTCCTAGCCAAGGGATTGACGTATAGTGGGCCTTCAGGGACGGTTTATTGAGTGAAATGTGAAAGGGCCTCAGTTGCAATTCTCACAGTGTATGCCATTTCACATTTTCATGTAAATGGTCTTTAAGATGGGAATAATCATGGTCCTGTGTGAACATTTTGTAAAATACGCAGTTATCCAGTCTGTGGGTCTCTTAAGTCCTGAGACATGGGTTAAAAAGTAAATAAATAGAAACGTATATTCTTGAAATTTTGCATTTTTAAATCATATATTCTAAGTCTCTAGAGAGCGAGGAATGTTTGGAGGATACAGAATTTGCTGTTAGCTTTAACCACACAGGGAAGGCTGTGACGTCTTTGTTATTCAGTTTTTGTTGAGAAGTGCTTTGTGGAAGAGGTGGTGTGTTTCCTGAGGATTATTTCATTTTTTTAAAAGATGGAAGCCCAGAAGTGAATTTTGAGATGTTTCTTCTTCTAATTTGGGAAATCACTGTAATCTTTGTGCATATATTTCTGAAAGGACAAAAACGTAGGGTAATGTGAAATAACCGAACTTGAGGGGGAGGAATATGTCTATTTCTTCGGTATCCTTTTACATCTTAATTTGACATAATCTGTTGATAACTAATTACAAAGGACCTATTCTTTTTCATTTAAGGGACCTAAGATGAGTAATCAGTTCCAAATTAGTTAATAGGTCTGTTATTTTATTTAAGTCACTTTTTATTATGTCAGGTACTTCAGATGTAGTAGTGTTTAGTATTTGTTACTTGTTTGGCCTGTAGACTAGTGGTTTTACTATGCTATATTTTAATTAATTTTGCTCTGTCAAATGATTTCTAATACTTAAATGTTTTTGATGCAGGAAAAATGAATGGGAGGGCTGATTTTCGAGAGCCGAATGCGGAAGTTCCAAGACCAATTCCCCGTAACTATCAATTAAATATTTATAATCAGAAGCACTTTTTATGTAGAAAAGCTCACTGCCTTGAGTAGCAGCAACTGGACTGGCTTAGGGTTGTGTGACCTGTGCAGTCACACAGGGATTCACTCTGTTTAATGATCTACTATTGACATCTTGAAATCCATTTTTTTTTTTTTTTTTAAAGATTTGCGCATGGGGGTAGAAGAGAGGGAGAGAGAATCCCAAGCAGACTTCCTGCTGAGTGTGGAGCTAGCTGGGCAAGGGGCTAGATTCCAGGATCCTGAGATCATGACCTGAGCCGAAACCAAGAGTCAAGACACTTAATTGGGTTTGCCACCCAGGCACCCCCATCTTGAAATTCTTAATAATTTGAATAAATGGTCCCAAATTTTCATTTTACACTGGACCAGCACATTACGTAGCCAGTCCAAATAGATAGTAGTAGCACTCACTTCTCTTTGAAGTCAGTTTGCTTCAAGTTTATAAGCCTGTTGTTTAGAGACTCTTAACTCTAGGGAACAATCTGAGGATTGCTGGAGGGAAGGTGGGTGAAGGGATGGGGTATTTGGGTGATGGGCTTTAAGGAGGGCACTTGATGTTATGAGCACTGGATATTACATGCAACTAATGAAATCACTAAATTCTGTCCTTGAAACAAACTAAATTGAATTTAAATTTTAAAAAAAGTTTATGAGGCATTTGTTTCATTCGTTTAAAGAAATTGGATGTGTTTTGTTAATGTTTAGACTGAATTAAGTTTTTAGGCTTAGCTTTTCCATGGGCATTTTAATGTTTGCCAATTTTCCTTGGTAAAAAGACATAGGGGCTGATTACATCCCAACAGAGGAAGAAAGAAGAGTCTTCGCAGAGTGCAATGATGAAAGCTTCTGGTTCAGATGTAAGTTAAATTTTCTAATCAACAAAATTTGACCTTTAGTACCTGAAATTATTGTGACTTCGTATAGAAAAAACCACACTTTTGGTGTAGTGTGGTTACTGCTAAAAGATACTGATTAAGGGGAACAAATTGTACATATTTAAAGTAATAATTTTTAGAACTTTATTCAAGACCATGAGTTAATTTTTTTGGTAACAGTAATAGCTAGCATTTACTGAGTGTACGTGGATTATATAAAAACAACCCAATCAGATCAATAACTATTACTCTCATCTTACAAATGAAGAAATTGAAGTTTAGAGATGTTAAATGAGTTTATAAGTCATAATGTCTGGACTTGAAGCCAAGTCTGAGACAAAGTGTGTGATTTTAACTGTTAGACTTCTGACTGTTATATGATAAAACCTAGTTTCCACCTTATCATTGTGAAATATTTTTATACTACAAGCTCCTGATTTGCAACTAGAGACTTTGTACATGAAAATTTTATTTTTTAAATAGACAATGTTGAAAGCAGCATAAAATAGAATCTTATTTTTGAAACAGAGTCCTGAAGTTGCTTCATCTGGTCACTGCAGTCCTTTCATATTAATTTTTTTTTTTTTTTTTTTTTTTGAGAGAGAGAGAAAGAGAGCCTGTGAATGAGCGAGGGGAGAGGGAAAGGGAGAAGCAGACTGCCTGCAGAGCGGAGAACCTGAGGCACGGTGTCGTGGGGCTTGATCCCAGGAGGCTGGGATCATGACATGAGCTGAAGGCAGATGCTTAACCAACTGAGCCACCCAGGTGCCCCTCAGATAAAGTAATTCTAACGAAAACAGAATGGAATTTTAGAAAGGGAAGGGGCGATTTAAATAATTAAAGAATAATGTACATTTTCATCAGTTGGCCTGGCATTTATGCTTATGATGCTTGGAAGATAGTTTTATGAGACCTAGTGTTTGTCCTAGTTTTTTTGTTGTAATTGAGACAAAGCTAACACGTGGAACACTTGGAGAAAGATTATAATGGCAGTGGGAATTTTAAAAAGGGATAAATTAATTGGAGTTGATTTAGCTAAAAAAGACCTTATCAAACAAATGAGACTTAACAACTAATAGGACTTGAGGTAAATGAAGAAGAATGGGGTTGGAAGAACATTTAGATAAAGGAAAAGTGAGCAAAGGCAGGGTCTACAGTAACTTGATCTCTGCTGGAACCTTGAGGCTGGATTGATTGGAATGGGGTCTTTTGTTAGGGTTGGAAAATAAACATAATACAAAAAGTCACAAAGATTTGATTCATTACATGTTTTCGGTTCTGTGTCCAAGGGATTGGTTTTCAGATTTTTTTTTTTTAAAGATTTTATTTATTGACAGATAAAGAGTAGGCAGAGCAGCAGACCAGAGGGAGAGGGAGAAACAGGTTCCTCGCTGATCAGAGAGCCCGATGCGGGGTTCAATCCCAGGACCCTGAGATCCTGACCTGAGCCGAAGGCAGAGGCTTAAACCACTGAGCCACCCAGGTGCCCTGGTTTTCAGATTTTTTTTTTTTTTTTTTTAAAGATTTTATTTATTTGACAGAGAGAAACACAGCAAGAGAGGGAACACAAGCAGAGGGAATGGTAGCGGGAGAAGCAGGCTTCCTGCAGAGCAGAGAGCCCGATGCGGGGCTCGATCCCAGGACCCTGGGATCTGACCTGGGCCCAAGGCAGCCGCTTAACGACTGAGCCACCCAGGTGCCCCTGGTTTTCAGATTTTTAAAAGGAAGATTAGGTAGCAGCGTGCAGGATGGTTTAAAAGGATCAGAGGTTATGCTTTGTGAAGTCTTAAGAGCTTTTGCAGTAACTCAGGCATATGGTCTTTGAGGTGTCAATGAGTGTAGTGTCATTTGGACTACAGAAGATGGGATGGCACCTTTTTTAAAGGATAGATAATGGGATTTTTAAATAAACTGACTATGAGGGTATTAACTTCAAGATACCGATCTTAGGAGACTTACGATGACATTACTGATTAAAAGATACTTAATCCTTAGGAGTTACTGTTCAAAGGAGGAAACTAGTTTGGACACTCCTTCCTGGTGCAACATTTGATTGTAGAAGAGCTATAAGCACCTAGAGAGAAGCAAAGGTATATGTGAGAAATTAGGGTTGGAGGTATAGTTGTATGGGTGAATTCAAGGAATTAAGTGTAGGAATAAAAGCAAAAAATTGGTAATATCTGTCATGTGGTTAATACGTAGGAATGGTAGACAAAAGTTTGGGTGGCACCTATCAGTAAGGCAACAAGTAGTAGTAAAAGAATCAACAGAGACTAAAAGATAATAGGAGTTTTCCTATAATCTTGTGCATTTTATCTTCCATTCAAATATTCAGAGACAAATAGAGCTTTCAAGCTAGAAAGAACCTGAGTAAGAATTAGATGACACACATCTGCAGGTGAGAATAATTCTTTTAGAACTGTAGTCATCATGGATCATAGACCTGTAAAAAGTTTTTATGGCTCATAGTTTGGGAATAATTTCTCAGGGAAGTCAGTTGTACTCTGGCAACAGATATTTTATCTTTGTGGGTTGCCTAGAGTAGATAAATAAAATGATCTATTCTCAGGTCTGTTGTTGATACAGAATTAAGACAAGTCTGGTGGATAGGGATTTGGGATCATTGTAATGTTGGGCTCATGGCCACATAGACATTATGGTGTCTGGATTAGTTTCTGGCTGATAAATGTAAGCTACGTATAGGTTTAACATTCTAAATAGCTGTAACAGCATTGTGCTAAAAGTATGGAAGTGCAGTGCTCAATAGGTAGAGTACTCATGTATGCCTGACTATTAAGAGTAGGATGTGTAGCGTGTGAACAGTAGGAGCCTCAGTCGTTCTGTGTATTCGAACAGATTAATCATGGGGCCCTGGCTGGTTCATCCAATAGAGCATGTGACTCTTGATCTTGGGCTTGTGAGTTCGAGCTTCATGTTGGGTGTAGAGGTTACTTAAAATGTTTAAAAAAACCAGATTGATCACACGTTAGGAAGCATAACATTAGAATTACAACTTACCAGTTGTATAGCATATCTGGATTACTGGAAAATTACTGAATAACTTATATTAGGACATTAGTAAGTAATGATTTTTAAAACAGATAGACTAGGTGTTGCATATTGCAGTAACATCAAACATGGAAAACACAGAATCTTGGCTGTAACCATGGACAATAGGCTGTTCAGCATATAGTTTTCAGGAGAACTATTAGTCATGTATTAGAAAATTTTGTACATTAAGGGGTGCCTGGGTGGCCCAGTGGGTTAAAGCCTCTGCCTTCGGCCCAGATCATGATCTCAGGGTCCTGGGATCGAGCCCTATATTGGGCTCTGCTCAGCGAGGAGCCTGCTTCCCCCTCTCTCTCTCTGCCTCTCTGCCTACTTGTGATCTCTCTCTGTCAAATAAGTAAATAAAATCTTTACACTTGATCTTAGCTAAAAGGCTGAGAAGCGATAATAAATAAAATCTTCAACAAAAAAAAAAGAAAATTTTGTACATTAACATTTGTATCTTCATATAAGGATATGCATGTTTACATATGTTAAATATGCAGTATGTGATGTTAACTTTATATAAATGAATTAATGGAATCCATGTTACTTTGGAGATTATCATCTTATGTCCATTGATTTTTTTTTTTTTAAAAAGGTGTGATGAAAGTAGGAATGAGTAGAAAAGTTCTTACTAAGGTAATTTTTACACATTTTTTTAGATCTGTTAAATATATTCCTCTTGGTTTAAAATTGGATTTGATCTAGGGTTCATTCTCTTTATGGTAAACTTGTTTATTTTTACTTTAATATACTTTTAATTTTAAAATACAACTATGAAGGGATCTTATTTCCAGTTTCCTTGAAATTGTGGTCCTATGCACTAAGCACAAACCGGTTATATCTGTGCCCATACATAGAGGTAATGACGAAATCTTCATAAAAGGGTAGTTTAATGTGTATTACATATAACAGTTCTCAACCTCTGGAATTACTGAAAAGGCATATGAATTCATACTGGTTTTGTGCATCATTTATAGATTTTGTGAATAATACGCATGTGTACTACTCTCTCTTTTTTTTTTTCTTTTTTTAAATTTTATTTTTAAGTAATCTCTATACCCAACATGGAGTGCGAACCTCAAGATCAGGAGTTGCACGCTTCACTGACTGAGAAAGCCAGGTGCCACTATACTGTTGGTTTTCTAATGAAACAGTATAATGATCGATGAGTGTAAACTTTGGTGCCTGTCTGGATCCAAATCCAGCTTTTCCATCCCTTAGCTTTCAGATTTTGGACAAGCACCTGATGCCTGTATGCCTCAGTCTCCTTATCTATATGGGGATAATCATTTCATAGGATTATTATGAGGATTAATTTAATTTATTTTGTAAGTGTTAAGCTCTCTATATTATATGGCTATTTGTGCTACCGTGATTTACAAAATGTTTCATTTGAATACAGTTATGAATTTAGATTAGCATTTTGTTATTGTAAGAGGAGAAGATTATAAGGAATTTAGCGGTCCTCATATTGGATATGGTTGGGACTGGGGTCATAGTGCAAAAAAGCATTTTGGTCAGCAGTATTACTAGTTTGCATAAAGAAACATTATTTAACAGACTCGGAGATAGGAGTCACCTACTGCAGTGGGAAAGGCTGCAGACCTGGGGTCAGGAAACCTGGGTTTTAGTCCCAGCCCTACCATAAACTATCCACCTGTGTTGCTTTTTTTTTTTTTTTTTTAAGATTTTTATTTATTTGAGAGAGGGAGCAGAGCAAAAGAGAATGAGGGGGAGAGGGAAAGGAAGAAGCAGACTCCACACTGAGCGGGGAGCCTGACATGGGACTCAATCCCAGGACCGACCTGAGCCAAAGGCAGTCACTTAACCAATTGAGCCACCCAGGTGCCCCTATCTTTATTGCTTTTGAACACATGACTTATTTTTTCTGAATATCAGTTTACTCTGGTTAAGATAAAGACTGGATAATCTCTGAAGTGTGTTTCGGTTTTACCACTCTCTTTTACTGTGACACGATACAGGAGACAGATGTTAGTTCTAATCCATTATCCACTATAGCATGAAAAGAAATTAAGGGATTTATATAAAGACATAGTAGTGAATGGCAGAACTAGTACTAGATAGAATCTTAACCAAACTGTCTCTCTCTGTATTATACCATCTTGGCCTAAGGACAAAGTGAAATGGGAACAGCATTGTCCATTGTAGAGATGGCCAGCTGATTGGACAAAGCTAATGTCCTATTCCAAAATTAAGGATTTCAATCATGAGTTCGCTAATAATTTAAACATCTTAAGTGACCTTAGTTTTTGAATTACTCTTATAGTCTAGACCAAAGTTGAGCAAACTATAGCCCAAGGGGCCAAATCTGTTCTTGTATGGCCATGAGGTAGGAATAGTTTTTACGTTTTTTCAGATGGTTGGAAAAAATCAAAAGAGTAAAAAAAAAAAAAAAATCAAAAGAGTAATAATATTTTGTTACATGTGAAAATCACATGAAATTTGTATTTTTGCATCCATACGTTCATTTGTTTATTATTGTCTCAATGCTCTTGCTTTAAAATGGCAGTTGAGTAGATGAGACAGACCCATGGCCCACGAAACTAAAATATTTACCATCTGGGTCTTTATAGAACATTTCCCAACCCCTGAAACCATGCTGTCCAGTGTAGCAGCCACATGTGGCTAAGTTACATTTAAAATACTTTCTAGCAGAAAGGATACAAGGCAAAAATCAAAAAGGAGTGTGGGATAAGGTCCAGAGGAGACCAGGTAGGGCAGGCAAGGCTTCTAGGATTCCTTTGCTAGTAGAATCGCACAATAATGGACACGGTAAATTTCTCCAGCTGTGAGTTGTGATAATGTGAGTGAAGTGTTAACCCACCAAGGAGCTTCCATGACGACTCAGTGCCTGGGGTTTTTACTGGGGCCTGGTCCCATCTACTCAGCCTAGCAAGGACCGACTTTCCAGAGTCTCAGAAGGAAAGCAGGTGTTCAGCATAAGCTGTGTTTGTGTAAGCAGTTTAGGCACAGCGAGCCACTTACTCAGGTCAAGTTTTATCTCACTTGTAGGGAACTATTTATTAGTCATGTTCCCACATATCAGTCAAGGACCTTGTAAGGAGGTCTTCTTAAGGATAGCAGTCTCAGGGTTCCTATTTTAAATCTTTTCTGCTTACTACCTAACTGGAAAACACGGATACAGACTACTCCCATCATCACAGAAAATTCTACTGGACAGAGCTGGTGGAAAAAACTGACTTTTAATCATGGGCTCTTTTGAGATTATGATGGAGAGTGAGCTTTGGATCTTTGAATCTGGGTTAATATGCATACATAGGTAGATTTTTTTAAATTAAGTGTAGTTGACACAGTGCTGCATTATGTAATATTTTCATTTAGTTTTAAGGGATTCACTGGTTTAGAAGAAAAAACTTTAGTATTTAAAATGTATACTTGTGTATTCTTGCCCCGTCACTGTATAATTGTGGACAAATATTTGTGTTTTGGTTCACACAGTGTACTACAGAACTTAAAAGCTTGAGATATGATATCAGACAGTTAGAATCTGGAACTGTCATTGAAGGGCCGTATGGCCTTGAGCAAATTACTTAGCATCTCTGAGTTTCAGTTTTCTTACCTTTAAAAAGGGCAATAATTAAGAAATAACTCTAGAGGTATGTTAGAAGTAAATGAGAAAGTGTACATAAGGCATTTAGCATGGGCTATGGAATTTAGTAATTATTCAGTGGTGGCTCTTATTATTTGTAATACTACTTCTTGCCTCTCATTAATTCCCCCTTACTCTAATTTAGAAATGACTTTTGGTCCCTATTTAGTATGCTGTCTTTATTGTTGATATTAATGGCTCTTTAAATCCAAATCTACATGGTTCTTGAATTTCATTGTTTAATATTTATAATATTTTTTTTAATTTAAAATGTTTTTTTGTATTTCTACTGACAGTATATAATACAGCTCTTAGTTTATTTTTTTTTAAAGATTTTATTCATTTGCGACCCAGAGAGAAGGAGAACATGAGTAGGGGGAGGGGCAGAGGCAGCGGCCAAGAGAGAGGGAGAAACAGATTCCCTGCTGGCCCAGGAGCTGAACATGGGGCTTGATCCCAGGACTCTGGGATCGAGACCTGAGCCACCCCAGAGCCCCTATCATACAGCTTTTAAAAATGGGAAAAAAATCTCTTTTTTTTTAAAGATTTTATTTATTTGAGAGAGGGAGAGAGAAAGCATGAGCAAGGGGGAGGAGCAGAGGGAGAAGCAGACTCCCCGCTGAGCAGGGAGCCCCACATGGGGCTTGATCCCAGGACCCTGAAATCGTGACCTGAGCTGAAGGCAGACGCTTACTCAACTGAGCTAGATTTTCGCTCCCCGGAAAAATCTCTTGTAAAGATCTTCCAAGATGGTTATACTGATAAATACTTACCCCGATGAACTCAGACAAAATCTTTCCCTTTGTTGATGTTGACAAGTTCTTTTTCTTCCTTTAGCTGTGCCTTTGGCTGCAACAAGTATGTTGATTACTCAAGGATTAATTAGTAAAGGTAAATATTTAAACTTCAGATTTGGCATTTTCGATATCATTATGTTTTTATGTTGTTTTCCTGATTTTTAGATAAAGTATAATAACGTATTAAATATCATTGATATGCTTCCACAACATCAGGAGAGTTATGTCTCCATGGACTCGTAACTTGGTCACCATGTCCTCTGACACTGTAGTAACGTTCGTAATCTCCAAGAGCAAAAAAGTAACTAAAAATCTGCAGACGGTTTGCAGGGAGGTAGAGGAAAAAACCTGGTCTAGGAAGGCCATCATCACTATTACCTAGGATCTTGTTAGAAATGCAAGTTCATGGGCCACATTTCAGAACTCCTTCATCAGAATCTCTGAGCTAGGGCCTAGGAATCTGTTTTAACAAGCTCCAGGTGATTCTTAATGCATTGGTTTAAAGATCAGTAGCTCCCTTGCTCCTTAAAACCAGAGTTTTATCTTATAGTAAGAGGGTTGGGGACACTTTCTGTCCCAAATTCTGTTGGTGTGACTATTACAGTGTCTTGCTCCTACATAACTAACTACACACATAACTGAAGCAGAAATTCCCTTTTTTAAGTTGCAGATATATCGTGATAGAACTGTTTTCAGATAAGGTGAATCCCAATGAAAATGTTAGAACTTATAACGGAGGAGGCAAATTTTTCTTACAGCTGAAATCTTCCTGGATTCTTAGTCAGTATTTGGTGATTATTTGACTTGTCGTCAATGGCACTTTATGCCTCTGTGGTTTCATTTGCAAAAGTCATACCATGATCAGTGACATTGTTCCAAAGTATTCCTTTCTATTTATCTGTAAGGTCTGAGCCTGGAGCCTTAACAGTAGAATTCAGTAATCCATTTTTAATTATTTTTATTATTTTTTTTAAAGATTTTATTTATTTTAGAGAGAGTGTGTGTATGCATGTAATAAGTGGAGAGGAGGGGCAGAGGGAAAGGGGGAGAGAGAATCTTAAGCAGGCTCCACACCCAGCGTAGAACCCAATGTGGGGTTTGATCTCATGACCTTGAGATCATGACCTGAATGGAAACCAAGAGTCGGGCACTTAACTAACTGAGCCACCCAGTTGCCCCCTCCATTTTTTTGGAAAGAATTGTTGAAAATGATTTAACCTAGTTTATGGAATAATGTTCATTGTATAATATAATAACTTTATCAGAGCTGTTACTTTTGGGGTTTCGATAATTTGGAATAAAAATATAAAAAAGAACATTGAATGATGTGTTACTCATGTAACTATTTTCCAGGATTAAGGGGTTTTATTATTGTTAAGTTGTATTGAGGATTTGTTTTGGATGCAGTGTCCTAATAAAGTCAGTCTCAAAAAAAGAAATTGGGAAGACTTTAGAAAAGGAATTCAGAATCCTCCAAGACCTTTTACATTTAATCACAGTGCCTAGTATTTTATATATGCTTTCATCCACGGTGTGTCATACTCAACATAGTCTTTAGCTGCTCTGTCACTACTTGTTCTTTTTTTCAGAATATTTAAACATGCCCAGGTCTGTTCTAACTTGAGAACATAAAAAAGAAAAATCTTCCCTCATGTCCCTTTCCAACTATTCCCAGCTGTCTTGCATTTGAAGCCAGACTTCACAAATGAGGACTTCACTTTTTACTTCTTTTTTTTTTTTTTTAAGATTTTATTTTATTTATTTGACAGACACAGCGAGAGAGGGAACACAAGTAGGGGGAGCAGAAGGGAGAGAAGCAGGTTTCTCACTGAGCAAAGAGCCCGATGCGGGCCTGGATCCCAGGACTCTGGGATCATGACCTGAGCCGAAGGCAGACGCTTAACAACAGCCACCCAGGCGCCCCTGCTTTTTATTTCTTTTAACCCATTACAGTCTGTGTGGAAAGATTATGCATGTATTCTTATATTTACCAACATCTTAAAAGATTACGAGCACAACCTCCTTGTTGCTTAAATTCGATGGGCAGTTTTTGTTCCTGCTGATTATACGACGTCAACCAGTCTTTGAAATGGTTCTTTTCCCCTGGCTTCTGTGACAGCATATTTTGATTTTTCTCCTGCCACTGGCAGCTCCTCCATTTTTTCACGTGTTCTGAGTGTCTAATATGTACTATACACTGTTTTTGGCAGATAGCACCAACAGACAAGAACTCAAGAACTGTTGGTACTTAATATTTTAATGAGGGTTTTCTTCATCCACTTGTGTTCTTGAGAGTTCTGCTTTAACTTTCAGTCTTCAGTCTGTGTAAACTATTACCCAATGAAAATGTGGGCTTTAGGACCATTTATTGCTCTAAATCCCCGTGATTCTCCCTAGTCATATCTGCTCCAGAAGCATATTTTGCATATCTTCACATGAAGTTCTTACAAACTCTTCAAACGGACTTACTTAATCCCAAACTGAGTTCATTTCCCTCCAAACCAGTTTTTCTACTGTCCCCATAACTGAATGGTATCACTCTTCATCTAGGAAACTAAGGCATTATTGTTAACTTCTACCCCTTTATTTGCCTTACCCATTGAATGTTCATTCTAGTCCAGCTCTTAAACTGTCTACCTCCATCTTCACTGCTACCATAATTAATGCAGCCATCTGTTGCCAAGAGTATTGAGTTAGCCTTCAACGAGTCTATTTGCCTCTATTCTTGCTACTTCCTCTTAGGAAACAGGCTATCTCTGGCAGTGATCAGAGGGCAAAACTAAAAACTGTGAGAGCTAAAGAGAACATCTTGTTTACTGTTACGTTTCTACTTTCTAGTATGTAGTGTCTGTGTTGTCAGTGGTCTGTAACTATTTGGAGAGAGAATGAAGGAATAGTTCTTTTGAATGAAGGTAGATATTGTTACTATCTTCCTTTTTCTCATTTCATTTGTGTAACTGAAGCTAATAATATAATTTAGTTTTTTTTTTTTTTGCTTCATATACATGAAATCCTACAATTAAGTACTCTTTTGTATACCTCCTATCAATGTTATAAGATTCATCCAGTGGTATACTAGAACTGGCTTGTGCCACTTTCAGAGAGCTGATTGTTAAATTTTCAACACCTTGGCAAGCCAGTGTTGAAACCATTGGTAGCTTGAAATTGGTCATGGTGCAAGTATTTTCTCCATGGAAATCGACTGACATGGCAAATCAGAGCTTTTTACTTGGAGAGCTGGTTTTCTAGCACATCACTAGATTCATCCACATTGTTGCATGTAATTGTAGATTATATATTTTGGTTGCCATATAGTTTTCTGTTTTGTAAATATACCACAGCAGTTTATCCATCCTGTTGTACATTGGCAGTTGGGTAATTTCCAGTTTGTTAAAAATGGTTCTGCTATGAATATAGCATCTTTTGGTAATCGTTTTGTTGGGTCACAGATGATGTATATTTTCAGCTATGGTAGATACTGCCAGACTTTCTGAATTGTTTGGACCAATTTACAGTCTCATACCAATTTATTAGTATTTATTAGGTCTGAGTTCTGTTTTTGTCACATTATTAGCATCACTTCCTCTTCCTGTCCTTTGAATTTTAGCCATTGTGGTGAGTGAATAGTAAGACTGATAGTGGTTTTAATTTGTATCTTCCTAATGACTAATGAAGTTAAGGACCTTTTCTTTTGTTGATAGCTCACTTGAATATATTCTTTTTTAGCAAAGTGTCTGTTCAGGTCTCTTGTCCATTTTTCATTGGATTGTCTTTTTCTGTTGGTTTTGTGAGGTTTTCTGTATCTTCTAGAAGTGAGTCTTTTGTTAGATATATGTATTATGATTATTTTTTCCCACTGATTATCTAGTTCTTAATATATAAAATAATTTATATTTTTTTATGATGAAGGCTTTATGTGCTCTAAGATCTTCACCTATTAACAGGACATGAGGAAGATCTTAATGCTTTTTTCTGTGAGCTTTATTTTTTCTTTCATACTTAAGTTTTCAAGTCATTTGGAATTGTTTTGTTTTTTGTTTTTTTAAGATTTTATTTATGACAGAGATGGTGGGAGAGGGAACACAAGCAAGGGGAGCTACAGAGGGAGAAGCAGGCTCCACCCTGAGCAGGGAGCCCGATATGCGTCTGGAGCCCGATATGGGTCTCGATCCCAAGACTCTGGGACCTGAGCCGAAGGCAAGACACTTAACAACTGAGCCACCTGTTTGGCCAAGGAATTGTTTTTGAATACAGGCACGTGTCATTTTATTGTGCTTCGCTTTATTGAGCTTCATAGATACTGTGGTTTTTACAAACCTAAAGTTTATGGCAACTCTGCTTTGAAGAAGTCTCATTGGTGCCATTTTTTCAACAGCATTTGTTCACTTCGTGTCTCTGTCATGTTTTGGCAATCCTCAAAGTAAATAGTCCCCTTATGTATTTGTGATGGTGACCAGTGATTACAACACTCAGGGGACGGTTAGCATTTCTTAGCAGTAAAGTATTTAATTTAATTTATATACATTGTTTTTATTTTTTGGACAATATCACTACATGTTTAATATAGGATAGCATAGACCTAAACTTCATATGCACTAGGAAACAGAAAAATGCATTGAACTTTCTTTATTGTGAATCCCCCTTTATTGCGGTGCTATTGAACCAAACCTGCAATATTTCTGAGGTATGCTTGTATTATGTGAGGTACATTTTTCCCCCCTTATGGATATGGAGGTGACCCCTCACCATATTTTGAACACTGCATGCAATGTTGCCTTTGTGATAAATGACTATGTATGAATGGATCTGGTTCTCTACTCTTCTGGTTTTGACAGGCTTATCTATTCTTGACTTATAGCAGTCTTAATTACTGTAGCTTTATTATAGATCTCGGTATTTGTTAGTCAGTTTTTCAATTTTGTTGTTTTTCAATATTGCCTTGGTTCTCAGCTCTTTGTATTTCCATATGATTTTTAGAATAAGTTTTTCAACTTTTAGGAACACTTTGATTTTTAATTGAGATTGCATTGAATTTATAGATGAATTTATGGACAGTTGTCATACTGACAGTTTTTAGTCTTTTATGGACATGGATGTATTATTCCTCCACTTAGCGTTCATATCTGTCAGTTTTGTAGGTTTCAGTGTACAAATCTTAAATATTTTCATTAGATTGCTCCTGGATCTTTGATGTCTTTGGGTGCTATAATTGTATCTTTCAAAAAAGTTTGGTTTGTTTGTTTCTGGTATACAGGAATTAGTTTTTTTGTATATTGACCTTGTATCGAGTGATCTTGCTAAATTCACCTATTCTAATAGATTGTGGAATCTTTTGGATTGTCTTCATATTTCTGTTGATGTTGAATTTACAGTTCTCTTTTGAATAGCTGTAGCTTTAGACTTCTGAGGTAATGGAAAGAGCTCATGTAGTCAGGTGATAGTACTTAAAGTTAGTGTGTACTGATTTTTCCTTTTATCTTTGTGGGTTGCCCAAAGCTGCTAAGAAATAGATATATCTTTATTTGTATTGCCAAATTTTTTACTATTTTTGTCTCATGTTAGAAGAGACTAGATTATGGCTCATAGAAATAGTTTTCTTGCATTTCTTACATAATTTGTGTCATTTTCTTGTATACTTTTAGCATAAACTTGGCATATGTCTATTTTATTTTAATGAAAGATAAGACATCTTAATTATCTAAATATGTCTATCTCTAACAGTTAATGTGATTCAGAAATATCTGCTCTTTTATCTTTAGGAATCCTTTCAAGTCATCCCAAATATGGTTCCATCCCTAAACTTATATGTAAGTATGGACAACACTCATTTTCTTAGCTTTCTTACCTAAAATAATTAGTTTTTACCAAATGTTTTGTCCTGTCTAACTCATAACAATTACGTGGTTATTTGTTTTGACCGGCTTGTGTAAGCTTTTCATTAAATGGACTAGTCAACTACTTGGGCATTTTACTGTTAGCATTAAGAACTACAAGTTATTTGAAAGAGAATTTTTTTCTTTTATAATGTAATTTGTAAATGCACATTTAGATAATTTGTAAAAAATAAATAGTATTTTAAAATCTCTGGTTTATGAGGAAAGAAAATTGTCTAGCTGTATGGAAATAAAATGTCTTTTTAAATTAAGTCCAACTTTTAAAAATCTCTTTACATTTTAAGGTAGAAATAAGCATAATTTATCTACATTTTATAGTGTGGTTTATAGGAAAGAAGCTAAATTGCTTTAAAAAAGAGCACCTGAGACTTTTTATGAATCTTTCCAGGTTAGCCTCATTTATATACTGGAAATAAATACATAAGGCAACAGTAGTCACATTTAGGTACCACTTCATAATTCATTATTTTAAGGAATTTGTTTTACCTAATTTTTAAAAAACAATCTTACGTAATTAGCTAGGCAAATAGTATTACCATTTTACAGGAAAAGAAATGGTCTGAAATCCCTGTAACTGGGCTAGAACTCTTTTAATTCCTTTACCACATCTTTCCTGTCTATATTAATAATTGGTGGAATTTATATATGTTGGAGCAGTTTTATTTTGGATTATTTCATTTTGTGCAAGTGAATTATGTTTACAGAATCTTTCTCTGTACCCTGCATCTGATTTAATGTGATCTCAGTTTTCCCATATCAAGACCTATTTAAGATCACATTTCTTAAAAAGTGTTCTTTTAGGAAAGATTTTTATTTAAATGGGCACATTGAGTCACATTTTTTGTTTGTTTTTACAAATAAGTTGCTTGTATCATGGGATACTTTGCTGGAAAGCTTTCTTACGTGAAAACTTGCCAAGAGAAGTTCAGAAATCTTGAGAATTCCCCTCTTGGAGAAGCTTTACGCTCAGGACAGGCACGGCGATCTTCACCATCTGGGTAGGCCAAATTCTGATTTTTATTGAAGGTTTTTAATTTTAGCTAAAAAAATTGGAACAGGATATTGCCATAATTCAGGGCATGAGACAATTGTGTAACCTGAAGGACTATTGGAAACTTGCTGTTTTGCAGCAAGCTAAAGCTATTTTGTTTTAAAGAGTTGAGTAAAATATATCTACCTTTGTTTTATTTTTATTTATTTGTATTTGTTGAGTTGAGTAAAATATATCTACCTTTGTTTTATTTTTATTTATTTGTATTTGTTTATTTGAATAAATTCTTCACACAACTTAGGGCTTGAACTCAAGACCCCAAGATCAAGAGCCACTATGTTTTATCAACTGAGCAAGCCAGGCACCCCTACCTTTGTTTTATTTTTATTTATTCATTTTTGATATCTTATTTATTTGAGAGGGGGAGAGAGAGAGGGCACAAGCTGGGTACGGGGAGAGGGAGAAGCAGGCTCCCAGCTGAGCAGGGAGCCCAACATGGGGCTTGATCCCAGGACCCCGGGATCTTGACCTGAGCTAAAGGCAAACGCTTAACTGACTGAGCCACCCAGGCCTTTGTTTTAAATATAGAGTTGCATTCTGTTAGGAGTACTTATACCAGAATAAAGGATTTTTATTTGGCAAATACCTTTGATTACTATATTTTGAACTTTTCTTTTGAATTCCCAAATTTTATCAGTCCCATTTCTTAAATTTCAACTTCTTAATCCTTCTGTTTAAATTAGGGAAATTATTTTAAGTATGTTCTCCAAAGTTTTGTTTTAATTATATAAGTATAAATAATTAAATCATCCATCTGGACAGGTAGATAAGTGATAATGTAATTAAGTAGATTTAATAGCTAAATTGTTATAAATGGTAAACTCTGTGAAAGCTAGTATTACTTATATATCTGCTTTAGCAAAATAGTGTTTATGGCCTGCTAGCTGTGGAAGTAAGTTCCCTTAATGTGGGAACTGGACATATTTTCTGATTTGAAATACTTTTTTCTGTCCAAGGACTTTTTTTTAAAGATTTTATTTAATTTGGAGAGAAGAGTGAGTGTGTGCCAGCAAGCGGGGTTAGGAGCAGAGGGGGAGTGAGGGGGGGAAATCTCAGGCATAGGGCTCAATTTTATGACCTTGACTGAGATCGTGACCTGAGCCAAAACCAAGAGTCAGATGGCTAACTGAGCCAACTAGGCACCCCTCCAAGGACTTTAAACACATTAAAATGATCTCTAAAGTAGGGTGCCTGGGTGACACAGTCGGATAAGCAGCCGATTCTTCATTTCGGCTCAAGTCACGATCTCAGGGTCATGAAATTGAGCCTTGCTTTAGGACCCATGTTGGTGGGGAGTCTCCTTGAGATTCTCTTCCTCCCTTTGCCCCTTCCTCCACCCCCTCACGCGTGTTCTCTCTTTCTCTCTCTCTCTCTCTCTCTCTCAAGTAAATATTTTTTTAAAAAATGATCTCTGAAGCTTAGGAATTAGAAAATTGGATATACATTTCTCTTCTGTATTAAGCGTTGGTGTTTTTAAGTTGTATAAACGGGTCAAAATTATTTTTAAGGTTTTTGTGGCAGAAACAGACGTCATTTCACTGTTATAGATAACCATGTAAAAATTACATAATTCCTTTAGAAAGTAAGATAACTAGATTTCATACTGTAACATATTTTTTAGGGTGTAGGCAATAATTTGTGTTTCTTATACAATATGATTTACAGGCACTATTCTCAGAAGTCAAAATATGACTCAAATTTGAGTGATCATTCATCTTTTGTGACGTCTCCAGCAGCAGACAACATAGAAAAAGAGATGCTTCCTCATTATGAGCCAATTCCATTCAGTGCTTCTATGAATGAATCTACTCCCACTGGTATTACTGATCATATTGCCCAAGGTAGAAACTTCTCTTGAAATGAGTTTCAGCATTATATGGTCCAACGTATGTATAAACTTTATTTGATGACCTTTTCTGCTGGATCACCTGTATGTTCCACCATCGGCCTAAACTCAGCATGTTTGTTCATCTGTTTCTTCATTCATTCAACATTTTTTTGACGTCCAGTAGGTGTCAGGCACTCAGCTAGGTATGGAAGAAGTATAGATGAAAAAGACCCGGTTCTTGTCCTTGAGAAACTCTCTTAGACTGTTAGAAGATACAGAAGTATAAGGAAAAATGACCAGTATACCCACTAATCAAAAATACTAACAAAGTTGAGTGACTATTGCAAAGAAGTGGTAAATTGGGTCACGGGGAGGCTTCAGAGAGGTTACACCTGTTAGGCTGGTCTTAAAGGCTTTCAGCTTCTTTGTAACGTGAGAAAAATAATAATTACCTGCCTTACAGAACTCTTGTCACGTGAGAAAATCCATGTGAAAATGCTTTGTGAAGTTTGTGTAAATACTAGCTTTGAAGATCGCAGAATGTAAGTGAAACAACATCAACTTTGGATTAAGGCCTGGATTTGAATGATTGACATTTGCTAGCTATGTGACTTTAGGCAAGTAACTTTGTGATCCCTTCAGTTTCTTGATCTCTGGAATGGAGATGCTAATACCTCTCTTAAAGAACTTTGGGAATGAGATGAAATAATCAGCGGTAATGCCTCACAAGTCATAGGCTCTTAACAGATGTTCATTTCCTTCTTTTGTTTTTTTCAATCTAATTTGCGGTGACGAATGAAGAATTAGGAAGTAACAGGTTTGCAGTTCCTTATCTAAAAATCCTAAAATCCAAAAAACTTTGAAAACCACAAAACTTTTTTTTTTAATTTTTTTTATTATTTATTTTTCTGACATGGGGCTAGACCTCATGACCCCAAGATCAAGAGTTGCATGCTCTTCAACTGAGCCAGTCAGCCACCCCTACAAAGCTTTTTTATAATTAAAGTGATGAAATCTGACTTAACTCATTCCAAACCCTGACCTTATCATTTTTATCTTAATATGATTTTTTGTGCATTTTGTTATACAAAATATTAATGTTTGCTTATGCATTGCTGCTTCAAACCTCTGACTGTATGGATATTAAGTAATGTATTAACGAGCTATATATACTATGATATCTTTTTAAAATCTGAGAAACTGACTTTTGAAACGTTTCTGGTTACCAAGTTTTAGATAAGTGATCATGGATAGAATATTCTTTGAAAACGTTTGCTTTAATGCAAATACCATAAGTCCGTAACTATGAGGAATAAATAAGGTTAAAGGAACCTTTTAATTGCTTGGGATAGAAATTTGGATCTCTGTGTAGGTTAAAGGGAGGGAGGGGAAACAGTGGGAAGGGAGAAGTTGATGATTGGTCAGGTAATGTTGCAGAAGTCGTAGCAGGGCTTCTAGGTAGGTTAGGACATAAAGTAGCCACTACATAAATGTGGCCATTTAAGGTAATTAAAATGAAATCAGATCGAAAATTCAATTCCTCAGTTGCCTTGTAGCATTTCAGTTCAGTAGCCACTAGTAGTGCTAGTATCTACTCTGTTGGAATGTGCAGATAGAGAACATTTTCATCATTACAGGAAATGATATTGGACGGCATTGATTTAGAGCAATTGGGGGGCCAGTAAGTGGTTAACATTTTGGAAAAGAAGAAACAGGAGAGAATGGAAGTTATAGTAATCAAAGACATTCTTAAATGGATGAAAGATATTGAAGAGTCTTGATTCTTCCCTGCCCCCGCCTGTGTTTGGAAACAAAGACCTCCCAGCTGGCCAGAGAGGAGGAGGTGGGCAAGTTAGGAGAAGGTGGTTAGTATTTATCTTCAAAGGCAGCTGTTCTTCGTTCTCACTGCATCTCTCATTTTCCTAGTCTCTCAAGTTCAAATCCATTTTACTTGTACTCTTGCCATGCATCACTTCTTCCCTTGTAATGACTTTCATCTTTCCTTCCATTTGCATTAGAAAATCCCATACTATGTTGCACAATTCCTTTTCCTTATAAATAAAAGCAGGCAGACAGAAGAGCCTTTTGGTATCTGCCCACAGGCTACAGCAAGGTCCATATTTTAATATATTTTATGTTCTTGAGAGTAGCCATCTATCCATGCCTTGCTCTGCTTTCTCAATCCCTTCTCTAAATCAAGTTGGCCGCTCTTCGACTATTCTCCACATGGGCCAGTTGTGGCCTCCTCTGCTTTGCCCCAGCTGCTGTTCTCCCCTTTTGTTAAAGTCCTGTTTGCCCTATTTGGTTCTGCTTTCTTTTACTAGGAGTTGATAGAGTTATTTATCTTTCAAAGAAGAAAGCACTCTTTCATTGCTGTTAGACTTACAGTTTATTAGCTAGATTTAAATCATTGCTGTTTTATATTTTATTCCTTCCAGCTCTTTATAACCTTCCCAAAATAGTAAATCATGCTCCCTGCACAATGCAGAATATTTTCATTGGGCTTTGTAAGTGGAAAAAATTCTCCCTAATCTTCTGATTTATGTTTCCATTATTTGTCACAGAATTTTGGAACAAAGAAATATTTTCTTTTCAGTGAGAAAAAGTTTTAGACCTGGAAGGAACTTAAGAGATAGATCATCTAGTCAAACGTCTGTTTTTCACAACTAAGAAAACCAAGATTCAAAGATGTTTAGTGATTTGCCCAAGGACATTCACTGATTTTTGGCAAAGTGGGAGTGAGAAGTTAGGGTTCCTGACTAATAATCTAGTACATACTGTCTCCTTCAGAATCTTAAAAATATCACTTATGGTAAAGGGCAAGGAGTTTAATAATTACTCATTAATAATGAAATGCGAGTGCTTTTTAAACCCAATATAAGGTTATAATATTTTTCTTTGCATTCTTTTTTAGCAAAAATTTAGTTTTTAAGAATGGTATAATATTCAAACTAAAATTTAAAGCCTTTTGCTTTGTATCAGTGCAGTATACTATACTATATTTAGCAAAATAAAAGGTTATGCTTGAAAACATATACAGTGTAGTTATGTTGATTTGAAAAGTCTGATTATTCACTGGAACCTTACTGTAGAGTTCCAAAATACCACTTAACAAAAAAATGCTTTTTAAAAAATTATTTTAATTAATAATGATTATATTAATAAAAAGTGTCCAATTTGTGAGAACCTTTTTGAAAACTACTACTTCTGGAGTGGTGTGTAATACTTTGTAAGTTAAGTAGTTGTTGACTGAATGTTTATGTTAGCATTAGTTCATTTCTTTTAAAATGTTTATATGACT
The DNA here is from genome assembly GCA_028646535.1 of Procyon lotor. Taxonomy (NCBI): domain Eukaryota; kingdom Metazoa; phylum Chordata; class Mammalia; order Carnivora; family Procyonidae; genus Procyon; species Procyon lotor. The sequence goes on from CM053604.1 coordinate 33,321,384, forward strand.
TTTTTTGCTGGTTATACATTTTGTGAACTATGTTTAATAGTTGTTTCTGTCATCTAATAGTAACCACTCCCCTATTTTCACACGAATATTTAACTCTTTGATGATACATATTGCTACCTTGACTTTCTTTGGGGGAGATAAAGAATAAATGCTGGTTCCCTGGCCAGAATTATCATTGCCACTTTTTTCTGCCTCGGTATTGCTCCATTAGACCTAGGTAAAATGATGCAAATGGTGATCGAAGGCTATGTTTTATACTTTTCAACAGCTATTTCCAAGTGTCTTTGGTTAAGTACAAAGATGGCATTTTTTTTTAATAGTTGTTTGTGTATAGACTATGGTTATAGGTTATTTTCATAGGTTATTTTCAACTATGGAAAATATTACTAAGTAAATATGTCAGATTTTTGCCACTAGTAGGATATATTTCTTTTTGATTGTATAGACAGTGTGATTAATTTTCCAGTTTGAAACACTAATATTTTAGTGAGAATAAATTGCACTGGTATATATTATGAGATCCATTCTGCTGGCCATGATTACTTTTTAATTTTTTTATGTGGATTTTAAACTTTAGAAATAAAAGCTTAAAAGTGTAAGAGAAAGTCCGTTTTTGTTTTGTAATTACCTTGCAGAAAATACAGTATCTTTGGAATGGTGGTAATAATTTGACTATTTTACTTTATTCTGTTTTTATTGTAGGTAAGAAGCATTTAGAAAATTTGGTTGCTTTGGATTTTATTCAAATCCTTTTATCACCATTTATTAACTGTTTGTTGTTTTAGGACCTGATCCCAACCCTGAAGAAAGTCCTAAGAGAAAAAATATTACATATGAGGAATTAAGGAATAAGAACAGAGAGTCATATGAAGTAACTTTAACACATAAGACTGACCCCTCAGTCAGGCCTATGCAGGAAAGAATGCCAAAAAAAGAAG
>CM053604.1:33322821-33346342 GCA_028646535.1 Procyon lotor
TATTCAAATCCTTTTATCACCATTTATTAACTGTTTGTTGTTTTAGGACCTGATCCCAACCCTGAAGAAAGTCCTAAGAGAAAAAATATTACATATGAGGAATTAAGGAATAAGAACAGAGAGTCATATGAAGTAACTTTAACACATAAGACTGACCCCTCAGTCAGGCCTATGCAGGAAAGAATGCCAAAAAAAGAAGGTATGATAGTTTAGTCTGAATCACTTTACTCTTTAGGATTGGGAACTGCAGCGTTAGTTAAAAATATTAATTATATTAATATGTGATTTAATTTCGCACGCAATTAACCAAAATAACATTTTTTTAAAAAAAGAATAGTTCTGTCACAGTTATTAGTTTTTCCTTTTCTAAGTTGTTCCAAAGACCATTTTGTGTTAGAAAATAACACAGTCCAAATAGTGGTATGAATTAAGACAGTGAGACTAGTTTTAATATGCTGTAGAAATTCTAAATCCGTATGAATATTTTCTCTTATGAGAAATCACCTTGGGACTTAATAAGTTTTTTTTTGTGTGTTTTTTTTTTTTAATGTTTTTTTAAATGATGCATCAAATGCATAAAACCGAATCTGGTTGCCTGAGGTTGATAACGGGCTGTAATGCCATTTTCAGTGGAATGAGAGAATTGTGATCGAATAATGAAATTGATTTTCTTAGGCGTTTTGTGAAAATGAAATAGAAGGTACATGTGCCATAAACCACCTTTTAGGGCACTTCGAGTTTGGCTTTTTTTTTTTTTCAGTAGTACTTTTGCTTTATAATTAATTATAAATTTAAAAATCATAGCTTGTTTTCATTCCTTTTAGAGAACCTGTACATTAACCAAAATAAATTTTCTGAAACAGAAGTTAACCCCTAATAGAAGACATTTTGAACAGGGGGTTGTGCCTATTTCAGTGTAGAATTTTATGACCTCATTTTTGAAGAATTTTAAGAGTGTTATTGTTTTAAGGTTTTCTATTGATTACTTAAAAAAAAAAAGGAAGAGATCCTTGGTACCTTCTTAAGAGCTCTCTGCCACAAAGAATGCAAAAATACATGAAAATTTTGAGTATTTTTTATTATGATTGTTCTTTTAGAACCAATTTTATTTCTGTTAGTGGTTGCTTCACTTAGAATTCTATTTTCATATCAATCACGGGTAATATCACTATCATATTATGAATGTAAAAAATCCAGCTTTAAAATAGATTTATAATAAAAAATACTTGTTAATGTTTATCATTAGAAAAAAACCTTTAGCGTAAACACTTTGCATTCAGTGGCCGTTATTTTGTAATATGTAAAAACTTACTGGTACTTTGTTCCACCAATTAATTTGAGGATTTAGACTGTAAGCTCCATGAGGGCAGGCAGTAACATTTCTCTCATTTTTGTAATCTTTTCTATTATATGTCTGCACAGCATAGTTTGCACTGATGTATCAAATATGAAGTGTTTTGGTTGGGCCTAAATAGGACATAAGGTAGATCTTTGGCATCTGCTGGATTTTGACATTTGTGGTTTTGACTGAACAATTTTGAAGTTCTGTTACATGACACAGTAATGAGGAATGATTATTTTCTTTGTAAAAAGGAAAACAGATTTTCTTGTGTGTGCTCTATATAATTTAAAGAAAAAACAGTTATGAAATAGTTTGGGTGATTTTTTTTTTTTTAGAATATTCTTTTTTAGAATCTTGACAGAAAATTTGACATTAGTACAGTGTAGTTTCATTTGGTCAGTAAGTGTCATTTAAAGTGTTCAGCTTCAGTTCGTGTAGATTATATTTGTTGACATTTACCTAAATTAGAAATTAAGACTGAGAAATTTCAAAAATGTAAGGATATTATCAATTAGCCATCAGGGCAATGATAGCACCACACATCATACTGTTTCTGGAAGGCTGCCTTATACTCATGAGGGAATGAAAGCTAGGGGAAAAGGCAAAGTATGAGGGAAAAGGTGTATAACATCTTCGTATATAATAATGCAGTAGTTTGACTTAAACAGACTTCCTGAAAGAATCTTGGGGGGAGGGGTCCCTAGTCCCCGCTTCGATAACTGCTGCTTTACATGGTTATGAATACTCAAGTCTTCTGAAGAGTTGTAATCCACAGAGGAAGGCCATGTAGAAGAGAGGCTGAAAGTAAAAGATTAGAGAAGACAAAGGAGCTTATTACAAAATGTAATTTCATGTAAAATGCAGGAATATTGGAAACCATTTCCTTCTTGTATAGCATTACAGCTCATAGGGACGAAGAATGACTAACCACAACCTGAAGACTTGATCATTTCTGTTACTATGTTTTGTGAAAAACAAAATTCAAATGTTTGTTATTTTTTTTATTTCCTGGTCACTTTTTTGTGTGTGCTATAATATATCCCACACTTGGTATGGTAAAGTTGTAAAAGTGTCCACGCTTTGGACCTAAATGACCTGTGTTCAGATTTCGGTTCTGTTTGCTTTATTAGGTTTGTACCTTGGGCAAGTTACTAATCTGTTTTTTCACCCTTCAAATGGGGACGGTGTTTACTTTATAAGGTTGTTATTAGGATCAAATATTGATGTAAAGTTCTTGATAGAGTGCACCGTTATTTATGTCATACTTCAGTTCACGAAAGTCTAGCTAGCCCCTTTTTCTCATGTGCATTTATTGAAAATGAGACCGAAACATAATTTTCATCATAGGAGCAAACTTAAAATAGCTTCTTTCACTTGTTAATATTTGGAATCATCAATTATTTGTGCTTTTTTCCTAGTCAAAGTAAACAAATATGGAGATACTTGGGATGAGTGAAAAATTGCATCATTGGACCTACTGAAGGCGTTTTCAATATCCAGCTTCATCTAGGTGGCCATGAATATCTGCATGCCTTGAGCTCAGCAGCAGTCTTCATAAACACATTTCAAACTAGAACCTGGGTTCATGTGGTTTTGCTTCTTAAAATGATGTTTAAAAATACGGATTTTAATGTGAATGTTGTGAATGTATTCACCTTGAGGAACTATGTGAATGATGGTGATCACATACAGATTGTGAAATCGTTTAAGTTACAGGGTAAGGATACTCTCTTATGAAACTATAAAGAGATGGCTCTAGGATCAGCGTATATGAAAATACATATCTGCATGTTGAATTGGGCTGGGTGGGGGGAACAAGCCTAATTTTAAGTGTTAAGCTTTACATCCAAAAATTATTAGAAAGCCTTTCTCCAGTGTTTGCTGTGTTCACTTATTAATGTTTATGGTAAATAAAACATAAAGGAACATGCATCTTTGTTAATTTCATGGTTTTATTGTTTGTAATCTATTTTTAAGTATAAGTATGTGGTGTGTGTAGGGACAGGAAATTAAGTCATCTATTTCTGAATATTTAAATAGTATAATGAGCGTGACACATGTAAATAAACATAGTAAATAGCTCAACAGCAGTGGTCATATTTGAAAAATTGGCAGATTCCACAGGAATAAAAATTTGGTATACTTTTTTCATTATTGACCTATTGTTTATTTCTGGTTCAGGTAGTGGAAAATGACGCTGATCTCACCTAAATTCTACTTACTCATATTGCAGTTCTACCAGAAGCAGTGTTTCAGTTAGCTGTTGTAAATCCCCAAACTTGGTCGCTTAAAACAGTGGTCGTTTGTTATCTCTGTTTTCTCTGTGAGTCCTGAGGAAGGAAGGATTCACCTGAATGATTTGGCTTGTGTGTCTCTTAGGTCATTCAGATGCCGGATGCTTCTGACATCAGGGAACCAGAGCCACTGGGATCTGGCCAGGGCATCTCTCCCTCCATTCATTTGGTTTTAGGACCTTGCTATACTGAGTGATAGAGAGTAAGCGCTTTCTTTCTTTCCTTCCTTCTTTCTCTCTCTCTCTCTTAAGATTTTATTTATATATTGACAGCACAAGTAGGCAGAGAGAGAAGGGGAAGCAGGCTCCCCGCTGAGCAGAGAGCCTGATGCAGGGCTCGATCCCAGGACCCTGAGATCATGACCTGAGCCGAAGGCAGAGGCTTAACCCTCTGAGTCACCCAGGCGCCCCAGAGAGAAGAGGTTTCTTATAGGGATTAGATCCCAGGCAGCTTTGGAGCTGGTGGATGAGTGCAGGCTCTTGGCTCTGCATCTGGTGTTGGGCCTGTTCTGATGGTCACAGTAGAGACAAGTGGAAACACACAAGGCTCATTGGGCTTAAATTTGGAACTGGCCCACCTTCATTTCTGCATCACAGCTTGCCTAAGGCAAGTCATGTGGACAAACCCCAGGTCAAGAGATTGGTAGTTTGCCCCGTCACAGTGGGAAGGAAGTGCCAGATTACATGTCAAGAGGCATGGATATAAAGAGAGGTATGAATTAGGCCAGGAATAAAATCTATAAGGGCAGCAAAGGTAATCACTTCTGCCTTTAGTTTGTATCTACTTCGCCCAGACAAGGTATCACATTGTAGTAGAGCTATTGATTTACAGATCTTTTCTCTACTTTGAGGGCAGGGACTATGTACGAATATACCCCTATTTCTCTTACCCCATTCCCTTGCATGTAATAGATCCTGAAAAATATTTGCCAAATTAATGCATGAAGCCGTGTCTGGGCTTTCAAATCGTAAGGCCTGTGGTGACAGCCCCGATTTTCAAAATTAGGGAGGTATTCAGTGAGGTGCCTTTTTGGTATTCTTTTTTTTTTTTTTAATAGGCCTGATTCTGCTTTTTGTTCATTTATCCATTTTTTTTTTTATATTTCACATGAATGAAATCATAAGGTATTTGCCTTTGTCTGTCTGGCTTATGTCATATTTAGCCAATCCTTATTTAGATTGATCCATATATGCACTATTTTATTATTTTTCAACATTGCTTCCTGCATCCTCCTTACTTCTGAGTTCAACTTCCTACTTTCTAACTAACATCCTTCACTAGATAATGTTAGTGGTAAATTCTTTTAGTCGTGGTTTGAAAAATGCCTTTATTTCCTTCTCTCGAATGATGATTTCGGTGGGTTTATACTTTTCTTACCCCCCATCATTAACTTCTCCCTCCCACCCTTCCTCTTTCATCACCTTCTCATTCCTACCCTCATTCCTGCCCCACCCACATCTAGAGATGAGAGAATCTCCAATAAACCAAACCACTCTTCAGGTTTGTATTTTACGATAAATCCTTCAAGACAAGCATTCAGTGGACAAAGCTTCTTCGAGCACTTACTATGAATGCCATACATTAAGGAACCAAAGGGGTTAACAGAATATCTTCCAGTGCAGTTGACACGACTCACCTGTTAAGTCACAAATTTTAAGCTGAAAGGAACAGATCATAGCATCATGAAATCGAAAAAAGCTGAGTAATGAGTTACACTGAAGTTCAGAATGACCAGCTGTGTAAGCATAAAATGGGAAGACTTGACCTCAAGGTGGGTCATGTGAAAGGATAGCACAGGCCAAGTGTGTGACACAATTACATATTTTTGGACTCTATTAATGGTAGTAGTGGCAGTCATAGCTAACGTCCCTTGAGTGGCTACTCTGAGCCATGCCGTGTTGTAAGCATTTTGTAAGTATTAGCTCATTTAATCCTCATGGACAACCTGTCAGGAGAGTCTAAAATGTTTCCATTTTACAGATGAGAAAATGGAGGCACAGCAGATGAGTAGCTTACTTATCAGTATGCGGTAGAGCCTTGAGAGGAGCACAGGGTGTGATGGGGGGCTTCTTGCTATCAATTCAAGTGCCCGAAATGAAAAGCATCATAATCCGGGTCTCTTCTGAACTGGTCAATCCATGTTCGCAGTCTTGGTATAGAGAGGACAGTACAAACCAAAAGGTGTCCTCGGGCCAGGAAGTGACGGGGCTGGAAATCCATTCCAATGGCTGAAGAAACTCAGAGGCACATGTGTCACAATATTTAAAGACTACTGTGTGATAGAAGAATCCTATTTTGTAGGGCCGGGTGGGACCAAAAAAGAAAAAAGGGGAAGAAGGAAGAAGAAAAAAGAAGGGGAGGGAAGAAGAATCCTATTTTGCAGCCACAGGGAAATGACAGGTTTAGGCTGACAAACATTTCCGAAGTGCCCATATCTGGCCTTAAAGAGAGCTTGGGGCTGGAGATTCAGGCCCAAGGAAAAAAAAAAAGACCCACTTCCTGTTCTGGAAGAGCTTCCGCTCTGGGGGCAATGCGGCAAACCTGGGCTCCCCTAAGACCTTGGTGAACACAGTCAAAGGCTGGGCGGTGTACTGAGCCACCCCGTGGAGCAGCTCGTCTCCTTCCCTGGGAGGTAGGTGCGTGGCTCCTGCAATCTCACCTGCCCAGACCCGGGAGGGGATCCTCCACTGGCTGGGAGGCTGGACTGGATTTCAAGCCACAAACTAGTGATAAGAACAGCTTTGTTGGTGGTGTTCACTCTTCCATTTCCAGGATCTAGGAGAGTGCCTAGGCACAGACCGGGAGCACAGTCACCGAATATATGAAAGGATGAACATACAAAAACTAGGATCGTTCATATAAAAACCTGTGCTTATTTGTTTTGAAAAGCTGGAAGAGGGGCGCCTGGGTGGCTCAGTGGGTTAAGCCTCTGCCTTCAGCTCGGGTCATGACCTCAGGGTCCTGGGATCGAGCCCCACATCAGGCTCTCTGCTTAGCGGGGAGTCTGCTTCCCCCTCTCCCTCTGCCTGCCTCTCTGCCTACTTGTGATCTCTCTCTCTCTGTCAAATAAATAAAATCTTTAAAAAAAAAAAATTAAAAAAAAAAAAAAACTGGAAGATTTGGCAACAGTGGGCCCACATATTTGTGTGGGGGGGAAGCCAAGAGTGTTTCGCATTGCCCCCTGCCCAGCTTTACCCAGTTCTGTTATCTGTCTGGTCCTGGACTTCGCTGCCTCTGGGTTAATCCCTGAAATCTCTGCAAACTTTCAATGTCAATGAAATCAAATTCTACAGTTGACTTCTAAGGTGGAAAAACTGGGGGCACCTGGCTGGCTCAGTTGATTAAGCATCTGCCTTCAGCTCAGGTCATGATCCCAGGATCCCTGGATCAAGCCCCACATCGGGCTCCCTGCTCAGCGGGGAGCCTGCTTTTCCCTCTGCTTGCTGCTCCCCACTGCTTGTGTGCTCTCTGACAAATAAAATCTTTAAAAATAAATGAAGTGGAAACTTTTTGTCAGTTAACAGACTGCATTATTTTGAATATCAAGAAAATTATCTACCTGATATTTTCATTGTTTTAATCAAGTCACTCAAAAATTTCATGACTTTCATAATGTTAGAAAAGATAAGTCATCTATTTTGACAGCAAGGGAAGAGAATATCTTTTTTTTTTTTAAGATGTTATTTATTTATTTATTTGACAGAGAGAGAGCAGAAGCAGGTGGAGGGGCAGAGGGAGGGGGAGAAGCAGACCCCCTGCTGAGCAGGGAGCCTGATGTGGGGCTCAATCCCAGGACACCAAGACCATGACCTGAGCCCATGGCAGACGCTTAACCGACTGAGCCACCCAGGCGCCCCTGAGAATGTCTTTGCTTAAGTGAGAATTTTAAAAAATATTTAAGTATTATATACAGTACATCTTTTTTTTTTTTTTTTAATCATGAAAGTACTGCTTTCACAAGCTGATAAGCAGGGTGGTGAGGAGGGTTGGGAATTTCTAAATGCTGAAAGACAAATGCCACAGTTTGACACATCTTCCTACAAGAAACATTCTCCTCCAGACACACGCTTCCTAATATATGCAATAGATAATGCAGCAGAATATTTGAGATTTCTTCACTGACCTTCCAGTTTTTTGTTTATTGATTTCCTTTCACACTGTGAAAGGAAAGATCACTGTGAAAAACTGTTTCAATGAATAACTTACCTGCCTAGGAAAAGCAGAGAGCCCAAACCATAAACCCAATTGGATTCAGAAGAGTGATGAAGATGTCAGCTATGAAAACAATGGGCCCTTCCACTAATAATAGATTCGTTTTTTTTCCAGTACCCCAAGACTGATTTCAACACTGACTTGCTGTGCCTAGCGATGTGAAAATGTTCCAATCCCTGGTAAATCAGTTTCTGGCATGCGGGAAATAAAAATGCCTCATTCTAAATTGCTGCCAATCTCGGAGAGAACAAAGAGTCACCAATTGCTAATTGTCAAAACCAGGAGTTTAACTGCATCTGTGACGCTAGGATGTTGGCTGTGTGCTCGGATGGACAGAAATAGCACTTTATTAGCTGAAAGACCAGGCTATGTGATAGCCAGGAGACGAAGTCAAAATCACTCCATTTCAGACACACGTAAAAATAAAAACTCCTCAATATTTTTGATAGTTAAAATATTTTATATCCATTATTAACTTCTGATGAGATTTCCCTTTTTACCTCCATGGTATGGGTTTCAAGATGTATTAAGTAAAATACAATCATATACACACACTCACACACACAATATATATATATAAATGGTGACACATACATAAAGCATTTCCCCTATTTTTTGGGAAAATGCAAAGATGCAAGGGAAATTTTTATATAGGGTTCAGACAACTTGTCATAAAACACAAGGTCCCCAGTGGAAGAGGCTGGTTGGTCGGTTGTTTTTTTTCATGCATAAAATCTGGTAAGAGGGTAGGAATCCACTTCCTGGGGTTGGATTGGTGGCTTCTAAGCTCTAAAAGTTTATCATTCCTGAATTAATCTTCCAGTGATTGTTGTGTAGACAAACTGTTCCTTGGGAGACAAGAGGCAGTTTAGAAAATCATATATATTTATATACAGGCCACTGGCAGTATACAGAAGACCACGAGCACGCGCCCGTTAGCTAAACAAACAACCTAAGATGGTGGACTTTGCCCAAACTTCATCACACCAATGAGGCATGAAGTCCCCGGCCCATTGAAAGGACAGTGGTTTCAGATTCTGACTCTTTCAAGGGAAATATTTTTTATTAAATTAAAAATCTTGGTCCCTCCATTTTAGAAAGCACTTCTCAAGCCTCTAAGACACAATCTTTCATGCCCTTTGTTTCTACCTCCATACACATTGGCTTTCTGTGGGGCATGACTTCCCAAGTTCCTCAACATTCACTCTCATCCTCTATCAGAGATCTTAAAACCCTGCATAAATCAGAGTGAAAGAATGGAGCAGAGAAGACTCTTAGATCTTTTAACTTCACTGTAAGCAAGTTAAGGAGTGCCACATAATTTCTTTTTTGGTGTGTGAGTGCTCAGGACATCTTCTCAAATAGCAAATAAACACGTACGGCTCAAGTCAACTGGGAATCTTCCACAGAAAGCATTTCAAAGAGTGAGAGAATCACAATGTTTCTGTTCCACTCTACCTATATTATTTTAAAGTACACCTAAAATTTTAAATGTGTACAAATTCAGAGGTTTGAGAAACATCAAAAGCCATAGATACAAGTTTAGGAAGCCGAAGGCTGAGAACTCCCCTTCTCATGTAATCCATGCTTTATTTTGCATTCCTCACAGGTGAGCAGGCAGTGCCTAGAATGGAGGCAAAAACAGAAGTTTGTGCTTTGACACTGGAAGGTCTAGTCCTAACACAACTTTGCCGGCAGATTTCCCTCCCTCCCTCCCTCCCTCCCTCCCTTCCTTCCTTGAAAGCTCGAGCAGTGGGGAAAAGGCAGAGGCAGAGAGAGAGAGAATCTCAAGCAGACTCCATGCAGTGTGTGAGCCCAGTGTGGGACTCAATCCCATAATCCCAAGATCATGATCTGAGCCGAAATCAAGAGTGAGATATTTAACCAACTGAGCCACCCTAAAGAGGCTTGTGAACGTTAAAGTTCACAAGCCTAATTTTTTAAAGGAAAAATAGGAGCTGTTTCTTGGTTTGAGAGTCCCAGAATTTCATCCCCCCAAAAGGGCCAATAAGGATCTTCATTGTTTTCACAGTTTTCAAGCTGCCTCTCAAATGGAATCCACTGTGACAAGTGAGGGTCTTTAGAGAAATATGTCCCTACCACTACTCCTATAAATAATCTCTTAGAAATAGCTATTATTCACTGAGCACTTACTGTCCTAAATAATCATTTCTATTCCTTATAACATGTCATGAAAACAGTTCTCATCACCATTATCTACAGAGGAGAAAACTGAAGATCAGAGAGTGTAAGAAACTTGTCTAAGGTTACCCAGCTTTGTAAGTGGTAGAACTGGTTTCCACCCAGGTACTCAAACTGCAGAGGGAATGTCCTTAAGTCCAGAATCCTGAGGCTCACATCTCTGGATAAGAATCATGATATATACTAACCTAGAAGGGTTCTGTTAAGTCCTGCAGCAGAGAAACCTGTTCCCATTGTATGTGGCCCCACTATGGTAGAAGCCATGTCTGCTGATGAAGGTATTCTTTAGAGACCTGGACATTGCCTTGAACATAATAGGTGCTCACAAAACATTGAGCAAATGAAATAGGTAATTAAGTTGAGTAATAAATAATTATTATTGACATTGAAGAGCAACAGCTCAAAAATGGAGATAAAGAGGTTTTTTTCCAACATATGGATATTTAGAAAATGGTTTAATATTATAAGTGGTGAAAGGGCCTTTGTTTAACTTTTTATAAGTCCTTTCTTTACAACCCCTCAATCAAAAAGATCACAAACCTGTTGGAACAACATGGATGGAGCAAAGGGGTATTATGCTGAGCAAAAAAAATCAATTGGAGAAAGACAAATAGTATGATTTCACTCATATGTGGAATTTAAGAAACACAACAAATGAAAAAAAGGAAAAAGAGAGAGAGAGAGAGACAAACCAAGAAACAGACTCTCAACTCTAGAGAATAAACAAATAGTTACCAGAGGGGAGGTGGGCAGGGGGATGGGTGAAATAGGGGATGGAGATTAAGAGGACACTTATCATGATGAGCACTGATAATCATCGATCGTGCACCTGAAGCTAATGGAACACTGTATGTTAACTGTACTGGAATTAAAATTAACAACTGAATAACATTTATTTTTTTTTTAAAAACTTACAAACCTGTTATGCCCTGGACCAAAACCAGCCCCACGTAGCTGGTCTTCAACGGAATGGAATTTACTCTGGCATACTCGTATATATGACGCCTTTCCAAGGGCAAATCCCAAAACACCCGCAACTGTAAAAGCAAGGTTAGGACAGATCACTTAAAAGCTCAGAATCTCCTCCATTAATTATCTTCTAGAACTTTCTAAATGAGCCATACTAATTTTTATGTGACAAGTACCATGATAAATCAACAAACAAAATCTCTGCGAATGAATCTCCCTATTAAAGAGCAGGTTTGGGAAATGGAGACTTTCTGATCTCCTGAGTTTTGAGCTGATGGTAGAAGGGCCAAGATAGAGGAAGTGAAGGTGCTGTCTCAGGGACTGGCAGCCAGAGGGAGGCCCAGCTGGCAGATTAATGTCTGAGGTCGCCATGGAAAGAAGGGATGGGGTTTGGGTTGTGGCTGTAGGTAGCTTCCAAATTCCTTGGCAGGAAATCCCCTTAACTCTCTTGATGGGTTGGAGAAGGGGGAGCTGTGATCCATCTTGCCTGCAGGGAGGAGAGGTCACGAGGCAGAGGGGACCTCCCAGGGGAGAAATATCCAACCTGCTCTTCTTGCTGGGAACAAGGTTTCAGCCTGTCCATGGATTGCATCCTCTTTGTACCTAAGGACTCCATGCATAATGAGTAGAATAAGATGAGCCCCCAAGGTTGTGGTAAATGTATTATTAGAAAGTCCCTGCTTTTTGAAAAGTATCCATGGGCTAGGTCTGTTATAGAAAATATTTTGAAAAAATTGGCCAAAAGAAGAAAATTTAAAACCCTTAATGGCTCTATCATTCAGAGGCTCTGTTGTTGGTCTCTTTGGTCCAGGCTTTAAAGAGGCCTGTCGAAGGTGGAGTCCCCATGGCTCAGGCTTATATCAGAAAGTGTTGCATGAACTAAGAAGTGCAAAGAGACAAAAAAACCAGAGACTGATTTTTCAGAGGGCCAACACAGGCAATTTGGTCGGCCTGACATCCATACCTCCAGCTGCTATAAACATCTTTTAAAAAAAGAGTAATGAAATTTTTTTTTAACTTCTATAACTTACGTGCAACTTTGGGCAATGATCCAAATCTTGGGTTAGATGCTAAATAACCTAAGGAGCAATACAGAAATACATTATTATTTCACTTTATAACGTATTTAAATTTATAAAGTATAAAGAAAACTCCAATGTTTAATTTACACGCAGATTCTCAATCTAAAGAGATGATTTTTAAAGAGTTAAAAGTCAATCCTTGATTGAGCTTAACTCTCAGATCACATTTTTTGGCAGGTAGCAAGTAGGGGCTTGCCAAAATGTATAGGAAAAGAATTTGAAACAGAAAACTCAAGAGGTAGGGCGGGAGGGGGCACCTGGGTGGCTCAGATGGCTGAAGGCCGCTTCTTGGTTTCTGTTCAGGTCATGATCTCAAGGTCATGAGATCAAGCCCCAGGTCAGGCTCCGTGCTCAGCAGAGTCCACTTGGGATTCTCTCCATCTCCCACAGGCCCGCCCCCTGCTCGCGCTCTCTCACAGTCACGCTCTCTGTCTCTTTCTGTAAAATCCTAATAAATAAATAAAGATAACAAGGCAGGGGCTCCTGACTGGTACAGCCCGTGGAGCATGCAACTCTTGATCTTGGGGTTTTAAGTTCGAGCCCCAGGCTGGGTGTGGAAATTACTTAAAAAATAAAATCTTGGGGCGCCTGGGTGGCTCAGTCGTTAAGCGTCTGCCTTCTGCCCAGGTCAGATCCCAGGGGCCTGGGATCGAGCCCCGCATCGGGCTCTCTGCTCTGCAGGAAGCCTGCTTCTCCTGCTACCATTCCCTCTGCTTGTGTTCCCTCTCTCGCTCTGTTTCTCTCTGTCAAATAAATAAAATCTTTAAAAAAAATAAAATCTTAAAAAAAAAAAAAGCTATCAAGGAAAATGCAGAACTAACAACTTAGTTCCAAGCAAGTAGGCATCACCCCCTTCCTCTTTTTAAGTAACTCAACACGGGGTCTCAGTTTAGAGATGCATAGTATATAGATCATAATTTTTAAATGAAAACATTAAAACCTGCAGCAGGCAGAGTCATGGGCTCCTAAACATGTCCACATCCTCAATCCCTTGAAACGGTGAAGAAAATAGAATTAAGGTTGCTAAGCAGATAACTTAATTTTAATTTTTTAAAATATTTTATTTATTTGTCAGAGAGAGAGAGAGAGAGAGTACAAGCAGAAGGAGTGGCAGACAGAGGGAGAGGCAGGCTCCCCACTGAGCAGGGAACCTGAAACACGGGACTCGATCCCAGGACCCTGGGATCATGACCCGAAGCTGAGGGCGGATGCCCAACGGACTCAACCACCCAGGTGTCCCCAGATAACTTTCAAATAGGAAGACTATCCTGGATTATTTGGGTGGACCCGATGTAATCAAGATGTAATCATCTTGAATGTGGAAGAGGGATTCAGAGACAAACCAGACAGGTGGCAGGATGAGAAGAACTTGCCTCAGTGTTGCTGGCCTTGCAGACAGAGGAAGGGGCCATGAGCCAGGAGATGTGGGTGCTGGAAGGGGAAAGGAAGCCCCAGACCAACCTCCCCCGCGTCCCAAGGAAGGTAGCACTGCCGGCACTTTGATATCCGCCCACTGAGACCTATTTAGGACTTCCGACCTCGGAAACTGTGAGATAATAAATTTGTATTGTTTTAAGCCACTAGCTTGTGGTAATTTATTACAGCAGCCACAGAAAACTAATACACAAGCCTGGAAAAGTACATTTGCACACATGCAGGAGGCTATAGATTTTAAGCAATTCAATATCTATCAAACATAATCCCTATAGATGTTGTGAACATATTTTTTGTTGTTAGAAATGGTCTGACAAAGGCTTGGTACTGATTGATGAATATATTTCCTTTTTTCTTTTAAAATATTTTATTTATTTATTTATTTGACAGAGAGAGAGAGATCACAAGCAGGCAGAAAGAGAGGGGGAAGCAGCTCCCTGCTGAGCAGAGAGCTCAGTGTGGGGGCTCCATCCCAGGACCCTGAGATCATGACCTGAGCCAAAGGCAAACACTTAAACCACTGAGCCACCCAGACACCCTGATGAATACATTTCTATAAAAAGGCTATCTTCAAGTTATAAAAAGGCAATCAGGGGCGCCTGGATGGCTTATTCGTTTGGGCGGTCAACTCTTGATTTTGGCTCAGGTCATGCTCTTAGGGTCCTAAGATCAAGCCCCACGTTAGGCTCCATGCTCAGTGGAGCATCGGCTTGAGGATTTCTCTCCCTCTCCCTCTGCCCATCTTCCCACTCGTGACCTCTCTCTCTCTCTCTAATAAATAATAAATCTTAAAAAAATGAAATCGTATTTAATAAATCACCTTTAAAGAGCAATATTGAGTGAAATGAAATTCTCCTAGACATATGATCTATGTGGTCTCTGAGACCCCAGAAAGAACTAGAACATTTTCCCTCACGTTTGCTGGGTATAACACTCTTTTTAAAGTCCTGGGGCTCAGCAGCGTTCAGTATAGTGCGCTTCAACAAAGTCAGGTGCCTTCTTGCTGTCTGGGGCCCAAGCAATACCTAAAGGGGCCCTCATCGATGGAGGTAAGAAGAAAGAAGCGTGTTAGATGGATAATGTGGAAAACTCTAAGAGGCAGGGAGAGGCCCTGTGGGGAGATGCTGGGCAGCTGCTATTTTCTGGATCTGTTGTTCACATTAGACAGGGTGTCCTTCCTGTCTCTTGTCACGACGAAGGGCATGATGGGCAGGGCTCGGGTGGATTTCCGCGCCACGTGTCTCCTCTCTGGAACCCGATTCTGAAGGAGACACTCTGTCTAACCGTATGCAGCACCTGAGGAGACCCAGGGACTCCGGCGCAGAGAAAGGCACAGCATTGGTTTCCTGGGCTCTAACGACTTACCACAAACTTGGTGGTTTAAAGCAACACAAGTTTGTTACTTTCCAGTGCTGGAGGTCAGAGGCTCAAAAGGGGTCTCACCGGTTGACTCAGTCCATTGCGGTGGCTATACCAAAATATGGCAGACTGGGGAGGGGGGTTTATAAACAACAGAAATTAATTTTTCAGTTCTGGAGGCTGAAGTCCAAGGTCAGGTGCGAGCATGGTTGGGTGAGGGGCCTCCCCAACCCAAGAATCACCAGATTCTTTGGAGTCGTAGACTTTCTTGTTGTATCATCAGGTGATGGTAGGAGCTAGGGAGCTCTGCGGGATCTCTTTTCCAGGGGCAATAATCGCCTTCATGAGGGCTCCACGTCACCACTAAAGACCCCATCTCCTAATACCATTGCATGGGGTGTTAAAAAGTTCACCATGTGAATTCAGACCATAGTACTGGGCTAACATCAAGGTATTGGCAGAGCTGCATTCTTTCTGGAGGCTCGAGGGTTTCTTGCCTTTCTAGCTTCTGTAGGCGAGCCACACCCGTGGACTCCTGGGCCCTTCCTCTGTCTTCACAGCCAGCACTGCCGAACCGAGCCCTTCTCGTGCTCCTATTCCTCTGGTTCCCTCTTCTGATCCACTCTTGCAGTTTTCATGAACCTTGTGATTACACTGGGCCCATCCAGATCATCCAGAATGATCTCTCTGTTTTAAGATCAGCTGATGAACAACCTGAAGTCCACCTGCAACTTTAACTTCCCTTTGCCACGTAACCTACTATAGCCACTCGGTCTAGAGATTAGGACATCTTTGCGGGGCGGGGGGGTGGGGCTTAGTCTGAAAATTAGCCAAGACCTGCATAAATAAACCCCTCACCAAAAATCAAATGCCAAGTGCCAAAAAGCTGCCAGGAGGGTTGGTGAAAGCTGGGCTTTCTTAAGTTCAATTGTTCAATAGATCTAGTCTTACCTTGGTGGACTAGTCCTTGGGTGGCAAGCATGCTCACAAGAGAAAAAGGCAGAGCTGTAAAAGAAACATGCCCTTCAATATTGCTATTTTAAAGCCTGGCACCTCATCCAGAAGTCAGGAGAAATTAGTCTGGGTTTTTTTGTTTTTTTTTTTTTCTCTTATCTACCTGGGCAATGAGTTTTCAATCATTTGTTATTTCACTTATTCAACAAATATTTATTAAATGCCACATGCAGAATTTTCTCGAGATCTGCCCCAGTCCCTCAACCTAAAGCCCAGCATGAAGGGGACAAAACCGAATCCTATGCTACTCCATCCCCACCATCTGCTTTTACTGAGTGCCCTCCATGCACCAGATTCGGAGCAGGACCTGCGTGCGACAAAGGCATCACAGTGTGTGTGCCCCCTCAGCTGTTGAAGTTGCTTTGAGCTGTGGCTTTGGAGATTTTCAAACCTACATAAAAGTTAAAAAACAACATTATAAACTCTGTCATACCCCATCTGGGATGCTTCTTAGCTTTTGTCTTGAGTGATACTTTGCCGCATAATTTGGGGATGTCTGTTTTCTGAAGATCACAAGAGTTAAACATGGGTGGTGTTGAGCTGTGATTTTTAAAAAAGGCCAGTTAGTCTGGCAAAGGCAGTTTCTAGTTCTATCAAAATGCAGCACTTCTTCCAAGAGCAGAGAGCACGGATAAACATCTAGCTCTTCCTAGCAACCAAGAAAAATCGAATAGCAATCGATTTCCCCATTCCTATCTACCTGATGGTAGACAAATGGGTCGTACTGAAATGTTAATCTTCTAGTGCTCACTTAAGTTACTGACTCATCGGCTGTAAAAACAAAACAAAACACAACAAAACAAAAACACAACCCATGCATTTCTAGGAGCACAATCAATAATCATAATAATGTATAATGAATATCAAGTTCTAAAGTGTTACTTTCCGATCAATTGAAACTGAACTTGATTGATCTGAGAAATCAAGATGCATATTTCAAAGTATAAATTATCCCAGTGCTGCAAAAACACTGGGACTATATCTATAGGCTCCATCATGACATTTTCAAATGGCAGATCATGAATTTTTTAAATTGGAAGAGACTTGAACGCACAGCGTGAATTCACACCCTCGTCTTACATAAGGCAGGCCTGGCAAGACGAAGTGCAAAGTCCCTGCTTAGAAGTGAGTCATTACCATCGTTCTAATGTGACACTGGGGCCGTTTACCGGCAAATACCGTGTTAACGAAGACTAAGAGGGGAGCAATTACCTCTCTTCCAGAAACTTTCTTCTTGACATTCTCGGATAATCTTGGAAATCTCTCCTCTGTGGATGTGCAGTTTTGATTTCGGACAAAATAACAGACTCTGTAAGGAAAGCTTCGTGGTGAGTCGACCCGAATCATCAGCAGAGCATCTGCTCTGTTTTCCCTAGAGGAGCGCAGGGAGGACTCTGGACTCTGGTCACCCAGCCTGTGTCCTGCGAGGCTGCCAGCAGTCACGGCCAGTCTCAGCCAGTGCCTTCCAACCAGGAACGCTGGGCGGGTTTAGGCAAGGAAAGTATACCAGCTGGAGAAGCAGAGTGATTCACTGACTCGCAAGCATGGAATGGACATCTGGTCAGAATGAATTACCGCTGAGGGCGCCTGGGTGGCTCAGTGAGTTAAAGCCTTCGGCTCAGGTCATGATCTCAGGGTCCTGGGATCGAGCCCCGCATCGGGCTCTCTGCTCAGCAGGGAGCCTGCTTCCCACATCGCTCTATCTCTCTGCCTACTTGTGATCTCTCTCTGTTAAATAAATAAATAAAATCTTTAAAAAAAAAAAAAGAATGAATTACCGCTGACACCTAATTTTCTTTCCAACCTCCAGCCTCTGTCCACGGAGCTCACTCTCCCTGCAAGGCTACTCACCCCCTTTGCCTGCCCAGTGTCCTTAAGACCTCATTCAGTGTTGCCTCCTGGGTGAGGAAGAGATTTCCCCAAAAGCACAATGGTTATGTATCTGGGATCCCATTCAGAGCAGAGGACTGCCATTTAGCTATTTATAGATCTGGTATTCCAATTCACCTATTTCTACTTCTGTATGCATTTTAAGG
The DNA here is from genome assembly GCA_028646535.1 of Procyon lotor. Taxonomy (NCBI): domain Eukaryota; kingdom Metazoa; phylum Chordata; class Mammalia; order Carnivora; family Procyonidae; genus Procyon; species Procyon lotor. The sequence goes on from CM053604.1 coordinate 33,340,766, forward strand.
CCACGAACTCATCAACAGACTGCTTTTTATTTGTCTACATGCTCTACTTTCTGTCTTAACAGGTTCTTTGTACATATTTATAAGTGGTCTGCACATCATTTGCAGTTGACGTGACCATTTTTATTAGATCTACAGTATTTTCTTCATCGTATTGATTCGCTATAATCTGGACTAACTCCCATCATTTATGACCCTCCCCCTTTTGTGGGCGTATATTATTCATTATTCGTGCTTACCTACATTCTCCGTTCCTTTTCTCCTCTGCCCATCACTGCCATTCTGAGGGTTTAATGTGGCTCGTTTGTTGGCATGCATTGTTGTACAATGTTCATTGTTGTGGGTACGTGCATCTTTTTACACCAATGGCATTGTTTCACGTATTTAATTTTACTCAAAAAATGTTTTCAACTCAGCTCTATGCTCTTAAGATCTAACTACTGCTAAGTCACTGTTCTAACCGCTGTTACTGTTCTAACCGCTGACTAATTCTCTAGCATGTCTCCCTACAGGCTCCCGGGACAATGTTCGTAGATAGATGCCTAGAAGTAAGAGAGGACAAAGTCCTCACTGGAGTTCTCTCTCCAATGGCTGCGTCAGTATCCACACACACCAGCAGTTCCAGAATGTTCCTCTATGCCTACAGAGCTTGTCTGAGAGCTAGTTAAGCTGGATTCAAAGGTTAAAGACCGATTTTGTAACATTTGGCATTATCCAGTTTTCTAAATGTTGACAGTCTAGTAAGTACAATGTAATTATTTTATTCTTACCTGCATTTCTCTAATAACTAATGTGTGTAAGAATCTACATATTTTTCAGCCCAAATGCCCTTCTCCTCGAATTTTGAGGCCATCCCTCAGTGAACCTGGGTTGTCATCTAGTGTTATACAGTGGCCCCATACTTTGTCATTGTGGTAAAACACACAGAACCTAATACTTGTCATTTTAACCATTTTAAAGTACACAATCCATGGCACTAAGGACACCCACAATGTTGTACAGCGACGACCCCGGTCTAATCTCAGAACTTTCTCATCACCCCAAAAGGAAATTCCATACTCATTAAGGAGCCTCTCCTCATTCCCTGCTCCCTGGTAATCACTAATTCACTTTCTGTCTCAATGGATACATAAGTGCTATCATACATTATGCTTCCTTTCATGGCTGTCTTCTCTCCCTTGGCATAATGTTTTCATGGTTCATCTGTGTTGGAGCACATGTCAGTAATTCATTCCTTTTTGTGGCTTTAGTATTCTAGAGTATCCATTGTATGGATATACCACATTTTGTTTATCCAGTCATCTACTGGTGGGTATTTGGGTCATTTCCACCTTTTGGCTATTGGGAGTACAGCTGCTCTGAACATGAATGTGTGAGTTTTGTTTGAACACCTGTTCTCAATTCTGCTGGGCCATATGGTAATTCTATGTTTAACTTGTTGAGGATCTGCCTGTTTTCCACAGTAGCTGCACCATTGTACGATCCCACCAGCGGACTATGAGAGTTCTAATCTTTCCACATTCTTGTCAATGCTTCCCATTTTCTCTTTTGTTTCTGTTCTTTTCAAATTAGCACATTAATTTTTTTATATAACTTATTTAGTTAATTAAAGCTCAATAAACGAAATTGTTTCTGTTTTGAATTATGGTCATGCTAGTGATTGTGAAATGGTATTTCACTGTGGTTTTGATTTGCATTTCCCTAAAGACCAATGACATTGATCATCTATTCATTCGCATGTTGGCCAATCATATATTTTCCTTAGAGAAATACCTATTTAAGTCCTTTGCCCATTTTTTAAATTGGGCCATCTATCTTTTTGTTGTTGAGCTGTCAGAGCTCTTTGTATATTGTGGATACTAGACACTTATCAGATATGTGATTTGAAAATAATTTTTTCCATCTCTGGGTGGTTCATTCATTTTTTTTAAAAAAACAAATCTTATTTAAATTGTTCCTTGCTATGTAAGTCACACTTGTATTTCCTTGTTTGTGAATTATTTATGTAGGACCTCTGCTATTTACCTCTTGGATATCTAGTGTATTTCTTGAGGTATGGCTCTTTGGCTTTTGAGTCTTGCCTTGCTGATTTTGCCAATGTTCCTTTCTGGACTCTTTGTAGTAGATGTCAATGTGGATGATGGTCACCATTTCTCGAACACTTTCCCATCAGTCACACACTGTGCCAAGCACTTTACATGCATGATGATAAGGTAGAAGGACCCTGTGAGGCATCTATGCCTTCAGAGTTCTATAAATAGCTCAAGGAGGCAAACCTCCATCTTCTTTCTTTACAACTCCCTACAACACAGCACACAGATGATGGTGATCAGGGTGAGTCACGGTGGCGAGAGAAGGAGCTATTCTCCCTCTCCACTTACTGTAGTTCCTCAGCAAGCACTCCGTATTCCTATGTCAGTATCTCTTTTTGGTTCTGCCAGTGACTGCGGCAGAGTTAGGGAACACCTTCCTCCCTCATCTGCCCCAAACACACCCATATCTATCCACATCGGGGGTCAGGGACCCTGACCACTACAACTGCTGTTGAGTCTTGCTGTCAAGACTGCTTTCAAGACTGCATAGTCTCCCTGGAGGAGCTCTGGTGATCCTTTCCTGTACAGTCATACATGTTTCATGGCTCTCTATTTCACAGAGGCAACTCAGGTGTCTACATTTTTTTCCTTGTGACTTGATACCATTTGTCTGTTTGCCTCTCCTAAGCTTTGCTCCTTAAACATCCCCTCTTTCATGAAAGCATTTTTGGCTGGAAAAGTTGATGCTAGAGAACATGATCTCCATTTACCCACCATAATACTTTCTCTTTGCTTCGCGTATGTGTCCCTGAAACATACAATATTCATTCTTCACCCTTTGCAAGACTGTGTCCCTGTTAACACTACGGTTTTCAATCTGATTGCTACTTTAGTTGTTAAGTTACACCTGTCAGTCGCATATATACTTAGTACAGTTAGTTTTGGCAACAAAAATGTAAAAAAAAAAAATCATTCTGTTAGATTCGATTAAGGGAGTTGCCCTGCTAAAGGAAACTTCTTCAGTCACTGACAGCCTACATTAAGAGTTAGTTAGGCTGGATTCTCCCCAGGGAAGAGAAAAGAAAGGATTTTATAAATAAAATTTTAAAAGGCTCCTTTTCAAGAAAGCTAAAAAAAAAAATACTTTCCTTCCCTATCCCATTGTCTCTGAACCCATCCAGCAAAGTGCCAGATAGAACACAGTAAGATGACTGCTCAAGGATGAGGTTTAAGGAAAGTCCTATATGATGTTCCTCTTCAGTTGGCAGACTTCCGAATATAAAATATACCTGCTTGCTTGGTGGTGGCAAATGGTGGCCTTTATCTTGGTTTCCGTGAGTAGACACTGAAGCCATGATGACTTTGTCTTTGCTTCTCTTCTAGTTGAGTGCACTCAGCTTACTTGTCGACTCGATGTCTAAGGAAAGTAGAAGGGAGTCACTATGCTGACCATGTCACCATTCGGTCACCATGGCTGAATTTTAGATCAACCTTAAAAACACCCTTAGTTGGGGCGCCTGGGTGGCTCAGTGGGTTAAAGTCTCTGCCTTGGGCTCAGGTCATGATCTCAGGGTCCTGGGATCGAGCCCTGCATCAGGCTCTCTGCTCAGCAGGGAGCCTGCTTCCCCCTCTCTCTCTGCCTGACTCTCTGTCTACTTGTGATCTCTTTCTCTCTGTCAAATAAATAAATAAAATCTTAAAAAAAAAAAACCTTAGTATCAACTCACCAGTTTCGAAAACTTACTTTCATTTTGTCATTAGTCTTAGTTTCCAACCACCTGCAGACTCATTTTCTAATGTTCTTCCTCCACCAACACGTACAAATTAACTCACTATGGGGACAAACCAGATTTAGGTTGTAGTGAAATGACACACCGTGCGTGGTTTTACCACTTAAAAATTGTGTCCTAAAAAGTTTCAATTCGTTACAAGGTCACTAACTACAAGAAATATTTATTGGGTGTCTACTGTGTGCCAGGCCAGGGAATACAAAGATGGGGGAAGATGAAAATCGGTGTTGAAGGAGTTCCTGGTCCAAAGGGGAAGCCAGACAAGTCAGCAGTTATCCAACATGCAAAGGGCTGTCTTACAGGTGTGTATAGCGTACTAAGGAAGGAGAGAAAGAAAGGTCTATTCTTTAGTTTTCAAGGGCTGGCTGGACTCCAGAGGCAGGAAAACCAGTTGGGAAGGTGCCGTAACAGTCCAGCCAAGGCACTGAGGAAACTCCAACCAAGACCTTGGGAAAGGTTAGTGACAAGACACTTGAGTTTGCAAAGGTGCGATTTGGTGCTTGTGGGGGCATACATTGGAATTAACCGGTAGAAATGAGAACAGTTGATAATTTGGGTCTGGAGTTACAGATTAGGCTTAGGCCGGGAAGAGGAATTTGGGGGTTGCTGTCATAAAGATGAGAGGTAAAGCAAGAAACTTGAATAAAGTTGTCTACAAAGAGTATTGGAAAATGGGAACATCGAGGCCAAGGGAATACCGACAAGAGAAGAAAAAGGAAACGAAAGAGGCCAAGGAAATGACTGAGAAGGACTAGTCGGTAAGGGAGGGGTGAGAGTTTCTGAAGGAGAGAACGCATTGTCGATACCACATGGGCTCAGGTGAGTGATTCGGCACTGACGGGACGTGTTTCCAGGTGGGCCATGAACCCTCCCAACCCCACCCCAACCCCAACAATGGCCGCAATGAGCAGTAAAGGGCCGCTTTGCCCTCAGATTGACCCCATTTCTTGACGAGCTCCAGGAAGTCTTTGCTGACCTGAAGCCACACGAGATCATCTCGGCTCAGGCGTTAAGCGGCTGCCTCAGATCAGGGAGCAAAGATCCCGTACCTCAGCTTTTGGTGCTCATGCCCCCTCGCACCCGATGACTCCCCAGTCCACATCTGAGCAAGCCTCCTGGGAGGGTCTTGCCATCATCGGGTGCAGCTCCCGCCACCGCGTCCTGGTCCGGCTTGGGCTCCCTCCACCGTTTCAGTGCTCGGGGCTGCAGGAGCACCGACACCTGGGCAGGGGGAGGGAGGCCCGCAGCGGGACGAGGGCGGGCGCGTGCTCGGATGGACAGCGGAGGGGGTCGCGGCCGGCTGCCTCCCCCGCCACCAGGAGGAGTGGCCATCCTGGTGGCGGGGGAGGAAGCCGGCCATCAGCCAGCAGCGGTCTGCCCTGTCTCCGGGCGCAGGCCGCCCGCACGACCCCGAGCCCCCACGCTTGCCGGATCTGGGCCGGAGCCTGAGCGAGGCCTGGAGGCACTGGCAGGGACGATTCTGGATCCTCCGCCCCTGAGGACCCCGGCAGTAAAGCGGCAGAGGAGCCGCTCCCCCGGGCCCCCCAGCTCCTCGCCGTGCCTCCCGCTGTCACCCGGGGCGGGCTCACCTGCGCAGGTAGGGATCCGGGGCCAGCTGCGCCGGACTGCTCCCGCCTCCCAGCGCCGTCCCCGCGCCTCGCGGCCTCCGGCTCCCGACTCCCCCTCTCCCCGCCGCCGGTCCTCGCCTCCAGCGCAGCTGCCCTGGCCGCGTCTTCCCCCTCTGGCTCCGCCCCTCC
>CM053604.1:33346842-33358038 GCA_028646535.1 Procyon lotor
TTACTTACTTACTTACTTACTTACTTCCTTACTTACTTAAGTGACCTCTACACCCGAGGCGGAGCTCGAGCTCACCATCCCAGATCAAGAGTTGCATGTTTCTCAGGCGCCCCCGTCTCTGCAACTTTCAAATATGCAATGCAATATTATTAACTATCATCACCACGCTGTATGTTAAATGCCTGTGATTTACTTTATAACTGAAGTCTGCACTGTTTGCCCACTTTCATCCATTTCGCCCATCCCCATGCAATCCCTTTTACGATCTTTCGAGCGAGTACCGTTATCCTCATTCTATAGACTGAGTGATGCGAGGCCACCCTGGGAGTCTGGAGTGAAAGCCAGGTCAGCTTGGTTCCCAAGACTTCTCTTTCTGTTCTCTGTCCCTGTGCTCTGACTTCATGCCACTCCCAGCGTCCGACAGGGGAAGCTGCTGAGTGCCTTTGTTATCTGTATCGCTCACCCCAACCTCAGTTGAGATTTTCCCCTGGAATGGGGGCACTGGGGCTCAGGGAGTGTTGGAACTTCCTGTGTTGAAAGACAGGTTGTAAATCAAGTAGAAGGCTCCCATCATGTCTCACCATCTCCTACTATCCCACCTGGTCTCTACGCCTCAGACTTCAGCCCCTCCACCGTGCTCACCCCCTTGCCAGCCCCTCAACCACCCCTCCTGCCTCCTTTCTATTTTTCCTTTCTGTTCCTCAAATTCTCTCAGCTCTGTTCCCCTGACCTAGAGCCGCCCCCTCCCCCCCCCACCTTCCCCTGTCTGGAGTTCTCTCCCCCTACGTCCTGTCCTGGCTTTTTCCTACTCATCTTTCTCTGACTCTTCCTCAGGAAACCTGCCTGGACCCCCACCCAGCAGAAAGTAGGTCTCCCTTCTCGTTCATAGCAGGATTCCCTATTTTCTTCCACGGTGCTTATCATGTGTTGTTTTATATACTTATTTTTGAGCTTATTTTTTTCCCAAAGCTGTTTGCTCTGCCTCTGTGTAATGTTCTTGAGCTACAGAACGAGGTGACATCTGTTTTGATCATGTTGTATACCCAGCATGTTGTATACCCAGCATGTTGTATACCTAGCATGTTGTATACCCAGCATGTTGTATACCCAGCATGTAAGAGGGGCTCCCAAATAGCTGTGGAATGAATGAATGGATGGATGAGCTTGGACCCAAAGGTAGTGTGTTAAGAGACTGTGGTTTTGGAGGCTCAGTGTTTCCTAGTAGATTCCCCAGACCACATTACTCTTTGCAGTTTACCAGTTTCTTTTCACCCCTTTTTCCTTTCCAAGTGAAAGAGGATATCATTCTTTCGTTAGTTTCACCTTGTGTTACCACAAGTCAGAAGTAACCCTCTGCCACTTTGTGGTAGGAAAGGAAGAGCTCTCTAACTGGTTTTATTGAAAAACATGAACAGCCTCCCCATTACACGGAAGTCTAACTTCCCACAAATACCCTAAGGGGACATTTTTCCTTTAACATCTTGCTAAAATCAAGTCCATGTCCCAACCCTTGATTCCACTTTCCAACAGGATGGTCAGCTAATTGCCTCAAATAAGTAGGGATTATCTATATATAATGTGTAGGGATTATATGAATTTCCCTTCAATATTTGTTTGGCAAACCTGGTGTATCTAGATGTTCTAGATGCTTTTAGAGATAAACAATCCAAAAAAAAAAAAAAAAAGACATAGATCCTTCCCATAAAGAATTTATCATTTCCCGAAGAATTAGAATACAATAATATATTTTTGGCCCTAGAATACTGTAACACTGAACAGAGTCCTTTTTCAGGCTTTGTTTCAGCACCCTATGGGGCTTCAGGCTCTTGACCATAGAGGAGATTATTGCTGGCTAATGCTATGAAAAATGTGGTGTTCTAGAAAGTGCCAAAATGTTCACAGCAGGCTCCAGCTTGAACTCTTTCCATCTCCCTGCACTGGCCTTAGGCAAGATCCAAATTCATTAGCAGGGAGTGTATGATTCAGCTCCTGTCTGAGCCTCTAACACATCTATCTGTGCCACTACCTACCCCCCCCCCACTCCCCTGGGGCCCTATGGAGTGACTGATGTTCTCTCTTCTCATGCTTCAGCTTTCCACTGCTTCTCCACCCCTTTCTCACTCATTTCTGAAGACTGGGCTTGGGGGTCACCTCCTCCTGGCAGCCCTACCAGACCCGAGTTTACTTTCCCACTTGCTGGGCTGTCAGTGCACTCTGCAATGGGTACTTACAGTGCATATATGTGTGAGCATATGTATGTATCATGCATGTATATGCTCAGAGAAGGTAACCAACATGGCCAAGGTCATAGCTGAGAATTGACACAGCCAGGATTCAGACCTTAAGTCTGTGACTTGACTCCAGACTCACACCCTTAACCTCTGCAATACCTATGTCATCAACAGCCTCACTGGGCAGAAGAGACACATAAACAGTTAACAGAACAAGAGGCAGGTACAGAAAGAAGTTTGGGCAGGAAGGGAGGGAGAGGGACCCAGGTGAGCAGAGTGGGGGTTAGGGGGAGAGCATTGTATATAGTTTGGTGTGGTTAGCTGGAGAGCAGGTTTCCATGGGCAGGGGTGAGGTGGGGTGGAGACAGGGGTGGGGGGGGAGATGAACTCTAGATCCTCACTGCAGGGAGCTCCAGGGTCCCTCCCAACTACCTCTTCCCTGCTGGGTAAAAGGAGCTCTGGCTGGTTTCCTGGGGGGTGCAGTTTTCTGGGAGGGAGGGGGCACCTCTGAAGACTTCAGAGGGACCAGAGCAGCCCTCACCCTCCTGTCATCCTTTCTCTCATCCCAGCTCTCCACTTGCCATCTGCCTAGTTCTGCAAGAGGCTCTGTGAATCACAAGATCTTGTGAGTCACTAATTCCCTCTCTGGGGAATAAATAACGTCAAGTCACACAAAAGCAGAGCAGTCGGGGTTAAAGGAAGATTGAGCGAGGGCTCTGCTTTCCTTTTATGAGTGATGCTGCCGGCAGGCATGGTGCCAGGCTCTTAGCTGGAGACGCTGGGCCATCCACCCAGAGCCCTGGAGGCTTTAGGTTCATCTGGATTTGAGGCTGAGACTGCCAGACACAGCAAGAGAAAAAGCAGCCCCCGAAGATCATAATTCAGCCCAAATGGAGAAAATCTGAAATATGAAGATGAGTACATGTTGATTTGGCTGTGTGTCCCCGGTCTGCCCTGAGACAGGCTTAGCCTTTATTTCACTCGTGGAAGGCTGATAATAGACATCCTGAAAGTCAGTGTAGCACTTTAATATTCCAGAACTACTTTCCATCCATAGCCTGTGACGCACAAAGCCCTTTGAGGGCAAAAACCCAGGATGCTCCTAGTAGAACAGAGAGAATATGTGGTCAAACAGAGGCCAGTGATACCTCATTCCAATGGTGCATTGTCATCTTTGTGTCCTGCTCTACCCCAAGCCTCTCTCTAGGGCGGCGTCCTGCCTGGCTAGAGTCAGGGTAGGAGAAAAGCACTCTGATTTTATGGTGAAAGATACAACAGGGTCAAAATCTGAGCACAGATTATCTCCTTGGAGGGCATAGTGCCATTCTAGAAGAGACACGTGGTAATCAAATCTAATTGACAGAAGGTTGGGTAAGACTTAACTTTTAAAAAAAATAGACTTTGTTTTTTAGAGCAGTTTTAGATTCATAGCAAAGTTGAGTAGAGTTGCCCCCAACTCACACACAGCTTTCCCCATTATCAGAATGGTGCATTTGTTGTAACTGATGACTCTGTTGATCATTATCACCCAGAGTCTATAGTTCATATTATAGTTCATCCTTAGTGTTGTACACTCCATGGGTTTGGAAAATGTATAATGACATGTATCCACCACGCAGTATAATACAGAGTAGTTTCACTATCCTAAAACTCCCTCATGGGCTGCCTAGGCGACCCTCTCTTCCCCTTGACCCTGGCAACTACTGACCTTTTTACTGCTTCCAGAACGTCAATAGTTGAAAGCATTCAGCACGTAGCCTTTTCAGATTGGCTTCTTTCACTTAATAAGACACATTTGTTTCCTCTCTGCCTTTCCATGACTTGATTGCTCATTCCTTTTTTAGCCCCGAATAATATTCCATTGTCTGGTTGGAATATTTAGCTACAGTTTATTTAGCCATTCACCTACTGAATGTTTATTTAGCAGTTTATTTAGACATTCACCTACTGAAGGACATCTTGGTTGCTTCCAAGGTTTGCCAAGTAGGAATAAAGCTATTAGAAACATCTATGTGCAGGTTTCATGTAGACATAAGTTTTCAACTCCTTTGAGGAAATACCATGGAGCATGACTGCCAGGTCATGTGGTAAGAGTATGTTTAGCTTTGGGGCACCCGGGTGGCTCAGTCAGTTAAGCGTCTGCCTTGGCTCAGGTCATGATCTCAGGGTCTTGGGATTGAGACCCTCATAGGGCTCCCTGCTTGCTTTGCCTTCTAGCTCTGCCTCTCTTCCCTGTTCGTGCTCTCTCTCTCTCAAATAAATAAATAAATAAATAAATAAATAAAATCTTTTAAAAATGTATTTCTATTAAAGATTTTATTTACTTATTTGAGAGAGAGAGAATGCATGAGCGGGGGGAGAGGCAGAGGCAAAAGGGGAAGCAGACTCCCCACTGAGCAGGGAGCCCTAGGTGGGGCTTAATCCTGGGGCTCTGGGATCATGACCTGAACTACCCAGGTGCCTCATAAATAAATTTTTTTTTTAAAGAGTATGTTTAAAGTTTAAAGAGCTTTGTTTAATTAAACAAACATTAAAGAGCTAATATTTAAAGAACTTTGTCCAAACTATGTCCAGAGTGACTATACTAATTTGCATTCCTACCAGCAATGAATGAGAGTTCCTGTTGCCTTATACCTTGCCAGCATCTGGCCTTGTCAGCAAAGATTTACTTTTAAGAGGAAGTTTCTAGAATCCTTTCATTACCTGAGTCAGCCCTCCTCACCTGATCACTTTACCCAGCATTAGGGAAACAAGGATCAGAATCCTGGGAGTCCCCCTTTTTTTAAAAAAAAAAAAAATTTATTTATTTATTTATTTGAGAGAGACAGAGATCACAAGTAGGCAGAGAGGCAGGGAGAGAGAGAGGGGGAAGCAGGTTCCCCGCTGAGCAGAGAGCCTGATGTGGGGCTTGATCCCAGGATCCTGAGACCATGACCTGAGCCAAAGGCAGAGGCTTTAACCCACTGAGCCACCCAGGCGCCCTTGGGAGTCCACATCTGAAGAGTTGCTTGAACTTCAGTGGGTCAGGGAGCTGAGCTCCAGCCTCCCCAGGGCGCCTTCACACTGTGTCTACCTTACCGCACCCTCAGGCACCTACACTTTGCTGTGGCAAGCCCGTACTTACTCTTCAGGTCTCTCTGGGGTATCTGTAGAGTCTAGGGATAAAGGTGTGGATTTTGGAGCCAGATTGCCTGGGTTTGGATCTTACCCCACTGTATATTGAGAGCTACATAATACTTGCTTGGAACAGTGCCTGGCACATAGATAGGGAGTGTCATTTCAGCATTCAGAATCACTTCTCTCAGAAAAACCCTCCCTAGCCTCTGGTGCAGAGATCCTTCCTGTGTGCTGTATTTTAATAACCTCTTATTTGCCTCTATTATAAGATAGAAAGATCCCTGAGGGCAGGGACTGTCTTTCTCCCGACCCCAGGGAGAAGAGTTACGTTCCCCCTCTGCCTCCCCCCCAATTCATAAAATTGAATTTCCTGAGTGAATGGAGGCTCAGAACAAATGTGACTTTGAGACAAAGAATCGTGGCTTTTTTTTTTTTTAATTTAATTTTTCCAATTAATTTAATTTAATTTTTTCAGTGTTCCAAAATTCATGTACCATGCCCAGTGCTCCATGCAATACATGCCCTCCTCAGTACCCACCACCAGGCTTGCCCAACCGCCCACCCTCCCCTCCAAAACCCTCAGTTTGTTGCTCAGAGTCCACAGTCTCTCATGGTTCATCTCCCCCTCTGATTTCCTGCAATTCACCCTTCCTGTCCTTCTTCCAATGTCCTCCATGTTTTTCCTTATGCTCCATATATAAGTGAAACTATATGATAACTGACTCTCTCTGCTTGACTTATTTTTGAACCCTGGTAAATACCTGTGACATGTCCATGGTCCTGGAGAAAGTCGGCGCATAGACTATTCTGTGAGTAGATGGAGGCGGGAAGTGCCAGGGAAATGTATCCAGTCTATTTTAATAATACCATGGAAACAGCTTTTGTTTACCTGCCTTGAATAAATGTTTTTCAGGGCCATTTCCTGAGCATTTAAAGTGCATTCAAATGAGTTGTCTTGGAACAAAGCTTCAAGAGACTTTCATGACTGCAAGTTAGCAACAAGTTGAATTTATGACTCATTGGTCTCACATTGTTGGTTGCCTAAGCAACTAAGCCTGGCTATTTTGCACTTTGACTCTGGAAAGATTGGAGTCTCCCATCAGAACTTGTATCACCAAACCCCACCTGAAGTGATAAAGCCTGTGAGGCAAAACCCCCAAATCCTCCTGTGCCTATTGGCCTCCACGTCTCAAAGTTGCCTTGTGCCTACGACGCCTTGTCCTTGGCTCAGAATGAAAGTTGTTGAGGCTGTTCTTTTTTCTACTCTCAATTACTTTTGGTCATTCATCCACGTAACACTCAAGTGAATTAAGTCTAGAAGGGACCCCAAAATGTTTCTTTAGTCATTTGTTTCTGCTCATTCCCCTCCTCAGTCTTCAGAGACTTCTTTCTAGGCTCTTAAAACAGTCTGCAGACTTGATATATTTTTTTGCCCTTCTAAGTATCGGTAGAGTATCTAAAATGCAGATAGTAAATGGAAAAAGTAGGAACAAGTTAACACTATGACAGAATCTTGAGGCAAATCTCAAAGGTGAAACATTCCATGGGTCCACTGTCTTGTTCAGCAAATTGTCAATCACAAAGACAAACGGGATTTGATACAGAGGAAAAGAAACTGAGGGACCCAAGCGCCAATGGGACATGTGGTCCTGGATTAGAGCCTAATGTGAACAGTTTTGAACCATGATGAAATCTATTTGGGGAACAATTATGGAAATTAGAATATGTCCTGGGTCACAATTGATATTAAAACTCATTAAGGAGCATCTGGGTGGCTCAGTGGGTTAAAGCCTCTGCCTTAGGCTCAGGTCATGATCCCAGGGTCCTGGGATCAAGCCCCACATCCGGCTCTCTGCTCAGCGGGGAGCCTGCTTCCCCCTCTTTCTCCGCCTGCCTCTCTGCCTGCTTGTGATCTCTCTCCTCTCTGTCAAATAAATAAATAAAATCTTAAAAAAAAAAAAAACTCTGGGCTTCTGGGTGGCTCAGTCGTTAAGCGTCTGCCTTCGGCTCAGGTCATGATCCCAGGGTCCTGGGATCGAGCCCCGCATCGTGCTCTCTGCTCGGCAGGAAGCCTGCTTCTCCCGCTACCATTCCCTCTGCTTGTGTTCCCTCTCTCGCTGTGTTTCTCTCTGTCAAATAAATAAAAAAAATAATAATAAAAAAATAAAATAAAAAAAACCAAACTCATTAAGATGATGAGTATTGTTAGGCATGATAAGTATTTCTTTTGGTTATGTAGAATGTCCTCATTTTTTTGAGTTGCATAATGAAAGATTTAGGCGTGCAATGTCATGATATCTGCAATTTAAAGTAAACTCATTTTTAAAAAAACCTATTTTTTCAAATAAAATATGTCAACATAAAAAATATGAGTGTGGATGCCTGGATGGTGCCTTCAGTTAAGTGTCTGACTCTTGGTTTCAGCTCAGATCATGATCTCAGGGTCATGAGATCCAGCCCTGTGTTGGATAGGCTTCTTTGGTTTCTCTTTTCCTCTGCCCCTCCCCTGCCTCCCTCTCTCAAATAAATAAATCAGTCTTTAAAAAATAGTAATATGAATGTGAAAGAAGGAACTGAACTAATCTGGAAGCTCTCACATTAGATCTTTATTACTTGACTAATTAACTTGAAAGTCTGCTTTGCTAAAGTACTTGGGTAAGGGGACAGTATACGTGTGTACCAATAAGGGGTAGCCCATTAAAACAGTTTCTCTACCTGGGAAGGGAAAGTGCAAGGAATCTGGAGCATGTTTTGTTTCTAGTAACTGTATCTTGGCCAAGGCACTTTATCTCACTTCAACAATTATCTCATTTCAACAATTGTAAACTAGGTATAATAATAGTAAACCTACTGCATAGAGGTCTATGCAGTACTCCTCTCTCTCTCTCTCTCTCTATATATATATATATACATGTGTCCGTATCCATATGTATATGGATATACATATATCCATATATATATATATATATATATATATATATATACCCATATATATATATACCCATTAAAATGGTTCCTGGCACAAAGTAATTGCTAAATAAGTGTTAGCTGTTATTATTGTTATTGTTTTTTGTTATTGAGGAGAATGACCCTAGAAGATGCTGGGTTGGCATAAGCCACGGCAGCTTCTAGGGTTTTCTGGTATGTTGTTAGTCGCCATGGGAGCTCCATATTCCTGGGGACCCCTCTCTTGAGGTCTTCCTTACACTACACTGAGAAATATCCCAACCTATGGTTTAGAGCTGGTGAACAGCAGTGAGGTCTAAAAGCATTTTTTTTCTCTCTTTCTAGGCAATGAGCAATAGCTTTTGCAATTCAGGATTGCCAGGCCAGTGGATTAGTTCTCTCTGTTACAGATCTCTGATTGCAACAATTCCCATACAGTCCAATAAAAAAAGACATCACAGTGCATTTCCACAATACAGTGACCTGAATTTACTAGGAGAGCCTGTACTTTGTCAGGTAAGGGTTTCACTCCCTTAGGAACCACATCGCCCTCATGCTGCAGCGCGTAACCATCCTTATAATGGCCTGACCTACTTGGGGAGCCCGAGGCAAGCACACAGAAGCATGTGGGGCCACAAATGTCACAGCCATACGCACATCCATCCCATAGGTCATGGTTCAAGGCTGCTGCTTGTGCTGTAACACGGGCAAGTCATTTTTTGATCAAGAATGTTACTTATTTTTGTTTTATTTTTAAGATTTATTTATTTATTAGAGAGAGGGAGAGAAAATGTGAGCCCAGGGGGTGGGCAGAAGGAGAGGAAGAGAGAGAATCTCAAGCCGACTCCCCACTGACTTCAGAGCCCCCACGTGGGGCTTGATCTCATGACCTTGGAAATCATGACCTGAACCAAAATCAAGGGTTGGAGCTTAACCAACTTTCTAGGTGCCCCATGGAAAGTTTCTGTACCTACCTAAACTTTCTATGATTTAAAACATACCATTAGCAAAAAATAAATAAATAAATAAATATATAAAATAAAATAAAAATAAAACATACCATTAGCTTTTTATATTAAGCGTGGGAATAAAGAAATAAATTGGATGGCTTCCACAGTAATTATGGATATACAGAATTTAAAAAATCATTGCTATTATTATACTACATATATTTATAATGTTGAATATATTCTTTATTTCTATTTTCAAGCATGATGATTTACGATCTTTATATGTGGCCCTATTTTATAACCTTCATCCATGCATATATCTTGCATTATAGGAAATGAAAGAATCCTGAAATAAGATGACCCTCTCCTTCAGGTTTCTGAAGATAACACTCATTTCTTTAACCATTCATTGAGAATGCACTCATATGATTCATAGTAATGTAGGATTTTTTTTTTTAAAACGATGTCTAGGAGGTTTGAGTTGTGCATAAATAATTTAAAACAGACATAGGATACAGAGCTTATGTTCACATAAAAATCTGTCTAGTTCTCTTGACTGTTATGGAAGTAGAAAGCTATGTCTCCCTGAACAGAGAGACTTAGCTAACTATAACACCATGGACTTGAATAGACGAAAGATTTCAGTGGGGAGGATCAAATCACAAAAGGCAGCATGAGAGCTGATGAGGCCTTCATCTTCCATCATTTAGAGAAATCACTTCTGTCTGCTCTGGGAACATTTCATACCCCCACTGCATAGTCTTGGCTGTGACATAGACATGTAGATTATATTTTTGTTTCTCATTACTGGGGGAGGTTTTCCTTTTCCTCTCTCTTTTTTAAAAATTTTATTAACATATAATGTATTATTTGCCCCAGGGTACAGGTCTGTGAATCGTCAGGCTTACACATTTTACACACTCACCATAGCATATACCCTCCCCAATGTCCATGAGCCAGGCACCCTATTCCTACTCCCCTACCCCCAAGCAACCCTCAGTTTGTTTTGTGAGATTGAGAGTCTCTTATGTTTTGTCTCCCTCCCTATCCCATCTTGTTTCATTTCCCCACAAACTGCCCCCTGCCTCTCAAATTCTTCATATCAGAGAGATCATATGATAATTGTCTTTTTCTGATTGACTTATTTCGCTTAGCATAATGCCCTCTCCTTGGACGGCTGTCCATGCCATCGCAAATGGCAAGATTTCATTTCTCTTGATGGCTGCATAGTATATATATATATATATATATACCACATCTTCTTTATCCATTCATCTGTTGATGGACATCTAGGCTCCTTCCATAGTTTGGCTATTGTGGACATTGCTGCTATAAACATTCAGGTGCACATGCCCCTACGGACCACTACATTTATATCTTTAGAGTAAATACCCAGTAGTGCAATTGCTGGTTATAAGGTAGCTCTATTTTCAACTTTTTGAGGAATCTCCATATTGTTTTCCAGAGTGGCTACACCAGCTTGCATTCCTACCAACAGTGTAGGAGGGTTCTCCTTTCTCTACATCCTTGCCAACATCTGTTGTTTCCTGACTTGCTAATTTTAGCCATTCTGACTGGTGTGAAATAGTATCTCACCATGGTTTTGATTTGTATTTCCCTGATGCTGAATGATGATGAGCACTTTTTCATGTGTCTGTTGGCCATCTGGATGTCTTCTTTGCAGAAATGTCTGTTCATGTCTTCTGCCCATTTCTTGATTGGATTATTTGTTCTTTGGGTGTTGAGTTTGAGAAGTTCTTTATAGATTTTGGATACTAGCCCTTTATCTGATATGCCATTTGCAAATATCTTCTCCCATTCAGTCGGTTTTCTTTTGGTTTTGTTGACTGTTTCCTTTGCTGTGCAAAAGCTTTTGATCTTGATGAAGTCCCAATAGTTCATTTTTGCCCTTGCTTCCCTTGCCTTTGGAGAAGTTTCTAGGAAGAAGTTGC
>CM053604.1:33358138-33383008 GCA_028646535.1 Procyon lotor
GTGTGGTGTAAGGAAATGGTCCAGTTTCATTCTTCTGTCTGTGGCTGTCCAATTCTTCCTACACCATTCGTTGAAGAGACTGTCTTTTTTCCATTGGATATTCTTTCCTGCTTTGTTGAAGATTAGTTGACCACAGAGTTGGGGGTCCATTTCTGGGCTCTCTATTCTGTTCCATTGATCTATGTGTCTGTTTTTATGCCAGGACCATACTGTCTTGATGATTACAGCTTTGTAATAGAGCTTGAAGTCTGGAATTGTGATGGTGCCAACTTTGGCTTGCCCTTTCAACATTCCTCTAGCTATTTGGGGTCTTTTCTGGTTCCATATAAATTTTAGGATTATTTGTTCCATTTCTTTGAAATAAATTGATGGTATTTTGATAGGGGTTGCATTAAATGTGTACATTGCATTAGGTAGCATAGACATCTTCACAATATTTGTTCTTCCAATCGATGAGCATGGAACGCTTTTCCATTTCTTTGTGTCTTCCTCAATTTCTTTCATGAGTACTTTATAATTTTCTGAGTACAGATTCTTTGTCTCTTTGGTTAAGTTTATTCCTAGGTATCTTATGGTTTTGGGTGCAATTGTAAATGGGATTGACTCCTTAATTTCTCTTTCTTCTCTCTTGCTGTTGATGTATAGAAATGCAACTGATTTCTGTGCATTAATTTTATATCCTGACACTTTACTGAATTCTTGTATGAGTTCTAGCAGTTTTGGAGTGGAATCTTTTGGGTTTTCCACATAAAGTATCATATCATCTGCAAAGAGTGAGAGTTTGACTTCTTTGGTGATTTGGATGCCTTTAATTTCTTTTTGTCGTCGGATGCCTTTAATTTCTTTTGTTGTCTTAGTCCTGAGGCTAGGACTTATAGTAGTACTGTGTTAAATAGCAGTGGAGATAGTGGACATCCCTGCTGTGTTCCTGATCTTAGGGGAAAAGCTTTTAGTTTTTCTCCATTGAGAATGATATTCGCTGTGGATTTTTCATAGATGGCTTTTATGATATTGAGGTATGTACACTCTATCCTTACACTTTGAAGAGTTTTGATCAAGAAAGGATTCTGTACTTTGTCTAATACCTTTTCAGCATCTATTGAGAGTATCATATGGTTCTTGTTCTTTCTTTTATTAATGTATTGTATCACATTGATTGATTTGAGGATATTGAACCAACCCTGCAGCCCAGGAATAAATCCCACTTGGTCATGGTAAATAATCCTTTTAATATACTGTTGGATCCTATTGGCTAGTATTTTGGTGAGAATTTTTGCATCTGTGTTCATCAAGGATATTGGTTGGTAATTCTCCTTTTTGATGGGGTCTTTGTCTGATTTTGTCAAGGTAATGCTGGCCTCATAAAATGAGTTTGGAAGTTTTCCTTCCATTTCTATTTTTTGGAATAGTTTCAGAATAGGTATTAATTCTTCTTTAAATGTTTGGTAGAATTCCCCTGGGAAGCCATTTGACCCTGGGCTCTTGTTTTTTGGGAGATTTTTGATGACTGCTTCAATCTCCTTATTGGTTATGGGTCTGTTCAGGTTTTCTAGTTCTTTCTGGTTCAGTTTTGGTAGTTGATGTGTCTCTAGGAATGCATCCATTTCTTCCAGATTGTGAAATTTGCTGGTGTATAGTTGCTCCTAATAAGTTCTTATAATTATTTGTATTTCTTTGGTGTTGGTTATGATCTCTCCTCTTTCATTCATGATTTTATTAATTTGGGTCCTTTCTCTTTTCTTTTTGATAAGTCTTGCCAGGGGTTTATCAATCTTATTAATTCTTTCATAGAACCAGCTCCTAGTTTCATTGATTTGTTCTACTGTTCTTTTGGTTTCTATTTCATTGATTTCTGCTCTGATCTTCATTATTTGTCTTCTCCTGCTGGGTTTAGGCTTTCTTTGCTGTTCTTTCTCCAGCTCCTTTAGGTGTAGGGCTAGGTTGTGTACTTGAGATCTTTCTTGTTTCTTGAGAAAGGTTTATATTGCTATATACTTTCCTCTCAGGACTGCCTTTGTTGTGTCCCAGATTTTGAAAAGTTGTTTTTTCATTTTCATTTGTTTCTATGATTTTTAAAAATTTTTAGTTTTTTAAAATTTAATTTCATTTTTTCAGTGTTCCAAGATTCATTGATTATGCACCACACTCAGTGCTACATGCAATATGTGCCCTCCTTAATAACCACCACCAGGCTCACTTCCATGAATTTTTAAAAATTATGGATTTAAAAAAAATAAATAAATGGTTAAAAAAAATAAAAAAATGGTTAACCCATTCATTCTTTAGTAGGATGCTCTTTCGCCTCCATGTATTTGAGTTCTTTCCAACTTTCCTCTTATGATTGAGTTCTAGTTTTCAGGCATTGTGGTCTCAAAATATGCAAGGAATGATCCCAATCTTTTGGTACCAATTGAGACCTTATTTGTGACCCAGGATGTGATCTATCCTGGAGAGTGTTCCATGTGCACTAGAGAAGAATGTGTATTCTGTTGCCTTGGGATGGAATGTTCTGAATATCTCTGTGATGTCCATCTGGTCCAGTGTGTCATTTAAAGCCTTTATTTGCTTGTTTTGCTTGGATGATCTGTCCATTTCAGTAAGGGGGGTGTTAAAGTCCCCTACAATTATTGTATTATTGTTTGTATATTTCTTTGATTTTGTTATTAATTGGTTTATATAATTGGCTGCTCCCATATTAGGGGAATAGATATTTACAATTGTTAGATCTTCTTGTTGGACAGTCCCTTTAAGTATGATATAGTGTCCTTCCTCATCTCTTGGTATAGTTTTTGGCTTAAAATCTAATTTATCTGATATAAGGATTGCCACCCCAGCATTCTTTTGATGTCCATTACCATGGTAAATTGTTTTCTACCCCCTCACTTTAAATCTGGAGGTGTCTCTGGGTTTAAAATGAGTTTCTTGTAGACAGAATATTGATAGGTCTTGTTTTTTTTATCCATTCTGATACCTGGTGTCTTTTGATTGGGGCATTTAGCCCACTTACATTAAGGGTAACTATTAAAAGATATGAATTTAGTGCCATTGTATTGCCTGTAAGGTGACTGTTACTATATAATGTTTCTGTTAGTTTGTGGTCTGTTTCTGTTAGGCTCTCTCTTTACTTAGAGGACCCCCTTCAATATTTCCTGTATGGCTGGTTTAGTGTTTCCAAATTTTTTAAATTTTTGTTTGTCCTGGAAGCTTTTATCTCTCCTTCTACTTTCAATGACAGCCTAGCTGGATATAGTATTCTTGGCTGCATATTTTTTTCATTTAGTGCTCTTAATATATCATGCCAGTCCTTTATGGCCTGCCAGGTCTCTGTGGATAGGTCTGCTGCCAATCTAATATTTCTACCATTGTATGTTACAGACCTCTTGTCCCAAGTTGCTTTCAGGAATTTCTCTTTGACACTAAGACTTGTAAGTTTTACTATTAGATGATAGGATGTGGACCTATTTTTATTGATTTTGAGGGGAGTTCTCTGTGCCTCCTGGATTTTGATTCTTGTTCCCTTTGCCATATTAGAGAAATTCTTTACTATATTTTGCTCCAATGTATCTTCTGCCCTCCTCTCTCTTTCTCCTTCTTCTAGGATCCCAATTATTCTAATATTGTTACATCTTATGGTATCACTATCTCTCAAATTCTCACCTCGTGGTCGAGTAGTTGTCTGTCTCTCTTTTGCTCAGCTTCTTTATTCTCTGTCATTTTTTTCTTCTATATCACTAATTCTCTCTTCTGCCTCATTTATCCTAGCAGTAAGAGCCTCCATTTTTTATTGCAGCTCATTAATAGCTTTTTAAATTTCAACTTGGTTAGATTTTAGTTCTTTTATTTCTCTCCAAAGGGACTTTATTTCTCCAGAAAGGGATTCTCTAATATCTTCCATGCTTTTTTCAAGCCCAGCTAGCACCCTGATAATCGTCATTCTGAACTCTAGTTCTGACATATTACTAATGTCCATATTGATTAGGTCCCTAGCTGTCGGTACTGCCTCTTGTTCTTCTTCTTCTTTTTTTTTTTTTTTGTGGTGAGTTTTTCCACCTTGTCATTTTATCTAGATAAGAATAGATGAATGACAAAACAAAATGCTAAAAGGGTAGCAACAACCCCAGAAAAATATATACTAACCAAATCAGAAGGACCCAAAACCAGGAAGGGGAAAAAAAAGGGGGAGGGAAGAAGAAGAAAAAAGAAAGAAAAAAATATATATATATATTAGACTAGTGAATAGAACAGAGCCACCCACTTGATTTTGGGTGTATAAGTAGAAGAAACTACCTCCCAAAATTTTAAAGAAATAAAAACTTATATATATATATACACACAAAAATAAGGGTAAATATGATGAAGGTGGAATTTGATTGTGAAGCTGAAAATTAAAAAAAAGATTCTTAAAAAGGATTGATAAGAAGTTGGTTGAAAAAAGGAAAAAAAAGAAGAAAGAATGTGATAAGCCTGGAGACTAGAATAAAGCCATTTGCCAGATTTAGGGTATATTCTGATCTATTAGAAGAAATTGTATCCCAAAGTTTTAAAGAGAAAAAAAAAACCTATCTGTATACAAAAAATACATGAAGGAATGAAATACAATGAAGGAATAAAATATGAATATAACAATGAAAATTAGAAAAGATTTTTTAAAAGGTATTGATAGGATAAAATAGTTAAAAATATTAAAATAGGAAAGAGGAAAAATTTAAAAAATAGAATAAGAAAAGATAAAACTTAAAAATTTAACTTTGAAAGACTAAAGGATCATGGGGGAAAAAAAGCCATGAATTCTATGTGCTGTTTTCCCCTAGCTCTGGGAGTTCCGCAGTTCTCATTGATGGGTGAACTTGGTCTTGGCTGGAAGTTCTTGCTGATCTTCTGAGAAAGGGGCCTGTTGCAGTGATTCTTTTTTTTTTTTTTTTTGCAGTGTTTCTTAAACATCTTTGCTGGAGGTGGAATTGCACTGCCCTTACCAGGGGCAGAGCCAAGCAATCTGCTCAGGTTTGCTCTTGCGAGCTTTTGTTCTCTGAATGCTTTCCGTACAGCTTTGGAGGACAGGAATGAATATGGCGGTCTCCCAATCTCTGACCATAGGAACTGAGGTCTCAGGGCCCCACTCCTCAGTGTGCCCTCCCTGGTCTCCAACTGTACTCCGAGCTCAGCCGGCCTGTGACCAAGTGTTTCTATCTCTGGTGCACGGCCCCATTTGGAATCTCCAAACCCAGCGGATTCCTGCAGCATGCTGTCGCGCTGCTCCTCCAAGAGGAGGAAGTCTCCCCAGAGCTGCCACTTGTGGGGGTCTCTGCTTGAAGAGCAGTGGCCCCACTGTGCCCTGGATCACAGTTTAAGGTAAGCCTGAGCTGAGAGCCTGCTTCTTGGCTCTGTCTCTACAGCTGGCTTTCCCACTCTGATACCCGGGAACTCTGCCACCCTCAGACACCCTTGGTCTCTCTGTGACCCCACAGGTCCTGAGGCCACACTGTCCCCACGAGGACTCCACCGCCTGCTTAGCCTCTGGAGCGACATCCCTCAGTGGAGCAGATTTCTAAAAGTCCCAATTTTGTGCACTCTCTTCCTGTCGCTTTGGATTCATTTCTCTGCACACCCTACCTTCCAGAAAGTGGTCAATTTTCCTGTTCCTAGAATTGCTGCTCTTCTTCTCTTCAATCTCCTGTTGAGTTTGTAGGTGTTCAGAATGGTTTGGTAACTATCTAGCTGAACTTCTGGGACCTGATGATTTCTCAGTCTCCTACGCCTCCACCTTCTTGCTCCTCCCCCCTTCTTTTTTGACACTAGGGACAATTTGATGACAAGCAGAAAAATAGGCCATTGGATAAATAAATGCTGTGACTTGAGATTAAAAAAAAAAAAAGCATAGGGGTTTTAGTTCTGGTTCTGGGTGACCTGCCTACATTTCTGTGATAGGACAACATATCCCACCCACCTTTCTGATCCTGTTTCATGATCTGTAAAAAGGAGAGCAGTAGCCTGGCTTAACTTTGAAGTTTTGCTTTTGACTGCAAAATTATATGACTTCAATCTAGTTTTAGCTATGATAACTATGAGGCCACATGGTAGCTGTAGGAGATTATTGTATATTCTGTAACACCAAATTCATGAAGTGGAAATGTCATTGAAGTTCTTTTGAGAGCAGTCCAGTGGCCCATGGGACACTACTATTGAAGTTATAAAGTCATCCCCACTCTTAATGCTTCCTTACATTGGAGGGGGTGTCCTCCATCATTTGATACTCTTCTCATCTCTGCACTATCACTCTTTCCTTGGGGAGCTGCAGTCACTTGGGTAGCTAGTAGGTTTGATGTAGGAAAGATATTGGGGTTTGGAGCCAACCACCGTGAAAAAATTCTTGAGACGTCTTTGGTGCAAAAAAGTGGCTTTATTAAAGCATGAAGACAGGACCCATGGGCAGAAAGAGCTGCACTGGGTCACGAGGAGTGGCCCATTATATACTCTTAGGTTGGGAGGGGGTTAAGGATAGCAAAAATCTCTAAGGAATCTTGGAAACAAGGTTTTCAGTACCTCGAGGGGGCTAGCTATTGTTGAGGAAAGCTCGTTTATTACTGTCTAGTACAACCTTAGTCATGAGACCCTTGAGCTATATCTCGATGGGTCACGTGCTTAGGGGGATGATTGTCAACATATATCTTGAGGGGTAGATATAAAGGAAGTTTCCAAAGGAATTTTTATGTTGAAGTAGACTCAACCCCAGGTCTTGGGGGTTGGGCTAAGATTGCTTTTTGCCCTTAGTAAATTATTAACATGGAGGGAGCTGAGTTCTTAGAGGAAAGTCACTCTGCCTGATTCAAGGACTTGTCAGTGGGCTCTTAAGTAATAAGTAAATTTCATTTTTCATTTGCCTTTGTTTCCCACGTCAGGTTTAGAAGGGGCATCAGGATAGAGTAGCCAGCCCTTTCCTTTGTAGTCCTCTTGGGACCTTGTGGACCTATAGAGAATGTGTATCCTATTCTGTTCCTTAACACTATAGGGTTTGTTTTTTTTTTTAAGATTTTATTTAATTATTTCAGAGAGAGAGAAAGAGCACTCGCGCGCATGAGCCAGAGAGGGGTGGCGGTTGTGGAGGGACAAAGGGGAAGCAGACTCCCCACTGAGCGGGGAACCTGATGTGGGGCTCGATCCCAGGGCAGATTCTTAACCAACTGAGCCACCCAGATGCCCCTTCATGCCATAAGTTTAAAGCCAAGGCCCTGCCTGGGGAGGTCTATAGTCATCCATGGGTGAGTTTGCCTCGTTCTGGGGTTTAGTATTAGGAAAACATTTCACTCTTAAATCCAAGCCACACATTCTGTTTCTTAGCAGTAAACATGATATTTTGGTTTCCTGGTGTCTTTTTGTTGTTGTTGTTGTCTATTTCTCAAGTAGTTCAGAGAGTAGATGAGGGGCTATTTTGGGGGTCCTTTGAAGTCACAATAAGTAGTACTAGCTGGTAATAACAAATGATGTTGGCCATGACCTTCCATGCACTTTCCACCTAGAATTATATAGGTCTTCTCCCAGCCTCGATTGTCTCTGGGAAGGCCCTGACAGCATCACTGCAAATTCTGGCATCCAGAATGCCAGCGATTATTATCTTAGTTAGCAATTACACAGCTGCATGGCACTCTCAGTTCTAAATTGGAAGCCGAATATTGAAAACAATCACCGTCTGCCTTAAATATATTACATCCAACTTATTGCAGAACAGAATCAAGATGGGAAAGAAGAGGTTCTTATTTACATGATTGAGGATGTTGGGTGAAATTTGAATAACCAATCTATTCTTTTTACAATTTGTTTTCTCTGGGGCACCTGGGTGGCTCAGTCGGTTAAGCATCTGCTTTCAGCTCAGGTCATGATCTCAGGTTCCTGGAATCTATTCCTGTGTCAGGCTCCCTACTCATCTGAGGAGTCTACTTCTCCCTCTTCCTCTCCCTCTGCCCCTCCCCATGGCTTGTGTTCTCTGTCTCACTCTGTCTCAAATAAATAAATAAAATCTTAAAAAAAAAATTGTTTTCCCCTTAAATCCAGAAAGAAGGGCTTGAAGTCATAGGAGCTATATAATTTAATAAATATTTGAGGGCCAAGTATAGCACCTGGACCTCTGTAGGTCCTAGGGTATACAGCTGTGGACTGAACAGAACAAAAACCACATTCTCAAGGAGCTTGTGTTTTAGTGGGAGGAGATACATAATATCCAAAATAGCTAAGTAAATAATGTAAATAAATAAGTCAGTACAGTAATGCAGTGTAATGGCCCAATGTTTGGAATCAAACAGTCTGGGGTCAAGGGTCCATCACTTGCAAGCTGTGTGATTTTAGGAAAGTCCTTAACCTCTCTGTGCCTCAGTTTCCCCATCAGCAAAATGGGGCTCATAAACTTGAAAAAAGGAACAGAGGAAAGCAGAAGAGAACAAATGAAGGAACTATGCAATGGTGTGGACTCAGCTGGTACGGCCTGCCCGATGGGGCTCTGGACTCTGACCCGCATAACAGACCCCCCACATTAAGACAAGTGGTTGGGCAAAGTGGAGACAGAGTCTGACCTAGATATCAACTTTTCCAGGCAGGCTAGTAATTTGATGCTTCCCCAAATTCTTCTCTTTCTTCTCTTTCTTTAAAGACAACCTGAATTTAATTTTTTAATTAATTTTTTGAATATGTGAAACACTAAGATGGCTCAAAAATCAAAACTAGACAAAGATGTGCTTTGAGAACTCTGGTTTCCATCCCTGTCCTCATCTACTGCGTTGTTGCCTCCCTACCCCCACCCCATAGGCAACCACTTCTGTTAGTTTCTTGTGTCATTTCCGTGTTTTGAACAAATGAACAAATCCAAATGTGTATAATTATTTTCCTCTTTGTCTTATACCTAAGTCAGGAGACTATAAACATTGTTCTGCATTCATCAAAAAAATGCATTCATTTTTCTTCTTCTTCTTTTGTCTTTTTGCTACCTATCCCTGAGGTATTTCTACATTAGCATAGAAAATGGTCTTTTTTTTTTTAAGATTTTATTTATTTATTTGAGAGAGAGACAGAGAGCATAAACTGGGGAGGGAGGTAGAGAGCAGAGGGATAAGCAGACTCCCCACTGAGCAGGGAGCTTGACTGGTACTCCATCCCAGGACCACGAGATCATCACCTGACCCGAAGTCGCACGCTCAACCAACTGAGCCACCCAGGCACCCTTAGCATAGAAAATTTTCTTATTCTTTTTTCCCTAGCTTCATAGAATTCTGTCCTGTGGATGTGCCACATTTTATTTAACTAGGCCCCCACAGATAAATGCTAGGGTTGTTTCTAATTTTTGCTTAGGCTGCAAGGAATACACCAGCAACAGAATTTTGCACATCTGTAAGTATGTACAAGTTCACATGGTTGGTAAGTAGTGAGAGCAGAATTCTCAGCAGGGGGATTACTGGCCCAAAGAGCAAGAGCACTTATAATTTTAATAGCAATTGTAGGTTTCTCTCCAAACCTATATTCTATAAATGGTTCCAGGTTTTGTTCTAGGGAAACTGAACCCTGCAGCAGGTGAAGACAGCATAGGGGGCACATTCCTGCCTCACCTCCACGATTCAGGTCTGGCTCCAAATTGGAATATTCCACACACACAAAGCAATGCAGATAGCCTCACATACTCAGAAGGCAGCACATTTATCATGGATCTTAATGGGGGCCACAGCCTTGGGCGTCTTACACTCTACCCCAAGAAGCTTATCAAAGTGTTGCTTCTAGCCACACAGTGTTTGTCCCTGAGAGGAGCTATGGTGGGTTTGTATAATGTTGACTTAGCTGAATTGGAACTATGCTTTCCAGATACCCCGGTACCAGTAATACCCTGGATGCTTCAGGGTTATGGTTGCCTCAAGAGATGTTTGTAGGATATTTGAGATATTTGTAGGATATTTGAGAATATATTCCATACATTTCATTGATGGAAGTGAAGCATCAGCCATTTTGGAAGTCAGTAGAAGAAGTTAGGAATGGCTGCAGAGGTCCCAGTAGGTTCTATTTTGTTCATGCTTTTCCCACTCTGAATCCAGCTCTTCTTCCCAATTCCTGGCCCTACTGACCAACAGTGACTCCAGACTCACCATGAGATGCTCTGCTGTGAGCTCACAGAGGTGGAAGCCACAAAGAACTGACAGCCTTCCAGATGCTTCTACACCAGCCTCCTTTGTAGTTCCTCTCCTGCTGTTGGTTTCACCCAGCATCAATGAGCTCTGACTTGTCCACCAGCACCAGGGCTGGTTAGGATTTTTCTCCGGTACTTTTGGAAACTTTCTTCCTCTGCTCCTCCCCAAAACTGCATGAGGTCTAACACCATAATACAAATAGATCCTACCATACTCGTAGTGGTTTTGCTTCCCTGGTTGAAATTTATGGATACAGGAGAGAAACAGAATTATCTTCATCTTATTACATTCCCATGGACTTTTCATCATTCTTTGTGTATTGCCACAGCAGACACTTTTCTGGAAGGTTGTTCTTGAATATTATCAATATATATCACTATAATCAATGTGACATTGAATATAATGTCCTTGAATATGTGGAAGGAGAGACACAAAAGAACTCTTTTCAGGAGGATCTTAATCAATCAATCAATCATCAATCAATCTAAAGATCCTTGTCAGTGAGACAAACAGTAACTAGGGACTAGAGACACCATAAAAAGACAAACTATCCCCCTTCATATCTTGCAAGAAGCTAAAAATCTTCTCTCATCTCTAGGACTGGACTTCCTGGCTTCTTCTCCTTGTTTGGATTGAGTGTTTCCACCTCATCATATAGCCCTATGATGAAGGGAGGCCAGCAGGACTTAATTCAGTCACAAAATGACTAAATTTACTCATTCATAATCTTGTGGTGTAATGGGAATCATGTTGGCCTGAGGCGCACAGGATCTGGTTTCTGGTCCTAATCGCCAAGAGCCATCTGTGGGATCAAGGGAAGGTCAGCCAGTCTCTCTGGGCTTCAGTTTTTGTCATTTGTTTTATGAAAGCAATGCTAATTGAATAGATTATAGATCTTCTGCCATGGACCTCTTGTAAAAGCCTTTTTAAAAACTTGCATTTTGATATATGCCCCCCCTTATCTACGGTTTTCACTTTTTGTGGTTTCAGTTACCCACAGTCAACTGCAGACCGGAAGCTGATGAGCCTCCTTCTGATGCATTGTCAGAAGGTCAATAGTCGCCAAATGCCATGTCCCAATGCCTGCGTCATCCACCTCTCTTCATCTCATCACAGAAGCATTTTATAATCTCACCTCAAGAAGAAGGGTAAGGAAGGGGCATGTGCACCCAAATGTTTATAGCAGCAATGTCCACAATAGCCAAACTATGGAAAGAACCTAGATGTCCATCAATAGATGAATGGATAAAGAAGATATGGTATGTATACACACACACACACACACACACACACACACACACACAATGGAATACTATGCAGCCATCAAAAGAAACGAAATCTTGCCATTTGCAACAACATGGATGGAACTGGAGGGTATTATGCTAAGTGAAATAAGTCAGTCAGAGAAAGACGATTATCACATGATCTCTCTGATATGAAGAATCTGAGAGGCAGGGCGGGGGGGTGGGGGGGTGGAGGAGAGAAATAAAACAAGATGGGATGGGGAAGGAGACAAACCATAAGAGATTCCTAAACTCATGAAACAAACTAAGGGTGGCTGGGAGGTGGGGGGGTAGGAATAGGGTGGCTGGGCTGTGGACATTGGGGAGGGTATGTGCTGTGGTAAGTGCTGTGAAAGGTGTAAGCCTGATGATTCACAGACAGGTACCCTGGGGCAGATAATACATTATATGTTAATAAAAAAAAAAAGAAGAAGGGTAAGTACCGTACAAGATATTTTGAGAGAGAGAGAACGTGTTCATGTAACTTTTGATGATGGTATATTGTTACCGATTGTTCTATTTTATTAGTTATTGTTAATCTCTTATTGTGCCTCATTTATCAGTTAAGCTTTATTGTATGTATAGGAAAAAAACACAGTAAATATGGGGTTCAGTCCCGCCTTCAGGCATCCACTGGGGTCTTGGGGCATATTGCTACCAATGAGGGGGTATTGTATTAGAGTTCTACAGAGTACGGTACATGCATTCCAGAAGTGTTAGAATACTAAGTACTTGGATGAACATGGGCAACCTCACTTGATCCAAACGTCGGATGGTCTTGTGTCCTGGTTGTAGCATATGGGGCCACTCTGAGGAGACCCTGGGAGTTCCAGAACACAGAAGAGTTGAAGTTGGTTTCCTCATCCTTGCATTTGCTTTCAGCACAGTGTGATGTACTACAGTTTATGCCTGTCCAGGTATATGAGCATAAACAGTTTTTGATAATAGTCACTGGTTAATTAAAATAACTCTTATAAAATAGACAAATGACGGAGAAGATTTCCTGCAAGGAAACCATGGATGGAAGTGAAAACAGTAATACAAGTGCAAACAAACAACAAAAATGACAAAACAGATACTTTTACTCCTAAAACAAACTCTTGGCTAGCCACATTACAAGGTAAAAATAATGTGGGCCAAATTAGATCTGACAAAAAAGCTGGGCAAAAATACTCAAAATTGCCAAGCTTACAATTGCATTTACAGCTGCTATCATTTACAAGGAGCCTTTCCTCTTTTCTTTAAATTTTTAAAAAAGTGTCTTCTATTTTTCAAAGGTTTTATTTATCTATTAGAGAGAGAGAGTGAGAGGGTGCGTGAGAGAGAGCACAAGCAGGGAGGGGGGCAGAGGGAGAGGGAGAGGGAGAAGTAGGCCCTCCACTGAGCAGAAAGCCCCATGCGTTGCTAATCCCAGGACCCTGGGATCATGACCTGAACTGAAGGTAGATGGTTAACCGACTAAGCCACCCAGGTGCCCAACAAGGAGCCCTTCCTTAAGGGCATATTGTGTCCTAAACTATTAACGAGTGTAGTATGATCCCATCATGATTAGCAGGGCATTTAAAAGTATTATTTATTTCACTTTTATATCATCTTCATATGTTCTTTTTGTGTCTGTATGTATTGTAATGCTCATTACACTTCAGAAAGTACACATATTGGAGGTACGTACTGAAGACTTCTTACTGATTAGAGGGCAGGACCAAAAAGCCAGTGACCACTGCTTGGGACAGAGACTGACATATCCACATGTCCCCCCGACTGATAAAGAAGAAGTTTGGGTGGTGGTCCACCTCAGACTCTGTTATCAGGACTGTTAGATATTTATTACTTTACTTGTTATGACCTCTGACATAATTACAGAAATTAAGAAAAAGATTACATTTGGAAACTCAGTGTTTTCATTTCAATGGTCAGGTCCGTCTTCCCCAACTTCGAGGAAAAACAAGACTAAGTTTAATCATCTTTCAGTGAGTTGTTTTCTCCCTCACTTTCATCCAATTCAACATCTAAGTAAATCCACATTGCTAACTGTTTAGTTTTTTGGACCAAAGGGAATCTGTGAAAATTTTTCATTCAGAAAAGCCTTTTGTTAGGGTCTTGAATGTGTGCAATATTTATTTTTAGGTCTAGTTTACAGATCCAAAGTTACTTTTGTTCAGGAACAAGAACACTAAAAACCTCCTTGGTTTGCCCATAGATTGATTATTTCTGGGTATGCTATTGTAAAGTGTACTTTTTGTAGAAAATAGCCATATTTAATACTTTTAAGTTATTTTTAAATTTTGCAAAATATAAACAGAGACAGAAGCAAAACCAGGTGTAAATGTGGGCTAAATTGTGCACCTGTAAGAGATAAGCCCCTATACCTTAGTGACTGGATGCCATACATGCCTATTTTTTTACTCATACCACAGGTCCAGTGCTGGTTGGCAGGTGGGGGTCTGTTGACTGAAATCTCTCAAGGACTGGGATAGACAGAATAGTCTCCAAAGATACCCACATCCTAATCCCCAGAGCCTGTAAACACATTACCGTATGTGGCAAAGGGCTCTTTGCTGATGTGAGTTAAAGCTCTTGAGATGGAGTGATTGCCTTGGGTTATCCAGGTGGGCCCGATGTAATCACAAGGGTCCTCAGAAGAGGGAGGTAAACAGGTCACAGGCAATAGCAGGAGATGTGACCATGGAAAGAAGAGGCTGGAGTGATGTGAGGGATAAGCACCAAGCCTGGGAGGGCAGGCAGCCACGAGCTAAAAAAAGGCAAGGAAATTGGTTTTCCTCTGAATCCTCTAGAAGGAACCAGCTGTCAACACCCTGACTTTAGCTCCAGGGAGATGCATTTGGACCCTGGCCTCCAAACTGTAAGATGATAAATTTGTATTGTTTTAAGGGACTTCACTTGTGGTAATTTTGATATAGATGCAATAGGAAACTAATACAGGGACCTAGGTTCTGTCTCCACACATTTCTCTCAAGGCCCCGAAGTCAGAAAAGGAAAAAGCGGCAAGTTCTGTGCCTGCTCTTAAAGCTTCCGCCAGAAGCAGTGCATATTACTTCTGCTTACATTCCATTGGCCAGTGCAAGTCACATGGTCCCACGTGATTGCAGAGCAGGGGTATGCTCTGCTGTCACAGCGCCAAGAAGTGGACATCCAGAGCATTGGCGAAGAGCGGTAGGAGCTAACACAAGGAAGGGGCAGAGCCGGAAGACTAGGACTTAGAACAGCAATAGTGTGACTCAGGGGAGGAAAACGCAGGTGACTTAGAGAACACAATCAGATTTTTTTTTTTGAGAGAGAGAGAGAGAATGCACAAGTGGGCAGAGAGTCAGAGGGAGGAGAGAGAATCTTACTCGGGCTCCACGAGTGGGCACTGGTGGATGAGGCAGTGGCTACCAAGGCTTCATCTGAATACCAAAGACCGGAAGATCCCTTCTCGGGGGTTCTGTGGAGCTAGGAGAGAGAGCCCACCCCTGAGAGGGGACCCTGATGATCAGCATCAGCGAACTCAAACTGTTTTAGACAGGCTATGGTTCTCAGGTCTTTTAGCTAGTTTCTGCCTAGGTTTGGCCAGTGGGAGGCAGTGGGAGGAAATGGGTTGGGTGGGAGGGGCCAGGGTATCTCTCCCTCTCCTTTTCTCCTTAGGTGGAGACAGGCACTGTGTTTCTTCTTAACACCTACTTCTGGAGCATCAGCCTATTTTCAAGTTCCATGTGCCCCATGTGACCTCAAGCTCTGGCTCCAATCACTGCCTCTCCTTCTTTTGTCCCTCTAGCCTAGGGTTGGGAATAAATGTTGCGCTTTTGCTTATCTGAGAGCTACTTCATTATTTTCTGTTTTTCAAGCCTCTTACATCATCTCTGTATCTAGTTCCCTACATTAAAATTACAGTTGCTTTCTGGGTTCCCGGTTGGAGCCTGGCTGGAACCCTGAGTATCCCATGATTTGACAAGCTCACTGCCCATAAGGGCAGCTCTGAGCAAAGCGATGTCTTTACGGTTCTAGGCAGTAGGTGGGAAAAGACTCTGAAAATAACACAAACTGGCAGATTCAAAACAAGAGTGGATAGAGATAGAGGATGGCCAGATAAAATGTAGGATATATCTAATGCAATCTGTAGACTGTATAATTCTTTGTGGTCAGGACTGTCTTGTGTATTTATACAGTGTTTAGCAACATCTGGAACAGGCTTATACTAAAAGATTATTCATTGTTTATGTGAAATTCAAATTAAACCGGGTGTCCTACATTTTTGTTTGCTAAACCTGACAAACTTAATAGAGAATAAGCTCATGTTGAGAGCTGCCTTCAATGTTGGATGGTGAAGAAATAAATATCAGGGCACAAGGGTCAATTTTGGAAAATATGTTGGGCGCCAGAATCAGACCTTGATTGAGTCTCTTTATAAGCTATAAAGTTATAAGCTATAGTGAGTGAGGCAATTATGAAATATGGGGGAGTCCAATCAGAGGACTGTGGAAAGAAAGCTGAGGAAAGTGCCTGTGCGTGTGTTTACATGATTGAATGTATAAATGACTTACAGAAACTCAACTGAAATAACGGTCTAAAGATAGACAGATGGTGGTCTATCCGTGGGTGGGGTACCATCAGTTAAGCGTCTGACTCTTGATTTTAGCTCAGGTCATGATCTCAGGGTTGTGAGATCGAACCCCACATCTCTTCTTTTCCCTCTGCCCCGTCCCCCCTAAAAAATGATATATAGATGGTGAACTAGCATGTGTTTTTTTGAGGACAATGATGGAAGAAAAAACTATCTTCCAAAGACCAAATGTCTGAACTTGGTGATTTCTCTAAACCAGGAGTTCTCAGCGAGGGGAAGTTTTGTCCCTCAGGAAATACTTGGCAATGCCCAAACACTTTTCTGATTATGACAAATGGAAGAAAGTTCTTTTGGCAGCCAGTGGGTAGAGCCCACCTAGCCATCGTAAAATGCACAGGACAGCTCCCAAAACAAAGAATCATCTGGTTCACAAGGTCAATGGTGCCACTGTTGAGAAACCCTGGTGGAAACCCATATGGAAAGTAGGTAACCAGCACGCATTCTGTAAAGGCACATACAAAACGTGCCATCCGAAAAGTGAAACCGGAAAGTAAGGCTGGAATTCCATGAGGACAGATTCCAAACTGAGATAGAAGCATCTGGCACCACAGAGTCCCCTCATTTATCATCTCTTATCTGGGACATAGCCACCTCTGCAGACAGACGATAAATCATCACTCTATGTGGCATTGCTATCCTGTGTATCTCGTGTATCCCTAAACATTTTAGCTGGAATACAGTGCTCTTGTTTCTTCAGGGTGATTTATTTCTGCATGACTCAAGAGATGGGTATAAGTGTGGCAATAGGGCTCACGTTCAAGGGGCTCATTGGGTGAAGTTGTACGCTAACACGGGCCAAGGAGGTGCAAGAGACGTGGCGGAAAACCAAGGGAATTTCAGTTCCTGGAAAAGGTAACCAAATGCTTTAATCAAAGCTCTGTCAAGTCCAGGGGACCAAAAAGCACCCTAGTTGGTTCAAAAGCAGAAGAAAGTGTGTTGGTCCACATGACTGAGCCGGTGTCTGGGTTAGTTCCTAGGACTGGACGAGGAGCTTACATGCACCAGTGCCTATTCCCGGGACTGGGCGCCACCAGAACTTTCTTGCTGTCTCACTCTGCTGCTCATCTCTCATTTCCTTTTGTAGACATGCTTTCTCCCCCAAGAGCCTGGTAAGGAAGATGGTGGCAGCTGAAATGTCACAGCCTCCCAACTTGGAACTTCTTTTTCCTGTTATCCACGTATCAGACTCAGGAAAAATCTCTGGCTCTGCTTGGGTCATTGCCCACTCCTGGATCACCCGTTGTGTCTAGGGAAACAGGATTGCAATTGGCTGGTTGTGTGTCATGGGCCCAATCCTGACATCAGGAGTGAGGTGACATTTTCAAACAGGAGAGTGGGAAATTAGGATCACTTTCCTGGAAACACATTACTGTGTTTTTTCTAGGGCTCACACTTCTTGAATGCAACAGCTGGCCCCCAGCTGCTGGCAGAAGCTGGTCTTATGACAGCTCTCCTCCCTGCCTGAGCAGGGCTACCCTGGAGACTCTACGCTGAACTGTCTGGCTAAGGAGCTGCCCCTCTTCCCGTGGGGCAACTGTCCTGCACTAAGGGGCCCTATGTAGTAGAGAATCACAGAAGCAAAATCACATGGTAGGAGCTCATGGATACATGGTGAGGGGGTCAATGGCACTTTTGGTTGGTTTGGTTTGGTTCCCAAGTTTTATTCAAGAACTTAGGCAAAAGCATTCTAGGTAAATGAGTTTTAATCCTATCTTCCTCCTCTTCTTCATTCTTGCTAATCTAGAAGTAATGTAATTAGTAACCCTCTTTCCTGTTACAACTATGTGTAACCAAGCATGTCGCTTATTCTTCTTCAAATCTTTCTTGGTGAGGTACTTCAAGTCCTACTTGGAAGAGTCATGTCAGAAGTTACCGTCATCTTGCTTTCGTTCCTTTCAACGTACACAACCCCTCCACCAAGACTTACAGCTTTTCCATTCATTTTGATTCGTTACCCTCAAAATTCTTCAAAATTGGCAGCATCCATGATTTCTACAGGGTGAAAGCGATCAAGGGTGAGCTTCAGAATGTGCTTCTTTTCTTGCCCCCCCCCCCAGGTTTATTCACGGGTGCCATTGTGACGGTGCAGGTGAAAAAGATTAATGGCATTTCAATTCCTCAGATGATGTGTGAGGGGAGTGGATAAACACACTCTCTCCACAGGCCCCCGGTGGCTAATGGGCCCCCACAGTCATTGAGCGTTGGGAGAGAAGAAGCAGTCTATGGAGTCCAGTAGACTGAGTTCCAATCCACTTCTACCAATTACTAGCTGTGTGACCTGCTAGACTGCTCTAAACTCCACCTTCCTCACCTATAAAATGGGCCAACAATCCTACCTCTCAAGGATTCTATGAGATAACCTATGAGATCACCTATGTATAGCCCCTGCATCCAGTAAATGCTCTAAAATGCTTCTTTCTGGGGTGCCTGGGTGGCTCAGTTGTTAAGCATCTGCCTTCAGCTCAGATCATGATCCCAGGGTCCTGGGATCAAGCCCCGCATCTGGCTCCCTGCTCAGCAGGAAGCCTGCTTCTCCCTCTCCCACTTCCCTTGCTTGTGTTCCCTCTCTCGGGACATCTCTCTCTCTCTCTTTCAAATAAATGAATAAAATCTTAAAAAGAAATAAAATGTTTCTTTCCTCTCTATAGATTTTGGCTTGCTTTTAACAAAACCTGAAGGTGCTAGATTTCTCTCAGTTTAGCAACATATAGCTCCACCTGTAGGAACAATTTGGAATGTTGAAAAGAACCCCCAAGTAATACATTTGAAAATATCTAAATAAATTATACTTTAAAATATAAGACACACATGTTAAGTATACTAACTAATCATAATCCAATCTTTATGTTCCCGGACAGAATGACTTTAGATCTGAAAGGAAACTAAAAATAAATATTGGGAAAAATTCCATTCACTTCACCCCACCCTTCCAAAGTCTAAGTTCTCTGTTCACTCTGAAGTTTCAAAATATCTCTAACTTTCTCTTCTCCAGTAGATGAACTACTGCTAGAGCACAAATGGTTTACCAAATGCTAACTCATAGGACTGTCTGTACACCATCCAAGTTACTAAGAATAAAGAACATGGAGCCTTTTTAGAACAGTGCTATTTGAATAAATATTCTGGGGAAAGTACTTTGAGAACTGACTGTATTTCTAAAGATTTCTTAGTAATGATAATTTATCCCAGCCTGAGCAAGAATGGAGATTTGTACTTCAAAATCAATGGATAATGTATCCTAGCAACCTGGAGTTTAAAACTTTTTATTAGTCTTCCCCTGCACTTGGCACCTTGAAGGGGAGAAAGCCAAACATCATTAAAAAGGGAGTGGGAGAGTTTATGAGAGTTTATGCGTCAAGTGTGAGGTATAAGAGATCTTCATTTTCTGTTGCAGCTGAGAGTATCTTTGGA
This sequence comes from Procyon lotor, assembly GCA_028646535.1. Taxonomy (NCBI): domain Eukaryota; kingdom Metazoa; phylum Chordata; class Mammalia; order Carnivora; family Procyonidae; genus Procyon; species Procyon lotor. The sequence goes on from CM053604.1 coordinate 33,377,611, forward strand.
GTGTTGGTTGATAGACACAGGATGAAATATACACTTAAATTTTGGCTTGACAAGTCTTATTTACCCAAGGAAGGTCTTAATTCTTGTTGATTTTTTTTTTGTTTCAATTAGCTTACTTCCAAAGCAAGTATGCTATGTTTATGCAACTATGTGGAATTTATGAAATTTATTTCTCCTTTTACTTATCAGCCTACTTCAAAAGAAGAAAGAAAATGTACAAAGAATGCATGCAATTAGCTTAATCATTTATTTAACTGGGCAAGAGTCAATAAGGGAAATTCATTTACAAGAATCACCTGGGGGGCGCCTGGGTGGCTCAGTTGTTAAGTGGCTGCCTTCGGCTCAGGTCATGATCCCAGGGTCCTGGGATCGAGCCCCGCATTGGGCTCCTCGCTCGGCAGGGAGCCTGCTTCTCCCACTACCATCCCCCCTGCTTGTGTTCCCTCTCTCGCTGTGTTTCTCTCTGTCAAATAAATAAAATCTTAAAAAAAAAAAAGAATTATCTGGGATTCTTTATTGCCTTACTTTCTACTGGGGTTGGTTTCTCTTCTTAAGAAAAGATAGCCTTTCTTCCCAAACCAAAAACTGCCATGAAGATGAAATGAGATAACATAGAGTCAATATTGGCATAAAGCAAAGTTTTCTGTGACTCTTGATCTCGGGTTGTGAGTTCAAGCCCCATATTGGGTGTAGAGATTACTTAAAATTAAAAAAAAAGAAAGAAAAGAACTACTGATCGTAAGCAATTTCAGGGTTGATTTTTTTCCCCCTCCCAAGTATTGGATGAATTCTGTATCAACTATAAAGAGAAATTTGGGGCTAGTAAGGAACGAAGAGAATATTTATTCTAAGTTCATCTTCTGCAGCTGAGACTGAAGGCCAGAGAGGCTAAGTGACTTACTAAGGACACCCCAGTCAGTTGCTGTGGCTGATGTGATGTCCCTGGACCCTGTCCCATACCAGGGCTGGTTTCAAGCATCAAGTCCTCCTTGGTTTTATTGGTAGAATCATTTACTCCGGGATCAGATTTTCCTCCTTTTGCTGCTTATACATAGATGGCTCCATCCTAAATATGTCACCCTGATCCTGTACTTTGTATAAAAATAGCTTCCCAGTTTTAATGGCTGGCTATTTCTCACTTTTATTACGTGATATAATTACCCCTTGTCCAGTCTTCTGTATGGCTCATGTGATTCATGGCTGTTATTAGTTGCAAGCCCAAATGCAGTTTGGAAGGAATATTACGAGCAAGGTCATTGATCAGGTACTGTGCAATCTCATTTGATTATTTTAATGTCTCGGGAGCACAAGAGATTTAGGTAGCTAGCTTTTGAAAGGGTTGCTTCTTTTTATAGCTTTGAGGCGAGTTGGCTTTTGGGAGTGGAAAGTTGTCCCATTTTTCAAATACAGTAACAGAATTTTTAAATGCCCACCCACCTATTTAAGAATGGTACGCTTTGAGCCCTGGATGAAAGACCATCACGTAGGATTTAGGGTGATAATTTTGAAGTTTAATCCCCAAGCTGAATGAGTATCTCCAGATGAGGGATGAGCAATGTGGCTCTCTTTTTCACTTATCTGAACTGATATGTCCTACGTGTAACTCAAATTATTATTACCGGGGCATCAGTCCCTTGCAGGCTGCCCCTGAGTGATTTCTGAGCCATCGACGGGATGTACTTTACCGTCTTCTCACCCGCTCCTCTTGCTGTGACCTTGTCTGTGGCTGACCTTCACGGAGTCTTTTCCATTGGCCCAAGTGGTCTTCTCCTGCGCACTGGTGGTATTTTCACCAGTGAGTAGGTAAAGCAGATACTGTTCACCCTCCTGTATCTTCACTCCCTCAGCCTCTGTTTTAAGGATAGTTTCCTGAAGATTTGATGATAATGAAAGGGACGTACAGCAAGGCAGAGAAAGACCAGAAGGATTCAGTTTCCCTTAACAATCCTCCGGCTCCCTGCCTAATCTGGGCCTCCCTTCCCTAGGCTGGGGCAGCTCGCTCTGTCCCAAAGGTTCTAAATTCTTTAGGGTTTGTGCCAACCGTCTCCCATCCCTAGAGAGAAAAGGGAGTTTCTTCCTCACTTCTGTCTTTGGCCTCCTTGCTGTGGACACTTGTTCTAATCCATGGATGATTGAGAGTTGGAAATGCTCACTTCTTACTGGGGAAACTGTACAGGAGAAGAATGATCTGGCCCTATGGCCTCAATAAGATAATCATATCATGGCCTGATGTTACTAGCTTTTCCCAAAGCTAGGTTATTCAATCTCAAAAACACGTGTATGAAATATCAAAAACCCAATTCAGGTTGAGTCGTTCCACGCTCAATGCAGGTAATTCCATCTCTTTTCATCAAGGGGTTGTAAATGGATGGGGTTAGAGGGCTAGACTTCCCTGAAGTTGTCTTGTGACACCAAGAAGCGTTTCTCAATGTAGCACTTTCCAGAGTCTAGACATAAATGTACCTTCACTGTGAAAGCCCCCTCCGGAGATTCCTCCCCTGTCCGACTGATATTTGAGTGGCTTCTCTTCCCCACCCCTCCTTGCACGCTCCTCTCGAAAGCTGAAGGCCTGGATGGACAAGTGAGCCCGGTGGGGAGGTCCCTGGGGGTCAGGCTCCTGGAACATGGAAAAAGGCAGAAAAGGGCAGTGGGTGGATTTGATGGGGAAAATGAAGGGTAATCAGCCCAGGGCCTGAGGTGAGAGTGTTTAGGGAGATTCTGATCCCCATGGGGAACTCTAGAATATTATCACTCATCCAGACCTTGGATTTTTCTTGAAGATAGGATCTTATGACTGTGACCTCACTGTGTGTGTGTGTGTGTGCGTTATCTGTGTGTGTGTGTGTGCATGCCTCAGTGTGTCTATGTGCATCTCTGTGTGCATCTGTGTATATACGTGTGTGTCTGTCTGTCTGTATGCCTCTGGAGGTATTGTGTGTCTTTCTGTGTGTCTGTATGTATATGCTGCGTGTGTGTGTGTGTGTGTGTGTGTTTCCCTGAAAGCAGGGGCTTGGGCTGCGACAGAAAAGAGAGGAACTTCTGAGATGAAGGGCCCAGAACTCACACACTGTGAGGGTTCTGAGTCTCCGAGGTGTGGATACCCAAAGCTGACTGGCCCCTGGGAGAGGGATCTTAGGGGCCTGAATGACTGTGATTTGGGTCATGCAAGGACAGTTTGGGTGTGGTACTTGAGGACCATCCTGCTTAAGAGAACCATCAGACCAGCACTGCCCTGAATATTTGAGGGGCTCATGCGATAGTATAAATGAAAGCCTGCATAGCTAGCGAGTGAATCCACCTGCCTGTACCAGGCCAGGCACTGACCTGGACCAGGTTTCCTGGGGAGTTCCCAGCTCTGGGGGCCTCTGCCATCCCAGCAGGAGGATTCCATTGTCAAAGTGCTTTGGGAAATGGTACGCACCAATTTCGGTGCCCACTCCTCTGGAGAGTCACAATTTATATTATAGCGTAGTGTAATGCTTGTGACAGATCATATGATAAGAAAATATGCTCGACATTGTTTAACTCAGCATTTCCCAGGTGGAGCACTATTTTGGGGAAACTACTACTACTTCTTTTTCTTTTTCTTTTTCTTTCTCCTCCTCCTCTTCATCCTCCTCCTTCTCCCTTAGTGATATTGCAGAGCATCAGGTTCTCACCTAAGGAACTACTTCTTTGGAAGTATTTTATTTTATTTCATTTCATTGCATTGCATTGCATTGCATTTCGCTTGGGCTTCACCCATTTCCCCCCTCTTCCTGCATTTAGGCAAATGTGTAGCAATACCATTAGGTTTGGTGCATTCCCACTCAATACTACTCCTTAGCCTTTGAAGGAAATGTAGATTTTACTGATACCTTTCCCTCCAGTCTCCCCTCCGATGACTTGTAACAGATTGTTTGCTCATTAGTCCAGAGAAAGTACCACTGAACCTTAGACTTTATAATCAGAAGTTCAGGTTTAGAGTGTGTCACCTGCGGTAATACCATCTAGCCATAGTTTTTCAATTCTAAATTTGCTTTTTTTTTCCTTATGACTCTGTGGTGAGTTTGATACAGAATTTTCCTCGTAGGCCCCCTGAGTCCCAGGAGTCTACAGATCAGTCTTAGGACAGTGAGGCAGGACTGTAATTCCAGTATCTGCCCCAACATTAGGGAAGGGCTTTTGGACTGTAGGGGCAGAGGACTGAATGAAGCCTACTCCTCATTTTATAATTCATAATTATCCTGGGTCCTGCAGGGACCCTCTCTCCTTCACTCATTCATTTATCTGGACCCAATTTATCATCGGGCATACTAAGTATGGTGCTTTAGGGCTCATCATTAAAAATACGATTTTTAATTATTGTTATTATTATTTTTTTGGTAGACAAATGCAGAAGGGCCCAGGGCCTGTGGAAGTCAGAATGTAGCCCTGTGTGTATGCATGCTCTTTATCATGTCTCTGTCCTATTGTCCCCAATAAGCAACCCTTTTAATGTGTATATTTATTTCTATTTTGTGTTTTTGAAAGATGTGCGTTATTGCTTTGTGTAATATATTTTTCATTGAAGTGGTGTTGTATTATTCTGTTTCTTGAATTTTTCACAAAGCACCATGGTTTTAAGATCAATCTATGCTGGGAACCTGGGTGGCTAAGTTGGTTAAGCCACTGCCTTTGGCTCAAGTCATGATCCTGGAGTCCTGTGACTGAGTCCCGAGATCGAGTCCTGCTTTGGGCTCCCTGCTTGGTGGGGAGTCTGCTTCTCTACTGACCCTCCTCCCTCTCATGCTCTCTCTCATTCTATCTCAAATAAGTAAATAAAATCTTTTAAAAAAAATCAATCCATGCTACTGTAAGTATGTCCAACTCATTGCTTCTTTTTGCTGCAAAATAATCTGTGGTAGCCTTACACATTTTACCATTCATCCTCCCAGCCATGCACGCCCAAGCCTCCAGCTCCCTCCAACACCATGCCGCAGGAACCCGCCATGTCTTTCCACAGACCTGGGTGGGAATGCCCCAGGATTTATGCTCAGCAGTTAACTTCTGAGTCAGAGGGCACACACATACTTCATTTGGCTAACAAAAACCAAAAAGGCTCTCCAGAAGAAATGCTGTGTTCCTACTTTTCATTTTGGAGTCTAGTCCAAAATGAAAAGGGTTCACTACCAGTTATGTTATAGAATACATTGGGTGGTTCTTTTTTATATGCTGGAGCGACTTACATTGCACTGAAATGACTCGTTCTTTGAAACTATGAGAATCTGGGCAGTATGACTGCTTGGTGTTAAAGTCCATTTTTTAAAAAAAATTTTATTTATTTATTTTTTCAGTGTTACAAGATTTATTGTTTTGCACTACACCCAGTGCTCCATGCAATACGTGCCCTCCTCAATACCCACCACCAGGCTCGCCC
>CM053604.1:33383508-33439775 GCA_028646535.1 Procyon lotor
TCCCACAAACAGTGTAAGAGGGTGCCCCTTTCTCCACACCCTCTCCAACATTTGTTGTTTACTGTCTTGTTGATTTTGGCCATTCTAACTGGTGTAAGGTGGTATCTCAGAGTGGTTTTGATTTGAATCTCCCTGATGGCTAAAGTCCATTTTTAAAGCCAGTTCTCTGACAGTGTTTCCAATTTCTTCCTTGGGTCTAATCAAGTTCAGTGGATTTTCGTCTGATGTTGACACCTAGGCAGGAATAAGTAGGTCCATGGGACACCAGGATGTGTGGTTCTATTATTTGTTACTTTGTAACTTGCTCTAATACCTGCCCAAGAGGCTTTGTGCCCAATGGATGGCTCCAAAACACAGACTAGGATTTCATTCTCTTGGTGTCCCACAAGATTGCCGTGGTCAATGAATGGGGTTGTTGTTCTTTTCTTGTTCTCGAATTTTTGCTTTTATTTCTCTCTCTTTTTTTATTTTTTGCTTTTAAATTGATGATTATGTCATGCATTTTTGGCTTTAACTTTTACATATTATGTATATAATTATATATTATAATATATATTATATAATTTATATATATATATATATAATATATATATATATATATAATTTATTTATTCTCAAGGATTTTTTTCCTCCTGAGGAAGCCAAGGCTGGCAAATTACTGTTATAAATCATGTGATACTTTTGGAGTCTGAATCATTCTGACTACCCAGAGAACATTTTTTTCTTCCTTAATAATAGTCATTCCAAAATTGCCTTTGTGTCACAAAACTGTCCTTTCCTAAATCCTGTTTCAGGAATGACGATTTCAGTGACTGTGTGCCCCATTCCTGACTAATCATGGTAGTTTAGATTGGAATGTTTCTAACTGTGTGCCCCATTCCTGACTAATCATGGTAGTTTAGATTGGAATGTTTCTAAAAAAGAAGTTATCAGTAAAAATGAGTTCAGTGTTTTTCATTTCTCAAGTTCACTTGGCAAGTTACATTATACAGATATACTCCATTGTATATATTTATGTGTTTGTTTGTTTAATAGGCTCCATGCCCAGTGTGGAACCCAACATGGGGCCCAAACCCACCACCCTGAGATCAAGTCCTGAGCCAAGATTAAGAGTCTGACCCTAAACTGACCAAGTCACCCAGGCACCCTGAGATACTCCATTTTAAATAAACCCACTGTAGCTAGGTTAAAATTTCTAGAATTTGCAAGAGGAGGTTCACATATCTTCCTGAAGAGTCTTCTATTGGATCTATCCATGAATGATTTTTCCCATCCCACCCAAGAAACACCACTAATTTTGCTAGTCACTGAGAAAATAACATTTCTTTTTCAGATATGACTATTATAACATATTTTGCTGGCATGTAACTATTATAAAAAAGAAAAGAGGGGCTCCTGGGTGGCTCAGTCGTTGGGCGTCTGCCTTCGGCTTGGGTCATGATCCCGGGGTCCTGGGATCGAGCCCCGCATCGGGCTCCCTGCTCGGTGGGAAGCCTGCTTCTCCCGCTACCGTTCCCTCTGCTTGTGTTCCCTTTCTTGCTGTGTTTCTGTCAAATAAATAAAATCTTTAAAAAAAAGAAAAAGAAAAAATTTGACAATCGGATACTAGAATCCAACATGACTTAGAGGCCCAAGTGTCTTCCTTTCTCAGACATTTTCCAAGGGTAACTCCAAATCCTAGACATTTAAGGGAAGTTTCCAGAAGAAAATCCTGATATGAAAGCAACTTTGTGGACTTCATATCTTTAATTCTAAGGAAGAAAGCACAAAGGGTGTTTTCTAATCTTAATTTGTTGTACTTGAGTATCTTACGGTGTCTGGTTATTGGTGGGAGGTTGGTGCTTTAATCTGTTAATTGGTTCAACGAGCTTTCATTGACATTTACTCTATGCCAGGGATACAGTGTGAAGTTCAACCACAAAAAGTCCCTGGCCTCCTCCAGCTTGCATTGCAATGGAGGAATTAGACCATAAACAAACAAAGTAATGGCTATTATAACTGTCTGGGGTTGCTGCGTGGAGAGTGGAATGTAATGGGGAAGGGTAGTGGCCATAAGAGCAGACAGAGATGACCAAGGCAGAGAGGTGGTGGCTTGAGTGAGAGCAGTGGCAGTGGAGATGGAGAGAAATAGGCAGATTTGGGATCTAATGTGAAGTAGAGCTACCGATCTTGGACAAATGACGTCAGGCTACCTAGGTTAGACTCTGGAAACAGACTCTGAGATGGAGATTTGAAAGTAGGCGTTTCCTGAGGAATGCTCTCGAAAGCTATGGAAAAAGTGAGGAACACAAGGGGGAGCAGACAGAGACGTGGATCCACACTTACCCCAATGGCCTCAGATAATCTCAGAGGGAGACCCAAAGCTGGGAGATGGCCCTTGGGATAGATCTCCAATTGAAGCAAGGAAGGGATAGGTCTTTGGTTCTCTGGTGGACCCATGACTGGAAGGGGGCTGCTGCTGAAGGGAGGACATGATCTTGGGCACCGCCACTCCCTTCACAGAAGGGCAATTCCTGGAGAGGGACTCAGCTGGGCATTATGCAGACCCGACACTCTCAGTGTCTGGGAAGTGAGTGCCTAGATCATAACTCAAGCATGTGGATGGTACATCACCCCGTCCATTAGACTCCACCTAACCCTCACTTCCATTAAAGTGGCTAGCACGCTGTATTTTCTCCCAAGCTGATGAAATGCTAAGCTCAGATTTTAGATTCTCAAAGATTTTTTTAAAGATTTTGTTTTTAAGTAATTTCTACACCCAACATGGGCTCAAACTTACAACCCTGAGATTGAGTCACACCTTCCTCCAATCTAGCCCACCAGGCACCCCTAGATCCTCAAATTTGAGTGAGCATCAGAATCATCTGAGAAGGAAAGTGCAGAGCCCTAGACCCCATGCCCCCAGAGATTGGTTTAGGGGTCTGTGGTGTGACCTGAGAACCTTCATTGTTAACAAGTATCTTGGGTTATTCTGACGCAGGAGTCCGCAGATTAACACCGTGTCAGGAGAATTCCGAGAGGCTGCCAAGATGTCCTCTCCTTGGTGTACATGTCCTGCAGGATGCCAGGATTATGGATTAGATGGATTTCCCTCTTGTGATGAGACTAGATCACACCACACAGTTGATTATCCAGGGGGGCTGGACCTAATAACAGGAACCCTTTAAAAGTGGAGAGTTTTCTCTGGCTGGTGGCAGAAGAGGAAGTCAGAGATTAGAAGCACGAGAGAGATTGGAGGGGTGAGGCTGCCTTGAGCATGAAGGACTGGCAGAGAACACGGACCGCTTCTAGCAGCTGAGAGCAGTCCCCAGCTGACAGCAGGGGGAAAAGGGACCTCAGTCCCACAGTGGCAGGGGTCTGACTTCCACCAGTGACAAGAATGATCTTGGAAGCAAATTTTCCTTATGTCGGGCCAGCTAACACCTTGATTATAGTCTTGCAATGCCCAGAGCAGAGAGCCTGGCCATAGTTTGCTGGGCATGTGACCTACAGAACAATGAACTCATAAATGGGCATTGTTTTAAGCTACTGAGCTTGTGGTATTTGTGGTGCAGTAATAGAAAAGTAAAGCAAAGCTATGGCATTAAGCACATCCTGGAGATGGAACAGGGAAGAGATAGAGATGGTGTTCTGCCCCTGGTTAGGCTGGGGGAGAGTATGGCAAGAAAGGGAACCTCCCCTTAGGTTCTTCCTGATAAAATGGAGAAAATATGCCTAACCTCCCTCCCTCATGGGATTTTTCAAAAAAGATTTTATTTATTATCTGAGAGAGAGAAAGAGAGAGAGCACACACACAAGTGAGATGAAGGGCAGCAGGAGAAGCAGATTCCCTGAGGAGTGGGGAGCCTGACGTGGGGCTCCATCCTGGCACTCTGCAATCATGACCAGAGCCAAAGGCAGATGCCTAACTAACTGAACCATCCAAACACCCCCCTCATGGGATTTTTGAGGATTCCAAGTCAGGTATAAATATAAGAAGCATTATAACAATATGAGCTGCTTCAGGACTTTTATAAGATTCTTCATAGGGATTTTCCTAAATTGAATATATAGCTTTTTGAAAGAAAAAAAATTTTTTTCATTCCCCAAAGATACATAGAGATCACTTCCCATGAGACTGAAGCAAATTCTGGAGCACCAAGCTACCCACTGGGGCTTGCCTGCCAAGTGCCCACAGCCTATGGGACTCTGATGAGGATAGCTTCCCACGTACTCTGAACCTCAGTCTCCTCTTTCTTGCATCTCACAGAGCTAGTAGTTCAAGGCCCTCTTAATGGGGGCATGGGCAACAGGGAATAGAGTTAATGTACCAGGAGGGATTAAACCAGGAAAACAGAAGTCACATGGGCCATTCCAACAGAGAGAATTTAATATAGAGACTAGGTGCGGGAGGGTTGAAGGAACAGAAAGGGCACACTGACGCAAACAGAAAACTCCCAGAAGTAGCACCACCCCTCAGGGCTGCTGGGACAAAAGGGAGAAGCTGGGAGGTTTAGAACTCAGACATTCAGAGGATGGGCCTCTTGGAGCTGGGATGCAGATAACCGAGAAGGATGCCCTGTCCCCATGGTACCGGCACCACTGAGGGGGTGTAATGAGGCCTGTTCTGGGAAAAAGTGGGAGTCTGGAACACTCTGGCTGCTGGGGCGAAAGGCCACCAGTAACTTGGCCTTCTCTCTAGTGGCAGAACCCAATAGGGGAGCAAGTGGGCAAAAGAAAAATCTCGTTTGTTGACTCCAGCCACTGCATCACCGCTTAGGAAAATGTGGGATTGGAACTGAGAAGCAAGACCTTAATAACCAGCGCAGGTGATTTCCACTGCAGGCCAGGGGAGCCCAAGGTCATTTGAAGGACTCGAAGATAGTAGCTGGAGATGCAGATGCGAGAGGGCTGGCTTATTATCAACTCAACTTTGCCCTCAGCAGAAAGATGTGAACCAAAGTCATCTGAAAAGGACAGACTTCTCTTGCAACAGCAGCCCTGGGATGGTGGTAGAGGCGTGGCTCCTGGGGCTAGAGAGTACCAACTAGTGAGTCCTCGTGAAGGACGTTCTGCAGCAGAGATGGGTGGATGGACTAAGCTGCTGCTTCTTCACCAAGGGTGCTTGCCCCACAGAGGGACACAGAAGAATGCCGGGAAGTGCATGAACCTGCAGGATAAGCATGGGGCCTCTTAGTGGAATGTCAGTTTTGCTGGAGGGTTTTTAGGCTCATATGGAAAAAAACGTATGACAGAATGGGAGGCAAAATCTACTTTTTAGATTAAAAAAAAAAAAGAAGCCCTAAAGACAGCAGAAGTAGAAGTGACCTCTTCTACTGCCACCCATCCTTCTGGAGTCCTTGAAAAACTTTGAGAAGCATTCCTCTTCTTCACGATCTGTTTGTTCCCTGAGGTTTTTTTTTTTTTTTTAAAGATTTTATTTATTTGACAGAGAGATAGAGAGAGAACAGGCAGAGGAAGAGGGAGAGGGAGCAGCAGGCTCCCCGCTGAGCAAAGAGCCTAATGTGGGGCTCGATCCCAGGACCCTGGGATCATGATCTGAGCGGAAGGCAGATGCCTAACCAACTGAGCCACCCAGGTGCCCCAATCCCTGATTTTTTTTTTTTTTGTATTTGATATTCCAACTATTTTAAAGTCATAAAGACTAAAATTTCTTTTTCTTTAGCCTTTATGTTAAATTTAGAAATCTTGTTAGACTTTTTATAAACCTAATAAAACAAGACCAGTTAGAATAAATCAATCTGAACAGATTAATTTCCCCCAAACATCGGTCCCACTTACAAACTTAATTAAATTCCCTTAAACGTTTCAAAGCCTATTTATATATATAATATATTTAATTTTCTTAAGAGCTTCTCAAATGTCTGACAAGACAAATTTATGACCTCGCAAACAAAACTTTTCCAAGCACTTAGATAACTCTTATAGATTCAATAAATTTGTACACGTAGTTATCTTTTTGTTCTCTTAAATATTTCAGAACTGGTTAAACATTTCTTCAAGATTTCTTTTGCTTTTCAACTTAAAATTACAACTTTCACCCTGAAGTTACAAATCTAATCCGTCAGATTTTCTCATCCGCCATATTTTCTACCCCTTTCCAGAACACTTACAGATAGATGCTCCCAGGGATTACAACACTGATTCCCAAAGTGGTTAGAAAGCTGTTGTCTCTGGCTTGGCTTCTTCATCTCTATTCCATTCCAATCTTTTCCAGGGTTGAAAAAGCATTTACCCAATTACCAGAAGCAATTGTACTCTCTTGCGTCATCTAGATTATTCTGGAGCAGCCATTCCTGGCCACAGCGCTGGCATTTAAAGCATGGTACAGACCTGTGGGTTCCATGCTCCATGTCACAAATGATCATGTTGAACTCTTCCCATTACACTTGTGAAGAAGGAGTTTTGCATCCCCCTTTTAGATTACATTTCACAAATTTATTTAGCTGATTCATTTCTCTATTCCTTCCTTTGCTCCTCTTGTCTGATATTAGTGCCTTCTCTTGCCTGACTTCGGTTACCACTTGGAGACATTTTCATTTCTTACCCCTTCTTTCTCCCAGAAGCTTCTAGCTCTTGCTAGTAGCAGGCCGGCAGATGTGGGTACATGTGGGAGAAGGCCTTGATTGCTCCCCCTGGATATAACCTCAGGGGCAGAAAATAGGTGCTTAGTGCAAATGAACCAGTGTATGTTCCAGAGGAGCAAGGAGAAGCATGGGTCAGCGGCCCTCACCCCCTCTTATCTCCCCTCCTGTCGTTGCCATGGAGGGGATATAACATTTGTGCTTACCAGACAGGAGGCTGGCACTCTAAAAATGCCTCTTGACATCCTCATCCCACTAGGGGTTATGAGTTTAGGGTGTGGCCTCACACAGATTTGGGTTTGAATCTTGCCTCTGTGCCTTACAAAAAGCATGACTATCAGGAAAGTTATCCAACCTCTCTGATCCTATTTTCTCAACTTTAAAGGACCCAATGTATGGGATTATTGTCATAATTAGTTGAAATTGTGTATATAAAGCAGACAGCACTGTGCCTGGCACACAGTTAATGAGAATCACCAACTTCTTGATTCATTTTTGTCATCCATACCTATCTTGCTCAATGGACTTTATCCGGCATCTAGCACAGGCCTGGGCACTAAGAGTTGTTGAATGACTTCCAATCCCATGGTAATAGTTGGGCTACTGTTCCTCAGTAGCTAGGGCTGTCAATGTTGGATGCTACTTGTGTCTGAATGATTTGCTTAAGGACCGTCCATGGAGCATTGGTGTTATGTCAATGCAATGATAATTGTTTTGTGTAATGTATGTTTATGCTATCGGGCATAAAGGGTCAAGCCACTCTCATGTACTAAGGAATGAGGTCATACTTAAAGGGTAAGATAATTCATTGTGTCATCCATGGGGCAAGAGGCCTAGATCCCAAAATTGGGTGAGAGAGCTATAGGGGAGTAATAGAATGGGGATCTTTCTTCTTCTTGGATGTGTCTACTGAGATGTCAAGATGATTCAAGAGAGACTATGAGAAGGATGTCTACATAATATCCTCCCTGTGGCCATGTTCTCTCTGAATCTCAGCCCTCTGATTCTTTTTGCCATCTGAGATAACTATCCTCTGGCTCCCTCAAAGAGCTGAGACCTCTTCTCTCTCTTGGTTCTTAACCTGTGACCAGGGATTCTCAACTTCATCACTATTGGCTTTTGGGACTGGATAAATCTTTGTTGCAGGGGGATATTGTGGGCATTGTGGGAGAGTTAGCAATATCATACTGTAGGTACTGAAAGCTGGGAGAAATCAAATGCTATACTCCCTGGATATCAAGAGCATCTCTCCAGTTGTGACAACAAAAAAGTGTCTCCAGACATTGCCAAATGTCCCCTGGGGAAGCCTGTTTGAGAACTGCTGAGCTACTCTTTCTTACGTGTTTTGTACTTACTGTCTTTGTTTGCCCTTTGGCATTTTGTAAAGTCTTCCTGAAAATCTTATCCTGTGTCAGCTGTGCTAAGGGGTAAGAAAATGTTTCTTGGATATGCACAACACAGGTTCTTAAAGGAGGAGCAAGCAGATCTTAGAAGCTACTGGGATTGAAGGTGGCACTAGAAATCGAAGTAAAAGAATTATAAGGGGAAATGGAACTCTGTGGTGTCCCACCTGGAGATTCAAAGATTCAGACTTCAAATGTTCAATGCCTTCAGAAGTGATGGTGGTTTTGCTTATATTGTTCTTCCCATGAATTTTTGGGTTTCTTCCCCCACTATGAGGCAGGTACACACTTAGGAAGTTCTGAATTAATGTCATGCCACTTTATTGAGGTCTCATTAGAGCTGAGTTTTATCGTTTTTAACCAAAAGGGGAAAATACAAAGGGTAAAATTTTAACATGGCTGAAAGCCTGAGAAATAAATTTGCAAAGCACTTTATGGCCTTTCCAACTCTATCAGAAATTAAGAGGGAATGGCGGTGCTCTTTCCCGATGGCCAAGCATCTGGAAATGTTTTTCCCTTGTTTTCATGGGCACCAAGGCTGACTCACAAAGGACTCTCCCTCTCGGCACCTTTTACACGGAGTACTAGTTGCAACTTGTTGGCACAGGTAAGGTTTATGGATCTTCCAATTCTCCCCAGTTTCTTTTCCTTGTCCTTTGAAGCATTCTGCCTGGACCCTGAAATGCAAGCCAAGGGAATACAATGGAGTGGCTTGCAAAACAGGTTCAAAGTTTTGGGAAACCTTTTAATACAGATATCTCTTGACAAATAACAACTCAATCAATATATGTCCCAGGGCTAATTTGCATTTTTAAACTCAAGATATTGTGGAATAGGTAGGGGTATCGCTAGGGCACAGTTTGCATGTTAGGTTGAGTCCAAGAAACACTATTAAATGATGGATGTCAGGGATTGGACTAGATATGGGGGAGGGGCGGGGAGGCTCAGTCAGGCAAGATGGCCGTCAGGAACATTCACGTTCTGTGAGGGAGTGAAGTCAAGCTTGAACGTAACTATGATACACTCTAACACCCTGTAAATGGCCAAAGGCCATGGGAAAGACGAGGAGGAAGAGGCTAGAAAGCTCTTGAGCTGAGCCCTGAAGCTATGTATTATTTTGATGGATGGAGACGGCCGGTGGTAGCCAGGCACAGCACCAGAGTCCCGTGTGAAATGGACTAGTACAAGCAAAGGTAGGATGGGAAAGATGGGAAGGATGGGAAAAGCTCCATTCCAGTTAAAGGGATTTTAGGCATCAGGGAGCAACATGGGTAAAACTTGTGGGGCAAGAGGAATCTCAAAATATCAGGCTAGGCTTATTTCTGTGGAGAGGCAAATGCTATGATCCTTTTAGAGAATTTGTGGGGAGGGGAGTAGCTCGAAGGAATTGTCCGTGGTGTCTTTTCTCCAGGAGCAGCTGCTCACCCAGGGGACCATCCCATCCCTGCTACAGCTGGGGGTCACGCCTGCCCGTGTACTCACTCACCAGCTTTCTCCAAGCCCACATGAAAAGCCCAGACATAACAGAGGTCTCCTCTGGGGCAGGGAAATGAAGGACAGGCAAGGGAAAGAGAATCACCTTTCACTGTATACCTTTTTGTATCTTCAAAAAAATTTTTATAGAAGTCTAATTAACACACAATGTTGTGTTAGTTTCAGATGTCCAGTATGATGATTCGACCATTCTACACATTACCCTTCTGTATCTTTTACATTCATTATGATATGCTTGTATTTTCTGGTTGAAAGAGCACATATTAAAAATTAAAGAACCACGGGCTCATATTCAAAAGTTGGCAAAGCCTGTAATTCTACTTCTGTTAATATTTTTTATTTCGAACATTTTGAATATTTCGAACATTTCCCTCTGGTATTTACTTACACGTGCACATATTTGGTGAAGTTGGGATTATACTTTGTGTACGGTATCTTCTTTGATATTTATGATAACTTCATGAGCATTTTCCCATATTTTTTCCATTGGGAGGTATATCATAAGTTAATCATTTCTAATGTTAAACTTTTGACTTGTACCCAATATTTTGGACTTTGTTGAAAGAGCCTCCTTATTCCTAGAAGTCCTTTTGCTAACTTTCTATGCTGGTTGGCTCTTGTACAACTCACCACTGAAAATATAAATGAGCTCTTCATTATCCGACTAGAGTGTAAAGGTTGTTCCTATACACATTTTTGAAGACCACTTAACAGATCACTAAGTAGCTCAGTTAAAAACAGACACGTGGGGGCGCCTGGGTGGCTCACTGGGTTAAAGCCTCTGCCTTCGGCTCAGGTCATGATCTCAGCATCCTGGGATCGAGCCCCACATCGGGCTCTCTGCTCAGCGGGGAGCCTGCTTCCCCCTCTCTCTCTGCCTGCCTCTCTGCCTACTCTCTCTGTCAAATAAATAAATAAATAAATAAAATCTTTAAAAAAAAAAACAAAAACAGACACGTGAATGAATCTCTACAGACTTTAAGGATAGTTTCTCCAGGAGGAAGGAAGTCTCCCTAACTTTAGATTGAATTATTAGCATTATGATTGGCTAAATAATTCCTGCTGTTTAGGGCTTTGATAAAGGCAAGGGTGGTGAAGGCCTTACCAGGGTGGAGAGAGACCTCTTTGCCAGGATGTTAAATTTCTTATTGTCAAGGATTGTTACTTAAAAAGTACACTTTTATTAAGATATAATTTCCATGCCATAAAATCCATCCTCTTAAAATGTACAATTCAGTGAGGGTTTTTTGTTGTTGTTGTTGGGTTTTTTTTGTTTTTGTTTTTTGGTATAGTCACAAAATGACACAATCAATAGTATTCATCCCAGAACACTTCCACCACTCCCAAGAGAAACCCCATACCCATTAACAGTTATTCCCTACTTCCTCCTCCTCCCCCCAACTGCTAATCTACTTTCTATCTTTGTGGCTTTGCCTAAACTGGACATTTCATATACACAGAATCAATACGATGTGGGCTTTTATGACTGGCTTCTTTCACTTAACATAAGATTTCCAAGGTTCATTCATGCTAAAGCATGTCTTAGGAAAGCACTTTAAAAAACCCCACATCTTTCTTATTTAAAAAAAAAAATTCTTTTAATTAGCTTCTGACAGGTATAACACTGCGCTCTTCTTTCCCTCCCCTTCCCTTCCCTCCCTTTCCCTTCCCTTCCTCTCTTTCTCTCTCTCCTCACCCCTTTCCTCTCTCCCTCTTTTTTCTTTTTTTTTTTTAAGATTTTATTTATTTATTTGACACAGAGAGAGAGAGAGAGAGAGAGATCACAAGTAGACAGAGAGGCAGGCAGAGAGAGAGGGGGAAGCAGGCGCCCCGCTGAGCAGAGAGCCTGATGTGGGGCTGGATCCCAGGACCCTGAGATCATGACCTGAGCCGAAGGCAGAGGCTTTAACCCCCTGAGCCACCCAGGCGCCCCTCTCCCTCTTTTTTCTTATGGAAAATAACCATTTGCCTGCTCAGAGCACTTCAGGTCTTCTTAGCATCTTAATGATCACATCCTTCACCTCCTTCCCCTTTTCTGCTCCAGTCCCCATACCTTCCAGCCGAATTTAAAAAACAAACAAACAGAAAAGAACAATCTCTTTTTTTTAGCACACGACTTTCTCATCTGTATCTGCTGAGTAATCATAGGAAAACCTACCTTAGTCTGGGAGTGATGGTAGAGGACCTCCCATCTGGACAATGTTGTAAGAAGGGCAATCAAACCTCTTTTTTTGGGCAGAAGGCTGGAATTTTCTTAACTAACCTAGAAACATGCATCTACGGAGTGCACGACAGCATAGAAGATGCTTTATGGAGCATGAAGATGAGAAAACCATTCCTGATGATAATGCTTCGTAGTTATTCATTGGGCTACATTTCTAGACAGCAAATTCCTCAAAGGCTCGAACCATGTTCTGTTAACCTTCCCAAAACATACCACACTTTGCAAAGTCAGTCTTACTTTTGTTAGGAAGCCCTAAAGGAAATGTAGATAAAGCCCTGAGAAAAGTCAGATGAGGGATGGGTTACTTCTGGCTGGCGAGGTCCCAGAAGGCTTCATGGGGCAAACAGGTTTCTGGTAAGCAGTGAAGAATGAGCAGGATTCCAGCCTGTAGACTTGGAAAGAAAATTCTAGGAAATGGGGAGGTGTCCAGAGATGAAACAGTGGGAGGCAAGGAAAGGAAACCATGAGTAGAGTCGACCTTGAGTTAACTCTGAAATAGAAAGGGAGGAAGTGGAGCAGATCACAGCAGATGGCCTAAACTTCCAAGTAAGGAGAGAAGTAAGAGAATATTCCAAGAGGAAAGAAATGGCAGTGGAACTGGGTCCAGAGGAGTGTGGAAAAGGATTGGCTGTAGGATATGGGTTGAGAACTCAAATAGAGATTAAGACATGAGATCTTGAGCTGCTGGAGGGTCACACAAGTGGAGGTCTACGAATATTGGACCGCAAATCTATAATATTAGATCTATAAATATTAGTTGAAATAAGAAATTAAAAAAATTTCTTAAACGTGTTGGTGCACATATTTCGCATTTTATAATTTATATTCTATTAAAAATCACAATGTAATATCCATTCCTTATTCATCATCTAGTGCACAAATATTACTGAGCAAAGCTTTAGCTTCTGGGGACACAACAGTGAGCAAGAGAGACAAACGTTCCTTTTTGAACATTTACCTTCTAGTAGGAGAGAGACAAAAACAACAACGAAAAAACCCAAGTAACAGAAATGTGTCTAATATTAGCAGAAACAAGTGTAGCCAAACATCATTAATTCAAAGCCATTTATTCAAAGTAATACACATTAACAATGGCCTGTTTTCTAACTAACTAATCGATAACTGTTATCTAATACAAATATTAGAAAATCCAAACAGTTCAATCAAAGCCTGTTTTCTCTAGCACTTCAGACATCAGATTAATAAGGTTTTATGGTAAGGAGGCAGGAAGTGATTGGGCACAACATGAAAGGCAGTCTGAAAATGTTGGGGACGCCTCAACATGAGTATATTTATAATTAATTTCCAGAGACTCATGCTGAGTGTCATAAAGTCTTGACAACGGTAGATAAGACTGTAATTTTCTCCTCTTGGACGTATGTACGTGTGTATTTAGATGAATCAGATGCAGATACCTAGGACATCATTCCTAGTTTCGAAAGAGCTCCCCCGGTCTAGAGGAAGAAGCCAGCAGAAAACCAACAAAATCCCCTGTATACCTCTGGTCCCAGGCACTCCCCAGCCCTCCCGCTAAGGCTCAGCACTCTGTAAATGTCACAAATAACTATTGAACTGCCTTGAAGAACAGGGCTGGGGGTCCTGCTCACGTAGAAAGCACTGTGTTAACAAAGGTGAAGAGGAGGAAGTAGGCACACGGGGAATGAGCTCATGTTTATGGCGTTCTTATCATAACATGGGGCACGTAGTACATTTGCTGTAAATATTTGTTCAGTGAATAGGCATCCTCGTTAGAAAATTGCTACAGCCACTTTGTAAAGAAACTGAGACAAGAAGAGATTAAATAATATTTCAAAAGTCACGTAACTAGAAGTGATGGAGTTAGATATGGACCCCAGGCTTTTCTGCGTGGCATGCTTATCTACTTTGCCAGCTATGTGACTAGAGTGCCCACGTGTGGCTGATGTGGAAGGTGCCTATTAGAGCCAGACCGGGGCGGTGGGGTGGGGGGGTGGGGGGGCGGGGACAGACTGCTGCAGTCCTGAAACTGACATCCTGAGGAACATACACTGTCTTCAGTGACAGGCCACCAGAGATGTTCAAGTAGGAGAGTGATGCCGGCCGTCTTCATTCAGGGAGACAGGGTGGCCGGTGGGGGGTGGCGACAGGGCAGAGGCGAAGAAGGTAAACTGACAGGCAAATGAGGAAGCACAGTTGCACGAGTCTGATGAGGAGGAATGGGAGCCCTGAGCAGGGGCTAGGGCAGTGGAGACGGAGACCACGCTGGATGAGACTGGAAATGCATGGTGGGTTGAGGAGGGGGAGGAGTCACCAGTGCTCCTTGACAGATGGATTTGAGCGAAAGGAAGGGATGCAGGATGGGGCTGGGATTTCTAGCTTGCGTGAAGGATGATGCCATTAACTGAAACAGGAATGCAGCTGGTGGGCAGAGGATAACATTTGGGGCCTTCCAGTGGACACGTCCGAAGAGAGGTGTGTGATGGACAGCAGGAAGTAAGAGAGGGGAGCCAAAGAGAGCTGCGGAACCAGAAAGGGTTTCAAACTTCCAGTCTAAGAGCCCCTGGGTGGCTCAGTCAGTTAAGCATCTGCCTTCAGCTCAGGTCCTGATTGCGGGATCCTGGGATCGAGTCCCACATTGGGCTTCCTGCCCAGCGGGGAGTCTGCTTCTCCCTCTCCCTCTGCCCACTGCTCTGCCCACTTGTGCTCTCTCTCTCTTGCTCTCTCTGTCAAATAAATAAATAAAATCTTTTAAAAAGAAAAAAAGAAAAAAAAGAAAGAAACCTCCCGTCCAGACAAAGCAGTTGGGGTCAGAATGGTGACAGAGTCAGGGAGCCGGGGGTCAGGGGTGAGGCGGTGGATGGAAGAAAAGTGAAGACACGAAAAGGCAGTGGAGGAGGAGTCTGCAAATAAGGCTAAGGAGTGAAGGGCAGGGCTGCAGAAGGAGGCCCAGGGGGAGCAGGGTCACATAAACCAAGGGAAGAGCCAGGTCCTGGTTTGGACGGACCGAAGGTTCTTGATGACCGTGGTGATTTCAGCTTCCCGAGAACGGCTCAGGCCAGGAGCTGGGTCGGGGACTGGGGGCCGAGTGGGCCATGAGGTAGCAGGGAGGGTCCGCACGGCCTGTTGTATCAGAGGTCCACAGCTAGGAAGGGAGAGGCTCGGGAAAGGATGCCGCGGGGGGAGAACACTCCGTGAGACGTGCTGTGTGTGGTCGAGCTGCCAGACGCCCCGGGCAGTCGCTGCAGAAGAAAAGCGGGTGAAGCAGCATTCTGTCTGCTCCACTCCTGGGCAATGCAGCTTTCTGAACGTGGAGGGGGGAATCCCACTGAGCAGTAGCATCGTTTTTATCATTGTTAAAAGACAGGAATATTGCAGTATCACTGTTCTTGGGGGATGCTCCGCTGATTGTTTCACAATGATGTTCTCTTTGGAAGGCCTAAACGTAGGATGAGTTTATAGCAAAGGAGGTAGCAGGTGGCTTAAGTACCTCCATTCATGAGCCAGGCTGCCTAGGCTCAAAGCCCAGCTCTGCCGCTTACCGTGTGGCTAAGACAAGTTATCTGACCTCTCTGGCCCAGTTTCCTCATCTGAAAACAAGAGTATGACAGGACCACCTGATAGAATTGTTATGAGTAGTATTGAAACTGATGAAACAGTATGA
The DNA here is from genome assembly GCA_028646535.1 of Procyon lotor. Classification (NCBI taxonomy): domain Eukaryota; kingdom Metazoa; phylum Chordata; class Mammalia; order Carnivora; family Procyonidae; genus Procyon; species Procyon lotor. Next base: position 33,398,854 of record CM053604.1, read on the forward strand.
ATGACTTGGAACAATGCTGGTGCAGAGCCAGCCCCGTGGAAGTCTTCAGCCGCTACTGTTAATTGTTATGCCAAGGATCTTGGGCATCAGCACCGGAAAGAACCCTGGATTTTAACTGACCACGAGCTTTCCACCTGCCACCAGCCTATGTTGCTGCTACCATTGCTTTGGCTGTTCTTCCTCAACACGAAATTCTTTTACTTTAGCATGTAACAGAGCCTGTAAATTAATATATGCTCTTCCAGATTAAAAGAGGCTGCTGTATTTTTAAAAATATTTTTTATTTATTAATTTGACGGAGACAGAGAGAGCATGAGTGAGAGCACGAGCAGGAGGGGAGGAGTAGAGGGAGAGGGAGAAGCAGGCTCCCCACTGAGCAGGGAGCCAGATGTGAGGCTCGATCCCAGGACCCCAGGATCATGACCCAAGTGGAAGGCAGCCGCTTAACTGACTGAGCCACCCAGGCACCCCCAAAGAGGCTGCTCTTAAGTGGAAAAATAATGGCCTCTCCTACAGGGTAATAAGGAAAAAGACACCTTTTAGGAGAAACTGGTTTTGGTATAGTAAAACTCTGAAGCATGGTGCTCATAATGGTAAAATGAAATAAGTATGATATCGGGGGAGAGGTTCTCCACGCTATTAAATATACTGCTGTTTAGGGAAGCGATATTTATGCTTTATATCTTTCTTAAAACATTCTTCCTCTAAAACACTCAAAAGTACCAAGGTAAGAACATCTGGTACTTAGCAGTGTGCAAAAAATAGCCTTTTATCATGCACAGACTTCTAAGGGCAGCTGGGGTTATTATTTGGAACTGTTCTCCCTCTCTGCCACCTGCTGGTCAAGGTGCCAAAGGACTTACAGTCCTGTGGATCATGACCGCACTAGTTGGCTTCTGAGCACTTCCAAAGGATTGCAAAAAGATGCCCTCGTTTCCTCCTATTAAGGAAACACATTTTAATTTATATCCAGGGCTGGGTCCTTTTTACCTGAGACCTGTACACAACTTATTCAATTTGAATAACACTCTCTAACTCTCTTTTCCCCAGTATTTCAAACATTAGTTGTCACTTCATTAAAAATGATTTTGGGGGCACCTGGGTGGCTCAGTCGGTTAAGCATCTGCCTTCGGCTCAGGTCATGGTCCCAGGGTCCTGGGATCGAGCCCAATGTCGGGCTCCCTGCTCAGTGAGGAGCTTGCTTCTCCTTCTCTCTCTACCCACTGTTCCCTTTGCTTGTGTGCTTTCTCTCTCTCTCTCAAATAAATAAAATCGTTAGAAAATGATCTTGTAATACTTTCTCAGTGAGAATAGAAAGATAATTCAGCTTTTCCTCGATCACGGCTCATCAAAGTTTGTTTACTCTTGATAGTGGAGAAGAATTTTCCTCAGCTTCACAATTTATATGTAATGTCATGTACGTACTGAGGTCTGTGGTCAGATCTGGGGAAGTCTATCATTAATGTACCAGCGGTAAGATTTCAGGATATTTTCTAGCTTCCTTTTACAGTGCAGTGTTTAATCTGGAGTACTGTTTGAAGAGACAGCACTTATTAACCATTTTGGTTCTGTGGGCCCCTCGTAGGAGTATAATATGATTTCCGTTATCATTTTAGATGGCACTATTTCACATCAAGTAAGCGAGAAATTTCAACATTTTTCGATTAAATATATTTTTGTTCCTCTTCGTTATTGGGATTATCAAACAATCCAAAAACCTATTTATTACTTCTATCTGAAATCTATCTCTTCCTCTTGATGAATTACTGCTTTTTGTATGATCTGAATATTTTTTATCACAAGTTGCTTCTCCATGTCAGACTAACTTCTGTTGATTTCATTCTTCATAGTATCCACCTTTGTTTCTTATTCTACTAGTTTTTTATCTGAATTTTTTTTCAAAAGGATAATTATGAGGTGATGGGTGTGTTAAGTAACTTTATCGGGGTAATCATTTCACAATATGTACATATATCATCGCATTGTACCCCTTAAATTTATACAATTTCATTTGCCAATTATACTCCAATAATGCCAGACAATGTTTTTCTTTCAGTTCTTTAATAAATAAGTAAGAAGTCCAATGATATCTCATTTTGCTGGAACTTTCCAAAACACTTTCCAAATTGCAGGTAGCCGGACACATTTCCCACTCAGTTTCTCCTTAGCAGGATCCCAGAACTTCATTCAGATGCTCTAATGCCCTTGGCAGGTGGGAAATGTGACAGACCGGAAGTTGGAGTGGAAAGGGACAGCTGTCTGCACCAATTGTGGTTAAAGTAGTTTACTTCTGAAAACCGTAGGTAAACGTAAGCCCACGTGAGTACCTTGCTGGGGCCCCTTGCAGGGGGCATTAGATCTGCTGGGAAGCTCCACACCTTACCCACCTTACGGTAATCACTTCTGCGCCCAGGTAGTGCCGCCGTTCCGGGACAACCTGGTATCATTTACTGATTCTGTTCTGCCCTCGTGTCTGTGCAGACTTTAATTTCGATTGGGTGGATAGTAAGTCAATCTAAAATAGAGAAAATTCAGAATTAGGAGATATTTTTATTCTATTTATTTATTTTTGGGGAAAAGATTTTATTTATTAATTGGACAGAGAGAGATCACAAGTAGACAGAGAGGCGGGGGGTGAGGGGTGAAGGGAGGGGAAGCAGGCTCCCCGCTGAGCAGAGAGCCCTATGCGGGGCTTGATCCCAGGACCCTGAGATTATGACCTGAGGGAAAGGCAGAGGCTTAACCCACCGAGCCACCCAGGCGCCCCAGGGGATATTTTTAAATATACTTTTCACGGTATAAGCTAGAAAACAAGAGACTGGTCTGATTCTGTCCCTGAAACAACTTGACCTGGATTCTTGTGTAAAGTGACTTTACTCGTCTGTAAAGCAAGAGGACTAGGGTATCCGCTGAACTAAATAACTAGATGATATTTATGATCCTTTTTGACTCAAAACCTCTGTAAACTTGATGTACATATATACACACACTGGGTTGTTTCTAAGAAGAGAGCAAATCAGACCTTCTTCTAAAAAATGAACTCGCCATAATTATTTATAATTAGGGGATTATTTCTTATTTGTGTGCTACTAGGCTTAAAAACTTTGACTATAATAAATGGTCTAGACATTTGCGTTAGTCACAATCTTATATATTATTAATTGAACTAGAATCCCACATTCTTCTGTTATAGTACGTAATTTACCTACAGCCCAGTTCCATGGTGATTACCACTGATTTAATATTGTCCAATGAATATTGTATGTATATATGCATATAGTGATAAGCAAACATCGCTGTGTCTTCAGGCTTTTTTTTTTTTTTTAATTGTTGAAAAATGTGCCATCTCCTAGGGAAAAATATTGTTTTAAAAATAACTTCAAAGATAAAAGCCTTTTTGCTTTAATCTGCTTGGCATTCCTAAATTTTATTGTCTCTTAGAAAAGACTGGTGCTATTTCCACCATGACTAGCCAGTTTGCGAAATCTTCAGATTTCTGAAAGCAGGCTTTGAGGCTGTAAGTGTTGGCTCCTTGACTTATTCTCTCGTAGAAGGCCCTGGGCTCATTGTGCAAACTCATTTCATCTCTCTCCAGCAACCTGCTTTGCACTCCGGAGATCTCTGGGAAGAACAGTGCTAGATTCCTTCTGAGGCTAACTTGGCCGCCCTCCAGTGCCTCCTGGACCATGTACGTCATAACGAAGAGGGGCAGATGAGATGATTTTTCCCTGGACAGGAGGCTGCCATCATCAGACAGAGGATCAGCTAGAATAACTGAGCACTTCTGTTCCGTGGGCCTCTTATTTCAAGCTGGCCTTAGTAAGTTCCCCGTTACATAGACGATCCAGTGTATACGTGGTTCAGAATGCCACATATCCAGGGAGGGACTTCTTGGCCCCCAAGGACACCTAATAGGTAACACAGCATGCCACCTTGCTCAAGTCTCTCCAAGGTGCTATTGATTTCGGAAAGGGCTCCTAGCATACAATGCTCAGTCCTTCCTCCTGCCCTTCTCTTTGGAATCAACCTGCAGAAAGCCGAGGCTCTGTTCTGCTCTTGGCCACCCAATAAAGGATCTGCCCCATGGGTTGAGACCTGTGGTTTTCTAGGGTGCTGGTAGCTCTGTGAGTGAGTCTGCCTACTTCTTGAGCTGTTATTAGGACATCCAATGTTGCTGCAAATCTAAACCCATGCTCCCATTCAGCTTTTACCAGTAATGAAACTGCTAGGTTTTTATTCTCCATCTGCTTGCTTCCTTTGTATTTCTCAGATGCAGGTATTGGGTGGGGAATAATGGTGTTACATATCGATTCCTTCAAACTGCCACGCTGTGTGCCAAGACACAGGGAACCAATGCTCATCAAGACAGAGTTCCTTCCCAGGGGGAGCAGACAATCTGGCAGCTATGAAGATAGAAAAATTACAAATTCACATGGGTCACATATTGCCAAGCTGGGCCATCCCAACTCTTTCCCCTTCACCCAGCAGTATAAGCTGTGATTTCATCCCTGAACCATCACACGGGACTACTCCTGGCCCTAACTGCGTGTGATGAAGCTAATGGTGTGGGCAGGATTGTAAAATGTGTTTTGTGTGTGTGTGTCAGAATGGGAGAGAGTAGATGATGAGATGAGACAAGAGGAAGAAAGAAGCTAATTGGAACCATTTCAAGCTGATTCTGGTGCTGAACCTGTTTTATCTTGCCAGGGAGCAGAGGAGTACATTATCCCATCTGCCCCATCCTTTTCCCATAAATTAGTAAGGTTGCTCTGAGCATGTGCTAAGTGGCAGGTACATTTCACATTCTTTGTCTTCGGGTTCAAGCTTTCTTCAGTAGACTGTGCTGGTGCACTTGGTGAAAGCTCTGTTTTAGATCAACTGCTCACTTCCTGAACTCTGTATACCACTTTGCTTTTGTGACTTTGTCCCTTTTCTAGATTTGTCTGGAATGGGCTTCTCCCAATCCCTGCCTTTGTCACCTCTCCATACCTCCAAGCCCATCTGCCTTGATCACCTTAGTGTTGTGAGATTTTGTTCTATGTGAGAAGGACCCTCTCTTTTCTTTGCTGTAATCTGTTTCCTTAATAAGCTACTTGCTAAATTTCATTTTCTTATTTTATATTTATTTTATTTTATTTAATTTATTTAACAGAGAGAGAGAGGTCACAAGTAGGCAGAGAGGCAGGCAGAGAGAGAGGGGGAAGCAGGCTCTGAGCCGAACAGGGAGCCCGATGTGGGGCTTGATCCCAGGACCCTGAGATCATGACCTGAGCCGAAGGCAGAGACTTTAACCCACTGAGCCACCCAGGCGCCCCTCATTTTCTTCTTGAAGTTTCTCTAGTGGGACCCCTGAATTAGTCTTTCAGAGTTACATCATATAGGAGTCTAATAGAAAATGATTTATATTCCAGTTTGAAAAACTTGGCTAATAGATGTCCAATAAATACTTATCAGGTAAATACATGACATCTAAATCTGACAACACGAATGAAGTTCTTGTATTTAGGTAACTGCTTCCAGAAACTTATATGTCGGGTCACAGTCTTCTGAGGCAGCTAACCTGAAGCAGGATACGTTTGATCCGCATCTCTTTCAAGCCAGACCAGTTAGTACATGGATGCCGTCATTTTTTATGTTCTATAATTACCCTCACTTTGTAGCTGGGAATTTGGAGGCTTAGGCGTGTGAATGAGCACCACATTATTCTATGTGTAAACAGACTCTAACAGCCATGACTCCGAGGGCAAGGGCCCACAGGTCTGCTCCCTCCCGTGAGGGACCACAGTGCTTTCCATGCTGGGCTGGGCTGAGCGCTTCAGCTCTACCACTGGGCCGTGAGCTCCTCCCTTGCTGGGACGGTGTCTTGATGCCTTCTGTGCAGTCATGGCTCATGACAGTCCCTCCCACACAGAGGGCTCCCGGGAATGTTAGAATGAATGAAGAAGAATGTACAAATCAAAGAAAACGCTGAGTGACTCTTGATTTTCCAGGTCCGTCTTCTAAGTAAGGCTTTTTTGTAACCTGTGCTACAATCGTGCTCTTGAATACAAGTCTAAATGAAAGAAAACCTAATGCTTGTATTACAGTATAGATACTCAATATTTCTTGAGACTTTCTAATTCTGTTTTCACTGTATTGAAAGCATTCACTCAAGCAGATCTTCTTTACTTTGGCCAACCTGATTGATTTCCTTTCTGCTCTTCGAGGAGCCCTGTTTCCACCCCCCGCTCTACCCCCCTTGGCAGTAATTGTCTCTGTTGGTCTCTGAGAACAGGGGCTTCCTGCTCTGCTGTTGCAAGAACACAAACTGCCTTGTCTCCTGCGGGGGTGATGGTTATCACCTTGATCACCCCACTTACAGGACTCAGGAGAAATTGGCTCCGGGTAGAAATGACGAGAATCCCCTGCTAACTATTTGGGATGCGCAATTGAAATTCTACAACTTAATCTAGTTTTGTTTTGTTTTAAGATTTTATTTATTTTTTTAAGAGAGTGTGAGTGGGGAGGGATGGGGTGGGGGTGGGGTAGAAAGAACCTGAAACAGACACCACACTGAGCCTGGAGCCCGACATCGGGCTTGATCTCACGACCCTGAGATCATGAACTGAGTGGAAATCAAGAGTCAGATTCTCAACCAACGGAGCCACCCAGGTGCCCTTATATTGGTTTTTTAAAAGCAGCTTGATTGAGACTTAGTTCTCATTCCCTTATTTAAAGTATACAATTCCGTGGCTTTTAGTGTAGTCCCAGAGTTGAACAACCACCAACTGCCCCCCATTCACACATTCTGGAATATTCTTCATCACCCCAAAAAGAAACTTTGTATCCCTTAACCATCACTCCCTAACCCTCCATGCCCCAACTACGTGCCCAATGAGAAAGCTCTGTTGCAATTACAAGAAGCTACTTTGTTTGAATATGAGCTGGTCAAGCTTACTGTGTTTTCAAGTGACAGAAACCTGGATCAAACTGGCTCGGACAAAAGGGAGGATTTACTGTCTAATACGATCCATGGATGCATTGAACAAACAAACTATGAGAAAGGCAAACATGCAGCTGGATCTTAGAAACAAATAGAAGGAGGGACCTGAATGCTGCCAAGACTCTTTTCTTCCCTGCCCTTCTTTTTATGCTGTCATCTGTCCCACTGCAAACCAGTTTCCTCCACATGGTGGGAAACATGCAGCAATTCCCTGCCTTCCATGGTCTGACATCCCCACCCAGGAGGCTAAGAAGCCATCAACACAGGCAAAGCTCCACTGGAACACAATAGGCCAACCTTCAGAAATCCTTATTGATTTGGCGGGCGGGTCTGCTTCTGGGGGATAGGATGATGTGGTACTTCAAACTGGATAGAATCTATAAAACAGAAGTTTGGGTTGGTGAGACCCAACATCTGGGTCACATATTAAAGCTATAAAAGTAATAAAAATTAAGATGCTTGTTTACCTCACACCATGTGCTTAAACTAATAATAGTCGTGATGCAGAGATATAGGTACAATAAAATCTGTGAGAGGTACCATAAAAAGGAAGGTTAAAAACAAGAAGAAAATAAGGAAAGACTGTCAGTGCAATTGTACGATCGAGTTCCTAGGAGAGGGAAGCAGAAGTAGTGTGTGTGACTTTTAGGAAATGGCCTTCTCTTTTCTCATTCTTGTTTTTTTTTTTTTTTTTTAAGATTTTATTTATTTATTTGAGAGAGAGAGAATGAGAGCAAGCGAGCACGAGAGAGGGGAAGGTCAGAGGGAGAAGCACACCTCTGCTGAGCAGGAAGCCCAATGCAGGACTCGATCCTGGGTCTCCAGGATCATGGCCTGAGCTGAAGGCAGTTGCTCAATCAACTGAGCCACCCAGGCGCCCTTTTCTCATTCTTGTTGGTTTGAATGAGGGTACAGAGTCTGGTGCTGAAGCTGTTATCTTGAGTCACGAGGTAGAATTTAACTACTGAGGACGATGAGCAACAAGGTAGTAAGAGCCTGGGATCCTGATGACTCTAGAGCCATCATATCAACCCAGGATTATGGATGCCAGCATTTATGTGAGAGGGACAACACCTCAACTTGTTGATGTCACTGTTCCTTTGAGTTTGTATCATATTTGGTCAAACCTTGGGATGGATAATTGCCATGACATGTTTTCGGTTATAATAATTTCTCCTCCTCTCTGGTGAAAGCAGAGGGCAAGCCAGAGTTGCTGAATCCAGAAAAGCCAGCTCTGTTTGTGATATGAAAAATGGGAAAAAAAAGAGAGAGAAATGGAAATTGGTGAATCTTGCTTGAGAAATATGTCTGATCCTGCAACATACCTTATGACATTAACTGAAAGAATAATTAGCTAAGACAAATGGTGAAATATAAATGAATTGAGGTATAGAGCTGGTATCCTAGCTCAATCAACACAATTGGTGTTCTTTGGTAAGGAAGCAATGGAAATTCAGTTTATGTTTTTAACATTTACCTGTAAATATCTGTAATTACTTCATATTTTTAATTTAACTGATTGATAAATCTAGTTATAATTTTGCTTATAGTAAAAAAAAAATAATTTCTCCTCGGTCACATTCCTTTGATGAGAACCAGTCAGCTAAGAACCCACAGAGATGCCAGAGAGCTGAGAAGTGCAGCCCCTGGCCGGTGGCTCTTCTCTAGTAACAGCTCTATTCTCTGGCCAGCAGAGGACAGACAGGAATATTTGGGGGATAGCTAACCTTCTCTGCCAGAGGGAGCTTCCATTCTGTTTCTGTTCAAGGAGAGAAACTTAGCTGCCCCAAGTGGAGAGAGGCAGGTGAAGGGTACTCCTCTGTTTCTTCAGAGCCACAAGCTGAAGTCTGCTGATCTCAAGCAAAATCCAGTGCTTTCAAGACTGGCTAATACAAAGCCAAAGTTCATCCGTTTCTTAGAGAGAAAAGTCATCCCATTTTCATTTTGTAGAGATATGTAATGTCTCCCTTTTGAATGAACTGTATGAGGGGAAAAGTGTTCATGTTTTCTAGGTAGGGAGTCTGTTTATTGATGATTACCGTAAACAAAGCAAACTTAATATCCATCAAAAGGGGAGTGGTTAAGTAAATGATATATAACTATGCTATGAAATACAGAAAGCCATTAAAAGTCACATTTCGGAAGATTGTTGATGGATATGAGAAAAAATTCTTAATGCATTGGGCAAAAAAGAAGCAAATAATCAAGGATAACTAAATAACTACTAATCAGTTACTAATTAAAATGAAAAGGACTAACAACTATAAATTCTCTGTGTATCTATATATATTATACATATAATATATATATAACAGATGTAATGAATTGTAATAGATTGCATTATTGTTCAAAACACTTACTGCTTGTTTTGTGTAGACTTTGCCCCATTGAGGTCAGCCTGACCAGTCTATTGGTTGAGTGTGATGTAGTCTTTGATGAGACCCGAAGGTAGAGGCTGCTCTGGTCTGAGCCCCAGATTCACAATGATGAAGAGCAGTTGCAGGTAACCCACCCTGGACATGTGATGTGAGTAATAAACATCTGTCATTGTAAAACATAAACTCAGCTTATATTAAAGTGGTCCGGATGTTTAAAAAAAAAGGAGGGGGCATACTTGAGAGCTTGAAGTGACATGAAGGAATTTCTTCTTATTTTGCCTCTTCAAAGGAAATCATTTCTCTTTTGGGGTGCCTGGGTGGCTCAGTGGGTTAAAGCCTCTGCCTTCGGCTTAGATCATGATCTCAGGGTCTTTGGATCGAGCCCCACATCAGGCTCTCTGCTCAGCAGGGAGCCTGCTTCCCCCTCTCTCTCTGCCTATCTCTCTGCCTACTTGTGATCTCTCTCTCTGTCAAATAAATAAATAAAATCTTAAAAAAAAATCATTTCTCTTTTTTGTTAGACCAGAGGAACTTTATTATTCCATGAAAGTATTCTCTCCTTGTAGAGATTCTTGTCTTCTGATAAAAATAGTCTCACTATGTTCTGACTGACCTTGATGTGTTCGTGCTCCAAGAAATAGGGAAGGAAGAAAGAAGCAGTGGGCAATGCCATAATGAGCTTCATTCATTTCCATGTTAAATAAGAATGCAAATGGCATTTGGAGGTCAAAGAAGAGACACCGACAAAAATGAAAAGACTGTGGCCTTTGAAATTAGATTAAAACCAGGCAGACTGTAAATACAAAAATTGAGGTAGTGGCAGTAAATTACATATAGTGGATGCATTCACAGAGGAGATCAAGCCGATGATGCTGATATCATTTGTATAGTAACTTATATTCTGTAGGTAATGAGTAAAAGTTACACAGTAACAATAGTTAAATAGCAACGAAATTAAATGGAGAGCAAGCTAATTAAAAGTTCATCTATTTGACTTATGATATTTGGGAATGAAATTGAAAGCAACTTCATAATTAACCTGCTATTGGAACAATAATTCAAACTACACTTATAAGCTACGTAGGAAGGCATCAGGAATCATGATAGATGTTCCCACAACGTGCCATGGAGGAACATGGTAAATGAGAAAAATTATTGCAAACACAACCGAAATATTATTACTCCTTTGTGGAAGAGGAGCGGAAAAAAAACCTCTAATGAAATTGTCCCTGGCATACTGAGGCCATTCTCTCTATAGTTGGAAGAAAGAATGAATTAGAGAATGCCTAGGGAAGGCAATTAAAATGAACTCAGAATGGAGAGGTTATTGACATAATGGCCAAGCAAGTACTTAACCTACCATATGCTTAGCATAATGTCAAATATTATGAAGAGATATACAAATAATAATGCAAGTTGCCATTTACTAAATGCTGTAAATACCATAGGCGATATGCTGAGTGCCTTAGTACTCAATCTATTTAAACCTCAAAACAACTAAGTATAAAGTAGATGTTTATAGCAGAAACAGAGAGCGGCTCAGCCCAACTTGGTTTCTTTCCTTTCTGGGCTCACAGCTAGACTGCATTTTTCCAGACTCCCTTGAAGGCAGCTGTGATCAAATGGTTAAAAAGAGAAAAAAAAAAAACAACTAAAAACTGAGCTTTCAGTAAAAGAGAAAACACAGTGCATCCTTAATAGAAGCCAAGTTTGCCCTAGAACTTGGCTTTGAAAGTAACAAACTTTACAGAGCACCTACACACCACTCACGGTACTGAATATGATGCTTTTCATATGGGAGCAAGAAAAATAAATGTATGGGGGCAAAGAGGTAGGAAAATGAAGGATCTGATGTTTATATTCACTGAAGTCCTTCACATGTTGAAGGACGGCTGATAGTAAATGACTGGAACAGAACCAAAACATTTTTACCAAATATAACTAGAATGTATTGCATTTTTAAAACTGTCTTCTTGAGATATAATTCACACACCTGTAATTCACCCATTTACCATGTGTAATGCAATATTTTTAGTATATTCGTAGTTGTACAACCACTGCCACAGTCTAATTTTAGAACACTTCATTACCCACCCCCCTGAAAGAAACTATATACCCATTCATTCCCTTTCCCTTGCCACTTGTCCCCCAGCCCTAAGCAATTAATTTTATAAGTTTTCCTATTTGGAAAGTTTCATTTAAATGGAATTATACAATATGTGATTTATGTTGTGATTGGCTTCTTTTACTTAGTGCAATGTGTTCTTCTCTTTTTTTTTTTTAAGATTTTATTTATTCATTTGAGAGAGAGAGACAGAGAGAGCACAAGCAGGAAGAGCAGCAGGGAGAGGGAGAAGCAGACTCCCCGCTGAGCAGGTAGCCCAATGTGGGGCTCAATCCCAGGACCCTGAGATCATGACCTGAGCCGGAGGCAGAGGCTTAATTAACCATCTGAGCCACTCAGGCGCCCCTAGCGTAATGTTTTCAAGCTTCATCCATGGTGTAGCATATATAAGTCCTTCATTCCTTTTTGATTGCTGAATAATATTCTAGTGTATGGATATACCACCTCTTGTTTATCCACCCATCACTTGTTGCACATTTAGGTCATTCCCACTTTTTGGCTATTATAAATATGGTTCTATGAACATTTGTGTACAAATTCTGCATGTTTTCATTTCCCTTGGGTATATATACTTATACTTATCCAGCAGTATTGTTAGGTCATATGGTAACTTAATGTTTAATCATTTGAGGAATCACCAGACTATTTTCCAAAGTAGCTACAGCATTTAACATTCTCACCAGCAATGTAGAAGGGTTTCACTTTCTCCAAATCTTTGCAGACACTTGTGATTGTCTGGCTTTCTGATTATAACCATCTTAGTGTGAAGTATCTTAGTGTGAGTATCTCTTATCGTCTTAGTGAGTATCTCATTGTGGTTTTGATTTGCATTTCCCTAATGAAATGATTTGAATATCCTTTACCTGTGCTTATTGGCTACTTGTACATGTTCTTTGGAGAAAGGTCTATTAGATCTCTTACTCATCTTTAAATTGGGTCATCTGTTATTGTTGACTCATATTTTTTAATGTGTATATTCTGGATAGCTGCTCCTTACCAGATGTACAATTTGAAAATACTGTCTCACAATATGTGCATTGTTTTTTCACCTTCTTGATAGCGTCCTTTAAAGCATAAAGCTTTTAATGTTGATGAGGCCCAATTTATCTCTTATGTCTTTTGTCTCTTGGGCTTTGGGTGTCATTTCTAAGAATTCACTGCCCAACTGAAGACCCTAAAGATTTCCTCCTATGTTTTCTTCTCGAAGGTTTATAGTTTTATGCCTTACAGTTAGATCTTTGATCCATTTAGAATTAATTTTTGCATATTGTGGGAGATAAGGGTCCTACTTTATTCTTTTCCGGTGGATATCCAATTGTTCTAGACCATTTTTTCCCATCCTTTTCCCCCCAGGAAATTGTCTTGGCAAGCTTGTTGAAAATATAAATCTATATTTATGCTATAAGTCTATAGCAGTTTTGAGTAAAGAGTTCCAAACCACTTAGTTAATTACTAGTACTATGTCACAAGGGTAGCGTATAGATCAATGGAACAGAACCCAGAGTCCTGAAATAAACTCCACTGGGGCCAGACGATTTTCAACAAGCGAATTAAAACGAACTGCTTTGGGAAGGTTCGAAAAACTTTTCCCAAGACATTCTGGGGTGTGGTATTATTTGAGCGAGAAACAACCCGCCTAGTCCACCAGCTTCATTGTTAATTAGTACGTCTCTCCCTTTCTCCTTAGGGACGGGCACTCTCAAACATCACTATTCATGAAATTGAGGAGAGCAGAGTTTCCACGCACATCAGTCGTCTTCTCTCCCCCGAGCAAGGGCTGCGACGTCTCTAAAAGCCACAGAAAATCCTGGAGCCTCCAGAATTTTTGGACTACCCTTCTAGAGCGCAATTGGTTCACCACCGAGCTGAGAAGGAGTAGCGCATCCTGGGGAGCCGCGGGCCTCCCGAGCGTCGCCCGGGCCTTAAGAACACCGGGGTCCTGTTGGCCCCTCGCTGGCGCGCGTCCTGCAGGCCCCTCCCGTCCAGTCCTGCCCTCCTTAGCGCACGTCCGTGGGCCTCGTCTGACCCCGGCAGCGACGCTGCGCCGGCCCCCGCCCTCCCGGGCGTCTGCAGCGCTCCCTCCGCGGCTGCTCTGCGGCCGGGCCGGGCGCCCCGGGTTTTGCCCGACGGCGGGGTCCGAGGCCGCCCGCCAGCCTGCCGGGAGCCGTCGCGGGGCCGGAGGCGGCCGGCCGGGGGTACGGCGCCGGAGCGCGCAGGTGGCGCGGGCCCGGGCAGGCCGGGCTGGGTGCGGTGTGCGGAGGCGGACGCGCGGCGGCCCCACCCTCGCCCGGGCTCGGCTGGGCGCGCGGGGCGCGGGCCGCGGGGGCGCGGCCGGCTGGGCGAGGGGACGGGCGCGCGGACCCGGATCCCACGGACGCGGCGACGGCGGCGGGCGCGTGCTGCTGGCCGAAGACGCGCGGCTCCACGTCGCGGCCATGCACTGGCTGTGGCGAGAGATCCTCCTGGAGAGCCTGCTGGGTAAGCCGAGGCCGCCCTGGGCGCGCGGTCCCGTCCGGAGCCGCGGCGCCGGGATCCCCGGGGCTGGGCTCGGGAAGCAGGGAGTGCGCCCCGCGCCCCAAAAGGAGAAGTCCCCTGGGAACTCTTGCTACTAAAGTTTAAAATAAATAAATAAATAAATGGCCAGACCTAGACTGAGGTTGGGAAGCCGAGGATTCCGCGGGGAGACAGGGCTTCCGAGCTCCCACGCCACCCTGGGGTCGCGCCCAGTTCTCCCCGTGGAAGCCCTGAACCCGCGCTGCTGGTACAGCTCCCGAACCACCCCCCCCGCCCCCCGCACCAAACCCTTAATTTTAAACGAATGAACTTCAGTACTGGATCTTAACTTTCTGAAGGAAAGGGGCCCCCGGGTTCCCCGGCGGCCCGAGGTGAGCACACCTCACGACTAGGCATCGAACTCGAGTCCTATGTGAGCACTTAGCAGCTTTGCAAAAAGTCCTGAGAACAACTATTGGTGTAATTCTGTCGGACTTGTGTGATTAAAATCAGAATTCCCAGCCGAGCGTTTGGGAGAATGCTATAATCTCGCTGTTCATTATGAAACATTCCTTTAGCTTGGGAGGGGCACCTGCCTAAAAACTTGACTTTTCTGGGAGCTGCTAATATTCAAAAGCGCCCCCCCCTTCCCCTGGCTCCGACTGTATCTTCTAAGTACAGCAATGTAAAATGAATTACATTCAGTAAGTACCTAGATTGCTAGATACCCTGAATACTTGATCTCATTCAATCCTAACAACCCTATGAGTTGGCTGAAAGAGCTATTTTGCTGATGAAGCAAGGAAGGCTGGGACGTACGTGGGGAGAAAGTTAACCACACCTGATGGTTAGATGGCTGCCTTTGGAACCAGACTGCCCGGATTTAGCTTCACTCTGCCATGTGCTACCGTTTTGGTCTTGGTCAATTTCTGAATCTCAGAAGTTTTTGTTGTTTTTACATTTGTAAAAGGGGAATATAAAGGGTCCATTTCATAGGATGGGAGTTGGATGAGGAACGGGAGAGATGATCTCTGGAAATACTCAGCCCGGATGCTGGCACCTAGGAAGTGCCCATTAGTTAATTATTACTGTAGAAGATTATGCAGTCAGTAGTTGGCAAAGGTGAGCCTGACTTCAGGTGTAGGTATTTCATTTACCCCTTTCTCCTAAGGTTAGGCTTCAAAAAGTCTACTTATAAGAAAATGGTGCCCAACTAACCTGCCTTGGGTGCAGTCTGGAATAGAAGGAAAGGAGGGAGTCCTGCTGCTTGTCCCTCTTTTTCTTTTTTTTCCCCCCCTCATAATCTCTACACCCAACATGGGGCTCGAACCCAAACCCAGAGATCAAGAGTGGCTTGCTCCCCCAACTGATCCAGCCCTTGTTTGTTCCTCCTTTTGGATTTCATGATACTGCTCTTTATAGAAGGGTTGACTTAGGTAAAGTCATTTTTTTTTAATTAGGGTTCTGGAAGAACATCACATTCAACTCAGATGCTCCAGATGAAGAGTTTTTAAGAAAGGGATGACCTCTTGGAGTGCGAACAAGGTTAAAGGAGTAAATGTCAAGGGACTCACAACAGCAGGATCCATTCTCATCCTGGGGGATTCTCTTTCTGATCAGGGAAGGGGAGGAAGTCTGTAGTGGAACCCGGGTAAGGTCAGAATTGAGAAGGAGGGTCGGTCAGCCGGAGCAGTGATGGTGGAGAGGCAGGGTTACCATGGGAAGCCTTTACACTTGTCCTTTAAAACATGTTTTTCCCCCCCTAGGGTATGTTTCTTGGTCTCTCTGCCATGGCCTGGGACCGATGATCTATTACTTTCCCCTGCAAACTCTAGAACTCACCGGGCTCGAAGGTTTTGGCATAGCGTTTCTTTCTCCAATATTCCTAATATTTACTCCTGTCTGGAAATTGGTTAACAAGAAGTGGATGCTAATCCTGTTGCGGATAATCACTGTGGGTAAGATTTAAAAGTGCTTCTTTAAGGTTTTTGTTGTTGTTGTTGTCAAAAATCAAGTGAAAATATGTGGACTGTTCTTTGAATGCTGAATGATTAAATGAAACAAGATTCCTCTTTCTCTTACTACCCCCTTGAAGAATTTTAGTGGAATTGGAAGGCTAGACCAAGAGTCCCTACCTCTTATATTTCTAACTTTTTCTGTCAGATTGGAAAAGCCTAAAAATCACTGAAATGAAGAGAGAGAACAGTTCAACTCTTGAGCATTTTGTGTTCATTTTCCAACTATAACACAAAACTCAGAAACCGCTAAAAATTGCTGAATGCTACTGCATGAAAATAGGAAAATTATGCATGATGAACACTATAGTCAAACAACAATTTTGGAAAGATAGGTGCAATTCTTTTAGTCAAAGGGCTAATTTCACTAACATATAGAGTTTTTACAAAACAATAGTAAAAAGGACCAACAACTCAAGAGATAACAAGAATATGACCAGTTTACTGGAAAGGAGGGATAAAATACTAAAAATACTTAAAAAGTACTAAAATGTGTGGAATATAACACACACACATATGTATTTGTATGTAGCTTCACATACTGGATTGTCAAAGAACAAAGTCAAGTAACACTGTATTGTAAGGATGGGAAAGCAGGCATTTGGGAATATAAATTGACACAAGTTCTGCAGAGGATAATTTAGCAGCATTTATCAAAATTACAAATATATATGTGTGTGTATATATATACACATATATATACATATACATGTGTGTGTGTATATATATACATATATATACTTTTGCTCATCAAGTCCACTTCTAGTAATATATTCTACAGATCTACTCACATATGTGTTAAAATGGTAAAAATACAAGATTATTTAATCATTGCAGCAATATTTATAATTACAAGATTAGAAATAACCTAAATGTCATCTATATGGGATAGGTCAAGTCAATTATGGACTACTATAGAATACTGTGCAACTATGTAAAAGAATGAGAACATTATTTATGTAAGGAAATGGGATGTTCTTTAAAATATATTAAGTGAAAAAAAAGGAAGCACTAAACTGTGTGCAGAATACTAACATCTGTGTAAGAAACTTGAAATGAAAATATATTTAGTGTCTAATTGAACATGCATTAAGTAGCTCTAGAAGGATTTAAAAAAAGCGGATAGCATTTTAGTTGTTTGAATATGATATCCAGCCAGACACAGGCATGAAAGGGAAACTTTGCAATGTATACCTTTTGTGTCTTTCGAATTCTGAATTTGAGCATGTTACATTGCCAAAAGTTAGCAATGAAAAATTATGGGCTTTTTTAGCAATTAAGAATTTGAGAGATTATTTATTTATTTGAGACAGAGAAAGTACAAGCGGAGGGGGAGGGGCAGAGGGAGAGGGAGAAGCAGACTCCCCGCTGAGCAGGGAGCCCACTGCGGGGCTTGATCCCAGGACCCCGAGATCATGACCTGAGTTAAAAGCAGACCCTTAACCAATTAAGCCACCCAGGTGCCCTCCCTTTAAAAAAAAAAAAAAAAGAGATCATTTATTTATTTATTTGATTGAGAGAAAGCCAGAGATAGAGCACATGTGGAGGGGGAGGGGCAGAGGAAGAGGAAGAAGCAGAGCAATTAAAAATTTTAAATGTACACTTACTATCACAAAGACTTGGGAGTATTCATATTAAGGGATTTGGAGACTCCTTGAAGAAGTACCTGTAGTAAAAATGAAAGAAGGTGGAGTCATGGAAGAGAAGGTTTAGAAAACCAAACCAGCACACTCCAGGCTGGTTGGCTCTGTGGTCCTGGGTGTCTTGCCCCTTTGCTGCGATGCAGTTGGTTTCTCTGAGTTTTCCAAGCGTCATTTGTTCGTGAACCGTGCTGTGTATTTCTTTTCCCCGGGCACAGTCATCTGACTCTTTTCCAGAAACAGTGGTAGGAATTACTAGGGAATTGCCTCTGCTTTTCTGTGGGCCAGTCGCTGAGGAAAGCAGGACAAGACTAGTGCGGTGAGTTCCCTGACTACTCACGAGGCTGCAGATCTCTGGCTTTTCAGGATCCTGGGCTCAGAACAGTGGGAAAGACCACTAAAAAATACACCCTTTATGAAGACGGTGTCCGTAGGGATGGAAAGACCTATCAAATAACTGTGCCAATTTCATCTCCAGAAATAATAGAAATGAAACTTTCTACCGTGAACTGAGTGTATAGTAACTGAGTTCAACTGCCGGGGGCTTGCATATCCTTCCATGAGTTACCATGTTGCACCTTTCATTTTCTCATCTTACTCCTCCGTTGGCTTTCCTGGGACTGGCTCATCAGTGGCCCTTCTTCGGTTGCTTTTGCTCAGTGCTACCTGTGCTGGCTTTACCTACAAAGCCTACTGACTGAGAGTTACGGGGGTAGTTTTGTTGTTGTTTTTTCAGGAGTAGTTTTTTTTTTTTTTTTTAAAGATTTTATTTATTTGACAGAGAGAAACACAGGGAGAGAGGGAACACAAGCAAAGGGAATGGTAGCGGGAGAAGCAGGCTTCCTGCAGAGCAGAGAGCCCAATGCGGGGCTTGATCCCAGGACCCTGGGATCTGACCTGGGCCGAAGGCAGACGCCCAACAACTGAGCCACCCAGGCGCCCCCAGGAGTAGTTTTTTATTATGTGAGTCCACTTCTGGCGCAGTAACTTCTGGTCGCCATAAGGGATGTGATATTACTAAGTTTGCGGTGGGTAGTGTCTGGGTTGCTTTTCCCTTTCCCTTTATGAAGACCCATCACCTTGAGTGGAGCTAGAATTAAATTTGAGAAAACGGAATAGGTAGGAGAGTGACGCAGAGTTGAGGATAAAGAGACAGGTGCAGCCAGGTCCTCTTCTGGGTCGCCACTGAGCTTTGCTGAGGCTAAACAGAGGCTGCCGTAAGCCCCGGTTTACCCTAAAACTCCCTTCAGATGCTTCTTAAGGAAATGAAATAACCTGGTTTTTAAAGAGTCCTAAGGTATCCTTGTACAACTACAGAAAAGATCTGGGTGTTGCGTGCTATCACCTCTGACGCCTCCGATATTTTAAGTGAATTACTGTGTACTTAACTATTAAGCTAGTTCATGCTCGCAAATGTTTATGGCAACATTATTCTTAGTAGCTGAAGAATGGAAACAACCCAAATGCCCATTGCTAATGAACGGATGAACAAAATGCACTATATCCATGCAGTGGAATATTTTTCAGCCATAAAAAGGAACGAATACTGATACATACTACAGTTTAGATAAGCCCTGAAAACCTTATGCTCAGGGAAAGAAGCCTGGCACAGAAGGCTACACATTATATATGATTCCATTATCTGAAATGCTCAGAATGGGAAAAATCCAGACTGTCAGGAAGTAGATTAGTGATTGCCATGGACTGGGACGGTGAGAAGGAGGAGTAAGGGGGACTGCTAACGGGTACAGATTTCCTTTTGGGGTGGTAATTCTGGAATTAGATAGTGGTAATAGTTGCACAACTTCACGAGTATATTAGAAACCACCGAATTGTACATTTTAACATAGTGGATTTTATGTTATAAATGACATCTTTTAAAAAAAAAAGATTTTTTAAAAGATTTATAGACACAATTATATATTAACTTGATCTTCCTGAGTATAAAGATGGCATCAGACACAAGAGTTACCAAATGCACGTCATGGAGTTCCAATGCACGATTGCCAGAAAGGTTTAGCTCCCCTTCCTTTGTCTGTAGGCAGCATCGCCTCCTTCCAGGCTCCAAACGCCAGGGTTCGGCTGGTGGTCCTTGCACTTGGCGTGTCTTCCTCGCTGATCGTCCATACTGTAACGTGGTGGACAGGAAGTGGCTTGCAAAGGTATGGTATCTTCTATCTATGGACTCCTATCTTACGTGTGTAGATAAGATCACAAGATGTGATCACTTACCAAGCAGGAAGTTGGGACCAGGAGATCCAAGTGATACTATTTACTTTGCAAACAGCTTGTAGAAGTCCCTCCCTCCCTCCCTCCCTTCCTTTTTCACAAACTCAGAATGGAAATGCTTGCCGTCAGTCTCCATCATGTTTTGAGAATTAAAGAATTATAACAAATTGCCTCAGTAATGGACTATATAAACACTAAGAGCATGTTCCTTACTGCAAATTACCAACAGAACTATTTCATATACTCATTCTCTGAATTATGACGTTCGCTACGAGCATAGTACACTGAAACCACATAAAAAGTTGTTAAATATATTTCTGTATCTACAGGTACCTCAGAATCTGGGGATTCATTTTAGGACAGATTCTTCTTCTTGTTCTCCGCATCTGGTACACCTCACTAAACCCAATCTGGAGCTATCAGATGTCCAACAGAGTGATACTGACATTAAGTACCATAGCCACACTTGATCGCATTTACACAGGTATGTATAGTATGTTCAGTTTTTTTTTTTTTTTTTTTTTAGGAATTTGCTCTCTTGCACAGTTTCCTTTTCTTATCTGAATGCCACACATCTTAAAAAGGTAAAAAGTCTTTCTGCACTGTATCTCCATTTAAGTGTTCTCTCCCTCTGAAATAGTAACTGGCAGTTACTGATAATACAGGTACTAGGTAATACAGGGGTATTACCGAGGCAGAAGGCTCCTTTTCCTTGCCAGAACAGAGGGTAAGGATTTCTGGCTCTTACCAGCGTGGAGTGGGAGGGTAATCCACGCCTCAGACTTCCAGCTGGCATTCAGCTCTGTCTTTCGCCCTTTACCCTCCAGATGGGGCTTTCCAGGATGAGACCCTTCATCTCTCTTCTTCCGTACTGACCCCAGTATATCTCTAGCACTGTGAGAAGTTGGTTCTGAGCAAGGGCTGGGAGAACTTTCTGGGGTGTCTGTGTTTTGTTTTGTTCTTTTTTCTGGGAATCTGAAGATATGTCTATATCTATATATTAAGATTTATTTATTTGAGAGAGAGAGTGAGCAAGTGAGCGCACAGAGGGAGACTAGCAGATTCCCTGCTGAGCAGGGAGCCCTACATGGGGCTTGGTCCCAGGATCCCGAGATCACGACCTGAGCCGAAATTGAGAGCCAGGCGTCCCGGGAGTCCGAAGATATTTGAGCTCCAAGTCTGAAGCTTGAAAAGAAAAGAAATCTTGCCTATTTACACCAGCTTTCAAATCACCTGTGTCTCTCTGGCACTGTCTTTCTCAGAGACATACCCATACCCAACCTGGACGTTTGCTCCATATGCTAACTTGGAACCTTCCCAAAAGAAGGGAGAAGTGTTACTAGATTCTGGTTAACTTGCACCTGGCTTTTTGTGTCTGTCTCAGTGAGTCACTGTTCTTTTGTCAATACAAGGAGAAATCTCACAGATTAATGGAAGTGTAGAGGGTTTTGGCTCACCATGAACAAAGTGCTTGTATGATCCCCCCTGGGCCCCAATTTTGGCAGGAAATCGGGGGAGCATCAGGCAAACAGATTGGTCATGTGACATTAATATTAGTTAGAACATTTAGAACGTGGTCTGGCGCCCTGATACGTGCTTTATGTTTTACAAAACACTAACCTCTAAAGGTGGCAACTCAGACATCACATTTCACAGGTACAGCCTGATAAGGATCTGAACATCAGGGTATCATTTACATTTCCTGACTTGGATTTTCTCCTTTCTCGCCTGTTTTAAATTTATGCGACCCAGTTGTTGGTCTCATCCTGGTTTTGCCCTGTGCCTCGTTTCCAGACGCCTCTCCTCTTTCCCCCCGAAGATCAGATCATACATACCAGGCATTTTTGTAGTTTTGTCGAAGACTCGCTGGGTCCTGAGGGAGGGGTCCCACACCAGAGGACACCGCAGTGACGCTTAGCAAATTTAGTTTGGGTCTCTCCCTTCCTAAAGACTGCTTGGCCTCCAGGTCCTGGCCTCTTGCATCTTCACCACCCTCCCCATCATACCTGTGGCTCCCAGCTCTGCTCCCCTTCCTCCGACTCTTTCATTAGTAGAAGGGCTTTCCTCCTTGTGAGATCCAGCTGCCAGCCCCACAGACAGACCCTAAGGCTTTCTTCTAGCGTGCCAAGAGCTTTACAGTATCAGGAAGCCTCCGCCCAACATGACCTCTGTTCCTGCAAAGAAGTTCTGCCAGCATTTTGTCCAGTTCTTATGTTTTTGTACACAAAGTCATTCATGCAATGCAATGAGACCTCTTGGTGAGAGTCCCATGAAGTATGGTGTAGTTTGGCATGGAGGCCTGGAAACCAGTCTGCCTAAGCTCTCTTGACCAGCAGTGTGAGCTTGGACAAGTGGCTTGGTCTCTCTGGGCCTCAGTTTTCTTATCTGTAAAATGGGACTAGCAATCGAGTTTACCTCAGGCTGGAATGAGTTCATATCAAAGGCTGGGAACAGGACCTGACCGTCAGTTACTGCTCAGTCAGTGCGCTAGTTCCTCTGGGTGCACAGCAGGTTAGATGAGAGCCCTGTTCTGGGGGGCTCATGGCCTGGTATTCCGTGCACATACCAGGTCCTTTTTCTCTCTGTATTTTTGCTCATGACTATTAACTTCACATTAAATAACTTGCTGCATTCCTTCCTTCCTTCCTTCCTCCCTCCCTTCCTTTCTTTTCCTTCCTTCCTTCCTTCCTTCCTTCCTTCCTTCCTTCCTTCCTTCCTTCCTTCCTTCCTTCCTTCCTTCCTTCCTCTCTCTCTCTCTCTCTCTCTTTCTTTCTTTCTTTCGATTTTATTTATTTGAGAGAGAGCGAGAGAGAGAAAGCACAAAAGTGGTGGGAAGAGGGAGAGGGAGAAGGAGCCTCCCCTCTGAGCAGGGAATCTGACGTGGGGCTCAATCCCAGGTCCCTGGGATCATAACATGAGCTGAAGGCAGACACTTATCCGACTGAGCCACCCAGGTACACCTCCCCCCCTTGATGCATTTTCACTTGTGAAATTCCAAAATGCTTTGTTCTCCCTAAACCATTCCTCATCTAGCCTCCCA
This sequence comes from Procyon lotor, assembly GCA_028646535.1. Classification (NCBI taxonomy): domain Eukaryota; kingdom Metazoa; phylum Chordata; class Mammalia; order Carnivora; family Procyonidae; genus Procyon; species Procyon lotor. The sequence goes on from CM053604.1 coordinate 33,421,756, forward strand.
CCAACTAACTTCTTAGCATGTTCTGCTTTGTATTGTGGTTTCATGTCTCACCTTCCCTTCTATACTAAGCTCCTTGAAGCTAGGTACCATTTCTTAACTTGCTAAAAGTCTGTGAAAGGGAGAGGGTAAATTTTCATGTAACTGACTCTTTTTTCTTTTTTCTTTTTTTTTTTAAATCCTAGATGGCGACTGCCATAAATCAGAGGGAAAGAAGCCTGGCGAGGTGGCCAAGGGCATGGCCTCCCGACCTGCCTGGTGGTTGGCAGGGGCTGCCTTTGGCAGTCTTCTGTTCCTCACGCATTGGGTTTTTGGAGAGGTCTCACTTGTTTCCAGATGGGCAGTGAGTGGGCACCCCCACCCGGGGCCAGATCCTAACCCATTTGGGTGAGTTCTGGTTTGGAAGTGATCAAGAAATTGGCTATTATAGTTGAAGGAGGAAATACTTCTTTTGTGGGGTGGCTTGATCTGGGTCAGCCAGATGATCATATTCTACTTTCCCGACCTAGCAGAAACACCGCCTGACATTACTGCCTTCCTTGGGGAAGGAGCTAGAAGGGTGCTTGCCCCTGTGCTGAGGGATTGCTAGAAAGCAGAGGATGGAGGGCTGAGGGGTGTGCACGGCTAAGAGGTCCTGAGAGCTCCTGCTTGGGCGCTCGGAGGAATCCCCGCATGGAGGGGCATTCTTAGGGGCAGGGCGGGTACGACGTTCGCTGCCCAGCTCCTCCACACCCCTCATTTGGCATTTGGTGGGATGGGACTACAGTGCCCTGATGAGAGAGACCAGGCTGATCTGGATTCTCTGGGAAGGAGGCAAGCCCCGGGGGGATCTCTGCATCCTTTGGGACTTGCTCCAAACATGGGGCTCCTGGGGAGTCCACGGATCTTGAGTTTAAGTGTTGGAACTCATGTACTTGGTCCTCATTAACCCTTTCTCTAACCTTTGGGGTACCTCTTTTTTCCTGTGTTCAGGCCCAGCCTTTCATGTAAAAGAGATGGGAGGAACCTTTAAATCGTCGGCCTCAGATAATGGTTTGGGCTCAGGTCATGGTCTCAGGGTCCTGGGCTGGAGAGCCTGCCGCGGGCTCCAAGCTTAGCACAGAGCCTGCTGGGCCCTCGCCCTCCTCCTCTGTTCCTCCCCATCTCACGCGGCACTCCCTCTCAAATAAATAAATAACATGTTTGGAAATTAAAATAGAATGTCCCATGGCCGACGTAGACTCGAATTTTATAGCCTGAGAAGACTCTGTTGCTGAGTTTTACCTTGACCGTGAAAGATCAAAGATACCGCTCCTTTCAAGCCTGAGCCGCTGTTACTTCCATGTCCTGAATGGATCTTGAATTGTTCAGTGGCTCTCATGACCTCAGTGGGTTTTTTCACCCTCGTATCACCTCTCGGATGCACCAAGGGGTAGGAGATGTATTTCCCTTTCGTATGTGGGACAAGGGAATATTACGATGGCCGGGCCCCCTAGCGTGTCCTTTCCTTACAGAGGCGCAGTGCTGCTGGGCTTGGCGAGCGGACTGACGCTCTCGGCGTGCTCGAGCTCCCTGGGCTCCAGTGTCTTCTGGTGGGCTACAGGTACGTGGACTTGGCCTGCAGACTTGCCCGGCATTTCTCGCTCTGGCTGATGATTTCCTTGCAGGCACGGGCGCTGGGCGTGGAAGCCGATGGCCTGGGCGGTCATACCGGGCTGCTGTGAGCGGCTGCTGCCCCTGCAGCCCCGATGTCACCACGGGGCCCGGCGCCTGCTGGCTCCAGGTTCACGCTTCCTCCTGCTCCGTTCATCCGCTGCCTCTCTCCTCCTGCGGCCTCATACCGCTACCTGATGGCATCTCCTACCCTCCCTCATCTCCCTGAAAAGCAACCTGTGTCGCGACAGCATTCCCATGGGGCTGAGGAGATGGAGGTCAGACCTCTTGCTCTCTCCCAGCGTTCCTGCCCCTCTGGTTTTCAGGAACGCCCTCCTTAGCTCCTCACCCCGCAGCCCAGCTTTGGGGTCCTCGTTTGCTCCTTCAAAGGCTGGGACCCTCTCCTCCACGCGATTAGAGTCAGTTTTAGTGTTAAATAAGAAACTCCCCACTCTGTGACAGAGAAAACAGCGTATTTGTGTCGCGACACAGGTGCATGGGTTCGAGACTGGGTAGCAGTAACAGAAGATGCGGGGTGACTAGCACAGTAAGTACATTTCTCTACACCCCGAGGACCATCACTCTTGCATGGAGCCATCCATATAATCTGCACAGATGCTCCATTCATGAGCTTAGCCGGGTCCCCATCCTCCTTGAGCTGTAGGAGCAAAGACTTGCAGTCACGCGGAGCTGTTTTTACTAGCATGTGTATTTTCTGGTAGGCATTCTACACGGGGTCTGTGGAAGTCTGTAGGAATAGAATACAGAAGTAACTTCTCATTGGAGAGATGCCTCATGAGATTTCTCAAGAAAAGGGCCAGAGACTTTCGTAAATGCCAAATCTGCAGTGAGCATCGACAGCTTCTTAGTCTATAAGCCATTGTGGAAAGGGCCATGAGGTACCCTGAAAGTTTCTTCAGCATGGATCTCGTGCCTTTTTTCATGGGATATAAGCAACATGCTTCCTGGGCGGGGAAGTGGCAGCTTCACTTTAAACACATGAGAACTGTGGTCCCCAGAAACATAAACTGTTTGTTAAAGGACAGAAAAATTGTGAACCTCTAGTGGCATGCTGATTACTTATTTCCCCAGATAAGCAGGGTCAGACCTAATATAGTTTTGCTGTCTCTCGGCCCGGTATGGCCGCCCGAAGTATTAAATGGCAGTTTAAAAAGACCCCAGGGGCAAGCAGATTTGAGGCTTCTAATGGGCTCGTGGCAGTAAAGAGAAAAGTGGGGCCACAATTCATGGGCTTCATCCCTGCCTCTGCTCACCTGAAATAAGTTGGAGCTCACACAATTATCTAGAAATGGTGCCCCCTTTTCACTGTGACCCATCTCTGGAAACTGTCTCATAAAGCACAGTGTAGAAAAATAAATCTTTTTTTTTTCATTGTTAAAATTTGCAATCCCAGTGGGTCTCAGCATGAAATAAATGATGGCAGTGGCCAAAAGAATTTTACAAATGCAAATATACAGGAGTTTTACATCTTGGTGGCAAATAAATTATTAAAATCAGTGTTTTATTAAAAGAAAAAACAGGTGCACCAAATGCATAGAGAGGAGCCCAGTGTACTATGTACAGTGGCCCTATGATTTTATTGTATGTAAAATTTGACCTATTGAAAACTAACATGTTAGTTACCATAAATATTATTGGAATATATTAATAGTAACTGAATAGTTACTATTAATTCTGCTTGGTATCTTAGATATAAAGATTTGGAGGTTATTACTTGGATGGACTCGGTTTCAAAACACAAAACAAGCTAAGATATAGAGTTAAGTGAAAAAGGCAGAGTGATTAACAGTGTGTATCATATGCCACCACTGATATGAAAAAGGGACGGAAATGCACACATACTCATATATTTTTTCCCCCAAATACTTTTATTTTATTTTTTCAGTGTTCCAAGATTCATTGTTCATGCACCACACCCAGTGCTCCATGCAATACGTGCCCTCCTCAGTACCCACCACCAGGCTCACCCAACCCCCCACCCCCTCCCCTCCAAAATCCTCAGTCTGTTGCTCAGAGTCTACAGTCTCTCATGGTTCATCTCCCCCTCTGATTTCCCCCCATTCACCTTTCCTTTCCTTCTCAGTGCCCTCCATGTTTTTCCTTATGCTCCACACGTGAGACCATAAGATAATTGACTCTCTCCACTTGATTTATTTTACTCTGCATAATCTCTTCCAGTCCCATCCATGTTGATACAAAAGTTGGGTATTCATCCTTTCTGATGGAGGCATAATATTCCATTGTGTGTATGGACCATATCTTCTTTATTCATTCACCTGTTGAAGGGCATCTTGGTTCTTTCCACGGTTTGGCGATTGTGGCATTGCTGCTATGAACATTGGGGTACATGTGGCCCTTCTTTGTAATGCATCTGCTTCTTTGGGGTAAATACCCAGTAGTGCAATTGCAGGGTCATAGGGTAGCTCTATTTTTAATTTCTTGAGGAATCTCCACACTGTTTTCCAAAGTGGCTGCACCAACTTGCATTCCCACCAACAGTGGAAGAGGGTTCCTCTTTCTCCACACCCTCTCCAACATTTGTTGTTTACTGTCTTGTTGATTTTGGCCATTCTAACTGGTGTAAGGTGGTATCTCAGTGTGGTTTTGATTTGAATCTCCATGATGGCTAAAGATGATGAACATTTTTCATGTGTCTGTTAGCAGTTTGTATGTCTTCTTTGGAGAAGTGTCTGTTCATGTCTTCTGCCCATTTTTTGATGTGAATATCTGTTTTGTGAGTGTTGACTTTGAGGAGTTCTTTATAGATTTTAGATATCAGACCTTTGTCTGTAGTGTCATTTGCGAATATCTTCTCCTATTCTGTGGGTTGCCTGTTTTGTTTTATTGACTTTTCCCCTCCCTGTGCAGAAGCATTTTATCTTGATGAAGTCTCAAAAGTTCATTTTTGTTTATATACACTCATATATTTCTTTTATGCATCAGAAGATCTTGGAAATAAGCAGAAGACAGTGCTAACAATGGTTACCTCCACCAGGGGGAACTAGTGGGTGACAGGCCAGAGAGACTCCTTTTCACCTTTTTTTTTTTTTTTTTTAAGATTTTTTTTATTTATTTGACACAGAGAGAGATCACAAGCAGGCAGAGAGGCAGGCAGAGAGAGAGGGGGAAGTAGGCTCCCTGCTGAGCAGAGAGCCCGACTCGGGGCTCGATCCCAGGACCCTGAGATCATGACCTGAGCCAAAGGCAGAGGCTTTAACCCACTGAGCCACCCAGGCGCCCCACCTTTTCACCTTTTTGAATTTTGGATTTTGAGTTTGTAACCTATTTAAAAATACAAGTGTAGTGGATTTAAAAATAGGTAGCCCATTTAAAAATAGATATTAAAAATAAAAGCAGTAACAGTCAGGGGAATTTGAAAAGATGCTTTCTTCCCCTCCAGATAATTCTTTGTAGTAAGACAGAAACAACAGTCATTCGAATGTCTTTCATTTAGAATATCAACTTAGGATTCATTCTTTAAAAAAAAAAAGCCTTTGTAACTTGGTAAACAGGAAAAATTCACTCACATTAATCATCAGAAAAGCAAAACTCATAATGTGATACTGTTTTCATCATTAATTTGGTAAAGATTTTTAGAAAGAAGTAATTTTGGCAGTGTTCACAAGGTGAGACTTTCAGCAAGGTTTCCAGAGGAAAAGAAGATTGATAAAACCTCTCATAAAAGCAGTTGGCTATGAGTAATGACTCTTTAAAATGCTTTTACCTCTTGACATAGTACTTGTACTTTTAAGTCTCTTTCTAAAAGAGTATTTTAAGGAGATGATCAAAAATGGAGTAAGAGATTAGTTGACAAAGAAAGATGTTCCTCACAGTGTTGGAAGCTTTGTAAATGGCCAACAGTAGAAAATGGTGGCTTATCTTGTGGGGTTTTTATCTAGAGTATACTATATATATATATACATAAAAATGTTTTTGAAAAAAACAATGTTATGAGAAAATGTTCTTGATATAATGCCACATGAAAAGAATATCATCCCCAATATGTGGTAGGATTCCATTAGTGTAAAAATACTTTTATATATACATAGAACAAGACTTAAGGGAAAAATACATAGGAATATTGGCTATGATTGGCTCAGTCTTTTTTTTTTAATATTTTATTTATTTATTTGACACAGAGAGTGAGATCATAAGTAGGCAGAGAGGCAGGGGGAAGCAGGCTCCCTGCTGAGCAGAGAGCCCGATGTGGGGCTCGATCCCAGGACCCTGAGATCAAGACCTGAGCCAAAGGCAGAGACTTTAACCCACTGAGCCACCCAGGCGCCCCTGATTGGCTCAGTCTTTTTTTTTTTTTTTTTTTTTTTTTAAGATTTTACTTATTTGGCAGAGAGAGAGACCACAAGTAGGCAGAGAGGCAGGCAGAGAGAGGGGGGAAGCAGGCTCCCCGCTAAGCGGAGATCCCGATGTGGGGCTCGATCCCAGGACCCTGAGATCATGACCTGAGCCGAAGGCAGCGGTTTTAACCCACTGAGCCACCCAGGTGCCCCTGATTGGCTCAGTCTTAAGGTGATCCTTAACTGCTTTAAAGTTCTGTATTTTTAAAAAAATTTCTACAGTAAAGAGTCATTACATTTGTTGATTTCAAAATGAAATAATTTTTTGGTTATTAAAATAACCTTGTCAGCTCTCAGTATTATAAGGTCGAATTGTGGAGTTAACCTCTGTGGGTTGGAGAGGGCTCTGGAATCTGGTTCTCACATTCAACCGGGGTGATGTTCTTTCTGAAGTGGGGGCAGTGCGGGAAAGGCAGTCCCACAGCAGTGTTACAAGTGGGACTTTCTGATGGATGAGCACCGGGGCAGGGGGTTGCTGGCAGGAGCCACTCCCTGCTCCCCACTCCTTTTCTGGAGTTCTTGGCCAGCGGTGAGGAGCCTGCTAGAGACATCTTGGAAGGGGGTGGATCACAATTACACGACACCAATCGAACTGTCTGTAGAATGTCACGTTCCACGGAAAGGTCTTACCTTGAGGGTTCCCCAGTGGGGTACCGTAAGCCCCTGACGTGCTGTCTCAGGACTGATCTCACAGGAACTGGGAGAAATGTTATGCTGTCAGGTTGGGCCCAGCAAACGAGCCGACACTGATGAATTACCTGCGGTGGACCCAGCAGATGGCATAGCCCTCAACACTGACTAGGCTGTCCCGTCGTGAAGGAATTCGCTGCAGCATTGTAAAGCCGTGACCCATTCATCCCATCCTGGTCACAATTTCTTTGGGGCATGTGTGCTTGGGAAAGCCCACTTACATAATGCAGGACAAGAGGCAGAATTTAAGTCCTTAATGGGGCACCTGGGTGGCTCAGTGGGTTAAAGCCTCTGCTTTAGACTCCGGTTATGATCTCAGGGTCCTAGGATCGAGTCCCCATATCAGGCTCTCTGCTCAGCAGAGAGCCCGCTTCTCCCTCTCTCTTTGCCTACTTGTGATCTCTTTGTCTATCAAATAAATAAATAAATCTTAAAAAAAAAAAAAAAAGATTCTTTAACAAAAATGTCCTAGACACCACGGTGACTCACCATGTTTCTTAACGTCCGGGATCTGGCTGGCTAAATTAAATGGACATATTTTTGGTATTCCAGATAATTTCAGATTTTTTCAGTTTTTTTGTTTTTGTTTTTTTGGTATTAGAATCTAACACAAATAACCTACAAAATGCCTTTTTCTCTCCCTCTCCCCTTCCTGAAGAAATAGCTCTGGACTGAGAATTACTAGACTCACCTTCTGCCTCCAGGTTTGCAAGTAACGAGCTGTGTGACCTTGAGCGAATCACCTTAGCTGTGCTAGACCTCTGTCGCTTGTCAGTCTGCAGGCTGGACCTGTGTGCCTTCGAGGTCCCTTCTGGCTCTGAACATCTGTATATCAGTCATCCTATGACCCCATTATTTCTTTCTTTTTTTTTTTTTTTTTTTTTTAGAAAATGGAAGAGACTATCTCGCCTTTTTGGCTGATTCTTTTCCTCTCTCTGTCACCAACAGGAGCAGCTTCGGCTGCGGGCCTCCTGTACCTGCCCACGTGGGCAGCCGCTGTTTCTGGCTGTGTGCTCGCCCTCTTCACAGCGTCCATGTGGCCTCACGTGCTTGGACACCTTCTTAGCTCCGGGTCCAGCCCTGGGAAGGCCATGACCATTGCCATGATATTTTATCTTCTAGAGATATTTTTCTGTGCGTGGTGCACGGCTTTTAAATTTGTCCCAGGAGGTGTCTACGCTAGAGAGAGATCTGATGTGCTCTTGGGTGAGTATATTTGAAAGGTCTGGATCAAAGTAACTACTTGAAAATACCCTTCAGGCTGAGTAGGATTTAGCACTTTACATGCTTGGTAGAGCTAACTAGGATGATCTTACCTTTTTTTAAAAAAATTCAAATAGAGTCTCTTGATAGAAATAAAACAACTGGAGGAATATCTAAATTACTACTTAAAAGATCTCTTAATTCATCAGTGAGTTTCAGTAATACTTATTACTGCAAAGGCTTTAAGTAAATTAGTTGTGGGGAAAAGAAAACCAAGTTTAATCCATAATAGAGTATAAAGAAATACTATGTAACAGTTGTATTATAAGCTACGTTAGGAAAAGGTATGATCATGGTGCTTATGTTTCTCCTTCAGTGTTGGCTCGTAAATATAAAAAGGAATTGTGATTTTTTTGTGTGTGGTTCCCCTAAATCTTATCTGTGATTTTTATTTACCATATTTTTTGCCAATAAAATATATTTTACATGTATGAATCTTAGTCTGAATGATACATTCCCAAGCCATAGAATAAATATTTTCTATTTCAATGGTTTTAAACTATGTACCCCAAATGAAAATTTCATAAACTTAGCTCAGTTGAATCTTTCAAATAGCGACCGCCAGCAAGGATGAAATTACTGAAATTACAAATCAAATGTCACCTGTCATTTTAGTTTGAGTAAAACATGTCAAATGCTTCCAGGAGAAAAATGGTGAAAAACCGAGGAGTCAGAACATGCCCGTAGGGGATTCAGTCCTTGTTTGTGCACAAATGGGTTTCTCCGTTTATTTGTTCATTAAAAAAATTATTGGGCACCTGTATGTGCCAGGCACGGTGCCAGGTGCTGGGGAATGGGAGGGACATGGCGTCTGTGCCCGTCTGGAGCATCAGCATAGTGGGGACAACACCGTCCAGAAAGTAGACAAATATGGAAATACAGTTGGGGTGAGCGCTGCACGGAGGTATGGAATTCCACCTGTACTTCGCCCTTGGGCCCTAGCTGTTTTTCCACCAACTGTCCATTTTTAGATAAATTTTTCTATACCCTGAGCTGGGCATCTGTCAGGAAAGGCTGACTTGGAAGATTTTTTTCTTCAAATTATATGAAATGTGTAAAAACAACTGAGAATTTGCTGTTTCTGGTAAAAACACCCGTGTTCTCATGCACTTAGAGACACACGGTGCTGCATTTCCTCTGCAGTAATCTTGGCTTTGCAAACTGTGTATTTCTTCTGGTTTCTTTCAGGTGTGTGTACTCTGTCCTGCTCTAGCCTCTTGTCCAATGCCCTGCTTTTTTCTTACTCGAGCTTGCTTAGGGGTCTGCCATGTGGAGAAAACGAACAACAGTAAGAGACATCCTAAGCATAAGTTTATTTCTTTAGAATGTTACGAATGATGTGCTTTTTGAGTTCTCTTCTCGCTATTTATGGGGTGCAGAAACGGCTTTTATTACAGCTCCATTCAATGAAACTTTTTTGTTGTTGTTGTTGTTTAGTAAAAGTGACATATTGATAAGGCCACAACAACTAAGGCAAGTTGGTAATATTCAGCAGAGCTTTTAAAAGAATTGAAGAGACTCTGCATTTAATCAGAAACCAGTAATACATTAATTGTCAAGCTTACTCCTGTAATGTCAAGCCATTTCCTGCAAATTGCATATAATTTTTTTTTAAAGATTTTTTTAATTTATTTGACAGAGAGAAACACAGTGAGAGAGGGAACACAAGCAGAGGGAATGGTAGCGGGAGAAGCAGGCTTCCTGCAGAGCAGGGAGCCCGATGCGGGGCTCGATCCCAGGACCCCGGGATCATGACCTGAGCCGAAGGCAGGCGCTTAATGACTGAGCCGCCCAGGCGCCCCTATAATTTTTTTTTTGACCAGCCTTCCACCTAAGCTTAATTTGTACTTGACGTTTCCTCATTTAGAAGTTGTTCAGTCGTACCTCTGTTTCCATTCCCACTGTGTAGGACTTGAGAGGATGTAAACTTTACATACAAGTTACATTGTAATGTATACAAATGGAGCTCAACTTCCTTGGCCCACCTTACTGGCTCAACGTGGGCTGTAGGCTGTATCCTCTGTGAGGACCCACAGCCCAGGCCAGAATTACGGTCACAAACAGGGCTGGATTCAGAATCTACGAATCTTCCTCTTGGGCTCCTCAACCTTGTGCATTTGAGGTCTTTTCAGTGCTGAAAACTCAGCCCTCCAAAGCAGTTCAAAAGGCTCCTTTCTCTTGTACTCCACCCTCCCCTGCAAAATCAACAGCAAAGCACGCTATTACCAGCCTAACAACGGGGAAACACTCAGGAAATTAAAAGACATTCCTCATCGAGAACAGGCTGGAGTCTTCTCATTTAAAGCAGGATTCCTAGAACCCTAGCTCATTTCTTAGGATCAATCCCAATTATCAAAAGCGCTACTAGAGTAATTGCTTAGGCACTGAGATAAATGAACTCAATTACTGAATTTTTGGGGTATGTCCACTGAAATGAAATCCAGGCTCCTGGAATTTACCACGGGGAGGATTTTTGGTTTAAAATGTAATATGTTCTTGCTTTCTCTTTTATCAGGGACAGTGATGCTAATTATTGGTCTGAATATGCTATTTGGTCCGAAGAGAAGCCTTGACTTTCTTCAAACAAAAAGTAGTCCTAAAGTACTTTTCAGAAAGAGTGAAAAATACGTGAAACTTTGTAAGTTTTGCTTTCTTTTTTTTTTAAAGCACTTAATTATAATAAAATTTCAAACGTATATGAAATTAAAGAGTATAATGAACCCTCAAGTACCCTTCACCCAGTTCCAATGATTATTACCATTTTGCCAGTGCTGCTAACAGCTGTCTTCCTCACTGGTTTTGGTGAAATACTTTGAAGCAAATCTCTGACAGCCTCTCATTTCAACCACAAGTGCTCTGTATTAGTTTTGTTTCACGTCTTATGTAGATAAGATCATTTAACTATGATCTTATGTAGAAGATCTAATTCAAGAATTAGATCTTCTAGAATTCTAATGTAGAATTTCCCAAATGCTTTATTCTTATTAGAACTGTTTCTATTTCATACTATTTCTTTCATTTCTTATTCTCCTTTTTGGGGAGCTTAAATAGGTTAACACTTGGAATATTGACGAACTAGAAATTCAGAAGCAAAGTTTACCATTCAATCTAATTTCAAATGAGCTGGATTAAATAAAAATGTTTATTGCAAGGATAACATTTGCAGATAGTGTATTAGGATACAATGCACTCCGTAACTACACAGCATTATGGAGGATACAAAGACGTGTAAAAACAGGTCTTTATCCTCTATGACTCGATATTTTCATAAGGAAGACAAAATATTAGAGTGTAAAGAGAAAACAAGGTAAATAAAATTGTAATATACTTCTAAAAGAGATGTCACAAAGCAGTAAAACCATTATGTAAACTCCTTTACATATGTTCCATCATGATTTGAAAAGATTATCTTACAATTTCGAGGATATTTTTAAAATTTAGAGTTTTGTTTTGTGTGTTCTTACATTTTCGGTATGTCTCTTAAAACTAAGACTTGGTAGGTTTTGTTTTTAATCCTGACAGTCTTTGTCTTTATTGTTGCCATTGTTGTTATTAGTAGCAATAGTAGAATTAAGAACCAGAATTCTCTAGTTCACTCATCAGATTGAGGCATTTGGAACCATTTATTTACAGAGTTGTTTAGATAGTTCTGTGTAATTTTTTAAAAAATAGACTTTAGGGGCGCCTGGGTGGCTCAGTGGTTAAGGTCTCTGCTTTTGGCTCAGGTCATGATCTCAGCATCCTGGGATCTAGCCCCGCATCGGGCTCTCTGCTCAGCAGGAAGCCTGCTTCCCCCTCTCTCTCTGCCTGCCTCTCTGCCTACTTGTGACCTCTCTTTGTCAAATAAATAAATAAAATCTTTAAAAAAAATAAAAACAAAATAAAAACAGACTTTCTTAGAATTGCTTTTGGTTTGAGCGATTCCCCATATACCCTCTGATCTCCCATATACAAGCCCTCCCCTACTATCAGTACCCCTGCCAGAGTTTATTATTAATTTATTATTATTATTATTTTAAGATTTACTTATTTGTTGGTTTGTTTGTTTGTTTATATCATGAGCGGGAGGGACAGAGAGAGAAAGGGAGAGAGAATCTCAAGCATACCCCACACTGAGCTCGGAGCCTGACGCGGGGCTGGATCTCACGACCTCGAGATCACGACCGGAGCTGAAACAAGAGTTGGACGCTTAACCAACTGCACCAGGCGCCCCTCTTATTACATTTATTATAACTGAGGAGTGTACACTGACATTATCATTATCACCCAGAGCCCATGGTTCACTTTAGGGCTCGCTCTTGCTGTCGTACATGCTGTGGGTTTGGACAGATGTGTAATGATTGTAGCCATCATTATAGTGTCATACAGAGTAATTTCACTGCCTTACACATCCTCTGTGCTCTGCCTGTTCAACCTTCCCTGCCTCTGCCAATGGCAACCACTATCTTCGTCTTTTAAAAAAAATGAGTAGATTTTAATTTTTAGAGCAGTTTTAGATTTACGGATGTACTGAGCACGAAGTATGGCGTTCCTTCCTTCTCATACACCCCATCACAGCCACTCCTCCACGGGGCCAGTTCTGTTGTCCCCACTTTCCAGTTATTGACATCTTGCATTAGTGTGGTATGTTTGCTGTAGCTGATGAGCCAGGACTGACGCATTATTATTAAGTGAAGTCCATAGTTTACAGTCGAGTTCACTCTTTTTGTTCTGTGGGTTTTGACAAATGTATAGTGGCATCTCTTTACCATTACGGTGTCATACAGAATATTTTTGGCACCTTAAACATCCCCTGTGCTTCTCCTATTCATCCTTCTGTCCTTCCTCCAAACCCCGGCAACTACTGAATCTTTTTACAGTCTCCATTGTTTTGCTGTTCGGACCGTCAGTCTCATTTTTCAGCTTGAAAATGTAATCTAGCTTTGTTGTGATTGCTCATGCATCGTTATTTATTTCTGTCATCTTACTTTGCTTTTGCTTTTTCTACTTTCTCTCGGTATATTTCTCCCTCCTTCTTGCTTTTTTTTGTATTGATGGGGTTTTCTTTTTTCTTTTTTTCTTATCCCCTCCTTCCTACTCCTTTTTATGGTTTGGAAATTATACCTTCAATTTTTATTCTTTTAGTAGTTGTTTTGTTTTTTTTTTTTAAATTTTCTTCTCTCAGCACATTAAAGATACCGTTCTGTTATCTGGCTTCTGTTCTTGCTGTTGAGAAGTCCGCTGTCACGTGATCTCTGCTCCGTTGGAGATCATCTGCCTCTTTCCTCTGGCAGCTCTTAGGATTTCTCTTTGTTTTGGTGTTCTGGAGTTTCGCTGTGATATATTTGGATGTGATTTCTGACCCGCCCCCACCCTTTCCTTCTTCCCCCGCATCTTGCTTGTTAGCATTTGGGCTTTCTGAATCTGAAGAGTCTTGTCTTTTATCACCTCTGCAAAATTCTCAGTTTTATTTCTGCAAATATTGCCACTTTTCCATTCATTCTCTTCTTCCTTTTTGACTCCAGTTAGATTATGTTGGATCTTCTTAGTATCGTCTCCGTGTCCCTTAACCTCTTTCATAGTTTCTACCTTTGTTTTTAAGCTATTCCTTGCACTAATTCTCTATTCAGCTTTGTCTACTGCTACCTTTCTTGTCCCCTGAGTTTCTAATTTCAGTGATTCTATTTATTATACAATTTTATTTCTAGAAGTCTATTTTATTTCTTCACACATTTTCCCAATCATTAATTTAATCTCCTATTTCCTAGTCATCCTGTTGAATACCCTCTTTTATTTTTTTGACATGGTAAGCGTATTTATTTTGTATTCTGATTCTAAAAGCTGCAATATCTGAAGTATTTGTGAGTTTGAGTCTACAGGGTTATTTCCCTTGCTGGTTTCTGCTCATGGAGACTTTTTTCCTTGCATATTATTTATTATATATACTTATGGTTCTTGGAACATTTTCAGGAAGATCCCTTAAAACCTGAGTTACAGGGACACCTGGGTGGCTCAGTCAGTTAAGCATCTGCCTTTGGCTCAGGTCATGATCCCAGGTTCCTGGGATCGAGTCCCTTGTTGGACTCCCTGCTCAGCAGTGAGTCTGCTTCTCCCTCGTCCTCTGGCTCTGTGATCTCTCTTGCTCTCACTATCTCTCAAATAAATAAAACAAAAAAATCTTAAAACAAAATAAAATAAAACAACCCTGAGTTGCAAGTGTGGGCAATGTATACATATCACATGTGAAAACTAACCCAGGAATTAGACAGTTCTCCTTCGCACAAAATCCGTGACTCATAGATTTAATAATTTCATAAAATTATTATTTTTCACTCGAGTATAATTAACATGCAGTGTTATACTAGTTTCAGGTTTATAGTATAATGATTCAACAACTCTATCCATTATTCAGGGCTCAACACAAGGGTATTCTTAATCCCCTTCACCTATTTCACCCATCCCCCACCCACCTCCCCTCTGGTAACCATCAGTTTGTTCTCCATAGTAAAGAGTCTGTTTTTTTGTTTGTCTCTTTTCTGTGTTCATTCGTTTTGTTAAATTCCACATACGAGTGAAATCATATAGTGTTTTTCTTTCCCTGACTGACTTATTTCACTTAGCGTTATTCCTTCTACAGACATCCATGTCATTGCAAATGGCAAGATTTCATTCTTTTTTGACTCAGTTATATTCCATTGTGATTATATATACCACATCTTCTTTATCCATTCATCTGTGCAAGCTACAGCCACTATGGAAAACAGGATGGGGGCTCTTCAAAAAATTATAAATAGGGGCACCTGGGTGGCTCAGCCAGTTAAACATCTGCCTTCGGCTCAGGTCATGATCCTGGGGTTCTGGGATCGAGCCCCACCTCTCTTGCTATCTCTCTCTCTGTCAAATAAATAAAATCTTTAAAAAAAAATTAAAAATAGAATTACCATATGATCCAGTAATTCCCCTTTTGGGTATTTACCCAAAGAAAATGAAAACATGAAATTGAAAAGATCTATGCACCCCTATGTTTGTTACAGCATTATTTACAAAAAAATTTTTAAAAAGACAAACCTTATTTCTTTTAAACAATTATTTCTTCTTTCTGTTTAGTTTTGTGGCTGCTTGTTGGTGTGGGGCTATTGGGATTAGGACTACGGCATAAAACCTATGAGAGGAAATTGGGCAAAGGGGTAAGTAATGAAAGCTTTTGATATAGAATTTTATATGGTATGTATGCATATATTTCTACACTTTCATTATGCTTGAACTGTAGATTTGCATCTCATGACTTCAGGGCCCTGTAAATCATCTCTTGAAGCCTTAGGTCATAGGCTGATAACATAATAGAATTATTTCATGAAGTTGGGTTCTTGGGATAGACCTATTTATGAAAGGCAAGATGCTAATAATTTTGTTGAATGAAATTATATTTTCCATTCCATGATTTAACTTATCGAAAGTATGAAATAAAGAACTATTTTATAATTGGCTTTTTTGTACTGTTTGGCAGATACTCCTGAAGGCAACAATATGAGAGTCTGATTTAAAAACAATCTTATAGACAATTCTTGAATATGAAGATTTGGGGTAGCTTGATATTGATGGGTCATGGAAGTATTCCTGTCTTCTTTCTCCGTCTTGCTGTCTACAGTTTTAAATGCTTTCTGGTCCCTTCCTCTTCTAGATAGGCAGGCAGAAGGAAGACTAAGTTGCAGTGTTGTGCTTTCTCTTCGCTCTCGTGAAGTTTGATGTGTTTCATAACGCAGTGAAGAGTGACAGTTTTGGCTAAAGCAGAATTTGAGGGTTAACTTTGAGTTTTAGTATTCCATATTACCAGGCAGATTTTTTTCATATAAACAAAAAGCTATACCAAGGACAGAGACCATGAATGATTCGTTTACCTTTGTGATTCCAGCACCTCACAAAGTGCTTGGCACATATTCAGAACTCAGTAGCTGTTTCCTTTTGTCTTTCTTTCTTTCTTTTTTAATTTTTTTTGGTAACTGCTTCTTAATAAGTAAGTAATTCATTATATTGTGTCTCTCTTTTGTCCTTTAATTGTTAGTTATCGTTATTGCAACATAATTTCAGTCAGAAGACCCCTAATGTCAGCCAGGGACTCTTTTTAAAAGGAATCATTTCAGTTGGATTTAATATCTGTTCTTTTTATTCATTCATTCATTCATTCATTCATTCATTCATTTGATAAACGCTTACTGAATGTCTCTTGTGTGCCTGGTTCCAGGGATATAGAGGTAAACACATTGGACGGGACCCCTGCCCTCATGGAGTTTACATTCTAGTAGCGGAGAAAGATGGTATTCAGGGGAGCAAATAAAGACCATCACTTTAGGTCAGGATGCTCAGAAGAAAATGGAATTATGGAGTAGAGAGGAACGGGGTCTGGGTGGTTAGAGAAGGCCGCTCCAAGGACGTGATGCGATTTGAGTTGAGCTTATTCACAGAGCCAGAGGTAGAGGATTCAGGCAGAGGGCACTCATGTACAGGGCTGAGGGGAGAGAGGCATGATGTGTTCGAGGCCCACTGGTGTGGCTGGTGTGGCTGGAACTTGGGGAGTAAGGGGAAGATGAAGACGGAGAGGCTGGGGAGGGTCCCATCATACTGGGCCTCCCAGAGCTCAGTGAGGCATCGTCATTTGATTTTTCTTGCAGTGGAAGCCACTGGAGTATTTTGAGCAGGAGCATGAAGAAATGGGTTATATATATATTGGTTTGGCTGCTCTGTGCCGAATGGGTAGTAGAATAGAAGCAGGGAGAGAAGTTATAAGGCTTTTTCAGTTGTCCAGGAGAGAGACCGTGGAAGTCTGGGCGGGTGCAGTGGGCAGTGGAGTTGGAGAGAAGCGGATAGACTTAGAACATATAGTTGACCCTTGGACAACACGAATTTGAACTGTGCCAACAGACTTACATGCAGATTTTTTTCAATGAGTATGTTGGAACATTTTTTGGAGATTTGTAACAATTTGAAAAAACTTGTAGGCAAACCACATTACCTAGAAATAGCAAAAATTCTCAGAAGAAGTTATGAATGCATACAATATATGTAGCTACAAGTCTGTGTTGTCATTTACTCATCAAGTGTGCACAAATTTATTAGAAAAAGTTAAAAAGTATCAAAACTTGCACACACAAACCCAGACCTTACCTGGCACCATTTGTAGGGGAGAGAAATATAAACGAACGCAAAGATGTACTATTAAATCATAACTGCATAAAATTAACTGTGGTACATACTGTGCTACCGTAATAATTTCATAGCCACCTCCTGTTGCTACCGCAGTGGGCTCAAGTGTTGTATCTGTTTAAAATGCGGTGTGATGCTAATCTCCAGGTGAGCAGTTTGTCTCTCTAGTAGATTTCTTATTACAGTAGAGAGCGATCTCTTGGGGCACCTGGGTGGCTCAGGCAGTTAAGCATCTGACTCTAGATTTCAGCTCGGGTCATGGTCTCAGAGTCATGGAATTGAGCCCTGTGTCAGGCTCAGCACAGAGTCTGCTTGTCCCTCTCCCTCCGCTCCTCCTCCCTGCTCTCGTGCTCTATATCTCTCTTGCTGTCTCTCAAATAAATAAATAAAATCTTAAAAAAAAAAAAAAAAAAAAAGGTGATCTCTTGTGGTTCTCATGTGTTTTTGACTGTAAACAATACCTTAGAGCTTGAATAACACCATGAGACCCATACAGAGTGCCACTAGTCATGCTACAAGGACTCCCAAGAAGCGGAGGGTGGTCATGACAAGAAAAAGCTGAATTGCCCGATATCCTATAGATCGGGTTCTGCAGCCGCATTCACTAGCATCTTGAGAAATGAAGGCGGTGTAAGGGCCACTGGAGAAGGAGGAAAGGGAATTTGTGAAGCTGTGGCCACAGCCACACCCGCAGGTGCGAAAACCTTGCACTTTTGGCAAAATGCCTTTTTTTTTTTTCTTGGAAAATATTTTATTTCTAACATTTATTAACATATAATGTATTATTTGCCCCAGGGTACATGTCTGTGAATCGTTGGGCTTACACATTTCACAGCACTTAACAGCACATACCCTCCCCAATGTCCACACCCCAGCCACCCT
>CM053604.1:33440275-33493656 GCA_028646535.1 Procyon lotor
TTGATGGCTGTATAGTATTCCATTGTACATATATACCACATCTTCTTTATCCATTCATCTGTTGATGGGCATCTAGGGTCTTTCCATAGTTTGGCTATTGTGGACATTGCTGCTATAAACATTCGGGTGCGCGTGCCCGTTCAGATCACATTTGTATCTTTAGGGTAAATACCCAGTAGTGCGATTGCTGGATCGTAGGGTAGCTCTATTTTCAACTTTTTGAGGAACCTCCATACTGTTCTCTGGAGTGGCTGTACCAGCTTGCATTCCCACTAACAGTGTAGGAGGGTTCCCCTTTCTCCGCATCCTCGCCAACATCTGTCATTTCCTGTCTTGTTAATTTTAGCCATTCTGACTGGTGTGAGGTGGTATCTCACTGTGGTTTTGATTTGTATTTCTCTGATGCTGAGTGATGTGGAGCACTGGCAAAATGCCTTTTTATCTCATATTGAAAATGCAACTTTTGTGTGGGTGCAGGTTTGCTGTAAGAAAGGCACACCTCTGGACTGAGGAGACCTGAGAAAAAGTGAAACCGTTAGAGAACAACAAAGCAAAAGGAAGGTGAAAGAGCTCAAGCTGGAGAATTGAATTTTAGGAAGGTCTGACAGATTTTTAACAGAATTTTAGGAAGGCTTAGACAGATGTCAAGATAACAGGAGAAGCCCCTTCTGCCCACCAAGAGGCAGGAGAAGAGCTCCCACACAGCATTCGGGAAGTCACTGAGGAGAAAGGGTATGTGCCTGAGCAGGTTTTTAACACAGGTGAAGGTGCCCTATTGTGGGGAAACATGCCACAAAGGACATCTATTAGTATGGAAAAGAAGCGAGCACCAGGATATAAGACAGGCGAGGCTGTGCTAACTCCACCGTTTTGTGCAAATGCATCTGGGCTTTTGGGGAGGGCTCTTTATCTCTAAAGCCGCTCACCCTGAGCTTTGAAGGGAAAAGGGAAACACCAGCTACCAGTCTTCTGATTGTACGAGAAGGAGGCCTGGGCAATGAGAGTCCTTTTTCTGGATTGGTTCCACCAATGCTTGGTCCCCAAAGTCAGAAAGTACCTTGCCAGTACGGATGGCTTTTTATAGTTCTTTTGATAGGAGACGATGCCCCGGCCACCCAGGACCCCGTGAGTTCAACACCGAAGCCATCGAAGTGGTCTGCTTGCCCTCACGCATGTCTCTGATTCAGAGATCAGGGAGTCATATGGCCCTTTCAGGCCCGTTACACACAGTACTCTATAAAGGGATTGTCAGCGCTGCGGAGGAGAGGCCTGATGGATACAATATCACGGACGTCTGGAAGAATTACACCAAGGCCATTGTTTAGTAAAAGCCCGGAAAGCCATCGAGCTCAGGACAATACATTCCCGCTGGAGAAAACTGTGTCCAGATGTTGTACATGACTTCACAGGATTTATGACTGTGATGCCCCTGATTTCGAATCCGAGAGACCACCGAGGAGCCGATACCGATGCAAACGCAAGAGGGTTTATTTGCAAGCTCGAGCTTGGGCCCAAGTATATCCGACACAGCGGGGTCAGGACTTGGACCCCTAGGTCAAAGGGCGTAATAGTTTTAAAGGGGTCAGTGATCACGCAGAAAGCTGCATAGTCATTGTTGGTCCACACACAGGGGGCCAATGAGGTTGGAACACACGCGGAAAGTTGCATAGTCATGTCGGTCCACACGCAGGTGGCCAATTAAATCACAATTTACCCTATAGTAACCGTTTGAACTAGCCTATTACTCTGGTCTAAATTGGCGCACAGGTTTGGCGGGTAAGGTGACTGTTTGAACTAGCCTATTACTCCAGTCGCAAATTTGGCGGGCAAAAGGTGGGGTTTACATCCTGTGGCGGTGAGGGATTCCGCATTCCTATCCGCTAACTCAAACTGGTTCAAGGACCGGCTAGGCAATGTTCTGACATTCTGTGACCTTTCTCAGGAGCAGGTCGTGTAGGGGTTATAGACAAGATGACAGGGGTAGCACAAAATGAAGTTGGCCTTGTTCTGCTCTCTCAAGGACAGAGCCAATTGAGGGAATCACGAAAGGGACTGTGGGTAATGGCAAAAATGGCGGAGGCGGAAGGGTGTCAAGATTTGAATCTTGGAGAAACTCAAGAGCTAACAGACAGCCCTCAGAGGAATGAACAGGAGACAGCCTGATGGAGATGAATGCATCCGCACCAGCGCAGGGCGATGAGAAAGGTGCAGAAGAAGCCGTGACAGAAAACAGACGGCCATGAGCCAGTCCAGCAGGAGGGGTCTGGTTACACAAGACTGCTTTTGATTTCTTTGACAACAGGCACGCTTCGATGACAAGGGCACTGACCCTAGAGCAGATGGTGCAAGAAGGATTGGGCCACATAGAAACATTTTTAGAGAAATGGAGGAGCAAGAAAGCCAGACAGAAATGTCAGTATACTTCCCGGAAGTTACACCGAGTAGGCCTGCCTCCCCTCCCTTCCCCCCACCTCTGGCACCCCTGAGACAGCAATATGACCCCCTTCTCTTCCTCTTCCTCCTCCTCCTCAGCCTACTCGACGTGAAGACAAGGAGGATGAAGACCTTTATGGCGCTCCACTTCCACTTCATCAATCGTAAATAATCATCATGCCGTACACTTAATAAATCTCTCTGTTGTGCATGTGTGTGTCTTTGTGTGAAAATCTGATCCCCGAATGGCCAAGAACTGTATGAGACCTTTGGGCTCATCATCAGCGTTGTCGCCCAAGTAGTCATCTCACAGAATGGTGTGTTCAAGACTCTATGGAGGTGGGCAGCCTGTCCTTGTGTAGACAGCAGGGGAGTGTATTTAATGTACAATTCATAACATCTTCATTTTCCTACTGTTCTATAACTCTGCCTTCAAAGAATTACATTACTGTATAGCATGCCTCTCTCTCTCATAATTGGAGAAACTGTGTATCAGTCTATCCTTACAGGGGAGTGTATTTTTTTTAAGTGTAGCAGTATTTTCAATACCGCCTTATAATTATGACTGTAATACTGTGTGCCATAAAAATTTTACAACGATTCATTCATCAGCGTATAGGCTAGGCTACCGTGAAGCAATCATATCGATTACACTAGGTTATCATAAAGCAAACATATTGCTGCTTCATTCTCAATGCATGAACTGTTATAGTTGCAAGCAAATATAAAGTTCTTTTTTCACATTATCTCTTCCTTTTTGATGTCTGCTGTTAGTAATCCATGTCACATCTACAGTGATATAGGGACTGATACACGATTCATATTGTAAACAGACGATGTAAACTTACAGTATCAATAACTAGAGTACAGGACTGTAGATGTGTTCTCCCTTCCCAATGATGTTCTTAATAACATTTTCTTTTCTCTAGCTTACTTTGTTGTAAGACTACAGTATATAATGTAATGGACAAAATATGTGTTACTCGCCTGTTATGTTATGGGTAAGGCTTCCAGTCAGCAGTAGGCTATTAATGGTCAAGGTTTAGGGGAGCCAAAGTGACACCCGGATTTCCAGCCGTGCAGGGGGACCGCGCCCCGAACTCCCATGTTGTTCCAGAGTCGGCGATAATTCTGAAAGTAGAGTTGGTAGGATTTGCTGACGGATTTGATGCTGCTGGATGAGGAGAAGCAGGGATCGAGAATGACTTTCATGCTTTGGCTCGAGCAACTGGACCGAGGGTGGGGGCACTCATTGACAGGGGAAGAATGGGAGAATAATAGGTTTTGGAGTGGTGAAATCCAGAGTTAACTGTAGTCACAGAGTTCTGTGAAGAGGGAGAGCTTGATGAATATCATCATGCCTCTTGAGATTCCTGTTGATGGTTCCATTCTCTTTCTATGATATTCAGTCAACTAAATGATCTTTCCTGTGTAAGGATGAAAAGCCCAGCTTACTGGGCTGGTGAACACACTGAGCTGTTTATGCATGTGGTGGCCCCCCATTGCAGAG
The DNA here is from genome assembly GCA_028646535.1 of Procyon lotor. Taxonomy (NCBI): domain Eukaryota; kingdom Metazoa; phylum Chordata; class Mammalia; order Carnivora; family Procyonidae; genus Procyon; species Procyon lotor. The sequence continues at coordinate 33,444,219 of CM053604.1, forward strand.
AGGTCGCTACTTAACTTTCTCCCAGTCTGAACTTGTATGGTCCACTCTAAGTTGCCTTTTCCAGTTGTGATGGATTTGTTCTAGCCATACTCTTCCTCAGGACCCCTGTTATCGATCAGTTAGGTACTCGTTTGAGATGGATGGCTAGGGTTGGGCAGGGATTCTCTGACTGAGCCCACGGACCCAAACGATGAAGTCTCAGAGAGGGCTGTGCTCCTGATCGTTGGCCTTGTCACAATAGTAGGGGAATAACAATGTGCATGACTCGGAATCAGCAGACTGCTTTATAGATCCGTTGAAGGACTCTACGGATCTATCCCCCCGTGATCTCATCCCTCTCCTGTGCAAGGGTAGCCTCTATCTGGAATACGGTGCTTATCGTTTTCATACATTTATCTTGTTACTACCTATGATACAGCCTCAGATGATAATTGTTTTTCCTTGTTTTTGACTTCACCTAAATGTCACCTGACATATACTTTTGCAGCCTACCATTTTTATTTTCAAAGATTCTATTTATTTATTTGACAGAGAGAGAGAGAGAGAGAGAGAGAGAGATCACAAGCTGGCAGAGAGGCAGGCAGAGAGAGGCGGGGAAGCAGGCTCACTGCTGAGCAGAGAGCCCGATGCAGGGCTCGAGATCAGGGGACCCTGAGATCATGACCTGAGCTGAAGCAGAGGCTTAACTCACTGAGCCACCCAGGTGCCCCACAACCTACCATTTTTAATTTAAAATCACTTTTATAAGATTCATCCATATGGAAATATGCAACCCTAGCTCATTTATTAGGGCTGTGTAGTATTCCATTTTACGTATGTGACACTACTCACTCACCCATTTCCCTGTTTTCCTATTGAAACGATAGCCAGGTTGCTTCTATGTTCTTGCTGTTATAAACAATGTTTGTTGTAAATGCTCACTTTCCAAATAGTCCTCCTAACTTCTAAGCTCAAGCTAGAAGTTCACAGAAGATTTATTATGAGAATACCATCTAGCAAATAGCTCCCTATTTTTATGAATTAAATGTGGGCAAATTCACCAAGAAAATTCCTTTACCGAAATATGAATTTCAGTAGAGAGGTGGAGAAAACTGCCATTGTTGACAGTCATCTTAAATCCCCCTTAAAACTGTTCCTCAGGCACCAGCCGCTGAGGTCTCTGTCGCCATCTGGCCTTTTAGGTTTGGCTACGACAATGAAGGATGGTCCAGTCTAGAAAGATCGGCCCAAGTACTCAATCAAACAGGTAAGTCTTTCACTGGAATTAGTCCCGGGTTTTGAGAAACTACCATTGTTATTTTTATTTTGAACAAGATCATAAATAATAGGAGGAGGGTTTGCTGGGTCATAAACCAATCTCTTAAAAAGGCTTTCCCCGGGTAGGCAGCTGCAGAAGGATTCCGTTTGCCTAACCACATCTGTCTTTGAGAGCGATTAGCTCAGTCGATTCTGAACAGAGCCTCAGACTGAGTATCTGCAGGGAGCTCCCGTCATGCCTTTGCTGAGGGATACTCCTGCTGGTGGCTTCTGTTATTGGGGACCTCCTGTTGGGGATCAGAAAGCAGTTGGGTTAAAAGGCAGAATGGGTCAGAGTCCTGCTCATTTGTGAAGGAATTTGCTCTCAAGAGCCTCAGGGCCAGTTTGTTGTTTTTTTTTTAAAGATTTTATTTATTTGACAGAGAGAAACACAGTGAGAGAGGGAACACAAGCAGAGGGAATGGTAGCGGGAGAAGCAGGCTTCCTGCCGAGCAGGGAGCCCGATGCGGGGCTCGATCCCAGGACTCTGGGATCCTGACCCAAGCCGCCGAAGGCAGACACTTAACGACTGAGCCACCCAGGCACCCCCTAAGGGCTAGTTTTTTAAATTTCTGGGCCCTGGGGTGTTGGTCCTTGTATGAAGCATCCTCTCAGAGATGCGGGTAGTTGGTTCTTAGATCCACTTCAGGGAGCGTGGAGCAAGATACGGAAAGGACTAAACTGTTCTGCTTATTCCCAATGATGACCGCGTCTCCTAAGAAATTGCTGGGGGTCCGTACGGTTCTCACACCACTGAGAGGTTTTCATGGCCCTTCGCCCCGATCATAGGCCCCTGAGGCGCCTCTGGTCAGGATCTGAAAAAACCAGGACCCCTCTGTGCCAATACCACGGAGGTGTTTTCCCAGGAGTAAGATGCGGTTGCATGCCACTCTAGTATTTCTGAGCATCTGTTGGGTATTTGAGAAAGGCATTATGCTTATCTAAGTTGTGGGGAAAGATGTTAGAAATATTTGAAAATTTAGAAATCATGCTTTTATCCTTTCCTGCATTTCTTCAAGGTATCCCAGGTTGTTTTTTTTTAAAGATTTTATTTATTTATTTGACAGAGAGAGTGATCACAAGTAGGCAGAGAGGCAGGCAGGGGGGGGGGGGAAGCAGGCTCCCTGCTGAGCAGAGAGCCCCATGTGGGGCTCGATCCCAGGACCCTGAGATCATGACCTGAGCCAAAGGCAGAGGCTTTAACTCACTGAGCCACCCAGGCACCCCTCCAGGTTTTAATTACATTTGAATATGGAAAAACCTTTATAGCCAGGTTTGATCAGCTTCACTTTCGTGATTCATTAGAAATTACTTTTTTTTTATTATTTAGGAGGAAAGGCAAAGAGTTTAAGAATAAAGTTTTGCTAATTGTTTTTGCGCAGCTGTGGTTACTCACCGTGTGCATTTTTTTTCCCTGAATAGGTGCAGATTTCATAACAATTTTGGAGAGTGATGCCTCTAAGCCTTATATGGGGAACAATGACTTAACCATGTGGTTAGGGGAGAAGCTGGGTTTCTATACTGACTTTGGCCCAAGCACGAGGGATCACACTTGGGGGTGAGTGTACCTTGGGAATGTGGCCTCGAAGACCAGGCGGCATGGGCTTCGAGTGGAACGTTGATGTCATACCTTAGTCCTATGAGTATGTCCAGGGGTGCTTCTGGGGGGGACGAGGAGGTGTAAAACAAACACGAACACACAGAGATAAATAAGAATTTGAGATGGCAGTAAGTGCTAGGTAGAAAAGGAAAGTGACTGGGGAGGTGAGGCTGGGGGATGGTCAGAATGGTCTCTGTGGAGGCCTCGAGATCAGAAGGACCCGGGATCCAGCCTTGGGAAAAGGTGGTAACTGCCTGTTAAGGCCGAGGCAGGATCAGGCATGGTGGGCCCGAATGTGGGGCCTGAGAGGAGCTGGTAAAAAATGAGGTCAAGGGCAGGCCCCTGATCTTAGCCCCAGAGTCCATGCTGAGGACTGAGTGATTCAGTTTTTTTTTTTTTTAAAGATTTTATTTATTTGATAGACACACAGCGAGAGAGGGAACACAAGCAGAGGGAATGGTAGCAGGAGAAGCAGGCTTCCCGCCAAGCAGGGAGCCCGATGCGGGGCTGAAGGCAGAGGCTTAACCACTGAGCCACCCAGGCACCCCTGAGTAATTCAGTTTTGATGGAAAACCATTGCCTGGGTTCTAGATAAGAACCATGGGATCTGATTTGCATTTTAAAAAGCTTGTTCTCACTGCTCCTGAAGGTGGGAGTGTGCGTGCGGGGAAGCGGGTGCTGAGCTCCATGCCCCAGCACAGGCGAGAGGTGACAGCGGGAGCCCTGGGCCTGCAGAGAGGAGAGAGGGGGGCGTGTTCCAGAACCACTCTGAAACAGGGCTGATGAGACCTAGGGATAGTTTAGGTGTCAGGGGCCGGGAAGGGACTGGGGCAACGTCGATGTTTTTTACCTGAATCCCTGGTAGAGATGGATGCTGTTTAGTGGGATGGGACCAACCGGGCAGAGCAGCGGGATTGTGCCAACCTTGAGATGCCTCTGGATTAGTTAAGCGACGCCCAGTAGACAGTTGTGTGCGGCCAAGTGGGCAGGAGCAGCTGGGCACGTATGTTAATTCAGGTAGCGTCACCGTAGAGAGGCTCCAGCCGGAGGGAGTCTGTTGGGGGCCAGAGAGAGCGTGCACGCAGCCGGGGAAGAGAGCTGGCCGAGGTCAGAGCTCTGCTCGTCTTTCCACGTGTGCTTCTTGGCCTTGGAGCCAGGTAGGACATGTTTTTGTATCTTTATCGGACGGTTTGGAACTTCTGCTTTTGTAAGTTGTCACTCTGTGTCCTTGCTGGCAAGACTGTACATTCTCAGATGTGCCAATTGATATTAGAATTGTTTATGCAAATATGTTGCCAGAGTAACAAAGCAAGGAAAATGGATTTTGTGTATTACTAAGTCTGCCTTTTTTGTGTCTCTGTAGCATTTATTAAAACAGAGTTGATGGTGTTGTGCTTAGCGACACAGCGGGACATGCTAAATAGCGGAGATTTATTGCTCTGTCTAGCCGGCTGCGTGTTAGTGCTCTGAACGGCCCTCAGCGGTTTGCCTGAAGTGCGACACATCCCTTTTTAACACCTGGGCTTAGTCCTGTCTCCGTGATGCCATGGGACCAACGGTGATGCGTGTGTTTCTTTTCATTGCAACGCAGGATTATGGTTCTGTCCCGGTATCCGATTGTGAGATCAGAGCATCACCTCCTCCCGTCACCAGAGGGCGAGATCGCACCAGCCATTACACTGACCGTGAACATCTCAGACAAACTTGTGGATTTTGTGGTGACACACTTTGGGAATCATGAGTGCGTTTCCTCGGTCGTTCTAATAGTACCCAAATGCCAAGAAATACGATTCATACATTACTTTGATTTCCATGCACTGACCTTTCTTCTTCTTCTTTTTCCCCTCCCCAAGCATTTTCCTTGCGGTTTTAAGAATGAGGCATAGAAACCTTTGAGATGTGGGCGGTCCTCATTGAGGGTCCACGGCAGCGACGAGGGCCGTGTGAGCCAACAGTGGCTAAGCAGGTGCTGTGCTGGGTGCATTCTCGCACACAGGACCGTTAAAGCCCCATTTTACAAAGACTGTGGGCTGAGAGAGGGTAGATGACTCGTAGGACAGGGTCGTGCAGCGAGGCGTGGGGCACACCCAGCTCAGAGCTGGCTCATACTCGGGACCACATGCTAAACCAGACTACAGAAAAAGGAAATTTCCTTTTTCGACAGGATTATTGCTATTGGGATTTGAGGGTACCAAACGATATTCCCTTTGCCCTCGTGTTTTCACGGTCTGCTAATGGGTGGGCAGGGGAATCTGGCAGGGAGATCAAAGTATCTCTTCATTCTGACCAGCCTATGTGGGCGACATGGCTCACGTGTGCCCACACGGGCCTGCTGATGCATGCCCCCAACAAGACAGGAAACTGACTCCCCCAACGCGGCAGACCTACCAGCAGGGGCAGAGTCTGCCCCGTCAAACTCTCCCCTTGGTAGAGAATATGCCAGAAGCACCCTGTCTGCAAGTCGTCGGGTCCCAAGGAGAAGAGAGAGGAAGGGTTTGAGATAGGCACGCCCGGTTCATTCTGCCAAAGTCGGCTGGTTAGAAGCGTCCTCCCAAAAAGTAAAAGGTGACAGAGAGAGGCCAGGCGCGGTTTTCTAAGCAAGTCCCTCTGTAAGGGGACGTGAGAAATGGGGAATGAGTTTTATCCCCAAAGGATAACATTTACAACCAGTGACTTCATACCGAGTAAATCATGCATAATGCCCACCATATATCAAAAAAGTAAAGATAAAACTATACAATTTATACTCTGCCATGCTAAACATTCCGTGATAGCAATTGAAAATACTAACCTAAAGTGCCATAAAGCAGGGCATATAGGTTCTGTCCACATTAACAAGAGGCCACAGAGCCTTAAAGTGACAGAAGTCAGAATACACCCCTCTATTAGAAGTTTCACCTCAACAAAATGAACGTGTCTGCTCCCCTTATTTTCTGGTTCTCTCCTAGCATCATGCGGAACTGTGAAGGCACACTTGAATATCTTCTGCACCAAGTCAGGCCTTAGTAACAAACCAACCATCCAGATGTAATAATGGCAACCATTTGCTCACCGGACGCTTGCTTGTCTCTTTACAAATAAGAAGGCTGTTTAGAGGACAGATGACGCTTACTGATAGTCCACATTGCTTTAAAAAGCTGTTTGAAGAAATGCCTCTGTTTCTCTCAATAATTTTCATGTCGCTAGTACAGGCATTCAAAAACCATTCTACTGACCTTGCATTGCACTGGGTTTGGCTTTTAAAAAAATAGGCATTTTTGTGTTTCAAGTTGCAAGGTCTTCACCTAAGAAATGGCTGAATATAACCCTTCTCATTTTTCCTTTGCTTTCTCCCCCACCTCCCCGCCCCCGGCCCCGTTTAGCTCCTTCCAACCTCCAAAATGTAAAGAATAGGCTTGAACGAGAAGAGAAGAGAAAAGAGAGCCCTCAGAATGTGCTTGGAAAAGAGGAGGGAGGGGTTACCTTTTCTAACTTCCTGTCAACCGCATATTTAAGCTCTCTAATCAACACCACACCTTTCACATGTTCTTACTATTGACTTAATAATGCATGCACACAGATACACATGCGTGCGTGCAGATGTGCATACCCATGTGCACACGTGCGTGCACACACACACACACATACGGTGACAACGGCAGCAACAATGCTAGCTAACACTTGCTGAGGAGCGGTAACTCTACAGAGGGGAGCAGTGTATTTGAGGGGCTAGAAGCACGGGATTCCAGACCGTGGAATCAGACCGTCTGGTCTGAATCCTAACTGAAGGTGTATCCCTCACCAGGTCATTTAATTGCCTCGGGCCTCCACTGTCTCATTGGTAAACCTACTGATGTCATAGGGTTCTTGTGAGAATTAAATGAGATATAATCTCCTGCAAAGTACATGGATACAGTAAGTGCTCAGTTCACCCCGGCCGTTGTGATCAAACCAAATCAGAGAACTCTAAATGTCAGGCCTGTCGGGCAGCGTAAAAAAGAACTGCCTCATCGAACACAGGGCAGGCATCTGCCGTGTTCCAGGCACAGAGCCAGGTGTGGTCTTTGCCCTGGGAGCCGCTGCTCTGTTGATGCCCCGTCCGTGAGCGCTGTAGCCCCCCCAATGGGTGACGTGAAGACGGTCATCCTTGGAATAATTTGAGAAGCCGTCATTACATGTTACCATTTGCCTTTGTTTTCTACAATACTAGATAAAAAAAATCACTAGCGTGAATAAATATTGAGAGATTTCATTTTCTAGTGATTAGGGCATACAAATAGGAAGTCATATGAGGAGTGAATCATGGGATGCTTATGCATGTTTACTAGCCAATTCAACAAGATTTTTAAAATTACTGACACACAAACACCTCTTTACCATCAGTAGATAGGAAATAGCAGCATTCCTCAGAAGCATTTAGGTGTACGCTGCAACTAAAATTAATGTTTTTTTCTGCAGTTAGCTGAGCCACCAGGTAATCACCACTATTTTTTTCTTATAACACCATAAATATACAAAGAAGAAAGGGTGCAGAACTTGTAGTCTATAGTTATCATTTTGGTGGTGGTGTAAGAGAACCTCAGTGAGTTCTAGTCCTCTTGTTTCTGAATTGGATAAAATTATTTTTTCCAGCCCACATGATAGGGTCATTGGGCTGATCAAACACTAACAGGTAAGGAAACATAAAGTGTATTCTCTCTCCTACTCCCTCCCCCTCTCCATCATCCCCCCTTCCTTCTTTCCTCTCCTTTTTTATACTCATACAGATACTATTTTCTAAAAATATTTATTTAAGTAATCTCTATACCCAACCTGGGGCTCAAACTCATGACCCCGAGATCAAGAGTCACGTGTTCCTCCAGCTGGACCAGCCAGACACCCCTGCATACTGTTTATTTATATTATCATCACTGGATGAAATTTATCTCTTGAGAAAATGTGAAACCAAGTTCATAGACTTTTTTCCAATAATATATTACCAAAATATATTTGCATGAAAACACTCTCTGTGGTACAGTGACCTTGGAATTCCCTTGACCAGATTTGAATCCCAGTTGTGTGTTCCAGAAGGAACAGAATTCGCTGCAGACCTAGTTAAGGAACGATTGACCAAGACGTCAGAAGGGTCAAAAGAACAGATAAGAGATACTTAGTGATAGCAGTCGGGAAGAGGGACCACAAAGCATAAAGGGTGCAGCTCCTGGTGAAGAAATACCCAAACCTCTCTCTCCTCCACCTTTTTATCTCCGGCTGGTGCCTCCAAATGGCCAAACCTAATTGGATATCGGCAGAAAAGGAGAGCCCAGGAGATGAACTCTGCGTGGGTGAGCCTCTCAGGGCACAGAGAAGGGCTGAGGACAGATCGGGACAGGGAAGTTAAAAAATAACCATAGGCATGGTCCTTAGCCTCATTTAAAAATAGAGCTAATGCCTGCCTCTCAGTTATTGTGAATATTCAGTATCAAAGATGCTTAACAAATGGTCATTCTTTTACTCTTCTATTTCTTGAGACATCTTTTAATAGTACTCAGCTGTCTGTACATTCTTATCTAGGCTTAATTCTGCCTTCAGATCCTACCTCAGTGGGGTTTCTCTGATCTCAGTTCTTGGTCATCTCTATCTGCCTTTGTCATGGTTTATTTTTTTGTTGTTGTTTTTTAGTGTTTTTGTTTTTGTGTTTTGTGGTTTTTTCCTTTTTTTTTTTTTTTAATGCTTAAGTCATTATTAGCCACCTGTCTCTATAATTACCTAGGTGGGTTCTACTGCCTATTTGCCCTTGGATCCATTCCTGGCTTGTCTCCCTCTTGCCTAAACATTGCAGGGAACCACATTTCCCAGAGTCTGTTGCTTTTTGCTTCCTGGACAGGTTTAGCCCATGGAAGGCACTGGTGCAAGGCTGGAGGGCTGGAGGAGGACAGAACACAAGGAGTTTCTCGTGATCTCTCTCTCTCTTTTTTTCCCTCTTTCTTCTTTCTCTGCTGTCTCTGGAAGCAGCCAAGTCTCTCCTGTGGCTCTAACTGCTCCTCAGGTGGCCCCAGCAACATCTCCCACCAGTCAGGGCCGGCCCGCACACTCTGGACATATCATCTTCTCTTGTCCCTCCAGCCCGACAAGTGGCCCTGGCTTCTCATTGTTGCTAAACTCTGGTTGCCTCACCGATTCCTGGTTTGCTTCCCATCACGTAGGTCACCAATTTCCTATATTAAATTCCACCTGTTTGAAACACCTAGAGTGGCTTCGGTTTTCCCGGCTGGATAATGTCAGATATGATATCCCTACTTTTCCCCAGGCAGACTGACTGTAGGCCCCCAAAAGCATAAGGTACCTACCTAATTATCTCAGTGACACGTCTACAGCGCTGAGCCTAACAGGCATCATGTGTAGCCAGCATTTGACCAGGAGAGCCAAGGAGGCTTTTAAAAAGTGTCCAGTTGATGGAGCTGAGTGGGTTCCATAACTCTGAGAACGTTAGGATTTTCCCTCTTACCAGCACTTCTGGCCCTTTTAAAATTGTATTTTATTATTATTTTCTGCCTACTAGTCTTGCGCTATAATACTGGTGATCAGGTCTCAGATTACTGACGCAGTTTCTTCTGAGGAAAAACTGAGCAAATGCTGTTTTTGAATAGATACTTCAATCAACTTGACTTCAACTGATTTGTGGGGAAAGATTATGTTCTTCGTCCGGAGTCTGTCAGCCTGCCCGGCCAAGACCGAACAAGACCGTGCCTCCGTCTCGTTCATTTGCATGGTGTTAAGTCAATTATCCAAGCAGGAATTACTTGGGGTTTGCGTACTGTGGGAAGATATTCTTTGGGAACTTACACACCTAGTACTTTTCAAGAATTGTCTTGCGAATACAATAAAGAAGTACCTTTTTGCATTGTAGAGATGACCTTGACAGGAAACTTCAGGCAATTGCTGTTTCAAAACTACTGAAAAGGAGCTCGGATCGAGTGATATTCCTGGGCTATATCACTTCAGCGCCTGGTTCCAGAGATTATAGACAGCTCACTGAACACGGCGATGTCAAGGTAACATAATCTTAATAGGATTTCCGATTTCTTCGGTAAAATGTTTCTTCTTCCTGTTAAAAAAAAAAAACAAAAACCAAACCCAGTGCAACAATTTAATAGGTATTTTGTTTATATACTGCTGCACAGAAAACCAAGAGACACACTGGCCTTAAACAACAGCAGTTGTCAACAGCTCCTGGATTTACAGTTTGGACGGGGCCGGGAGGGGATAGCTTCTTCTCTGCACCCCACAGCGGGGCAGCTCAGCTGGGAACTGGAGGGTCCACTTTGCAGATGCCTCCCAGATCGCAAGTTGGTGCTGGCTGTTGGGGTTCCTGGTTTCTCTCCATGGGCTGACTTGGGCTTCCTCCCTGCAGGAGGCTGGGTTCTCAGAGTGTGTCCCACCGAAAGCCAGGAAAAAGTTCCCTTGCCTGGTATGAGCCAGCCTTGTGAGTTACACAGTGTGACCTCTGCTACCGTGTGACGCCTGCACACATTCAAGTGGGAGAAATGGAAATCCCAGCTCTCCGTGGGAGGAGCATCGGAGTCACATTATAAGAATGCCATATGGAAAGTGGGTTATTGTAGCCATGTTTAGGAAATACAATCTGCTACTGTATGCAACTTAATTGTGAGGCTGAGAGTAAAAGATAGAATGAAATATAGAGAGGCGGGCTGACCAGCCATATAGGGCTTCACTAATGGAATCAATCCTTACTTGTTGGGGGTCCAAAACCTCAGTTTGTCAGTGTCCCCAGATACGATCATGCTCCGGGGAACTGACACACAAATCGAATCCTTGAGACATAAGTGCACTGGATGCTAAATGCATTAACCAATAATGAGAAAAAGAATTGTAATATTTCATTAAGCCCTGTGTAGATTTCTTGGTCCTTTGCCTTTTGCTTTTGACTTCATGTCTTGAGATATTTTCAGAGAAAAAGGCTTACCCATTTTACCAAGTGCTTGGAAAGACAGATGAAAAGGAGCATGGTGTGACGAGGGTTTCCACTGTGGCTTACACAGGAGAGCAGTGTATTTCTTTATGTAAAAGTCTGGGCAGGTGCCCTAGTATTGGTGCCCTCCATAGTGTCAGGAATGTGCCCCTTCTGTCCTGTGGCTTCGCTTTACAGAGCCTCCATCCCCAGGTTCACCTCGTGGTTCTCCATGGCAGCATCCACATTCTAGTGAGCAAGACAGAGGAGGGGATAAAGACGGGGCCAAGAGCATATGCAAGTCATCTCTAAAGGCAAATGCCAGGAAACCAGCCTCCAACACGTGCACTTAGCTTTCTTGGACTGGCATTTAGTCACATGGCCAAACCTGGATGTATAGAAGGTCACTATGAACTCTTGACACACATGCAGCTAAAAGTACTACAACTTGGGGAGGAAGGCAGTTGGGTCCCTGGGAGAGGAGTGACTCTTGGTGACAGTGGATGAAGCGGGAATTGAAGTCAGGATGGACTCCTGATTTGGGCTTCTGTCAGAGGGTTTATGATGGGTGGAGTTATTAAAGAGAACACTGAAGGAAGAAGGGCTTTGCCAAGATGACCGTGAGTTCAGCTCTAGGCTGAGTGGAGGCGCCCGTGGGGTATTGATGGAGATGTCCAGCAGGCAGCTGGGTATACAGATTTGGACTCGAGGCGGGCAGTCAGGACTAGAAATAGAGATTAGGCTGCTGTCACCGAATACGGGATCATGGGAACCATGGAAGTGGATGGCATGGTTACGCAGTCAGAGAAGTGCGAAAGGAGGGTCAGAGAAAACCCCTGGTAAGGCTGCATTTAATGTGGCTGTCGTGGGGGTGTTGGGGAGGGAAGACAAGGGGAATTACCCGAGAGGAGAGACTAAGGAGAGGTCAGCAGAATAAAAGGAGAATGTATCAGTTACCGAGTGCTGTGTAACAAACCACCTCAAACCCTAGTGGCTTGGAAACAACAACGGGTTAAGATTCCCTTGAGTCCGTGGGTTGCATGGTGGTTTTCCCTCTTTGCCTGGGTTCATTCGTGCAGTCAGCTGGGGGCAGGGGCTGGTGGGGGTCCAAGACGGCCCGGTTCACATGTCTGGGCTTTGGTGCTGGTTGTTGGCTCGGCCTCTCTCGCCATTGGCCTTACTAGCCCCACTGGGGCTGCATTTACCAGCTGTGTGACCTGGGGGCAAGTTATTGAAAGTGTCCAGGCCTCAGTGGCTGCACCTGTGAAGTGGTGATAGTCACATCTGTTGCATCATGGGGTGGTTATGAGGACGAAATAGAAGATAATGTCTGCAGAGCCCTCAGTCTTGTACGCATGAGGCACTTGGTGAGTGGTAGCTGTGTGTGTATTATGTGCATTTGGCCATATGCAGAAAATCAGATAAGATAACTGTGTAAGTACGTGGTCTTCTAAAGTCCAAGAGAATGTTAGACAACACATTTGGCAAGTCGAAGGGAAAAAATGCACCCTAGTAAGAGAAGGAATTCTTACACTGTGTGTGTGTAAGGGATGTGGATGGCATTAAGGAAGAGGGATTTTATTTGATTTCTATTTAATCCTCTGTTGGTTACCACTATCTTGGTCAGAAGCTGTGTCAAGACTTGAGGTGGATTCTTCTATAGCTTTTTCTGTTAGGAAGTCTATTAAGGCAGAGAGGAGTTTTAATCATAGACGCTCGGATGAACAGATTCTTCTCTTTAAGACATGAGTATTTGAATTCTGCAGCCTCCAAATTTGAGAGCATCTTTTAAAAGTCTAGTAAAAACGTGACAGTTAAACATATTCATTGCTTATTATTTCCTGTATATACAGCGGGATGACTAAATTTTTTTCTTTCCAAGGCAAACCAGATAGTTCTCTTTCAATTTATTTGCTTTTTTCATCCTTAAAATTTTAAAATTCAATTTAAAAAATGTAGTGTCATTTTTCCACATGTGCCAAGGCATGTCCATGTGTGTAAGAGCGTGTGACACGTAAGTCCTAGTAGAGAATGACAAGCATCCATGTGTTCGCCACTAAGCGTATGAAAATATTAAGGAAGAGGTAATAGCGGTTTAATGATTTAAATACCTGTTTTAGGTTAAATTTTAATGGTAAAATTGAGAAAAGATCAAGAGTCAGGTCTATTTTTCATTTATAGGATTCTTTAAAAAGAAGAGGATGGAACTTTCTTCAGTGTAAAAGCTCTGTATTTAGAGTTTTCCCAGCACGTTACAGAAAAAGAATATGTTCTGCTTCTCTGATGAAAAATAACACTGGTCTTCAGCTTTCAACATCAAAAAGACTCATGATTACTTCCCAAATGTGTTTATTTCCAATGATTCAATTTAACAAACTCAGATTGAGCTCCTGCCGAATGCCAGGCTTCATGCTAAGTACCAGGGAGCCAGCGTGATTAAGAGGGCCTCTGCTGGGGAAGGGTAGGCTGGAGACCTAGAAATAACCATGCAGAAGGGTCTAGCGGGTGTGTACAGAGCACTGCACGACCGAGGAGGGTGCAGTCAATTCTGCTCGGCGTCAAAGACCTGGAAAGCCAGCGGGAGCCAGCCCCCTGTGCTGCCGGTCGCCGGCCCACCCCTCTCTGCAGCCCATCTTCACCTCTGTACCCCCTGCATCCAGTACGGGGCCTAGATGGGGCCCCAGGAGGTGCTCCAGAAATATCTGTAGAATGAATAAATAATTGGGACCTTAACATATCATTAGGAGTGAGGCAGAGAAAACTGTGTGCACAAAATGCGTATTTATTACTGTCGTTCACACATTTTCTTGGCAATTCAGAATAGGGCATTGTTTTTTTTTTTATGCTTTAAACATTCTCTCCTCTGTTCTTTATTTAGGATATTGACAGCACAGATCAAGACAGATGGTGTGAATATATTATGTACCGAGGGCTGATCAGGTGAGCAGAGGTTTTGGGTTATTCCTGTTTTAGTATCTACTATTACTGTGATCTTTTGGGTCTCTCCTGGAAGGAAGAACTTTATAGAAGCAATTAATTTTGTTACTTTTTAGAAACATTGGCTGGTTACACAGTTGAACATTTTTTTTTCAAGGCATGGCCTAATGATTTAAGAAAGACTAAATGGTAGAGTAAATTAAGCTTAATTATGTAAAAAGGATATTGTGTAAGTTATTAAGCATGATAAGCATATAACTGTCAACACATGTTAGGAAGGGCACCAGTCTGGACTGGAGGGTGCGGTGGAAACATAGATCTTGGAGGTAGAAAGCCGTGGGCTGAATTCCAGCTTTGCCAAGTTCTAATCATGTAATTTTGGGTAGGTTAACTCACTTGTTGGAATCACTCCTATATTGTGGTGAGATCTATAGGTAAATTATATTTTACAAAAAATCCCTGATATAAAAAAGTGATTAATATCCATATAATGTATATATTTATTAGTGTGTGAATTTATATAGCATGAATATCTATATATCCATATGTAGATATATATATATTCTCATTCCAAAATAATGCATCTAAAGGATCTTAAAATTTAAATATGTAACTGTGTAAATCTGTTTTGTAGGCCCCATTTCCTAAAATAAAGCTAAAGCAGTTCAATACCCAAAAAAGGACCAACCATTTTCAATCATTCATTCATTCAACAAGTATTTATTAAATACCTACTATTATGTGCCAGACATTGTTCTAAACAGTGGGGATCTAGCAGGACCGAAACACAATCTTTGCCTACCACGGAGCTTACATTCCAGTGGAAGGAGATAGCAAATAAGCACAGAAGAAAGAAGATGACAGGTAGTGATGGATGAGGCCAGGGAGGAAGGATGGGGATGGGAAGTGTGGGCGTGGCTGTGCTACGATCCAGAGGATGGGCAGCGGCCTGAGAGAGATGAGCACCGGCACGTGCACCTACCCGGGGAAGAGCATGGCCCACAAGGGAAAGAACAAGTCCAGAGGTCAGAGTGGCGCACGCCTGGTATTTGTCGGTAACAGTGGGGAGGCCGGCGTGGCCGGAGTGGAGTCCGATGGGAACGAGGGGACGTGTGAGAGCTAAGTGGGGACGGACCATGCAGACAGTGGGTTGAGTCACAGGTCCCTCCACTTACAGCGTTCTTCAGTGACACGCTGGAGACGGTCCCTGAAACTCATGGCCCTCCTGTGAGCACACAGTCTTTGGGGGGGGTCTTTGGGGGATACCTGGGGCCTCTAACTACCCTCCTGGGGACAGTGCTGGGAACTCTGGTGTGGGCTTCCTGGATGGGGCCTTTCTGGGCCTTAGTCCCTTCTCCACACAGACCAGGTCAGCACCCGGAGGTGTCTTGGCGTTGGCTACCTGAAGTTAGGGGTTGATGCTGAACTGATCACCCCCGAGTAGCCCTATATTGCAAGACCTGTGGTCTCCAATTATGAAAGAACACGGCTGGCTTCTAGGGATGAGACGGTATCACAGGATCTACCTCCCCCTCATTGGAGATGCCGCTTGTTCAGTTATGATTGCTAGTCTAGTGAACGCACGCTGTGGTGCTCGACTCTTCTTTACCTTACTCGTCATTTAACAAGCATTGGTGGAGCACGATGTACGCCAGGCATCAGGGGTATAAGCAGCAAACAAAGCAGCTGGATCCTTGCCCTGGAGGAAGGAAGAAAGTCATAATTCCATGGTGTCACAGTTTAGGAGGTGGTGAGCATGGTGGGAACAGCTGAGCAAGGGAAAGAGCATCCAGAGTATGGAGGTGGGGTGCCATTGTTAATGGGGGTGAGGTGGGTCTCACTGAGAAGGTGACGTTGGAGCTGAGATTTGAAGGAGTGGCTGAGAGAAGACCCTTCAAGGGACTAGCTTGTGCAGGAGTGCAGATGTGTCTGAAGAAAAGTGAGGCCGGGCTGCATGTGTGTAGGGGGAAGGAGGTGGGAGAAGACGTAAGGGGGTGTATATGGGCAGGGAAGGCAGGCAGCAGATCACGTAAGGGTCTGCAGACTCTTACTATGAACTTTGGATAGGACTTAATAAAATGGTGACCCTTATTGGGTCCTGAACCATTCCGTGGGTTTCATATGCTTACTGGGAGGAGACAAGGAGACCCTTGAAATGCCAAGATAGTTCTGGTTACACTAATAATTACACTAATAAACTCCAAAAGACCCAGAACATGCCCATGTGGCTGTAGGACGAATAGCTTGACTATTATTTTGGTGTTTCCAAAGGGTTAGGGTGGGAAGGAGAGGGGCGCCTGGGTGGCTCAGTGGGTTAAAGCCTCTGCCTTCAGCTCAGGTCATGATCTCAGGGTCCTGGGATGGAGCCCCCCATCGGACTCTCTGCGGAGCCTGCTTCCCCCCTCTCTCTGCCTGCCTCTCTGCCTGCTTGTGATCTCTCTCTTTCTGTCAAATAAATAAATAAAATCTTAAAAAAAAAAAAAAAGGTGGGAGGGAGATGCTAAAGTGTTGGTTTTGTAAAGTATATGACACCAGACTGAAAATACTGTTTCTGTTTACATTCATATTAAACTGGTTGTTTTAATGTGGATATTAGAATTTCTAGAAAACTGTTTATGTTATATACTGAAGTAGGTATAAAATGAAGCTGTAAATATTGTTAGTTGCCAAGGAATGGCGATATTTATAGTACCAGTGCCCATAATGGCTAATCATTTGGCTCTGTATACTTGTGGCCCAAGACCTCTCCTTGGAAGAGTGGGGTGACAGATTTTTAATATATAAATATTTACATATATATGCTAAATATGGCTGGGTGGCTTACACTATAGAGATTTGTTTTCTCACTGTTCTGGAGAAAGAGAAAGAGTGTGTCTGTGTGCACGTACACTGTATGGTGTCCCTTCTTTAAAAAATTTTTTTTTAAATTTAAATTAGTTGGGGCACCTGGGTGGCTCAGTCATTAAGCATCTGCCTTTGGCTCAGGTCAGGATCCCAGGGTCCTGGGATCGAGTCCTGCATCAGGCTCCCTGCTTGGTGGGAAGCCTGCTTCTCCCTCTCCCGCTCCCCTTGCTTGTGTTCCCTCTCTCGCTGTCTCTCTCTCTGTCAAATAAATAAATAAAATATTTTTAAAAATTCAATTAGCTAACATATAATGTATTATTAGGTTTAGAGGAAGAGGTCAGCGATTCATCAGTCTGATATAATACCCAGTGCTCATTATATCACATGCCCTCCTTAATGTCCATCACCCAGTTACCCCATCCCCCTACCCCCTCCAACAACCCTCAGTTTGTTTCCTATGATTAAGAGTCTCTTATGGTTTTTCTCCCTCTCTGATTTCATCTTGTTTCATTTTCCCCCCCTCTTATGATCCTCTATTTTGTTTCTTAAATTCATAATTTCACAAATTCATCATTTCAAAAATTCATAAATTCACTGACCACGCATCAGTGAGGTCATATGATAATGGTCTTTCTCTGATTGACTTATTTTGCTTAGCATAATACCCATTAGTTCCATCCATGTCATTTCTTTTTTTTTTTTTTTTGATGATGGCTGAGTAGTATTCCATTGTGTATATATATCATCTCTTTATCCATTTATCTGTTGATGGACATCTGGGCTCTTTCCATAGTTTGGCTACTGTGGACATTGCTGCTGTAAACATTAGGGTGCACGTGCCCCTTCAGATGACTACCTTTGTATCTTTGGGGGTAAATATCCAGTAGTGCAATTGCTGGGTCATAGGGTAACTCTATTTTCAACTTTTTGAGAAACCTCCATACTGTTTTCCAGAGTGGCTGTAGTATTGAATAAGCGTCCCACCCCTATGACCTCATTTAACTTAATTACTTCCTTGGAGGCCCCATCTCCAAATATGGCTACATTGGGGGCTAGAGCTTGACATATGAATTTGGGGGATGATACAGTTTATAACAGATGGAAAGGTAGTAGAGCTAGAACAAAAAAAAAATTCCAAAATTTATATGGAACCACAAACACCCCAAATAGCCAAAGCAATCTTGAAAAAGAGAAGCAAAGTGGGTGGCATCACAATTCTGGACTTCAAGTTCTATTACAAAGCTCTAGTCATCAAGACAGTATGGTACCAGCATAAAAACAGACACATAGATCAATGGAACAGAATAGAGAGCCCAGAAATGGACCCTCAACTCTGTGGTCAACTAATATTTGACAAAGCAGGACAGAATATCCTGGAAAAAGACAGTCTTTTCAACAAATGGGGGTGGGAAAACTGGACAGCCACATGCAAAAGAATGAAATTAGATCACTTTCTTTCACCAAACACAAAAATAAATTCAAAATGGATGAAAGATCTAAATGTGAGACAGGAAACCATGAAAATCCTAGAGGAGAACATAGGTAGTAACTGCTTTGAGATCGGCTGTACGAACTTCTTTCTAGATAAGTATCTTGAGGCAAGGGAAATAAAAGCAAAAATACACTATTGGGACTACATCAAAATAAAAAGCTCCTGCACAGTAAAGGAAACAATCAGCAAAACCAAAAGGCAACCTACAGAATGGGAGAAGATATAGAAGATATTTGCAAATGACATACCTGACAAAGGGTTAGTATCCAAAATTTATAAAACTCAACACCTTAAAAATGAATACTCCAACTAAAAATGGGCAGAAGAAATGAACAGACATTTCTCCAAAGAAGACATCCAGATGGCCCAAAGATACACAAAAAGTTGTTTAATATAAGTCATCAACAGGGAAATGCAAATCAAAACTATAATGAGATCACCTCATACCTACAGAATAGCTAAAATCAAAAACAAAAGAATAACAAGTGTTGACAAGGATATGGATAAAAAGGAACCCTCTTGCAACCTTGGTGGGAATGCAAACTGATGCAGCCACTGTGGAAAACAATATGGAGGTTCCTCAAAAAGTTAAAAACAGAATTACCATATAATCCAGGAATCGTACCACTGGGTATCTACCCCCCAAAAATGCAGAAACACTAATTCAGAGGGATAGATGCACCCCTGTGTTTATAGCAGCATTATTTACAATAGCCAAATTATGGAATTGGCCCAACTGTCCATCAATAGATGAATGGATAAAGAAGAAGTGGTGTATATATACAGTGGAATATTATTCGGCCATCAGAAGAATGAAATCTTGCCATTTGCAATGTCATGGACAGAGCTAGAGATTATAATGCTAAGCAAAGTCAGTCAGAGAAAGACAAATACTATATGATTTCACTATGTAGAATTTAAGAAACAAAACAAATGAGCAAAGGGGAAAAAAGAGGGAGGCAGACCAAGAAACTCTTGGCTAAACTGCTGGTTACCAGAGGGCAGGTGGGGGATGGTTGAAATAGGTGATGATTAAGGAGAGCACTTGTGATGAGCACTGGGTGATGTATGGAAGTGTTGAATCACTATATTGAAACTAATATTACACTGTATGTCAACCAACTGGAATTTAAAATTAAACCCCAAATTAATGAAGTTGGGGATTATTGTTTTTCAGCTTTTTTTTTTTTTAAGATTTTATTTATTTCAAAGAGAAAGGGAGATTACAAGCAGGCAGAGAGGCAGATGGAGAGGAGGAAGCAGGCTCCCCGCTGAGCAGAGAGCCCGATGCGGGGCTCGATCCCAGGACCCTGAGATCATGACCTGAGCCGAAGGCAGAGGCTTTAACCCACTGAGCCACCCAGGGGCCCCTGTTTTTCAGCTTCTGTCCATAAAACCAATTCTATAAACTTTACCTCAGCCATGTAATTTAATGTCGTGCATTTCATGAGTGCTTAGTAAGTACTTACTGAACAATAAGAGATCCCTCGTTTTAGTAGACCATTTAGATTGGTTCCTTATCTTCAAGGACTTTTAGAAGGACCTGGAAGGCAGCGTCTATGAAATGAGTTAGAACTTTGATCTTAGAGATTTGATAAATAACAAAAGTCAGATTTACTAGAGACAGTGACCTAGAATTACAGGGATTCAGATTTGGGAGCTGAGCTCAGACAAATCGCTCAGCCTGTCAGACACCTGTCCCCCATTCTGATGCTGTCGCAGCCCTCCTCTTTTCCCTTCATGGTGGGCAGACCTGCTGCCTCCACGTACCCCAGTTCTGTCTCTAGTTTGTATGTAGTTACAGGTTTTGTTTGGAATCTTTCTCCTACTACTCGTCTGGCTCAAGCCCCCACCGCCGGTCACCTGCACCATTGCCGAGGCCTCCTAACTGGTCTCCCTTCTTACACTCTTTCCCTGGAGTCTGTTCTCTGCACAGCCGCCATTGCATTTCTGCACAGAACCGCTGGGATTTCTGTCTCACTGTGCCAAGAATGTCGGAAGTCCTTCGAGGGGTCTGCACGGAAAGCTCTGCATCGTCCTCCATCCCTGACATGCGTGCAAACTCGTCTCCTCCTGTGTTCGCCCTCATGCACTCCACTCCCGTCACCGGCCCTCAGAAGAGTCAAGCACGTTCTCCTCCGGGACGTTTGCATTTGCTGTTCCCTTTCCTTAGAGCACCCTTCCGCCAGCATCTGTGGGTCGCTTCTTTACTCCGTTCAGTCTTTTGCTCCACTGTCACTTTGTGAGAGTGCTCTGCTCCGACCATGTCCTATAAACTGGCAACCTCTGCCACTTAGCGTTCCCTGTCCTCTCTACTCTTATTCCTCCGGGGCCCTTAGTTACTTTTCACCACCTGATAGATTTTATACGTACACACAAACTTAATGTGTTCTCCCCAACTAGACCGAAAGCTCTATGAGGGCAAGGGTTTTGTTTTGTTCACGGTTTATCCTCGCTGTCTAGAACAATGCCTGCGTGTCGTAGAGACTTGATAATATACATTGCTATATAGAAACTTGGTAATATATATATTATATATATATTTGATCACTGAATAAGTGAATGAATGACGCGGATAGGTTTTGTTTTTGTTTTTGTTTTCGTTTTTGAAGAGGCAAAATATAAATAAAATAAAATGAATTCTTGGTTGCCCATGGTTCCCCTGTTTTTCCATCTGGGCCTCTCTGTAACTATTTGGATAACATCTATAAAATGCTCTGATTTCCCAGAGAACTGAAAGCTCTAAGCAAAAACAGGACATGCAGTTTTTTTTCAGACAAACAAAATCTTTCATTTTAGACTTGTAAATGTGGAGGAAATTAGGTGGTATTTGAATTATTAAAGGTAAGAAAGCATTTAGGCATCCCCTCCTGTCATTCCGGAGAACTCTTGTTCCTGATGCAGAACATAATTGTGTGATAGGTGATCCGTCGAGACCAGAATATTCATGAGTGTGTGTTCAGTTGATTAAATCTGCGTGCATGTTCCTTATTCATTTTTATAATAAGAGCAATATTTAGATAAACATTGGGGGTAATAAATCTAGCTAATTCTAGCGATGTACCGAGTAGAGTTATACTTGGGAAATTGGCCTAATGATGCAGGTGATATCTAGATCTCATCAGATTTCTTTACGGTGATAAAACCTTTACAAACTGTTTCTATTTCTGCGACAGGCTGGGTTATGCAAGAATCTCCCGTGCTGAACTGAGTGACTCTGAAATTCAGATGGCCAAATTCAGGATCCCTGATGACCCCATTAATTATAGAGACAACCAGAAAGTAGTCACAGACCAGAGGGAAGTTGCAGAGGAAATTCGTTTCAATCCTAGGTGAGTGCAGTCCCTCCTGAGACACCGCATCCCGTCTATAGGCCTAAATATATCATCCTGCTATGAGTTCCAGATATGGTTCTAGAGGTTTGTTCAGGGAAGGCTGCTCACAGCCAAAATGATAAGATCCTGCCTGAGTTGAAGTTACTTTCCGGGTCCCTGCTTTCTGGGATGGTGTAACAGGTTACGGTCCCAGGGTCAGGCGGAAAAGATCACACTGGTATCATCTTCGTCACCATCAACACTGCTGTGATGGCAAATATTTGAGGGTTCGGCGTCCCGGACCCTGGTCTGGGTGTTTTTGGTGTTCTCTCTGTTAACGGTCATTGGTTGGTATGCACATTGTCCTCATCTTCTAGGTGAGAGGTTCAGGCTGAGGGACGTGAAATAACGTCACTGGGGCTACCTGGCGAGTGAGTGGCCGAGCTCTGAAGCGGGAGGGAAGGCTGTTAGCGAGGCCTGGCCGCCGAGGGTCTCAGCTCTCGCTGCACCTGGCCTCACCTGGAGAGCCCCACCTTGGGGCTTTGAGTCTTAGAAAATCGTTCCCAGTTACGATAATGTGCAATTAGGATGAAGGGTACGTAGAGTGGATAATTCATCTCCACTGCAGAGACTGTAGCATGTGAAATATATTGGATTTTGTTTAGGTCGAAATAGAGGCTATCTGAGAAATCTATCTGCAGCAAATTATGTGCTTTGGAGTAGGTGCTCTTTTTTTCTTCCCATGACTAGGTAATGAGAAGAAATGCCTGCATAAAACCAAGCCCAGAACCTATCATGTATGTCGTTGCTATCTGACATTTCTACTACTTGTACCAGCTTACCGCTGTAGAAGCTTCTGACTTCATTCTATTTGCTCCCCGGGGCCTGGAAGGTGTGGGGGAGGGACGGTGGAATTCATCTGTTTCCTTTTTCTTCCTTGTCTCTCCTCATAACAAGAAAAAGCTGTATCAAAGTGTGGGGAATGAAAACACGAAGAGCTATACCGAGTCCTGATCACTTGTATTACTTTGGTCTCACCCCTTGGTGTGTGATACGCTAGTGAAGAGCACGGGCTCCGAGGCAGGTGACGTGGTTCCAGTCCTCACTCCTGCCAGCAAACAGCTGGGGAACTTTGGGCAACTTGGCTGATCTCTCTAAGCCTTGAATCTCTCACCTGCACCATGGGAAAAACAGTAGAGCTCCCCTCCTAAGGTAATTTGAGGCTTGAACGAAACCCGGAGGTCCTAGAATAGCGCATGGTGATACATGTGACTTTTTCTCCCCATTCCTACATTTGTGCTGCCCGTGTACTCTTGGCACATTTCAATAAAGCTGTTCGGAAGAAAAAAAAGAGGAAGTGCATGGTGAACGCTGAATAGGCAGTAGATACAAGAGCAACAGTAATATTTGTAGAAGTCACAGAAGTGAAATCCAAAGTTTTCTTCCTTTTGTTGATGGAGGTGACTTCTTACATGGAAGCTAGAAAATTTGGGAAGATAAAGGTTCTCCCATTTCCTTATTCTCATACATCAAGAATGTGGTGGGGCGCCTGCGTGGCTCAGTCGGTAAACGTCTGCCTTCGGCTCGCGTCATGGTCCCAGGGTCCTGGGATCGAGCCCCGCATTGGGCTCCCTGCTCAGCAGGAAGCCTGTATCTTCCTCTCCCACTCCCCCTGCTTGCATTCCCTCTCTCTCACGGTCTCTATGTCAAATAAATAAAATCTTAAAAAAAAAAAAGAAGAGTGTGAAGAAGTTCAAATAAAATATTTTTAGCTAATCACAACTGAAGATTGATCCAAGCCACCTGTGAAGGGAGCTAGATCTGCTTTCCCACTCAGTGCAATTCTGAAAATAGCAGAAGCATATATATATATATAAACATTTATCAAATACAAATAGTCAAAGGATACTAAGTTTATCAAAAATCCCATTCCTTAATTCAACAGGTTCTCATTGAGTACTACAAAGTCATTGCCATACTAGGCCTTGTGCTAGATACTGAGGACAAAATGGTGAATAAGGCCAAGTCTTTGTCCCGTGGAGCTTATGTTCTAGTGGGGAGCTAAGCAGTTCAAAAGCTATCACTGGTAATAGTTTTGGATGCATCTTTGCTTCTTATGTGCATATATATATCTATATATCACACAATTATCTCAACTTTATAATTGCATGAAACATGTATGTACGTGTGTGTCTGTATATTCATTCTATTTATTAATCTTATTTTTTCCCCCCAAGTACTGTTTGATAAGCCTCCTTTCATAATAACTTACTCTTCTGAAAACATTTTTTAAATGATTGGATGATATTCTATTATGTGGATATATCAAATATAGCTAACCAAGTTAGTTGTTTTTGCACGTTTATTCTTTCATTATTATAAGAAGTCTTCTGGGGATTCCTTATTATACCTTTGGGCATATCCTTGATTACTTCCCTAGGACTCAGTTCTAGTCAGAGAATAGCAGATCAAAGGTGTTATTTTAATGTTTCTTACTGTTTTGAGATGACAAAAAACCCCAGACCCCTTAACTCCCGTATTCTGGAGGTTATGTGGATATTGTGATTGCTGATGAAGAAAAGGAAGTCAGTGGCTTCATTTACTCAGTCTGAGTTTCCTTTCTAGTGCGTTTTGTATTTCATCATCCCAACCAGAGCTGTATAATTAATTATTCATCATCAAGGTGAGTTGTTCATCTGTAGCACCTAGAGAAGATTTAGAAGTTGAAATTGTGCCAAAGCAGATTACATATGCATTAATGTGACATAAATAACATTTCAGGTTTTCATGATCCCTTCTTCCACAAAATGGTTATTATTCAAATGGAAGACTAGAGAAAAATGCACACTTATCTTCCACCAACGTTATCAGCCAATAATTCTTAAACAGTTGTGCTTTTGGAATGATTTGTAACCATGGAAAGAGGACTTGGAAGGTTAAAAGTGTAGTCTGCCTTTGAATCCTTTTTTTATTTCTGCATTTGCTGTTTTGTAAATTGATCATATCTCTCCTGGTTTTATAATAGATAAGTTAAAACCATAATAGATTATGGTTGAAATTTTATGTAAGAATATACCTTGCTGAATGGCTTTTACATGTCAGTTACATTTTTTTTAGATTTGGATCCTACAAAGAAGGACACCATCATGAGAACAATCATCATTTTCATATGAGTACTCCCAAATACTTTTTATAAACTATTTAAAACAGGATTCATTGCCTGATCAAGCCTAAGGAAAACAAAAATAGAAGAAGAGATGAATGAAAGTGGGAAACTACACACAAAGAACCTCAATTTTGAAAAAAATATGGCATTTATGCAGTGGGAAATTCTATCAATTTATAAAATATACTGCTAAGTAAAAGCATTTCTCCAAATTGTTTTTCTTAAATTTCTGATAAAATATAGAATAGATAAAATACAGAATGTGGGGTAATATAAGAAAGTTTTGCTGCTGATTTATTCTGTTGTTTTGGATGGAATGTTCTGTATATATCCGTTATGTCTGTCTGGTCTAGGGTATCATTCAAAGACACTGTCTCCTTATTGATTTTCTGCCTGGATGATCTATCCACTGATGTAAGTGAGGTGTTAAAGTCCCCTACTATTACTGTATTACCGTCATTTTCTCTCTCTATGCCTGTTAGTATTTGCTTTATGCATTTAGGTACTCCAATATTGGGTGCATAGATATTTATAACTGTTATACTCTATTGTTGGATCGATCCCTTTATCATTATGTAAATGGCCTTCTTTGTCTTTGCTACAGTCTTTGTTTTATCTGATTTTGTCTGTTTTGTTTGATATAAGTATTGCTACTCCTTTTTTTTTTTTTTGCTTCCATTTGCATGGTTAAATGTGTTTCCTTCTCTTCACTTTCAGTCTGTAGTGTCTTTATGTCTGAAGTGAGTCTCTTGTAGGCAGCATACTGTTTCCTTTGCTGTGCAGAAGCTTTTGATCTTGATGAAGTCCCAATAATTCATTTTTGCCTTTGTTTCCCTTGCTTTTGGAGATGTGTTTATCAAGAAGTTGCTGTGGCTGAGGTCGAAGAGGTTGCTGCCTGTGTTCTCTAGATTTTTGATGGATTCCTATCTCACACTGAAGTCTTTCATCCATTTTGAGTCTATTTTTGTGTATGTTGTAAGAAAATGGTCCAGTTTCATTTTTCTACATGTGGCTGTCCAATTTTCCCAACACCATTTGTTGAAGAAACTGTCCCTTTTCCATTGGATATTCTTTCCTGCTTTGTTAAAGAGTAGTTGACCCTAGACTTGAGCGTCCATTTCTGGGCTCTCTATTCTGTTCCATTGATCTAGGTGTCTGTTTTTGTGCCAGTACCACACTGTCTTGATGATTACAGCTTTGTAATAGAGCTTGAAGCCTGGCTTTGTGATGCCACCAGCTTTGCTTTTCTTTTTCAACATTCCTCTGGCTACTCTGGGTCTTTTCTAGTTCCACACAAATTTTAGGATTATTTGTTCCAGCTCTGTGAAAAATGTTGATGGTATTTTGATAGGGATTGTACTGAACGTCTAGGTTGTTCTGGGTAGCATAGGCATTTTAACAATATTTGTTTTTCCAATCCATAAGCATGGAATGTTTTTCCATTTCTTTGTGTCTTCCTCAATTTCTTTCATGAGTGTTCTGTAGTTTTTGGAGTATAGATCCTTTACCTCTTTGGTTAGATTTATTCCTATGTATCTTCCAGTTTTTGATGCAATTTTAAATGGGATTGATTTCTTAGTTTCTCTTTCTTTTGTCTCATTGCTAGTGTATAGAAATGCAACTGATTTCTGTGCATTGATTTTATATCCTGCCATATTGCTGAATTCCTATATGAGTTCTAGCAATTTGAGGGCAGAGTCTTTTGGGTTTCCACATAAAGTATCATGTCATCTGAAAAATGCTCCACATCACTTGGCATCAGGGAACTACAAATCAAAACCACAATGAAATACCACCTCACACCAATCAGAATGGCTAAAATTAGTAAGATAGGAAACAAATGTTGGCAAGGATGTGGAGAAAGGGGAAACCTCTTATACTGTTGGTGGGAATGCCAGTTGGTACAGCCACTCTGGAAAACAGTGTGGCGGTTCCTCAATAAGTTAAAAATAGAGCCACCCTACGACCCAGCAATTGTACTATTGGGTATTTACCCCAAAGATACAAATGTGCTGATCCAAAGTGGCACCTGCACCCCAGTGTTCACAGCAGCAATGTCCACAATAGCCAAACTATGGAAATAGCCCATATGTCCATCAACAGATGAATGGATAAAAAAAGAGGTGGTATATATGCAATGGAATATTACTCAGCCATCAGAAAGGGTGAATACTTACCATTTACATTGACGTGGATGGAACCAGAGGGCATTATGCTGAGTGAAGTAAGTCAAGAGAGAGACAATTATCATATGGGCTCATTCATATGTGGAACATAAGAAACAGGGCAGAGGACCATAGAGGAAGGGAGGGAAAACAAAATGGGAAGTCATCGGAGAGGGAGAAAAACCATCAGAGACTCTTAACTATAGGAAACAAACTGAAGGTTGCTGGAGGGGCATGGTTGGGGGTTAGGGTAATTGGGTGATTAAGGAGGATATATGATGTGATGAGCACTGGGTGTACAAAACTGATAAATTATTGAATACTACATCTGACACTAATGATGTATACTATATATTGGCTAATTGAAATTAAATAAAAAAAATAAAGAAGAATATCTGTTCTTCTCAAACTATTACAAAAATATAGAAGAGGAAGGAAAGTTTCCAAATACATTCTATGAGGCCTGATACCAAAACCAAAGACACAACAAAAAAAGGAAACTATAAGCCAATATCCCTGATGAACAAAGATATAAAATTCTTCAACAAAATACCTGCAAACTGCATTCAACAATACATTAAAAGGATCATTGAAGTGGGATTTATCTCAGGGATGCAAGGATGGTTCAATATGCACAAATCAATCCAACAAAATGAAAGATAAAAATCATATGGTCATCTCAATAGATGCTGAAAAGCATTTGATTAAATTCAACATCCATTTACATAAAAAACTTAAGAACGTGGGTGTAGAGGGAACACACCTCAATATAATAAAAGTCATATATGAAAGATCCACAGCTAACACCAATGATGAAAAACTGAGAGAGCTTTCCCTCTAAGATCAGGAATAAGACAAGGATGTCCACTCTCACTACTTTTATTCAACATACTACTGGAAGTCCTAGCCACAGTAATCAGACCAGAAAGAAAGAAAAATAAGAGGCATCTATATTGGTAAAGAATTAAACTCACTGTTTGCTGATGACATAATACTATACATAGAAAATCCTAAGAACTTCACCCAAAACTACTAGAAGTAATAAATGAATTCGGTAAAGTTGCAGTATACAAAGTTAGTACCCCCAAATCAACAGCATTTCTATATGCTAACGACAAAGTAGCAGAAAGAGAAATTAAGAAAATAGCTCCCTTTACAATTGCACCAAAAAGAATAAAATACCTAGGAATAAACTTAACCTAGGACGTAAAGACCTATATTCTAAAACTTGCATGAAATTGAAGATGACACCAACAAATGGAAAGATATTCCATGCTCATGGATTGGAAGAATTAATAGTTAAAATATCCATACTACCCAAAGCAATCTACAGATTCAATGCAGTCTCTATCAAAATATGAAGAACTACAACGAAGAACTATAACAAACAATCCTAAATTTGTATAGAATCACAAAAGACCCCAAATAGCCAAAGTCATCTTGAGAAAGATGAACAAAACTAGAAGTATCACACTCCCAGATTTTAAGATATACTACAAAGTTGTAGTTATCAAAACAATATGGTATTAGCACAAAAAAAGACTTATATATCAATGGAATAGAATGGAGAGCCCAGAAATAAATATGTGCTTATGTGGCCAATTAATTTACAATAAATGAGACAAGACTATACAATGGGGAAAAGACTGTCTCTTCAATAAATAGTAATGGGGAATAGTGGACACCTACATGCAAGAATGAAAGTGGACCACTTTTTTACACCGCACACAAATAAACTAAAAATGGATTAAAGACCTAAATTTGAGACCCAAAACTGTAAAAGTCCTAGAAGAGAACACAGGCAGTAATTTCTCAGATATCAGATGTAGCAACATTTTCCCAGATATGTATTCTAAGGCAAGAGCAAAAATAAATAATTGGGTCTCCATCAGAGTAAAAAATTTTGGACAGTGAAGGAAACCATCAACTAAACAAAAAGGCAGCCTACTAAATGGGAGAAGATATTTGCAAATGATATATCCAATAACGAGTCAATATCTAAAATATACAAAGAACTTATACAACTCAACACCAAAAAAAAACCCACAAAAAACAATCTGATTAAAAAATGGGCCGAAGCCCTGAATAGACATTTCTCAAAAGAAGAGATCCAGATGGCCCAACAGATATATGAAAAGATGTTTAACATCACTCATCAGTGAGATGCAAATCAAAACCACAATAAGGTATTACCTTATACTTGTCAGAATGGCCAAAATAAAAAGGATAAGAAGTGACAAGTGTTGGTAAAGATGTGTGGAAAAAGGAACCCTTGTGCACTATTGATGGAAATGAAAACTGGTCCAGCCACTCGGGAAAACAGTATGGAGGTTCCTCAAAAAATTAAAATAGAAATACCATATGATCCAACAATTCCACTATTGGGTATTTTCTCAAAAAAAAAAAATGAAAACACTGCATTGAAATTTTAGCATTATTTACAACAACCATGATATGGAAGAAACCTGTGTCCATCAATAGATAAATGGGCAAGGAAGATGGGATATGTATACACACACACACAGAATATTATGCAGCTGTACAAAAGGGTGAGATTGTGCCATTTGGGACTGCATGGATGGAACTAGAAGGTACTGTGCTAAGTGAAGTAAGTCAGACTGAGAAAGACAAATATGACTTCAATCATATATGGAATCTAAAAGAACCCAAAGAAATGAATAAATAAAACAAAAGCAGAACCAGACCTATAAATATAAAGAACAAACTGATGGTTGCCAGCGGGGATGGGGAGGGGGGTTGGGTAAAATAGGTGAAGGGGATGGTGCCTGGGTGGCTCAGTCAGTTGCACATATGCCATCTCAGGTCATGATCCCAGGGTCCTGGGATCGAGTCCTGCATCGGGCTCTCTGCTCCACTGGAACATTGCTTCTGCCTCTGCCCCTCTCTCCAGTTCATGCTCCCTCTCTCTCTCTCTCATTCTCTCAAATAATCTGTAAAAAACAAAAAAACAAACAAACAAAAACTGGTGAAGGGGAGTGGGAGATTCCAGCTATGGAATGAATAAGTCGTGGGAATAAAAGGCATAACACAGGGAATGTAATCAGTGCAATTGCACTAGTGCTCTATGGGGACAGAGGGTCCCCCACACACTTGTGCGCACAGTATAGTGTGTAAACTTGTCACGTCACTATGCTGCACACCTGCAGCTCATGTAACATTGCGTGTCAACAATACTCAAATTAAAAAAAAATTAAAAAATGTCTACAAATGATTTGGCTCCACCTACCTCTCCTTTTGTGAGTGTGGGGTAGACACACTGAGTGACTCCTGATGAAGAGAATACAGTGAAAGCGAGGGCATGTGACTTCCAAGCTTGGGTTGTAAGAGATTGCGGTTCCCGCCTTCACCTCACTCTCCTGGGTCTGAGAGAAGCCAGCTGCCAGTCGTAAGCAGCCCTGAGGGAAAGGTGCTGAGGAACTAAGGCCTCCTGCCAACGGCCAAGTAGGTGAGTCCCCTCAGACGGGGCACCTCCCGCCTCAGCCAAGCTTCAAACTCTTACTTCGGCCCCAGCTGACATCTTGACGGCAGCTCGTGAGAGACCTAAACCCAACCATGTAGCTTGGCTGCTCCTAAATTCTTAACAGACAATAACTGCTGTTTTAAGCCCAATGGACTGGGGAACTTTGAGAACCTGACAACAGCCAACGTATTACTTAATGTCTCTTATAGTTCTGTGCTAGCATGAGGTGGTGGCGGAGGTGTCCCTGAACTGAGAAAAACATTGTCCTTTTCTCTGGGTCCTAACTGCCCATTTGGGGAGACAGAAAGAAACAGAAACAGCCTGAATGGTAACTACTGACTCTTGACCCTCTATTGAGCCAAGTGCTTTGGCAACACCTCCTGACAGCAATTCCCACAAAGTTATGTAACCTAGATGCTAACTGAGGTCCCTTTACTGTCAGCTCTGGATAAGATGGCCCGAATCCTCCTTCCACTTCCTCCCGTAGACAGTGCCCTCCCCAAGATTTCTGTGAGCTGTGAGCTCACAGAAATGTGAGCACGTTTTTATGGTCTCTCTCACTTATTTTCCACTGTCATATTCCAGCTCATAGCTGGTCTCCCTCTTGCATTTCTGACTTGGGTTACGCTATCGTGCAAAGCAGAGAGAGCGTGTTTAATATACCGAGCCAGGGCCTGGCCCTCCGCAGGTGCTCAGGATTTCCCAAAGTTATGGGGAAGCAGATCTAAGCTGGCAGCAAGTGCCACCTCTGCCCTGTGACAAGCAAACATAGAACTTGAGTTTTCCCTTGACTTCCTCAAAACAAAGTAAAAACACTCTCAACCTGAGTTTTAGTGGGTAGCCTATTTGACAATCTTGGAAAGACAGAGAGGAGTTTACATTACAGAAGTCCAAAACACCTTTAAATAGAATAGATATTCCTTTGTCTTACAAATCCTTTGTGCTTTCCACATCATCTAGTTTAGGAATCTCCCTCTTAACCTTCTCTGGTTTCCACATCTCCCCCACATATCTGTTAATTTCTAATGCAGATCAGATTATCTCTTTTTCTTAGTCTCCTTCTTACTCCTCAGGCTCTTAGGACCTACTTACATCTCAAATGGCTTACCCAAGGTGGATAATCCAAGGTGGATAATCCAAGGTGGAAAATCTAAGGTGGATAATGGCTTGGATAATGGCTTATCCGAGGTGGAGATTTCAATCTTCCCCTCTCAGTAAATGACAGAATAAGCAGAAAGTTTGAACAGCACAGTTAAACTTAACCTAACATAGTTGATGTATAAAACAGTGCCCCAAAGCAACTTCAAATTACTCATTCTTTTCAAGTGCACATGGAATCTTTACCCAAATTGATCATGTACTGGGCCAAAGAATCAAAATTCAACAAATGCAAAGCATTGAATTAATACAGAATATGACAATGAAACTAAGCTAGAAACAGATAACAGAAAGATAATGAGAAATCCCTAAATATTGGAAATAGAATAATAAATTTCTAAGTAACCCATGGGTCAAAGAGGAGCTCACAGTGGAAAATATTTTGAATTAAATAGTAAGGAAAATATGGCATATCGAGAGATACAGGTAATTTAAAAAGACCATTGACCCTGTATTGAGCCAAGTGTTTTACCAAAATTATTTCCTGTTAATGAGCATCATCTAATCCATACAGATATAGCTGTATCTGTAGCTATCTATATTTATGCTCTATCTAGGTATCTATCCATCCATCCATCTATCTATCATCTATCATCTTCATCGCCTATTGTTCTGTTCTCTGGAGAACCCAGACTAATACAATATCAAACTGAAAATAATATTAAATGAAAGTAAAATTACAGGCCAATCTCTATCATGGGCATGGATACAAAATTCCTAAACAAAATATTGGCAAACCAAATCCAGCACTGTATAAAGAAATAATATGTTATGACTAAGTTAGGCTTATTCCAGGGAAGCAGTCTCAGTTTAGCATTTGAAAGTCAACCAATAGAATTCTCCACCTCAATAATATATGCAAAGATACACTGAAGAAAGCATTTGATAGAACTTGATACCATTCATTATTTTTTTAAGATTTTATTTATTTGAAAAAGAAAGAGAGAAAATGCGAAAGAGTGAGGAACAGAGGTGGAGAGAGAGGGAGGGGAAAGAATCCCAAACAGTCTCCACACTAAGTGTGGAGTCCCATGTGGGGCTTGATCCCACAACCTTGAGATAATGATCTGAGATGAAGCCAAGAGTTGGATGCCCAACTGACTGAGCCACCAAGGCATCCCCCATTCATTATTTTTTAGAAAACCTCTTAGCAATCTGGGAATAAAAAGAAAACTTAATGAAGTATAAATACAAAATCTTATAGTGAACATGATAACAGTGAACTATTGAATTTTTTTCTTGAAATCAGGCATATTTTTAAAAAAGATTTTATATATTTGAGAGTGAGAGAGAGAGTGAGAGGGAGATCACGAGGGGGGAGGGGAGGGAGAGGCAGGCTCCCCACTGAGCAGGGTGCCGCACGTGGGGCTCAATCCCAGGACCCTGAAATCATGACCTGAGCTGAAGGCAGACACTTAACTGACTGAGCTACACAGGCTCAGTCCCCAGGCATGGCTTTTTTGATGAGATCAATTAATGCCTGCAATGACTACTTCAGTTGTCCTAAAGGTCCTACTCAGGGCAATAGGCTAGAAAAACAAATAAAAAGTGTAAGAATTGGAAAAGAAAAAATAAAATTGTCAATATTTCAGACCACATGATTGTTTATGTAAGAAAACCCATCAGAATCTACAGATAAACTTTTAGAATTACTGTAAGCAGAAATCAAATGAAAAACACCCATGTTAGGAGAAACTGGAAATAAGTCAACACTCAAAAGAACTGCAAAGCCTGCTTCAAGTCATTCTAAGTCTTTGCTCGTTAAAGTATGGAACCGTGGACCATCAGCACTGTATTAGGATTCTCCAGAGAGACAGAACCAATAGGATGGAGTTTAGATAGACAGATATAGGTATAGATATATCAATCTATATAAATGGATTTAATATATGAAATTGGCTCATACAATTACAGAGGCTGAGAAGTCCTATAATCTACCATCTGCAAGCTGGAGACAGAGGAGCTGGTGGTGTAATTCGGTCTGAATCTGAAGGCCTGAACCAGGAAAGCCAATGACACATTACAGTCTGGGGTTTAAGGCCTGAGAACCAGGAGTGCTGAGGGCAGGAGAAGATCTACATCCTAGCTCAAGCAGCCAGGCAGGAAGAAAGAAAGGGTGTCCTCCACCTTTTGTTCTACTCAAGCCCTCACTAGACTGGATGACGTCCACCCACATTGAGGGTATATTGAGTAAATATACTTTACTGAGTCCACAGATCTACATGCTAACCTCATCCAGACATACCCTTGCAGAAATACCCAGAAATGATGTTTAATCTGGGCATCCTTTGGCCTGTCCAGTTGACATGTAAAATTAACCATCACAAGCACTGACATCACGGGGCGGGGGTGCTCGTTAAAAATGTGGACTCTCAAGGTTTGCCCCAGTTCTCCTAAATCAAAATTTTCACTTTAACAAGACCCACAAGTTATGTCAGTTTGAGAAGCCCTGATCTTGGTGGGCCAAAAAAATCTCAAGCCCTGAACTGAGACTGAGGTGACTCTGGATGGCTAAAGCCCTAAAGCTCCTGGCAAAATAAGTAAATAAAATAGGATAAAATAAAATCCAATCATAATCCTCTTGGGAGGGAGCTAATAGATCTCAAATTATTTCTACAAATAATTTGCATACACAATGTCCACTACACAACCAAAGATGACTGAGCACAATAGGAGGTAAGACACCATAAATCATGATCAGCAGAAACAGACATACTGAGCCTTCAGGTATAGGATTTATCAGATACAGACTACAAAAAATTATGCTTATTGTGTTCAAGGATGTGAAAGCCATGCTTGAATATTCTGACAGGAAACAAAACTATAAAAAGTAACATGGCAGGTTTGAAAAAAAGAAAATTCTAGAATTCTCAAAAATACTATACGAAATTAAGAATTCAGTTAAATTTTTTTTTTTAGAAAAGATTTTATTTATGTATTTGAGAGAGAGAGAGAGAGAGAGAGAACACGCAGGGGTATGGGTAGAGGGAGAGGGAGAAAGAATTTCAAGCAGATTCGATGCTAAGCAGGGAGCTCCATGTGAGGCTAGATCTCAGGACCCTGAGATCATGACCTGAAATGAAACCAGGAGTTAGGAGTTAAACTGACTGAGCCACCTAGGTGCTCCTCGGTGAAATGTTTTAATACCAGAAAAGAAAAATAGCAGAAGAATTGGAAGACAGGGAAGAAGAAACTCAGATCCAGAGATAGAAGTCTCCCAGGAAATAGAGATAAGGGGAAAGGGCAAATGCATACATTTTATTTTTGCAAAGACGTTACCTTTTGTCTACATATAAAGAAAAACATTTAATAATCTCTTTACACCGTTATGCTAGTGTTCTTCAAAGTCGTGTGCTCTGTGCAAGTCTAAGGATACACTCTTCACTAGTTTTAACGGAAAATACACAGAGCCCTGGAATTATGTAATCCCCCTTAACCTGATGGTTGTTATTCCAACGAAAGTTTAGTCAGAGGGCCTTTAACCATATGGTCTGGCACATGCTTGTCCTTGCCGAGTCCGGAGGTAAAATAAAAGCCCTGATATTTGGGGTGGGCTGAGGGTGTGGCTGACCACACCTTCTCTGATTGCTGGGTCCTCTAAGCAGACCTGCTGGACTGCCTTGGAGTAGGAGGCTCGGGCCTGTGGTAGATTGGGGGAGGGCAGCCCAAGGGGACTGCTTTGGAGACTTCGAGAAGGTAGCTAAACGCGAAATGATTAATAAGCTGGCAAGCCAGCAAAATACAACATGATCTTAGCTTTCCTTATTTTTAGCAGTTCTGGGGAAATCTACAGATTAGAAATTAAATCAATTCTATGGAAATTTGGGGTTCCTGTTAATAATAGCACCAGAGTTGCTGTTCTACAATTGGCTACAGGATGACTGGGAGTTCTGGGGATCTAGTTCCTCCTCAATTGTAGCTTACTTTGTAGAGAAGGAAGGTGGACAGATTCCTCATGTTTGTACTGCTTCCTGGCAGAGTAAGATACTACATAAACATTTTTTTTTTTTTTTGCCATAACAGAAATTTTCTAACAATATCCCTGTAAACATTTTCTAACATTTCTGGAAGTTTTCCACTTAGATTAGTTTTTTTCCCCTTAAAAAATTTAACTAGCAGGGCACATGGGTGGCTCAGTCATTAAGGTCGGCCTTTGGCTCAGGTCGTGATCCCAGGGTCCCTGCTCCGCAGGAGGCCTGCTTCTCCCGCTACCATTCCCTCTGCTTGTGTTCCCTCTCTCGCTGTGTTTCTCTCTGTCAAATAAATAAAATCTTTAAAAAAAAAATTTAGCTAGCTAGCAATATGGTGACTATGGCTTTGTTTTCTTTCTTTTTTTCCTGATTCCTTTTAAATTTAAGATGAGAATTCACTTGTTTCTTGAGTATGCCTCTAGGGGGACAGGTATTATGGACTGACTGTGTACCCCTCGAAATTCGTATGTTGGAATCCTACTGTCTTATGTGACAGGATTAGGAGGTAGAGCCTTTGAGAGGAAATTAGGTCACAAGCGTGGAGCTGTCATGAATCTGATTAGTGCCCTCGTAAAGAAGAGACTCAAGAGCTTTCTGTCTCTCTCTCTCTGCTTTTCACCATGTGACAATACATGGAGACAATACAAAGGAGAAGACAGCCGTCTACAAACCAGAAAAAGAGCCCTCACCAGATAGTAGATCGGCCAGCCCCTTGATCTTGGACTTCCCCATCTCTAGAATTGTGGGAAATATTTGTTGTTTAACCCACTCAGTCTATGGGTCATTTGTTATAGCAGCCCAAATGGACTGGGAGAACAGGTCTGATAACCCAGTGACTCAACCTGGGGTGGGGGTGGTCAGTAGAGAGAAAGGGAGTCCAGTGGGGGAAAAATGGAAACATCCCGATCTCTGTCCCCACCTTACAGAGGACACACTCATACTGGCTGATGTCTCCTCTATTCCAGAGACCAGGCTCTCCTTTCTTCTCTCTTTGCTCTCCAACCAAATTTTCACTTAGTGGGATCTGGCAAATCAAGAGTTGTAGTCTCTTGGGGCGCCTGGGTGGCTCAGTGGGTTAAAGTCTCTGTCTTTAGCTCAGGTCATGATCACAGGGTCCTGGGATCAAGCCCCACACCAGGCTCTGTGCTCAGCAGGGAGCCTGCTTCCCCCTCTCTCTCTGCCTGCCTCTCTGCCTACTTGTGATCTCTCTCTCAGTCAAATAAATAAATAAATAAATAAATAACTTAAAAAAAAAGAGTTGTAGTCTCTTGCCTACCATTTCTTTTTTGCTTTTTGAATTCCATTACGCTTTTTAGATGATCAGATGGATTCTGGGAACAATGGAAAATTAAAAAAAAAAAAAAAGGAAAAGGGCTTCTCTGCTGTGGAGTGGTGAATTTATCTTACTTTATACAATTGGGTCAGTAGCTGTTTTCATTCCTGTGCATTTGGGAAGTATCTGATTACCCTAGTTACAGCTTCCTGTGAGCTAATGATTCCCTCTCTTACTCCCTTTTCTCACTCTCGGACTTCCCAATCTGCATTACGGAGCTCTGGAAGAGTAAATGCTTTCAGCCCTCATGATGGGAACAGCAAGTAGGAGCAGTAACACAGCTGCTGCTACAGGGGAAAGACATTGAAGAAGACTCTAGAATGGGAAATGGTCAAACACTGGTAAATAACCAGATACCCTTCGTAATCGTAATTTTCCCCCTGTACTCAGTTTTTAGGCAAAAGAGGCGAATCATCAGAGAATATGCCCATTTCAGCGTCCTAGAATTCATCAGCACAGGGATGGAAAGGACTCCGGGGACCAGGCGAATCGGCTCTTGCTCTTCAGGTGAGAAGACAGAACTCAGAGGCACTAGGTGACTGATGGAAGGACACATACAGCTAAATGGTAGAAAAGCTGGAACGGGAACACAGGTTTCTTGACTCCCTGGCCCAGCATCCCACCTTCCTCACGATCCTGCCTCTTATAAAACTTGTTGGGGGAAAGCATTTCCAGGGAATATCATGAAGATCTGATAGATGGTCCAAACCTCTGTGCTACCAAAACTGATGTTCCAAAGTGAACTATGGCCGCCTGACTCACCCATGTCTCGGACACATAGCCGGTGCCTGAGTCCTGGATTCAGCACGCTGCTAGGGCACCGCTGATCCCCCACCCACTGCTCGCCCCTCCGCCCAGGCACTGGGGCAGGGCCCCCATTTCTGGGGCAGGTTTCTTTCCCAGCCACCTCTCTGACCTCATTTGTCTCCTTTGCGCTGTCAGACCCAGAGTCGGCCGCCCTGTGGAAGTTCTACTTCCTCCATCTCGTGAGGTCCCTTGGCCAGAGGGAAGCCATGTGCCCTTGCTGGCTAACTTTGTCGCCAACGGATCGCCCCCGGCTGGCTGGCTGGCTGTTAGAGTTCCTCCCACCTTCTCTTACTCTCCCTCTCTCTTCTGTCCCTCTTAACATCACTCCCACCTGAAGGGGGCAGGGCTTTGCCTCTGCTGGAGGTTCTGAGGGGACAGAGACTCAAGAGCCCTCTTGTGGCTAAGGACATTAGCTCCTTCTACCTACAGCTGGGCTCCCTTTGAGGGTTTACCACTGCCCTTGCTTCCTTTCCAGTGACTTATTTGAAGGATGAGGCCAGTGCTCTTGAAACATTTTGATGTGTACAGCTGTATTGTTTAAAATGTAAACATTGGGGCGCCTGGGTGGCTCAGTCGTTAAGCGTCTGCCTTCGGCCCGGGTCAGATCCCAGCGTCCTGGGATCGAGCCCCGCATCGGGCTCCCTGCTCCGCGGGAAGCCTGCTTCTCCCGCTACCATTCCCTCTGCTTGTGTCCCCTCTCTCGCTGTGTTTCTCGCTGTCAAAATAAATAAAATCTTTAAAAAAAAAATAAAATAAAATAAAATAAAATAAAATGTAAACATTGAGCAATGCAGTGTATACTCTCGATGTATCTATTTATAACCTTACATATATGTTCTCCTATAAATCCATATATCAAATATAAGTAAGGCTTAATTTACCTCCAGTATTTGGGGGTAAAAAGAAATAAACACAGAAGTTGTAATAGTTTCTCCTTGTACTTTCTCCCTCCCCCGCCACTCCCCAGAACGGCTGAGTTAGGCAGTGGATATAGCCACAAATGGGATACGCTGGCATTTAGGAAGAGTAATAATAATTGCTGCCCCTTTTGGAGGACTTCCTGTGTGCCAGGCACGGTACCTAGGCTTTCGTTAAACTGCTCCATGGAATTCTGGCAGGAGCACCACGTGGTTGGCATTATCGATTCTCATTTTATTGTTGAGGAAACGGAGGCTTCAGAGGCTGAGCTCTGCCCGTGGTCACCACTAGCAAGGGGCATGGCAGAATCCAAGCCCGGTCTCTCTGATTTGAACCACGTTTACGTCACTGTACCCTGCTTCTTCCAGGATCGACAGCAGACAGCTGCCGAGTGCTTCCTAGGGTTGGGCTCTGTGCTGAGCCCTGGACAGACAGACGGAAGGTAGCAGACGCTACCTTCAAAAAGCTGTTGCCCTCCTGGGTGGGCTCTGACATCCTGCAGATTCCCTTAGATCTGACTGAAAAGGGCTTGATAAGGTGGAACCTATTTTATGAGGTTTAAAGAAATTACTGCATGGAGGGGGTGCCTGGGTGGCTCAGTCGTTAAGCGTCTGCCTTCAGCTCGGGTCATGATCCCAGAGTCCTGGGATCAAGCCCCGCATCAGGCTCCTTGCTCTGCAAGAAGCCTGCTTCTCCCACTACCATTCCCTCTGCTTGTGTTCCTTTTCTCGCTGTGTTTCTCTCTGTCAAATAAATAAAATCTTTAAAAAAAAAAAAAAAGAAATTACTGCATGGAATTGGCTGGGGAACTTTTTTTTAAACCTTAAGGTATATGTTTATGCAGGATTATAAAAACACTTGTAATTCTATTGGCTTCGTGTCTTGGAATCTTTATAGTGATATTTCAGGGGGGAAGTCACTTTAAGTTTCAAACATTCAACTTAGGAAGTAACTTTTCACCATCTTTCCAAAGATCTTGGATTTCCTGAGCAACTTACTAAGGCAAGAAAGTTATCATGGCATTTTGGAAAGATCTGCAACAAGATGCATTGATGGAATTTTCAGATACAGTGGCATGTTTTTGGATATTGTGGCTAGTTGGTTTTATTATTTCAAAATACTCTAAAGTGAATATAATCATAGGTAAAGAAGAGATATCATTGCTCCAACTTCTTTTACCAACTAAATAACTTGAAGCCTGATGGTATATTCTTGGCTCAGATGGAGTTTGCGTTAGTGTCCTTACTTACAGAGCCTTGGCCCTTACCAACATAAATGTCTAGATGTTGAATATATTTCTCTTAATCTCCACTACTGTCACCTGATGGAAAGTGACTGCATCCTTAAGAAGTAATGGCAAATGTCACCAAAATGAGTACTTGGTAAATGCCTGTGTTCACAGACTGTATTTGTTTTTTTTTATATACTATTGACAAAACATGTTGCTTTGCAGGCTACAAGTCCTTTTCCTTCTACAATCTCTTTTTGAGCCTCACGATCATCTAAGATGGATCACCTGTTATTATATATTGAACTATGTCTCATGATTTTGCAGATTAGACATTTGGGCAAGACTTGGCTGGCAGTCCTTCTAAGTGGCATTGACCGGGGTCACTTGCTGGCATGTGGATGGCGGCTGGGCTGGACCGGAGAGTCCAAGTTGGCTTTCCCATATGACTGTGCCCTGATGAGGACAGCTGGAAGGAGAGATTCCAGCTAAAGCTGAGCCCTTTACCTGTTTTCTCTATGTTGTTGGGCAGTTGGACTTTA
Organism: Procyon lotor; assembly: GCA_028646535.1. Lineage (NCBI taxonomy): Eukaryota > Metazoa > Chordata > Mammalia > Carnivora > Procyonidae > Procyon > Procyon lotor. The sequence continues at coordinate 33,484,401 of CM053604.1, forward strand.
TATATGGTGGCTCAGGGCTCCCAAAGTAAGTATTCCAGGAGATAGAAAATGGAAGCTTCCCGAAGAGTAAGGCCTAGGCTCAGAAATTGGAACAATGTCACTTCTGCCATATCCTATTCACTGTTCAAAGATCATAAACCAGGACTCCACCTCTTAATAGGAGAGGTGTCAAAAAGCATGTGGCCATCTTTAATCTGCCACAGCTAGATTTCAGGAGGCCTTATTTGCATTCTCTAGCTGAGGAAACTCCTACTCAGGCTAACTGAGTTGACTTGCCCAGAATAGCACATTTGAACTGCTGATTCTAAGACCAGCGGGCATATATTGCAGGACACCTTATTGGACTCAAATAAATATTTTCTGAGGGGTACAATATGCAAACACTGCTTCTTGTTTTGCTCTTCCTCTTTTAAAAGTCACTGGAGACGGCCAGGGTATCCGAGGCCCAGATGGTCCTTCTGTGTCTGTGTCCCCAGTGCCTCTCTTCTCCCATCTGACCTGTTTCCTTTCTGAGGCAGGAATGAGGTGAGGGGCAAGAGGGAGAAGATGCAAGACCATCTGATCAAGACTTTATTCCACCAAAGCCAGAGCACGGGTCCCAGCTGTGTTCCTGTGCAGCATAAACGGCTCTTTGCAAAGCACCTCTCAGTCCCTGACATTTGCTCTATTGCTCAGATTTGGCCACAGGAAATCCTGAGGTTATCTCTGGCAGAAGGCACGTCGTCTTTACTAATAAGCTACACTAGTTGGGCGAGCCTGATGGTAGGTATTGAGGAGGGCATGTACTGCATGGAGTACTGGGTGTGGTGCAAAACAATAAATCTTGTAACACTGAAAAAAAAATAAATAAATAAAAAAAAAACAAATAAGCTACACTTGCACCTGCCTTTATGTCAAAATTTCAAAAGATCCTTCTTTTCTCATCTGCTAAAGCACTGGTTAACTTTTTTTATTTTTCTTTTATAGTACAGCCTACTGCTATAATTTATAATATTTATAATATATCCTAATTATATCACATATTATTTATAATATAACCATATTGCCACAATAGCCCATTGCTAAAATAACCTTTAGATTTAAATTTATGCACCAAGTTTTTTTTTTAAGATTTTATTTATTTGACAGAGAGAGAGATCACAAGTAGGCAGAGAGGTAGGTAGAGAGAGAGAGAGAGAGAGAAGCAGGCTCCCCACTGAGTGGAGAGCCCGATACAGGGCTTGATCCCAGGACCCTGAGATCATGACCTGAGCCGAAGGCAGAGGCTTTAACCCACTGAGCCACCCAGGTGCCCCATATACACCAAGTTTTTGCAAATACTTTGTCTCTCCTCTTTCAAAGTGCTGGGACTGGTTTTATTTACTGCTTATAAGCCTGCCTTATTTTTCACCCCAAACAGCAAAAGCACTGAAGAAATCTACAAGAGCACGTTCGAAATCGACATCATATGTGAGTAGGGAAAAATTCCCTTCCAAGTGCTTCTGAAAGTAACCAGGCTGAACAGCACGTCACTTACACAGGGCCAGGACTTCAAAGCAACAGCAAAATTAAAGTTCAATCAAAGCATCATTCGCTCAGAACATTTTTGCTTTGTGGATATCAAGTACCACGTGTACTTGCAGTGGCTAGAATTTCCATAAAAGGAACAACAGGGGTGCTAGATTGCATTACCTGAAAGTGATGGTAGCTGTTATCACAAAGGGAAAAAAAAAAATTAAGGCAGAGGAAAGATGATAGGAGTAGAGTTAGCTGAAGATGAAAGGCAGAGTGCTTGAGCTCGACGGGGGGATATTAGTGGGCCCGAGAGCTGTGCCCATCTGATGTGTCCCTTTATTATCTCCTTTATTCGCAACGTTTGAGGTTTGGGAAATTTCTGTGATTTCTGAAGTGCCACCTGGCCCGCCTCTCTGGCAAGGAAAGCCCGTGTGGCTCGGTTTAATGGCCCGGTTTCCAAAATGGGATCTTTGGCTCCTGGAGCTGCCTAAGACAATTATCCGGGTGAAGGAAAAAATATTAATTTGAATTATTATTCTGTCATATTTTAGTGCTTTAAATTCCTGCTTTGGGGTTATGGTGATGGCAATGCTCCTGAAAGCCAGGTCCGTCAGAGGCTGCTTCGATATCACCTGGGAACCTGTTAAAAGTACAAACTCCTGGGTCCCGTCTCAAACCCTTGGGATGTCTGGTGCTCTGGGGAAGGGGCCTGAGGTGCTGTGCCTGAAAACTGCAGGTGCTGCTGGCGCCCGCTAAGGCCTGAAGAGCAAACTGGTTTCTGATGTATATATTTATCAATAAGTACATACGAGACACACTCAGAAGCTTTTTCTGCTGGGATGGGCAAACACAGAAGTTGGAAGATGCGCCGTGGCGGACGTGTGTTAATTCAAGAACCATAGATATCCTTGTCCCTTGTCTTCTACTTTGCTAATCGACCCTGAGTCAAGGAGGGTCGGGGAGCCTCTTGTCCTTCCTGGGTGAGCTTAAGGAGGTTACCTACGCAGTCCGGAGAATGAGAATCAAGTGAGACGTCACTCTCCCGTCCTACGAGCTTGCATATACCAGAAAGCCGTGTGAGCCCTGGGCACAGAACAGATGCTTGCTTCTTCTTTCCCCCCCGTATAGCTGTAGACCCCACAGCCCAGCAGTGTATGCTCTTCTGCCTGCTAGGGGAGATCTATCAGGCCCCAGCCCATCAGTGTATGTACGGAAGCCAAAAAGATCTCTTACATCTACAGTCTACAACCTGGTATATTACACTTGGTCAAGCCTGGACCATAAAGACAGGTGGAGAGGGCAGCAAATGAGTTCATTGGACATGTCGAACTTCCTAGAGTTGCTTATAATTTTCTGTTGAATTCCAAGCTGCGAAGAAGAGCCGAGTCAGTGATGCAGTCGGAGACTGTGGCCGTTCAACCTCATGCTGTTGTGAGGGACGTTTGGTAAAACCACAACATCAGTGATCATCCTGAGAGAGGCGGGAGCCTCGGCCTCCAGCTGCAAGAGCGGCCCGGCAGCCAGACGCAGGGGTAGGAGTCCATGGGAGACTGGGAAGAGTGCTGGCCGGAGCTTTTCCCTAAGACCCACGGAAGTACTCCGAACCCCCAGCGTCTGTAGGAATCACCCGGAGAGCTTGTGCCCTTGGTGCATTTCTGGGCCTTGCCCCCAGAGATGTTTTTGTCTATGGTGTGGAGTGGGCCAGGGACCCTTTCTTGGAATAAGCTTCCCAGGTGATAAAACCGCAAGGGGTTCATGCAGAAGAGATTTTTTTTTTTTTTTTAAAGATTTTATTTATTTGACAGAGAGAAACACAGCGAGAGAGGGAACACAAGCAGAGGGAATGCGGAAGAAGCAGGCTTCCTGCCGAGCAAGGAGCCCGATGTGGGGCTCGATCCCAGGACCCTGGGATCATGACCTGAGCCGAAGGCAGATGCTTAACAACTGAGCCACCCAGGCGCCCCGCAGAAGAGATTTTATGTGCCCTGAATCACACATGTTTTCAAGCTGATAAGCTCTTTTTGAGCTCATTTGGTGTAAGATTTCTTAACCTTCTTCCCTTCACAAAAGCCAACATGATTGCCATTAAGATAAATGCCCACTTTCTTATTAATACATTCACATTGGACAAGACCACAAAAGGTGGTGAGGACTCTGTCAGCAGCTATAATTCACTGCAGACCGAGGCACTGAAAAGACTGTGTTTTACTCAGTTCCCCACTGTTGAGTTAAACACTGCCTCAAAAGGAAAACTCATCAAGATATAAAGAAGCGAGAATAGGTGTTAATATAGAGATGACATTGAATCCACTCCTGGTTTTTTAAAATAATTCACTAGTAATCTTGAGTGCTTAATTAGTAACAGGTTTCCTGGTACACGAATCACCACGGGCACACCACCGTGGCAGAGCCTGTGGCTGTCCCCTGATGTTTCTTTTCCTCTGGCCTCTGTAAGAACCTTCAAGTTTTAGCTGGGCACATGGATACCCAGGGGAAAAAAAAAAGAGTACATTTCTCAGCCTCTCTTGCAGCTACAATGATCATTGTATGGGTTAGGGACAAGTTCTTGGTGACAGGATATAAAAAGAAGTGGCATGTGAGGCTTCAGACAAGGTCCTTAAAGGGGGTCATGGCTTTTCCTTCCTTCAGTGGCTGAAATGTGGAAAGGAAAGCTAAAGCAGCCATCTTGGACCATGTTGCAGAAAGCACGCGTTGAGGATGGCAAGGGAAAGAACCAAATGGGAGGAACCTGAGTGCCTGAAGATGCCAGAGCTGTCGTGAGATCCTTGGGCTGTCTATTTACAACGTAGAGAATTTTATTTGCGTCTTACTTAAACCATTGTTATTTCTGGCTTTTTGACACGTGTTGGCTTCCCGAGGTTGAGAGCCCCTAATCTGGCCAACTCTCTGGGTTTCCACACGAGAACAAGGAACTTGGAGAAGTGAGTGGCTCACCTGAAATTACATAGCAAGTGAGGCACAGACCCGGGAATGAAGTCTAGGTCTCTTGGGTTCTGGATCAATGCCCTTTTTACCACCGCAGGCTTTCGCAAAGTCACCGTTAGAAGCCATGCCTGGAATTGAGATCAGAGTTCTGCTACTGAACCAAGATGACTGACTGAACACCTGTGCCTCCCTATCTCTTGTCCAAAGTCTTGTCGTAAAGGCAGAGAAAACATTTTTATTTTTTTTTAAAGATTTTGTTTATTTATTTGACACACAGAGTGAGCTCACAAGTAGGCAGAGAGGCAGGCAGAGAGAGAGGAGGAAGCAGGTTCCCTGCTGAGCAGAGAGTCTGATGTGGGGCTCGATCCCAGGACCCTGAGATCATGACCTGAGCCGAAGGCAGAGGCTTTAACCTACTGAGCCACGCAGGCGCCCTGAGAAAACATTTTTAAAAGGGTAAATCCATAATGGTGTGGGAATACAAGAGATGTTACTATTACCAGATCAAAGATTTGAGCGTTCCTGGAAATATTGCTGGGAAATTCACAAAAGGCAGAAGCAGATGGGATTGGACTGATGGATGTAGCAAGCTGTCCCCCTGCTCGATGCACTGAGGCATCAGGAAAGAAAGCAGAGGAGTCCACCTTCTGTCTCAGTCTGCTCAGCCTGCTAAAACAAAGTAACCACAGACCGCCGGCTTCAAGCAACAGATATTTATTTCTCACAATTCTGGAGGCTAGGAAGACCTTTGATCCCAAGATCAAAATGCAGGCAAATTTGGTTCCTGGTGAGAACCCCCTCCCTGGCTAATAGACAGTTGCCCTCTTGCTCTGTCCTCACTTGGTGGAGAAAGCAAGCTGTGGCGTCTCCTCCTCTAATCCCATCACGGGGGCTCAACCCTTATCACCTCCTCTAAACCTAGTTACCTTCCAAGGGCCCTACCTCCCAATGCATTGGGGGTTAGGGCCTCAACATATGAATTTTAGAGGGGCATAAACATTCAGTCCATAACAATTCCTTTAAATCCTGACTAGGATGGAGGAGACTAAATCCACGTCAAGAGACACCCAGGCAACATTTCAGAAATCACAGTCCTTGTTGCTATAGGATCTAGACACATTTCAAATTGCTGTGGGATTGCTACTGCTTCAGTAACATGACTCCTGAAGTAACTCTCCTACACTCTGTTCTCAAGGTGTACAGGACAAGCAGCCAATGGCTGTGTCTTGATTGATGCGCCTCAAGAGGAAAATGCCCAGAAACACTATAAATTTAGATTCTAGGGATAGTATCACATAAAACAGAATGCACAGTAACAGTAAAGGAGATAAACAAGAATTCATAGGAGAAAATAATAATTTTGTATCTGTGCCTGCTGTCGAAGCCCAGCAAAAAGACCACCAAAAAGACCACCAAGGAAACCTGCTGCTTATGAAGCTGAGTTTATTAAAGTTGCCGAGCAAAGAAAAACACGATCTAACAGTCTCAGTAGGGTCTCCAAAGAGAGAGGTTAGGGAAGGGTACTTAGAGAGTTTGTAGGACTGAAGGACATCCCATTCTGTCAAGACTGACAGAATTTGTATATCTGGCCAGTTGCTAGAACTGTCTGTGGTCTTTGGAACACATACATCCCTGTGACGTTACCGTTACTATAGTCTTACCTAGAAACATATGGGTCTGAATCAGCTGGTGTTAAAATAATTTGGGTTTAGATCATTTATATTGCATAGTATGGTTTGGTACTTTTGAAAAGTCAAAGTACAGGTTTTTTAAATTTGTTTGTTTGTTTTTTGCAAATTGTGGTTACCATTTCTTTCTTTGCCTTACTTAGGTCTAGGCTACTACCTGGATGGACGCTCGGTGTTGAATGAATTAGTAAATTAACTAGTTTTTTATTTTTTTAAGATTTTATTTATTTATTTATTTGACAGAGAGGAGAGAGATCACAAGTAGGCAGAGAGAGGGGGGGAAGCAGGCTCCCTGCTGAGCAGAGAGCCCAATATGGGGCTCGATCCCAGGACCCTGAGATCATGACCTGAGTCGAAGCAGAGGCTTTAACCCACTGAGCCATCCAGGCGCCCCTAGTAAATTAACTATTAAAGGGGAATCCAGAACAAAGGTAAAGGCCTTAAACGTCTATAAGCAAAAGCATATGGCAATGCTGCTTAATAAAAACGCAGATTCCTGGGGATTCTCCTCGACCCCGACCCCAGATAATTTGATTCAGTAATCAAATGATTCACCCCGTGAAGGGTTGAGGCTTTGGGGTGAGGTGATTCTGATGCAACTGGTCCGCAGCTTTCACTTTTGAGAAACTGGTGTAGTGGCATGGGGACACACCAAGTGGGCTTAAGATGTTAACAAGTGCAAGGCATCTATTAGATGGTAAGACAGGACGGACACGTGACCTAAGGTAATCAAGAGTATCAAGAGTTCTGTCCTCCTCAAAACAAGCCAGCTGATGGAAACGAGAGGGAATCTGTACGTCTCGAAGAACACCCCTGCCTACCAATCCATGCAGCTCTGTGTGATACACAGTGGCAAGCCCTTAGCTCAGAATTAAAGGGAAATCGAAGTAGATTGGTGGGGGAAAAAAAAGAAGTCGCATTGCTTTGGTAGAGCATTTTAGATTACAGTGTCTTCACGGGTATGTTACTAGGTGATTTCCTATTAATAACAAAAGGCCTACATTTGAATGCATTATGATGTTTTTTATTGAAGTAAACGAACATCAAATTCACCACTTCAGAGCGGACAGCTCAGAGGCAGTTGGTGCATTCATGACGTTGTGCAGCCACCACCACTATCTGATTCCAAAACATACTCATCATCCTACAATGAAACTCTTTCCCAGTAAGCAGTTCCTCGCCCCTGACTCCTACTCCCAGCTCCTGGCAACTGCTGATCCATCAACTCTGTCTCTAAAGCCTTGGCTATTCTGTATGTTTCACATAAAATGGAACCATACGATATGTGACCTTTTGTGTACAGCTTCTTTCATGTAGCATGTGTTTCCAAACTTCCAAGTTTCTCCCCGTCATGGCATATATCTGTACCGCATTCCTTTTTATGGCTAATAACGCTCCGTTGTATGCATATGCCACAGTTAGTTTATTTATTCATCCATTCATGGACACTCAAGTTGTTTCCACCTTTTGGCTATTATAAAATAGTGCCGCTGTTCAAGTGCGTGGATTTGTTTGAGTAGCTGTTCTCAACTGTTTTCCATATATATACCTATGAACGAAACTGCTGGGTCATGTGGTGATTCTGTTTAGTTTTTGAGGAATTGCCAAACTATTTTTCCCCAGGGCTGAATCATTTTACATCCCCACCAGAAATGGACAAGGGTTCCAAATTCTCCACATCTTTGCCAACACTTGGTATTTCTGTGTTGTTTTTTTTTTTAATTATAGCTATTTTAATGGGTGTCAAGTGCTATCTCATTGTGGCTTTTATTTGCATCTCCCTAATGACTACTGATGTTGAGCATTTTTTGTTTGTTGGTTGGTTATTTGTATATCTTTTCTGGAGAAATGTCTACTCAAGTCTTTTGCCCATTTTAAAAGTAGTTGTCTTTTTTTTTTTTTTCTTATCGTTCAGCCTATTAACAGTATGTATTATAAACCTAATGAATGTGGTACATTTGGGTTCAACGTCACAGTAGACAGTACATTTTTTCCCTTTAGGTCTCAATGGTATCAATTTTTTAAAAATATGAATATAGTTCACAGGGTTGTGTTTTTGTTTCTGAGTTGTAAAAGCTCCCTATATGTTCTAGATCCCAGGCCTTTATCAGACATGATTTGAAAATACTTTCTCTGGTCCCATCCATGTTGATGCAAAAACTGGGTATTCATCCTTTCTGATGGCTGAGTAATATTTCATTGTGTATATGGACCACATCTCGGCACATATTGCATGGAGCATTGGGTGTTATACACAAACAATGAATCGTGGAACACTGTAACAAAAACTAATGATGTACTATATGGTGACTAACATAGAATAATAAAAAATAATAATAAGGGGGTGCCTGGGTGGCTCAGTGGGTTAAAGCCTCTGTCTTCAGCTCAGGTCATGATCTCAGGGTCCTGGGATTGAGCCCCATATTGCTCTCTCTGCTCAGCCCCTCTCTGCTCAGCAGGAAGCCTGCTTTCCCCTCTTTCTCTGCCTACTCATGATCTCTCTCCTCTCTGTCAAATAAATAAATAAATAAAATATTTAAAAATAAGAATAAGAATAAGAATAAATAAGTAAACTAGAGGGACAGCAATTTAAAAAATGAAAATACTTTTTCCCATTCTGTAGATTGTCCTATGTTTTTTTAAAAAAATAAATTGAATAGATTCAAAATTATCTTTATACTAACATTAGTTTCACTCCTTTTCATTCTGATATACTTTCTTGAGTGGAAGACTTAGGACTATGTACATATATGCAAACCTGTGGTATATATTACCTCACTCCTAATCTTAACATCTGTGGGGGAAAAAAAAATCTGTGGGAACAGTTTGCTCATGGGAATGTATTTTTCAGGAGTATCGAGGCAGAAAAAAGATTTGAGAATAACTTTCCTAGACCAGGGGTCCAGGTTCAAGAATAGGATGATGTATTCCTGATTCCTGTGTACCAAAACTGGTATAAGGTATAAAACAATAGCAGGAAGGACACAAACTAACCTAACATCTGAAGCCACACCGACTTTGCTGTTCATCTATATGATTGGGATACTCCTGTCTCAGGATCTTTGCACTTGATGTTTCCTCTGCCTAGAGCACTCTTGCCCCAGATGTTCACACGGCTTGTACCCTCA
>CM053604.1:33493756-33511708 GCA_028646535.1 Procyon lotor
TTTATTTATGTATTTGTTTGTTTTCCTTATCTCTCAATAGAAAAATAAGCCCATGAAGGTGTGGATTTTTTTTTAACATTGAGATATAATTCACATACCACACAATTTACCTACTTAAAGTATTTAATGGGGTTTTTTAATAATCAGATTTATCTAACCATCATCACAATTTTAGAATATTTTCATTTCCTCCCCAATACATCCCGTTAGCAGTCACTCTCTTTCTTGTCTTCCCTGCACAGGAAATAACTAATCAACTTTTTGTCTCTATAAATTTGCCTATTCTGGACCTTCCATAAAAGTAGAATTATACAATGCATGGTCCTTTGTAACTGGCTTCTTTTGCTTAGCATGTTTTCAAGGTCAGTGTTGTAGCATGTATCAGTACTTCATTCCTTTTCATTGCTAAGTAATATTCCATTGTATAGATATATACATTTTATTTATCTATTCATCAGTTAATAGATATGAATAATGTTTCTATGAACATTTGTGTACAAGTTTTTATGGGTATATATGTTTTTATATCTCTTGGGTATATAGCTAGGAGATGATTACTGAGTCTGGGTCATACAGTACCTCTATGTTTAACCTTAAAGAAATGCCAAACTATTTTCCAAGCAGCTGTATAGTTTTACATTCTTACTAGCAATGTATGAGAAATGTTCCAATTTCTTCAACACTTGTTCTCCAACACTTTTGCTGAGACCTGTTATTATCTGCCTTTTTTACTACATTCATCCTACTAGATGTTAAGTGTATTTCATTGAGGTTTTGATCTGCATTGCCCTAAAGCTAAGATGCTGAGCATCTTTTCATGTTCTTCTTGGACATTTGTATATCTTCTTTGGAGAAATGTTTATACAGATCTTTGCCCATTTCTTGATTGGGTTATTTATCTTTTTTTTAGGTTTTATTTACATTCTAGTTAGTTAGCACACAGGGTAGTATTAGTTTCAGGTGTACAGTATAGCGATTCAGCCCTTCCACACATCACCCAATGCTCGCACAAGTGCACCCTTTAATCCAATTCACTTATTTCACCCATCCCCCCTCACCTCTTCTGGTAACCATCAGTTTCTTCTCTATAGTCAAGAGTCTGTTTCTTGGTTTGCCTCCCCATCTCTTTTTTCCCCCTTTGCTTGTTTGTTGCTTAAATTCCACATATGAGTAAAATCATATGGTATCTGTTTTTCACTGCCTTATTTCAACTTAGCATAGTACTCTCTAGCTCCATCCATGTTATTGCAAATGGCAAGATTTCATTCTTTTTATGGTTGAGTCATACTCCATTGTGTATATATATACATCACATCTTCTTTATTCACTCATCAGTGGATGAACACTTGGGCTATTTCCGTAATTTGGCTACTGTAGATAATGCTGCTTTAAACATTGGGGCGTCTGTATTCCTTTGAATTAGTATTTTTGTATTCTTTGGATAAATACCTAGTAATGCAATTGCTGGATCATAGGGTAGCTCATATCCAGAAAGAAGTTGCTACAGCCGATGTCAAAGAGGTACTGCCTGTGTTCACCTCTAGGATTTTTATGGTTTCCTGTCTCACATTTAGGTCTTTAATCCATTTTGAATTCACTTTTGTGTTTGGTGAAAGAAAGTGGTCTAATTTCATTCTTTTGCATGTTGCTGTCCAGTTTCCCCAACACTATTGGTTGAAGAGACCGTCTTTTTCTCATGGGCTATTCTTTTCTGCTTTGTCGAAGATTAATTGACCATATACTTGTGGGTTCATTTATGGGTTTTCTATTCTGTTCCACTGATCTATGTGTCTATTTCTGGGCCAGTTCCATATAGTTTTGATCACTATAGCTTTCTAATATATCTTGAAGTCTAGAAATCTGATGCCTCCAGCTTTGCTTTTCTTTTTCAAGGTTGCTTTGACTTTTGGAGTCTCTTGTGGTTCCATACAAATTTTAAGAATGTGAATTTTAGAGGCGCCTGGGTGGCTCAGTGGGTTAAAGCCTCTGCCTTCAGCTGAGGTCATGATCTCAGGGTCCTGGGATTGAGCCCCGCATCGGGCTGTCTACTCAGCAGGGAACCCACTTCCTCCTCTCTCTCTGCCTACTTGTGATCTCTTTCTGTCAAATAAATAAAATCTTAAAAAAAAATGTGAATTTTAGGATTTTAGCTCTGTGAAAAATGCTGTTGGTATTTTGGTAGGGATTGCATTAAATGTGTAGCCTGCTTTGGGTAGACATTTTATCTATTTATCTATCTATTTATTTATATTTTTTATTTGACAGAGAGAGAGAGAGAGAGAGAGATCACAAGTAGGCAGAGAGGCAGGCAGAGAGAGAGAGAAGGAAGCAGGCTCCCCGCTGAGCAGAGAGCCCGATGTGGGGCTCGATCCCAGGACCCTGAGATCATAACCAGGGTTTTGGTTATGATCCATAACCATAACATTTTAACAATATTTGTTCTTCCAATCCATGAGTATAGCATGTCTTCCATTTCTTTGTGTCATCTTCAATTTCTTTCATCAGTGTTTTACCGTTTTCCGAGTACAGGTACCTTTTTAAAGAGGTGAGAGTTCTTTATGTTGTTTAGATACAAGTACCTTACTAGACAAATGATTTGCAAATATTTTCTCCCATTTTGTGGAGTGTCTTTTTACTTTCACGATGGTGTCCTTAGTGGCACAAGTTTTTAGTTTTGATGAAGTCCGATTTTTCTGTATTTTTCTTTTGTTGCTTGTGCTATTGGTGTCATATCTAAGAAAGCATGGTCTGATCCAAGTTCACAAAGATTTCTGCCTACGTTGTCTTATAGAGTTCTATAGTTTTATCTGTTACATTTAGGTCCATGATTCATTTTGGGTTCATTAGTGTTCATGATGTGAGGGAGCAGTACAAGTTTATCCTTTTGCCTCTGGACATCCGGTTGTCCCAGTAGCACTGTTGAAAAGACTATCCTTTCTCCATTGAATTGTTTTGGCCCCCTTGTTGAAAATTTCTTAAACATAAATGCTTGTAATTTTAATGTATGCACTCTCGATTCTATTCTATTGATCTGTATGTCTACCATTATGTCCTGACTACTGTAGCTTTATGGTATGTTTTGAAATTGGAAAGTGAGTCATTCAACCTTATTCATATTTTCAAGATTGTTTTGGCTATTTGGAGTTCCTTGAATTGCCAGAGATGAATTCTTATCTGTTTTGTTAATTGTTGTATCCCCAGAGTTTAGGACAGTGCTTGATACATAGTAAATGCTAAACAAGTATTATTTGAACAAATAAATAAATTCTCATAAAATTACAATGATAATGATTATGAAGTGGACATCTCTAAAAAATACCCTGCTTAGCACTCCTTCCCTCTATTCTTAGGCAAAGAGCACTCACACTGTCCTGGAAAACTGCCCCTCACTAACTTCATGTTGTTCTTTTGGGCCTTCATGCCACAGTATCCAATACCTCCGGCCCTGAAAGACAGTATATGATTCAGGGCTGGCCAATTCCATTCCATCTCCTGCCATACTACAGGCTTCGGTATGATCATGGGAGTCAGGCCATGTCAATTAGAGTTCTGTCCTGAGATCACACGTTTTAAGGAGTGACCCCCCTCCCCCGCCAACTGTAAGAGAACGCATCCTACCAAATTGAGAAACATGCAAAACCAACAAAACCACCACCATAATAAAAACAGGTCAAAGCAGATGGGAATGGCAACAAGACAGAGTGGGAAGGGCCTCCTGCTGAGTTCTAGTTCCTGAATCCAGTGGACCCTGAAGCTGCACTATCTCAGCTGAGCTTATTAACAGGCTTCTCAATGGCACACAATGTAACTACGCTGGTTGACTTCTGCAGATGAGGAATTCAGTGGGAGAGCATTGGGACACTCACAGAATGCTTGGGAAGTCTGAAAACACTAGCTGAAGCAAGCGCCAAGTAGGGTAGAGCCTGATCCAGATCCTGCCGCAGAAGTTGTGTGCTTAGGATGCCAGACCCTTCCTGCTTGTGCTCTGGAGCTCTTTGCTCTGCCCCCGGACTCTCAACCTTGCTGCAGTCAAGAAACTATCTCTAATTCACCTTTGCACCTCCATTCCCTTCCCTCTCTCTCTCTGTTTTCCCAAGTAGGCTTCATGCTGGGCACGAAGCCCAACACAGGGCTTGAATTCACAACCCTGAGATCGGATGATTAACCAACAGAGCCACCCAGGCACCCCTGCACCATTCTCTGAAGAGGTAAAGTCTTGGGCAGGAGCATTTCCTTATGGGACCCTGGGTTAGCCACCAGGGCCCCCTTTCTCGATACCAGGGCCAGTATTTAACAAATAAATTTGCTTCCATTATTACATTTGCTTTGCCTTTTTTTGATTATAGGAGCCCAAAAAAATCCCTCCCCCGCTTTTTTGGCCTAAGCTACATTGGCTGAATTTCTGTCATTTACAACAAAAGAAATCTGATTCAAGGAAACAAAAATAATAGTAACAGCCACACCAATTTATAGTATTTTAGCAAGTCCTGAGATAAGCTCTTTACGTCCTGTTTAGCTTTCTATGGCTGAGGTAACAAAATGCCATAAATGTAGTGGTTTAAAACCCACATATTTAGGGGTGCCTGGGTAGCTCAGTATGCGTCTACTTTTGGCTCGGGTCATGATCTGGAGTCCAGGGATCAAGTCCTGCATCGGGCTTCCCACCCAGCGGGAAGTCTGCTTTTCCTTCTGTCCTCCCCGACCCCTGCTCACGCTCTCTCTCTCCCACTCAAATAAATAAATAAAATCTTAAACACACACACACACACACACACATACACACATGCACATATTTATTGCAGTTCTTGACTCAGAAGTACAAATGAGTCTCAAGAGGCTATAAAGTCAAGGTGTCGTTAGGGCTGTGTTCCTTCTGGAAGGAATTGATTTCCTTGCCTTTTCTAGCTTCTAGAAGATGCCAGCATTCCTACGCCCTTTTCAGTAACTGCTTCACTCAGACCCCATCCCATCTCCTTCTCTGATTGACCCTCCTGCTTCCCTCTTTCACTTATAAGGACCCTTGTGATTACATGGGGCCCACTGGGAGAATCCAGGATAATCTCCCCATCTCAAAATTCTTAATCATATCTACCAAGTCCCTTTTGCTGTGTTAAGGAACACATTCACAGGTTCCAAGATTAGGGCATGCACACGCTTGGGGCACCAGTACTCTGTCTACCACACACGAATCATCTGTTGAGTCCCCACACAGCACTCCTGTGAGGTGAGTGGTGCCATTGCACTCATTTTAAATATAAAGAAATCTTGCTCAGAGAGTTTAGATAACGTGTCCTGTGTTAGGCAGAAGAGTCCATGTTCAAGTCTCGGCTGCTTTTCCAAAATCTGGCGTGTTACCCTTTCACAACTCTACCACCTGGCTTCAGTGGACTTGCCAGTCTGGGAGTCTTGGTGAAGAAAATATGGAGAGGATCTGACAGAAGCATCATCTTTGTGTTTCCCTTCTAATCTGATGAACTGAGGAAAGAATGGCAGAGCCTCTTAAAACCCTTGGATCTCGAGATACAGTGAAGAGAAGCACATCATAGAATTCTATGATTCCTATTTCCAAAGGTTGGCTCATTCAGCAGCCTCCGTCTCAAGCCAGTAGAGCTGGGCTTATTGAAAGGGGACATGAGTCTCAAAAAACCTCAAATACCAGCTTCTTTAACAAAGCTAAGAGCAACAGGGGCATGAGATTTAGTACAAAGCTGAAATTCTTCAGGCCCCGGAGTTAGAGGGGAAGGATGTACCCCAAACAGTGATTGTCCTTAATTTGGGAATAATACAAAGATCAGTGAGAGAGAAGACTGTTCTCGGCTGACAAAACCACAGAGGATCTCAGGTAGCCTGACCCCCTGAGACCAGGCCTTAGTAGATATTAAGCACAGGGTGAAAACCGTCTTTAGCGTTCAGCTATAGACTATCAGATCTGGAAAAATGCTTGATCTTCAAGGCAACCCCCTAGCACTCAGCATGCAGAGACAGAGTAAAAGCTGCGGACTCTTCCTAATGAAATCACCCCCACCAGCTCTCCACAGCCAACCACTAGACAAACCAGAGTCCTTTAGTAACATAAGCATAAGCTGGAGTTTGCACATTCGGCCAGTAGAAACCACGGGTGAGCTGGTGGAGATGAGAGACGTACAGAAAAGCTACTCTGTACTCCAATATTCACACTTCATCCGGTCCCGGTGGACAAAATGGCTGCCTGTAGAGAGTGAATCGAGTCTTGATTCGTGAAATGTTTACTGAGTTTCCGTTACATGCTGGAGACAATACGAGATCATCAAAGGCCGAGTTCGGGCTCTGAAGGTGAGTCAGCCTGAGAGAGTAGAGGTTTCTCACATGGAGGGATGGGAGGGCCTGGCAAAGAGAGGAGGCCCAGTGGACTTGGGAGGAAGGTGAGCTGGGCCAGCTTAGCTCTACCAGCCAGGATTCTCTAGGGGCAAGTGACAGAAACTAATTTTGAACTACAAATAGGAAATGGAATGTCATGGGAGCAATCGTCTGGGAAGGGAGTGGATCGGCCAAGCCTCAGAAGTGCTTGGACCTAGGGACCAGATAGCCATAACGACAAGGCCACTGCTTGGGCTCTTCCCAGTGTCTGAAAACCTCTTCCTTCCCACTTAGTTTATTCACTACTCATTATTTATATGTGTCTCCAGTCACCTCCTCAGGGGAGCCTCCCTTCTTTCCACTCTTTTCCCTGACTGAATCACAAATGTGACTGAAATCACATTTCCCTGTTCGGTCTATTTGAGACTTTGGGGCAAATTAGAAAAAGATGACCCTTTTAGGTGGACAGTGCCAGGGTGTGAAGAACAAGGTGCCCCTTCCTCTGAGCACACAGAGCTTCACACCAAGCCCATGGGCTGGTGAGCAGACTGTAAGTGGTACTTCAGCTCCTTTTTCCCTGTGGCTGTGCTCCTTTGTGCAGTGCACGAACTGTACACCTGTACCAAGTAGCTGAGTCAGCTCCCCTACTGTATGCTCTCAAAAACTGGGTACCTTTTCTCCTACTTGTCAAAATAGCAATTTTACTTTGCTTGCATGATTATTGAAGGAATGTTTCCTCTGCAAGCTCATAAGCCCCACGAGGGCAGCAATCGGGTCTGTTTTTGCTCATCGTGTTATTTCTAGAGCCCAGCAGTGTCTGGCACATGGACGGCCCTTGCTAATGGTTATTTCACGAATAGATGAATGAGCAGGCAAGAGGTCATGTGCTCACCGGGAGTGGGAGGCACCCTGATTGGCTATCAAAACTCTACCTGATGAATGGGGGGGTGAGCAGTTCCCCCAAAAGAAGCAGGGTTCTTCCTAGCAAAAGATGGAAAGGCCAGGCAGGAAAAAGTCCAAGCGGACCCACCCAGCCACTGACTGGCCCTGTCTGACCAGGCGTTTCTGTCTTTGTCTCCTCACCCGTGGGATAAGGGTATGTGCCCAGCTCACCTCTGAGATTGTCCTGCCCAAACATTCTATTCCCTTTTGTTCCGGTTCTGTTCCCTCCCGCCAAGTTCCGTTCTAGTGCTGCAGGTGTTCAGTGGAAAAAGACATGACTGTGGGCAACCTCAGTCAAGGAAGGGCTTAATGGAGGTGAGCCTGATGCTGTGCTGGGAAGGGCTGGGGAGGAGCTGCCACGGAAAGAGGGAGGAGGACAGACTTCAGGACTGGAGGCTGGCTGGGGGACGTATGTCTTTGGTGTTGAGCCCTGTGTTGATTAGGAGTCTTTTATTTCAAGTGTAAATATCTTTGCAAGGAGTACTGTGTTAACGCATGTGTATTTCCCCTGGACTAGCTTATCGGAGAACAGCAAGCCAGTCATGCACGAGGAGCTGAGGGAATGAGACATTGGACGGGTAAGTTTTGATCATCAAAATAGGTGCCAGGGACCAGCGTCTCTGGGGTGCGTGAAGCAGGCTGAAGGCGCTGGGATCTAAACTTTGCCTGCGGGCTGTGGAGTGGTGGGGCATGTTTTGCTCCATTAGTGGCCGAGTAACTCAGAGGCAGGGGAGAAAGAAGTGTCTCCATTTCCTAACCCAGAAATGGCAAGAGGAATTTTGGGAATTTCACCCTTTCCTGTGGCCGCTGAGTACCACGATCTCTCAGCACAGGTCTGGTCTCCCGATTCTCAGGCCACCCCTCTGTGTCTTTCCTCCGGGATGTTGTTTAAGCTCGTTTCAATCTTGCTCTTACTAGGGAACAGAGAGGTTTGCCTTCTCTCACCGAGGATGGACCTCACCCTGAAAATGGCAGGCGTGTGTCCAGCAGGGACACCCTAAGCACCCTGGACTCCTGGAAGGGGACACCAAAAAGGGAGAGAAGGCTGGTGGGAGGAGGGGCAAGTAGCAGAGTTTTGACCCCCACGCAGTGGCAACCCTTTATAGCTGAATCACCTGTAACAATACTCTGCTACTTTCAGCCCTACTCTCTCTCTCTCTTTTTTTTTTATGTTAGCTCCGTGCCCAGCATGGAGCTTGAACCCATGACTCTGAGATCAAGACCTGACTGAGATCAAGAGTTGGATGCTTAACCAACTAAGCCACCCAGGCTCCCCTGAGCCCTACTCTTATATCCCCCAATGGGTAGCCCTATTGTCAGATCCTTAGATTGTTTTAATATGGAAGAGAATAAAGTTCCATACCCTGGAACTGGGGAAACTGTATTTCATGTTGCCACTAATGATGGGCAGAGAGAATACGGGACCTTTGCTCTAGGCCCCTAGAGTTATGTTAGGTATGACTGCCTAGTGGTACAAGAAAAATAGGCATAGTCTCCCCAATAAAAGACTTGGAATGTGTGTTGGGGGGTGGTGCAGAAGGTGGGCAAATCGCCCTCTGTACAAGGCCATATGAAGAAGCAATATAGTAAAGTGATGAAAAATACAGATCTGAAGCCAGGTTGCCTCGGGTTAATTCTCCCAGTTTTGCCATTTACCAGCTGTGTGACTCTGGGGAGGTTACTTTATCTGTCCGTGCCTCCGTCGCCTCACCTGTAAAGTGAGTTTAACAGAAGTTTCTATCTCTCGGGATTGTTGAGAGAACTAAATGAGATGATAGGAACACTAGAACAGTGCCCGGTGCCAAGTGAGTGGTACTTGTGTTTGCCAATATAGTATTTATAGCCCCTCGTCTATTATGTGTGAATTGGAAATTTTCCCCCAAGCTACGATTATATAAAATTTGAATGGAGGTTTAGAACAGACGAAGGTTGTCGTGACAGAGCTTTGAATCCAGAACCAGCGACTGTGAGGTGGAGGGATGAGGAATGACATGAAAGCAGGTGCAGGGGCTCAAGGTCAGACTTTCCCAGTAAATTGACCAGGCCGTGGGGGTGGGGCAGGGCGGCGGGGTGGCACGAGCCCCCCGTGGGAGCTGCATAGGGCCTGGGTCAGGGGATGAGAAGATGAAACAATTAGATGAGAGGGAAGGCAAAGGGTGACCGTGGGCGGGGGGGACCAAGAGTCTGGCTGTGGGTGACTGCAGAAAAAGCAGTTTTGACTGCAACCCAGTTTGGAACTGGAGGTGAGCGAAATTTGGAAACAGAAGTTTATTTTTGGCATCTCCTCTCTAAAGAACACTGCTTCTCTTCTTGCTCTTTGTCTGATGATCTAATATCTCCACACTGCCTTGAAAATGCTGCCCCCCCAAAGCCAAGGCTTCCCTCCTCTCCTACAGTTCCACAGCCTGAAACTGTTCACCACACCCACCAGGTCCCCATTATTTGAGTGCAGGCTCAGATGACAGACTGGGGAGGAGAATGTGGAACTGTTCTCTCACCAACAAATTACTGATGGCCACTGACTTGTCCCTCAGGTGTCTGGATTTTAAAGGAGAAATACTTGTGAACTCAAATGAATTTCTAATCTAGGAATTCTTAATTTAGGGGGTGATGGGGTGGACATAGGGGGATTTCAGGCCTTTGACAGGGAGTCATCATTTACAATGATTCTTGAAGGGGTCCTGTGACTCCCAAAATGTTAACGGCGTTTGCTTTAACCTATTTTGGCTAAGGCAGTAGAACAAACTAAAGTGTAAATCTTCAGGTCAGTTGGAAGGAAATACTTTTCAATTGGATAAATCAGTGATTTGTATGTGTGTGTAGGTGTGCCTTGCACACGCACACGCATCCAAATTCTTTCCTTTTTCTGATTTGGAACCAGAGATCTTTTCCTGAAATACTTGGATTCATTACTTTGTTCCTACAACATGGCTTCTGTGGTGACTTCTATTGGGGGGGTTCAGGTGCGTCGGGGGCTTGTAGTAACTGAGGCAGATGAAAGCAGCTTGTAGGGGCGGGAATCTGCTTAGTCACAGGTTTCTGACCTCCTACATCCTCTTCCTTTCTAGAACAGGAAGTTCTTACTTCCATAGCATGTTATCACCAAGGAAGTGAGCATATATTTTCCTCGGCTCCTGTCCTCCTCTTCCCTCCCCCACTGCCTACTGCTGCCTGCCGGCTCCATCCACTCTCCCAGAATGCTTCACGTTGCCATAATGAGATGCTCGGCTGCCGTGCAGCCACCGACGTCTGGAGATGGATGGGGCCTCCTGTACTGCCCTGAGAGGGATGTTAAAAAGACATTGTATTCATGGAAGCAGGCTAGAAAAGGCGAGGAGAAATGAAGAGCCTGACAGCACACAGAAGCCATTGTACAAGTAAAATGGTTATTCTTTCTGCCCATATCCCGCTAGCTGGAGTAGCTGAAGCAATGGTATATTCATGAAAGTCACTGTAAACCTCATGCATTGTTTAGATTCGATTGGAAAATTATACCTTCTGAGATCGAATTTAATGCAACATCATTAGGACCTGATTAGCTCAATGCGAATGAGGTGAAAATACCCATTTCAGAAAAGAACATGTGGTAATGAACACAGTTTTATTCAAGTATTCTGTTAAATCCCTAGGCAGGTGTGACTTCTGAAAAATAGAGGACCCTGGGTAGAAAAGAGAAGAAAGGAAAGGAAAGGAAAGGAAAGGAAAGGAAAGGAAAGGAAAGGAAAGGAAAGGAAAGGAAAGGAAAGGAAAGAAAAAAAAGAAAAGAAATGAAAAGAAAAGAGCCAGTTTAAACATTCTATAGTTGTGCTGGAGAAAAAGATTAGGAAAAAAAATTGAAATTGAAACACTGATGTCAAATCTCAGCAGAATTGGAAAATTCTTAGCTTTTCTGAGAGATCCCTAAAATGGCAGCTTCATAAAGAAGGAAACTCAGATTTTTTAGATAACTTAGAAACACAGACTCATTTTTACTTGAAATAGCCCCAGGCATAAAAATTAAACAACTGCACCTCACAAAATTGCATGAAGTCCATAAGGAAGTATGTGAAAGCATCACATAGTTGGTGCTCATGCATTTATTCCTACTTCTCTCTCCCACTTTTATAAATGCTTGTACATATTTGATCATATTTGTCCCTTGAAGATATTACACCCATGTTTGTTGATGGAGGAATTAAGGCCCAGACAAGTTTAAGGCCTCCTTAAGTGGGAGGGTCTGAGTCTTATTCCCAGCTGGCCCGAGGGTAATACTTAAAGACACTTTGCCTCTGGTACAGCAGATTAAAAATCTTTAATACCAGTAACTGTGGCACTCAGGGAAGGGTAATATGACTTCAAAGGACAAGGAAGAGAAATGAGTCGCTATGGGAACACTATATGTACCTCTATTTATGTAGAATCCCCTGTAATTTACTACAATCTGTGTAATTGTTTAGGAATTTCCTATATACATCTGAACTTCCAGTACCAATTGATTTTCACTAAGCTAGTTTTCAGAGTTCAAATGACACAGCATTGATGCCAGGTACTCATATTTTTTTCTTCATTGTGTAAAGTCTCACATTTCAGTTTCAAACTAGGCTAATTTCACATGGGTGGCATGTCTCGGTGAAGAACGCTTTTGTCCCTAACTCAGTGTTCACTGTAAACTCTTGAAAGGAGAAGAGAAGCCAAGTTAATCAAACACAGTGACTGTGGAGACAGGGACCAGCTTAGAGGAAAAGGAAGGTTTCGGATGACAAGCTGGCTGTCAGGGGGAAGGGCTGATTCAAGGATATGAGGGGTACTGAGGCTAACAAATACGGAGACAGGTACTTCTCTGCACTTTACTTATACTGACTCATTCACTTAATTCTCACAACATACCTATAAGGTAGTTCCTATTATTTTCACTATTCTGCAGATGAGGAAACCAAGACACACAGAGATGTGAAATAATTTCTCTTAAGTGGTACACTGTCTTCTTAAGCCAATGAGTCTTTAATCCAGACCATCTGAATTAAGCCTATATTCTGCTTCAGGAAAAAAAAATGTCACAAGTGCTGCCATGGGTAAAAATGCCCAGTGTAGTTTGGTTGGTTCCAGAAAGTTCCATCTCTTAAAGTCTCTTTTTTATTGTGGGAGTTACATGATTGCCCCAAGAGAGGCTGATGAGAAAAAAAAAGGAAGATGTTTTAATGTACATTATAAATGCACATGACAGGATATCAATTCTACGAAGTAACCTGGAGTGATTATAAAGAGGTCACTTGCTTGGGTGTCACTGTGAGTGTTCTGACCTCCAGCATTAAGAGGGGCAGGGGAAAAGGAAGCTGATGAAAGGAAAAGTGTAGTAAACAAGATATATAGCAAACGATGCCATCTTTTTAGCTGGCCAATCATGACCAGTTTTGAGGGGGAACTGTCCCTTTGATGACAATGGAGGAAAATGTCTACTTCTGTGCTTTTTCCATTAGCCTAATGATTGGAGCATGACTATGTATAGGTATTGAAAAACAAAACCTACATTTTTATTACCCTATTAGCATTTGGTAAGTGGCTATTGCAAAACTGTTCTATGTACGTGTGTGAAAAGCAGCAGAAGTACGTTGGCATGCTTATGGAATGAAAAGCTAAACAGCTGAAACTGTTTCCCAGTAGCACAGGCCTCAATGGTTAAAAGGTTAATTCCAGTAGGCTGAAGAGGCTGCCCTCCCCCGCACTGATCTACCAGAATAGGGAACATATTATATTCAGCAGAGCCTCATTAGATACTCTAGATAAATAATCTCATTAATAATATACCATGAAGTCGATAGTTGCTATTGAAATAAGATCAAAAGGATAAAATAGATAAGAAGGATGGAGTGACCTGGAAATAATCTCTCAGACTTGTATTTTTCATAATATATATCTACAAAGGCAGCCCAAGTATCTACATATTCAACTCTATAGAAAGAGGCCAGGTTTCACTATCTTTTAAAAACACATTCACCTCCATATTATCATATCCTTAGAGGTAAATCTCCCAGGTATGGAGGGCATACATTAACCTGATTAAGAAGAGTGGGAACATGATAACACAGGGAGTTTGACCACTTAGGCACATTATTCCTTATTAGCTAGGTGGCGAGATACTGGATGGTCTAAGCCTCAGTTAACTTACCTGTAAATTGGGGATAATATTAGTGACCCCCCCACACACTTGGGGTGTTGTGAGGTTAGGTGGAACACTTTAACAAGCAAAGCACTATAAGAGCATGAGAGTAACGCCTATCACATGGGAAGCAACTAAAAAAAAAGTTGGAATCACTTGGATTAGCAAACTGTCAGTTGATTATGAGTTGGCAGAAATGAACTATCCTGACCTCTACTGATAGATTTACTTGTTTTTGTTCATTTGTTTCCATGCAATCCCATCTAGCCTGACTTTTGGTGACTATGAAGTTCTATATACTCTTTCACTGCAATCTGAGGCTGAATTAATTCCTCCCTGACATGAGTTCTTTCCGACTCTCTTCCAATTTTATCAGGGGCATATTTATCGATTTGTCTAAGCAGGCCCAAGTTTATTTCAGTCTTAGGACTACGCCATTCTCCACTCTGTGCCCCCATCCCCAACATGTGCACAACAGCGTGCTCTGGTGGGATGTGTGGAATTGGGGGGAAAGTTTTGCTCTACCATCACAGTCCCAAGACACTTATTAATTTGCCCCCCAAGGATCTGAATATAAAGGCACAGAAGTGTAACAGTATTATCTCAGTAAAGATCCCCACAGAGATCAAGTTATTTGGAGATGGTAGCAATGAGAAAAAAGTTAAATGTTCTATTACATATTGAAAAAATTTCCTGTTGAATTTCATAAAAAAGAAGGCAGTATTCCAGCTATGAAGTATAGGATTTGTATTAGATTGCTATAACAACTCTCAAATGGGAAGGAAGAGTAGTTTACCCATCTTTGGAGTTCGAAGCTTTGATGTTGGTATGGGGGAAAGACCTGGTCTAGGAGTTGAAAAACCTGAGTTTAGTTATTGCTTTGTTATTAACTAGTTGAGTAACTTGGATTAGACATTTAACTCCTTTGGACCTCAACTCTCATATTCTTAAAACAAGGAAGTTTGATTTTCCCAAGGCTTCTCCCAGATCTAAAATTTCACATTACAGTCAACATTCACTTCACTTTAAGGAACAATTAAGTGGTGCCTATTATTTGAAAGCACTGTACTAGATGCTAGGGACATAAAGATAAATATCAGAAAATTCCTGCCCTCAAAGGTTTATAGTCTTGCGGATTACTAAAATGATGGGGTGATATCTGCCGAATAGTATATAATCACTCAATTACACCCTACTTTACTATTTGTACATGTGGGGCACTGAGTCTTAGCGGACTATGAATGAGCTTAGCCCCTCGGATCTTCATTCAGGCTGTAGTTGACCTACCAAAAAGTTCTGTATTAAATTACTCTCTAAGTCTGTTTTTCATTTGAAAATAACCATAGTGACCTAACTGAAAGTGATGCTGAGAAATAACAAAAGTTGAACATTCTATATATTTTTGTGGACACCCCGAGCCAGTGAAGAGCTGGGTGCTAGAGGCAAAGCAGTGGGGAGATCGCTCATGTAGCTTAGCCATTACATACATTATTGTCAAGTTTGCTGTAAATAAATCAGTATAGTAAATGGCTAGCTAAAACAAATTAATTGTGAGCTTATTTTAATTTGGAGGTGTCAAGAAGCAAACCCATTTCTGTGCAAAACAACAACTGTGTCTCAGCCCTTAAAGTACTGTGATCAATAAAAACATACAAATATTATATATATAAAATATTATGATTTGTTTAAGTTCTATAGAATTTATTACTTCCTAGATAATGAATAGGTTGAAAACATAAAGGGGATAAGGAATGCAGGAGCAGCGCTTCTGTTTGGAGTAAGGAGGGACTTTCTTAGAATTAGATCTGCCCAAGAAGAAATGGCCTATTTTAGAGTCCAGAGGTACTTACCCATCTCTGTGAGGCCCAGCTGACCAGCCTGTCAGGTTAAAGGTCACCAACATGGATGAGAATCTTGAGAAGAAACCTAAAGTGGAAAAATTCAGGTCAATTCTGAGATTCTATGATTAGGTGAAGTGATTCATAAATATTTGAATGATAGAAGTATGACAGATATAAAATTATAAGGACGTAATTTACCCATGAGACACTAGGGATTAAGAGAGATGGAGTATACTACACCAGGAGTGGTGTGGGATGGAGGAACTGTTTTGATCCTGTTCTTTTATAGTATCTTGGTTACAGTGTGACATTTATCCCCATTTGAAACCTAAATTTCAGAACCCTGAAACTCAAAAGCCTTAGCGGAAGAAAACAAAAATCAAAATGACTAATGTTTTGTATCTATTCTTTGTAGCCTAATCCTATTCATTGAGGGGTTGTGCTCTGGCTGTAGGTTGAGGTAGGGCCTTGGGACACAGGTAAGTGGCGTATGTGTCCTGTGATTGGAGCAGGAGGGGGCTGTTCTCCCTAAATATCTCAAAATATCATTCTGCTACACTATGGTTAAGTGTGATGAGTTGGTTGGAAAGCGTTGAAAAAAGTGGTTGCAACTCGTGAAAATGGTGCGAATTCTTGACTTAGGATACTCAATGGTTGGAAGAATTGACTTAAATTAACACCTTCTTTTGCCAAACAGCCAAACAGCCAAACGAGGCCCTCTCAGCGTCAGTGAATTAGATTCAGGCTAGGTGTCCTTGAGGGCTCAGCACCCACCCTCTGCACTTGCCAGTGTGCCAGACTGAAGCTCAGAACGTGGCCCTCATTTTCTGTATGCTGTGCGGGGCATATACAGTCCGTATACGGACAATGCCTGTAGCATTCGAAGCCTTTAGAATAGCCTATTCGTGACCAAGGGGGAAGAAGTGTGATGATACTGGAAGAGACGGGCATCTCTAAAACGGGGAGAGGACAGAGTGTTGTAATCGTTGTACAAGAATTGGGAATTTGTTCCTCACCGAGGGCTTGCTGGAAATGAGGACGCGGCGATTCTTTATCCAGTTTGCTGTAGTAGGAAACCCCTAGCAAGAGAAGTCCCAGTCCAAGTTCGGCTCGGACTGGGCTCCTGCTGAGAACGGCTCTGAGGCGTGCGAAACAAGTGGGAGACCCAGGTAGGGGATGACTCCCCTACTCCTTGTAGCGGGACATGAGCTGCCCCAACTGTGCTTTCCCTTCTCGGCTCTTCGCGGAACACCACGCGTGCTTTGTTTCAGAAGCCGACCCATCTTTCTCGGTTGGTCTGCAGCTCCACCAATCCCGCCCGTGACGGGGCGGGGCTTCAGGGTCAAGGCGGACCAATTCCCCAGCCTCGCCCCTACACGCGCTTTCGGACCCCCGGGGATGAGTGACAGCAGCCGAGTCCAACCTGCTGCTCCAGACCGTAGCCTCCGCCAGGGGCGTTACGGGGACGAGGCGCCAGGGCCAATCGCATTGGACCTCAAGGGGCGGGGCCTCTTTGCCAGCCCTAGACCGGCGCCCTCCACACTCCTTTTGTCAAATGAGAGACGCGGAGGGGCGGTCCCTCAGCCGAGGTTCAGCCAATAGTTGGAGCCGAGGTGGGCGGGCCGGGTGTGCTGGCGGCTGGTCCTCAGCTCCGAGCCGAGGTGCGGCGAGCCGGTGGGGGGACCGCGAGGCGAGCGCGGGAGCCTGGGCGGCGAGTGGGGTGTGAGCTGCCCGAAAATGCACTCGGATGCCGCCGCTGTCAGTGAGTAACACAGAGCTAGCGGGCCGGGGCCGGGGCCGGGCGGTTGCCAACACTCTCCACTCCGCTCCCGCAGTCCCCGCCCCGCGCCTCCTGTCCCGAAACGCGCGGGGAGCCCCTGCCCGGGAGCCACCCCTTCCCCTCCCGGGGCCGGGGCGGGCGGTGACGCTGCGGGCGGCGCGGGGCGGGGGCGGGTGTGGGGGGGAAGGGGCCGGCCTGCCGGGGGAGGGCGGAGGTGAGGGGGGTGGGGACTGGCTCCTTTTCAGTGTTGGGGGCAGGGGGGGCGGGACGTGCGATGAAGGGCTGGGACCGGAGTGCCTGGGGTGAATGGAGGTGGAGGCGGCGGCGGGCGCTAGCGGGCAGGGCCGGGGGTGGCACCGGCGCGGGAAGAGAGAGAGAGGGAGCGAGCGAGCGGGGCGCAGGGGTGAGGATTTCCTAGGGGCTGAGCGGTGCGGGCGGCTCCGTGAGAAAGGCGGGTGAGTGCGAGGGGAGCGCGGGGGCGGGGACAATGGGAAGAAGGGCTGGATGGCGGGGGTGGGGGGAACAATGCGGTGGGGGAATGGGGGTAGCGGCCGAGCGGGGCAGGAGGGCGGGCACGGAGATGAGGGCTGATGTAACGGGAGAGCGAGGTGGTGGGAGGGATTGGGGTGTGATGGGATAGTTGGGGAGTCCGGTGGGCTGGAGAGGCATAGGAAGGGTGGTGGGGTAACTGGGAGTGGTGAGAGGGGGCAGACGTTGGGGTAATAGGGTTGAGCAGGTGCTGGGAAGAGAGGGTAATTGGGAGTGAGGAGAGGGAGGAGGGGAGGGTTTGGGGTGACAGGATGGGGGCAGGGGTAGAGGAGGTGCGGTGGGGGTGTAGAGCTAGTTGGGAGGAAAGGGGGGTTGGGAGGGGCCAGGGCAAGGGGAGGACTGTCAAGTCCAGATTCGGTCCGCGCGGG
>CM053604.1:33511808-33532118 GCA_028646535.1 Procyon lotor
CTGCGGGACTGGGAGGCGGGGCCGGGGCGCGGGCTGCGGGTTTTCCGCGGCGGGATGCGGAGGGGTCGGGCCCTAGAGACCGGGTGGGGGCTTTTGCGCAGGGGAGGTGTTGGGGTCCCAGGCAGTCCGTGGGATTGGCAGTCTGTGACGCAGTTGTCTAATTTCTGGTCGTCAGGTGTGGACGCTGGTGCCTGGGGACCCGCTTCCCTGCAGGGAGTGCCGGGCCAGAGGCCCCGCGTAGCGCTCGCGGGGCGCGACCTCTGCCAAGCTTGCGGGGAGGACGCTTTAGGGGTTTCCTTTAGGGTCTGGCTCCAGTGGCCGGGTGTGAAGGGGAAAGGCGGTCGCGCGGAATTCTGGGACTTGTAGTCCGCGCCGCGCGGAGTCGCGGTTGGGTTGGGTGCACGTGGGTAACTGTGGAAACGAGTCCCAGAATGCAGCGCGCCCCTCGGAGCCTCCTGGCTCTGCCAACTCGTGCTTTATTCCCCGCGGACCCGAGCGAGCTCTTGGGAGCCTCTCTCGTCCCCTGGGACTGGAGCGATTCACTGGACCTTCTTCCTGTGTCGGCGGGAGGGGGAGAACCAAGCCAAACGCAGTCCTTTCACACTTGAGTTCTTGATTCCTGAGTTGATTACTTCCTCCTGCATTTAGTGGCCTTATTTGTAGAGTAAATGCTTAGTTTTTTTTTTTTTTACCATCTAGCACATAGGTTTGGAGGAACATTCAAGGTGCAGCACAGTCTAAAGCAGGGTTTAGGATGCTGTATTTATTGTGGCATCCAGTGTACGTAAACAGAAGGGTAAAAGGTTTCGTCTTAGGTCAATCTGGGCATGCAGTGGAGGCTCATGGAACCGTTGTGAAGATAATACAGATTATGTGTTTGCATTTCCTGGGCTCTTTGAACTGCCCAAAGATAGGACTTTCTGAGAGAAGACGGTCTTGAAATGAATTGAGTGATGGAGGCGGCTTAGTGGAATTTAGGGTAAAACTGTGCCCATTCATAAAGCCAGCATGAATATGAGCAAAGGGAATATAGGATGTCTTCAGTTTTCAAGGGAAGGTGGGAAGCAAATGAGGCTAGCAGAAGGTAAACTCAGTGGACGACCTTAAGAGGTTTTTGTGTGTGTGTTTTTAGCTGGGGCTGTAATTCTTTTCTCTTTGCCTCTTTAATATTAGAGACCATCCTCTCTGTAGATGCCCCAGAAACGACATCCTTTGCCAGTACCCATTACCATTTATATGCTGAATTTGTACATTGCAGAGTCTGTAATGTAGAGGGCTATAAGATTAGCTCAGAGATGACAGACTATTTTTATGTGATATATAAGGTATTATGAAACTTGGTAGCATAGTCACTAGAAGAATATTACAATGACCCTAGTGATAAAATTTTACCAAAAAGTCCTAAAATTTGGGAACCTTTTAGTATGGTTACAAATATACTGAACTTGATTGATTAATGATTAAATTGGGCAGTGTATGGTTTTTTTAGGAAAAGGTTTCTGTCCATATTACGTTTTACTTAATCTTACGATGCAATATTCAGGAAGTCCTTTGTGATACGTAAATATGTAATATGGACATATTTTTTTTAAATATACACTTAATGCTGGAATTTGTTTATATAAAGCAAAGTGTCAGAGGTTGAAAACAAGAGTTATAATTGTCTTCAAGATGGTTTTAAAGAAAATATTAGGCTAGTAATTTCTTTTCCCTTTTTATTTTTGTTACATCCCAAAGATCAGGTGCCCTTTACACATACACAATCCCTCTCTCCTTCAGTCCTCCAAACTCTAGCTTTCTAAACATGATCAGCTTCTACTTTATGTGGATATCCTCTTTGATTTTTGGTCTTTGGGGAGGTCCTTTATTTTCATGTGAACTTAGATATTCATTTAAACAGATGTTTCTTCCACTTTACCCCAGAATTTTTCACTGTTTTATATTGGGAGGGATTTTTAGGTTATCTTGTTTATAACATTGCCAGAATAGAAAGTTTCCCTCATTTTCTCCATCTTAGAGGATTTCTGTACATTTACTCTTTCCTTCCTTTGGTCCTGCCTCCAAGAAGTGCCCCTGTCAATACTTGATCATGCTTTTTCAAATGTTATTTATCATTACATCCCTTTCTGTTTTTATCTTTAGCTGCTTCCAGCAGCTCTTAGAGCTTACTGCTTTCTTCCTGACTAATAATACATGTTTGCATTTTCTTGTCTCAAGAATAATGATCTTGTTAACTCAGCAGAATAAAAATCAACCTGTCAGAAACTGACCTCATGATTTGAGCAGTGTTGTATCCATCATTGGCAAGTAACAATACACTATGAAAAATGGCATAAATAACAGAATTTATTATTGTCCAGTAGCAAGAAGTATAGAAAATAGTTGGTTGTAAGGGTGGTGCAGTGTCTGAATGATGTGTTTGAAGACTCTAGGAAGGGAAGAAAAGAAAATAATTTCTTACAGCTCCCTCTTAGCAGAGAGGAGTCTTCTAGAAGGTCATCTTGGAGACTTCCCCTTCAGTTTCATTGGGGAGAACTGATTTCATAGCACTGCTTCTTATAAGGAAGTTTGAAAAAGTGGAAGTCTGGCATTTTTCAGCTTCTTTTGGGAGCTGCGACCTTTGCTAGGGCAGAAGAGCAGTGAGGAGAATGCTCTGGGTTGGCAGCCTACAGGTTATATCCCTGAGCCAGCTACTTTGTCCAGCTATCTTTGGCTTGGTCTCAATCTTGTTTTAAATCTGTTGATTTATTTTCTGCCTCATTTAAAAATAATTAAAGGTGACTTACTAAGTATAGATAAAAACCTGTGAAGAGAAGGAAATTAGAGGTGCCAGGGTGGCTCAGTCAGTTAAGCGTCCAACTCTGGATTTCGGCTCAGGTCATGATCTTGGGGTGGTGAGATCGAGCCCAGGGTCAGGCTCCGCACTCAGCGTGGGGTCTCCTTGGGATTCTCTCTCTCTTCTCTGCCTCTCCTGTCTCTCTCTAATAAGTAAATTAAAAAAAACAAAAGGAAAATAAACTGTAGATTTACAAGCTGCACATAAATGCTTGCCATATGTTAGAAATAGGCCATATATTTGGCTTTGAGCTTCCTGGTAGTCAAAACAAAGAGGAAAACAAGACTAATTTTATTCATTTGGTGAATGAAGCCGCAATTCATTTAATAACCCAAGGTGGAAGCTAAGTCATTTCTTATCTTCTCTTTTCCCTGGCTGGTGGTAAGAGCGAGACTGCATCTCCTCCTGTATCTCATGGAACTCTCTCCTACCTATTGCCACCCGACCTAGGGCTCACCCATCTGTCTTACATTGTTGTTGTTGTTGTTGTTGTTGTTAATTGGCAGTAATCCTTTTGCTAGCCTCAGCCTCCTCTTACTTTGTCCTCTTCATCACCAGTTTAATCATCTTTGTCCTTAGGATTGCCCTACACAAAACCTCAAGGGCTCCTGTTTGCTTAAAGAAATGCAGACTCCTCAGAACCTAGGGTTGGATCAGTTTGTTCAGTTTAAGCTCAGTTTTCCCCCCCACCCCTGCCCTCAGACTACAGCCTCCTTGCCCACTGCCCTCAGTGCTACTTCTGGGGAACTGGTCTTTACTGGGTTCCTGTTCCCTCTCTAGCAGACTCGTCCTCTCCCTCCACTGAATCTCCAGAGTTGGGCTTACTACTGTTTTCATTTCTATCCAATATAACAATAGCTGCTCATGTACTTGTCCCCTTCCCAATTAGAGTCTTACCCCCTTGAGATCTAGGACTGACTGTTTAGTAGCCATTTTATCATCCAGAATGGCACTTGGTTTAGGTCCTCAAATAGGTGCAGTTAAATGGTCAACTCTTACGTAGTGAATTATCTGGAAAATTTTAATTCTCCACCCTGCTATTTAGCATGCGTCTGAGTCGTCTTTCATTATCTTCAGATTTTTCTTCAGGGAATAAAACTCTCACTTACTCATTCTGTCTTTTTTGACAAAGCCAGCCATAAGGAAACCAATTTAAACAATATTTCTTTTTAAATACGTGCCAAGATACCAGTTTTGAAGAATGTGGCATGGAGAAATTCTCAAGGAGAAAGTAAAATGCTGGTGATGTACGAAGGGGCCAGGAGTCTGTGTGTGAAAATGCATGCTTCCATTTTGGATCTGGTGTGTAAGTCTAATGTAGATAAGACTAAGGCAGGACTTGACAGGTCTGACATTACCCTCGTTAGTTTTATGACCAGATTCTGGTCCTTAGGGTTTATTTCATGTTAACTATACATTGCGATCACAGGAAGGCTTTCTTCATTTAGAAAATAGCCCTGTTAGTTGGAGGTGAATTTTCTGATTATCTGACATTGACGCAGATATCTTTCTGTAGTTGGTCATCTTGAATTAGTGTTAATAGCTGTTCATAGCTTGTCCTTTTTTCTTATTCTGAGATTCAGGTTAGGAGAAGTACCTCTTGAGAATTATCCTTTTAAGCAGAACATACATTTAAAAATATGCTTTAAGTAGGAAAAGATATTGAAATGCATCTTAAATAGGATCATATATTTTAGCGATCATTGCATCACTGTTTCAGAGCTAAGGACTTTTTTTCTCTTGTGTCCTTTATTCTAGCAAAGTATGTGCTACTCCAGGTTTGAATTTTCTTTTAATTAGAAAACACTCTTAATGAGTCATTTTCAATTTAGGAAGGTAGGCTTGTAGTTTTTGAAACTAATATACTGAGTACGACTCTAAATGATATGAAAAAGACTCCTACCCTCCCCAAATAGCATTACCTCTGGATATGATTCTTTTTAGTGTTCCCTCTTTGAGGATTTTTTTTTTCTTGTAAATATTTTTTTGGAAAATGTAGGGGCACCTGGGTGGCTCAGTGGTTTAAAGCCTCTGCTTTCGGCTCAGGACATGATCTCAGGGTCCTGGGATGGAGCCCTGCATTGGGCTCACTGATCAGCAGGGAGCCTGCTTCCCCCTCTCTCTCTGCCTGCCTCTCTGCCTACTTGTGATCTCTCCCTCTGTCAAATAAATAAATAAAATCTTAAAAAAAAAACAACCAAAAAACCTTTGTTACTTGCTGGCCTGTATCACTAGTATTCCCAAAGATGGTGTATTGTCCATTTGTGTTCGTGATGGGCATCGTCAGTGTTGAGGGACCTGGCTCTTTGTCTAATTGGGAAATTCCTACCTTCACAGGCCAGGCTGATCAGACACACCCTCCAGAGTGTGAACCTGAAGGTGGAGGCAAGTGTTGGAAAGAAGCTGGGAGTGCGTGGAGGCCATTTGGAGAGGACAGAGACTGGGGGGCAGCTGCCGGCTGTGGCCCCAGGGGCCAGGCCCCTTTTGGCTATGTCCATGTGCTCTGCTGTGTGCCCTTAAGTTGTGTGACTTGTTTTTCTGGATTTCCTCGACCTTCTGTGAACTATCCAATGGCCCTTTAAAAAAAGAAATGACGATTCTGTTCTATTAGCTGATTGGTTTCTGATGCTCGAAACTCAGAATTCTGACAAATTCAGCATCCATACCTGTTACTGGTCAACACGGTGGAGGCCCTTGTGGAGAAGAGCAGTGATGCGCCCTTCTACCCTGGCTGGACTCTGTTCAGGGTCCTAGAGCCTGGTCCGAGGTTACCCAAAGGACGGAAGGAGCACACAATGTCAGTTGTGGGCACCGCCTTTGCCAGTGGTCAGGCAGGCTCTGAGCCACACATCGGCTACCCTGCTGGATCTCATTATGCGGAGCTCTTCACTGCTTGTCTTTTTCTAATCACCTCTTTGTCCTTTAAAAAAAAAATGAGAGAGGTGTGATGCTCAGGAGCTAATGCCTAACTTCTAGTGCGTCTTTTTGGATCTAATTTGGGAGTATTAGCCTGAAAATATTCTTTGTGCCTTTGTTGGGTAGAATATTCAGTTAAAATTCCTATCTGATAGTCTTTATTGCTTTTTAGCAATAAAGAAATCCTAGACATACCATATGACTATAGTATGAGTATATATATTCATATAATGTTATATATACTCATATAATATGAGTATCCTAGATATACTATGAAATTGTATCTATTTTAAGTGTACAGCTTGATGAATTTGATAAATATCCATCCTGGTATAACCGCTGCTAAAATTAAACTGTAGAACATTTTCATGACCCCCAAGAAGTTCCCGTGTGCCCCCTTGCAGTCTGTACTCCTCCACCTCTACCACAATTTTTGCCTTTTCATATATGTCATTGGAAGCCACCTCCATGTTAGTTGATGATATAAAAAAGCGTGATAAATCTCTCCTCTTTTTTTTCCCCTGAACTATTAAGTCCAAAGAAAAACTATCTGTGCTGTATAAATTATAAATCTGGTAGTGCCTTACCACATGGAACTGTCTAGAGTGAAATTACTTGTTCTTTTCAAGTTTTCCAGCGATGGCTCTCCATACGGCCTGAAGACATAGACTGCTGGCATTTGCTCCGTGGATGTGATGTCTTCTCATTATTATCTGGGTCAGGTTGGGAGACAGCTAATAGTTCATTGTGGGCCCTAGAGTCAAATTGCCCGGATTCAGATCCTTGCTGTGTTATGTCTTAGCTGTGTGACCATGGCTAAGTGAGTCCTCGGCAACTCTGCGTGCGCCGCAGAGTCCTCACGCCTAAAACACACCTGCTACAAAGTGTGCAGTCATTCGGTCTGCGGCGCTTATTGGTGCTTATTGAGCATCTACCGTGTGCCAGGCCCTGTTCTTCGTCTCTCGCAAAGTTCTCAGTCGAGCATGGGGGAGGGAGCCTATAAGCAGGTAAACCAGGCAGCGTGTCGGATGGTTGGAAGTTCCGTAAAGAAGAATAAAGCAAGTGGTGAGGCACACAGGAGTGTGAGCACGGAGGGGAGGGGGGAGGAGCGGAGGATGTTGTCGTTTTTCATAGCAGGGTCAGGTTTTAAGACCTGGTGGGAGTGAGGAGCATTCCAGGCAGCTCTGAGCAGGCCTGTGATGGGAATCCCATCGAGGCTGGTGTGTTTGGAGTGGAGTGGGGAGCTGGATGGAGAGAAGGAAGTGGGAGGCAAGATCAGAGTGATCCCAAGGATTAAATGAGAAAAAAACCCCACAGTTTAGAGAAGTCCTTGCTCTCTTCTGTTTTAGTTGCTAATGATAGCTGTGTAATGATGCTGTCCTCATTAGGCTTTAAAAGGAGACTGTTGAGAAGAAGAGAGGTCATCGGAAAGAACCAAATGAGGCGTTCCCTCACTTAGTCATTCACCAAACACTTGAGGGTTTCTTGTTGGCAGGCAGCGCTGTAACACACGTGACTGGGGTGGGGGGTTGGGTCCCTGGGTCTAAAGAGCTTCTTCGGCAGGTTTAGTGGTGCAGGCCGGGAAGTAAGGGAGGGCCTAAGTATGGCCCGATCGATGGCAGCTAGGTTAGTTGGTTGCCCAGAGTGCTTTGGAAACAAATGGGAAGTCATTAAAATTAGACTTATGGAGGGCTTAGCATTTATCATGTAGATGTCACTTCTGAAGTTTTCCCCTGTGAAGAAAAAGATTTGTGTGTACCCCGGGGGGCTGAGGTGGGGAGGGTGCTTTCCCAGGGGAGGGGACAGCCAGGGTGAAAGTACTGAGAAGTGGGCCCAGAGATGGGGACTTGGTAGGCTGGGGTGCAAGGGGATAAGGTGGAGGATGGGCAGGAGCCCTGTGGCGAAAGGCCGAGAAGAGGGACCAGGGAGAGGAGAGGGGGAAAGCAAGAAGTCAGAGAAGGCGGGGCGCAGTGAGTGTGGAGGGACAAGGGGGAGTGGGGAAGGGCCGGCACAGGTTTGGTGATTATTCTTGGGTTGTTCCAGCTGCTTTGCCTGCGTTAATGCATTCAGTCTTCACAACAACCCTCAGAAGCAGGTTGTGTACTGTTACTATGCCCATTTTACAGATGAGGAAGTTGAAGTGCGGAAAGGTTAACTAATCTCAAGGTCACACAGCTTTTTTTTTTTTTTTTTAAGATTTTATTTATTTATTTGACAGAGATCACAAGTAAGCAGAGAGGCAGGCAGAGAGGGGGAAGTAGGCTCCCTGCTGAGCAGAGAGCCCGATGCAGGGCTCGATCCTAGGACCCTGAGATCATGACCTGAGCCGAAGGCAGAGGCTTTAACCCACTGTGCCACCCAGGCACCCTGCACACCTTTTCTTA
This sequence comes from Procyon lotor, assembly GCA_028646535.1. Lineage (NCBI taxonomy): Eukaryota > Metazoa > Chordata > Mammalia > Carnivora > Procyonidae > Procyon > Procyon lotor. The sequence continues at coordinate 33,519,945 of CM053604.1, forward strand.
ACTCACTAATGACAGTCATTTTAGTCTTCTTGGGTCTTAATTTTAAACAGATCTGTGTTAACTGCTTCTTAAGTACACTTTTTATATTATTTTTAAATATAGAAGATACTTGACAACATTGCAGAAAAGTTACAAAACATAAAAGTTATCTTTTAGGGGCGCCTCGATGGTGCAGTTGGTTAAGCATATGACTCTTGGTTTTGGCTCAGGTCGTGATCTCAGGGTCATGAGCTTGAACCCCGCATTGAGCTCCGTTCTCAGTAGGACTTTGCTTAAGATTTTCTTTCCTTTCTTCCTCTGCCACTTTCCCCTCTTGGTGTGCTTGCTCTCTCAAATAAAGAAATCTTTTTTTTTTTTTTTTTAAGATTTTATTTATTTATTTGGCAGAGAGATCACAAGTAGGCAGGGAGGCAGACAGAGAGAAGAGAGGGAAGCAGGCTCCCTCCTGAGCAGAGAGCCCGATGCAGGGCTCCATCCCAGGACCCTGGGACCATGACCCAAGCCGAAGGCAGAGGCTTTAACCCACTGAGCCACACAGGTGCCACTCAAATAAAGAAATCTTAACCAAAAAAAAAAAACAAAAAAAAACCAAAAAACCCCAAACTCCTTACCTTTTAGTAGAGCTACTAACATCTTTTTGTGTAACCTCTTTGGGATTCTTTTCTTTTTTTTTCTGTAGTTGATATTAAGTCTTTTTCCCCTTTAATATCCCTGTCTACAAATCCCATTCCCCAAAATTAGACCCCAGATTACTTGTTCTTAATTAAACAGGAAACTGAGAAGGATAGTTGTACATTCAAGTCCAGCAGCTGGCTATCGATGTCATGCTTTTAAAGACCCATCACCTTGTCATTCCTTCTGCCTTGTCTTTACTTTTTGATCTTCTAGGTTCAGCGTGTCTTAGTCTCTTCTGTGTTCTAATAATAACAGGGAGTACAGCAGTGCACCTTTATGGGCGCATTGGACGGGCCTACACTGTGCTCCGTGACTGGTATGCACCGCCTCATTTCACCTTTGCGGTAGCCGTGGGAAAGGGGGCCCATTCGAGCAGCTGTACAGATGGGGACACTGAGGCACAGTGAGACTGGGTCACGGGGAGGGTCACTCAGCTAGAGTGTCACAGAGCTGAGACTCTAGCTCAGGCCTTTCCGATGCCAGAGCAGCAGAACTCTCGTCACATCAGTGAGATTAAAGGACGATTCTTCTCTGAACTGTTGAGTGGACCTGTGTTCCTCAGTGCGTGAGGCGGGGATGAATCTAGGGCCCCTTGTGCCTTGTCACACTTAGAGTGCAGCCATGCAGGGTGTCCCGAAGCGGCCGACTCCTTTGAGATGGCACGGGCAGGCACGGGCCTTGGGGTGGATGGCGGGGCCAGGTGGCACGCCGCCTCTCCAGGCGGATGGCTTCTTCTCGCAGCCTCTTTCCTGGGTCCTGTGGGAGCCAAAGGAGAAAGCCAGCCAGGTACGCTTGGACGGCTGTCATTCTGGAGCTTGCGGTGGTGAAAACGCTGAGTCACCTACGGTGACCTGCCTCCCACTCCTTACCGAGGTTCCCCTGGCCGTGCCTCACCTTCTGCTCTTGTGCCTTGTAAAGTGGCAAATATTTATTGATGAGGAGAGTGATGTTAATATCTTCCCACTGCTACTCCGTTTCTTCTCCTTTTCACCTGGCTTTTCAGTTTTACAGTCTTTTCCCTGGGTCTCCCTCTGGGTTTTTTCCCGTGTCAGCGGGGTGCCAATGACTGAGTTAGATTCTGGTCTGTGGTGTGCGGCGCTTGTCCCGTTAGTGGGCTGGCCGCCCGCACGCTGGGGACCGTGTTGAGAGCGGGGCTAGAACTCCCTTCTCTGGCTGCCGATCAGAACCATGTGGGCTGCTGAAAAATCGGTGACTCCACTCCCATCCGGATGGGGGCCCTGGCTGTTTTTTCAGGCTTCCCAGGTGATGCTCTGGGAATGTGCAGCCGCTGGATTAATTTGAAAGAGGCTTAATTAGCAGGGTTGGTTTGGACCACGGGGAAGAGGGCGCTGGGCGGATAGCAGCAGACCATTCCTGCTCTGTGGCATCCCAGGTAGTGCGCACCTCGCGCCCGGTACTATTCTAAGCCCATCACATCATTGACTCAATCCAGCCTCACCGTATCCCTGTGAGGCAGGTGCCGTTAGCCATTTTATAAAGAAACTGCTCCTTCTAGCAAAGAAGGGCACATCGGATGAAGCTGACCCACAAACCTAGCACACGAACTTAGAGAAATGAAATAAATCTAAAGCTCGTGGGGGGTGGAGGTGCTGCTTTTGATGGGGAGCGGGGAGAGACCTCTGATGAGGTGACATTTGAATAGGTAGTGAAGTCAGCTGCTGGGCTTGGTGAACACCAGAAGTCATTGACGCAGAGGGCATATTAAATGCAAAGGCCCTGAGGTAGGAATTCACGTGAGTCGTCAAGGAGGAGAGTGGCCGGAATGGAGTGAGCAAGGATAATGGAATGAGATGACTTAGGTCAGATCGTGTAAGGCCTTGTAAGGACTTGTTGAAGACTTAGGTTTTTTTTTTTTTTTTTCTTTTATGCTGCAGTAACAAATCCAAAATCTTGTTGACTGAAATCAGACATTGTTACATGTTCTTTACAGGTTGGTAGGAGTCTCCTCTTGACATCGTTGGCATTCTCTGTCTGTCTGAAATCCACAGGAAAGAAGGCTCCTGTTTCTAGAAGGAAGGAGACAAAGCAAACCTAAAGAATCCATTTCAGCTACCATACACCCTTGACTTTGACAACAGAATTTTTTCCTTTTTCCTTATCACTGAGTAAAATTGACATTTCAGGAGAGTGGGCCATATAACTGGTAACTTAGAGAGCCCCTCGGTGTTTCATACTGCACCCCAGGTCGAGAGGCCGAGCTCAGCTCTGTTAGCTCATGTTCCAGTTCTGTCCCGGAAACATTTAGGACCAATGCTGATTTTGATAACCTTTAATTTTTGTCTGATTTTGTTTCACTTCTTTGTCAGTAACGTGGTCATTATCCTGCCCCTCCCCTCCCCAAGAGCCTTACTGCTTTAGTTCATCATTTTCATTGTCATCAAGAAGCATTTATTAAGTACATGTCTCTGCATAGTGCTGCATTAAAAACCTTTATACCTGAGAGCATTGCTCACTGATGGGCTAACTAGAGTTAGCCCATTAGCTAACTGGTGGGCTAATAATAAAATATTTTAGCTAATAATAAAATATTTTTATTGGCACCTGGGTGGCTCAGTCGGTTAGGCGTCTGTCTCTTGATTTCAGCTCAGGTCATGATCTCAAGGTCCTGGGATGGAGCCGCATGTCAGGCTTGTCCCTCACCCTCCTCTTCTCCCCCTGCAAGCATGTGTGTGCTCTCCCTTTTTCTCTAAGATAAGATAATGAAATAAAATCTTTGGAAAAAAAATACCTTTATTGATTGTTAGTGCTCAGTAAGGATATTTCTTCTTCTCAATAAGAAGGAAGAAGTGTACTTGAAGGTAAAATAACATTGGTGGTGTTGGTGGTATCTTGTCTGCACATCACTTCCCTTTAAATAAAGGTGGTAGGGACACCTGGGTAGTGCAGTTGGTCGAGCATCTGCCTCTTGCTTTCGGCTGAGGTCATGATCTCAGAGTCCTGGGATCCAGCCCCCTGTGGAGCTCGGTGTGAAGTCTGCTTAAGTTTCTCTCCATTTCCATCTGCCTCCCCCTAAAATAAATAAATAAATCCTAAAAAAAAAAAAAAAAAGGTTGGTAGATTGTTTTAGATTTAGCCAGTTTTAGTAACTTCTAAGAAAATGTTACTCTAAGTTTGTGTACTAGATTATTAACGACTTGAAAGGGTGTTGCTTTTTTCCCTTTTATGGAGCGTGAAGCTGGATCCGTTTTCGCTCCGATTAGAAATAGGCTAGAATGGAGGAATGGGCTTTGGATTGGGAATTCAAAGATCTGTGAATCATTCCCTGCTTGGCCACAGCTAGCAGTGTGATCCTGCCTGAGCCAGGAAAGGGAGAATTGGACAAACGGACGTGAAACCTTGAACTTCTCTGCGCCGTCTCCTAAATGCAGTCATAGTGTTTTTTCTCCTTATAGCGCATCTACATTTTACCCGGAGGTTAGTTTTGAGTCCCCGTGTAAGGTCACAATCCCCTGTATTAAAAACCTCACTTGGAAACGCTTTCAGAAGGCGTCCTGCTGGAGGTTGCCTGAGATCAGCCCGGCACAGCCGGATCTTTCCTCCAGCGCTGGAACTGATCTCTGGCTCTTCAGTGGAGCCCCAGTTGAAGCAGCTGGCTTGCATTTAGGGACCATGTTTTATGGAAAATACATTTTTAAATACTAGACTCATCCAGTGTTGTGAGATGCACAAAATGTGACTGGCGTGTGGAAACAGACCGACCGAGCGCCTGGGGCATCTGTGTGCCTGTCTCCAGGTCATTTAGTAGAATGGAGGGTGGGCAGTTATGGGACAGCTGAAATTTCTTTTCTTCTCTCTTCCTCCTTTCTTTCCCCCCCCCCCCCCTTTGGCAAAGCGAATGAGGTTGAATTTGTGTGAGTTAACCTGAGGGTATGGTGGGGCCCCCCCACTCAGCGTAGCTACCCTCTATTGGTACTGCCCGTCTCACGGCCCCGATCCTGCCTCGCCTCGGGCACTTCGGTTGTCTTTGTGAGAGGCCGTTTTGAAGCCAGGCCCTGGCCGTCCACTGTCCGCGCCGCACCTTTGCTGCCGAGTGAGCTTCTCAAAACTTCCCAGTTTAAACACTGTGCAGCACCCGGACCCACAGCAGTGCTCCTCAAAGTTCTCCACTAACCTTCTGCTATGTCAGAGGTTCAGCGACTTCAGTATCCCCAGGATCCCGGCGGCAGAGCTCGGTGTGTGGTGAAGTCTCCTTGAAGTCTTGTGCCGGACTCATGTTCTTGTGTCCGTGTAGCACTGTTTCAGGTGATTTAGCCTTGAGTAGAATTGGTACTGCTTGAATGTGCCCTGTCCCTCTGTTTGATTTGCATACCCCCTGGGCGGCCCAGTTGGAGACTGGGCCTTAGAGAGTAAATCTGAGCTGGTAAGCAGGGTTCACAGATTCTTCATGTGCTGACCCTGGCCTGCCTGATAAGTTTCCTCTTTTGCCGTGCTGCTTCTCACATTTGAGGGTCTAATGGTGTGGATGCACTTGAAATGCCCTGAGCATACCGAAATTAAGATATGGTACCTTTGATGCGCATTCATTCACTGAGTATTTATTGAGTGCCTGTTATGTGCCAGGTATCGTTTTAGGTGCTAGGGATACAGTAGTGGACAAGACCAAGTCCTGGCTTCTGTGAAGCTTATACTTTAATGGGAGAAGATGATGACAAATCTGTGATATAAAGAAAAAGAAAAGGAAAGCGTGGGAAAGTGATAAAGATTGAAGAAGGGGTCCTATTTGTTCGTCTGGCGAGGTTGTGTGAGAAGGCACCTGGTGGTGCAATCTGGTGAAATGTGAGAGCAAGCCATGTTATCATCAGAGAGCAGAAGGCTCAAGGCAGAGCACGTGTAAAGGCCCTGAGGTAGGAGTGTGCTTGGAATATTCACAGAATAGCAGGAAGCTCATTGGGGCTGAGGGGAATAATCAAGAGAAGGTTGGGTAGGAGATGAGATTGGAGAGATGGGTAGAGGCAGAGCATGTAGGGCCCTGAACCCAAGATAAGGGATTTTCTTTTGCCTTGAATGCCTTCCCCTTCCATCTGTAACTTTTGGGTGAGGTTGGAATTGACTTTAGTTTGTTCTACATGCTAGCTACTTGCCCCTCTACTGAATGATTCTCTCTTCCTCATTGATTTGAATGCCATTTTATCATATATTAATTACAAACGTGTGTTTACACAGATGTACATATGTTTATCAACACTCTTCCATTGATTTATCTTCTTGCACATGTACCATTCTGTTGTAATTATTGTACCCAGCATTGGGAAATTATGGCCCACGGGCCAAATTTGGTTTACTACTTAGATTTTATAAATAAAGTTTTATTGGAAACAGCTACCCTCATTTGTTTATGTATTGTTTATGGCTGCTTTGAGCTCTTAATGGCACCAGCAGTTGCAACAGAGATGGCATGGCTCACAAAGCTAAAAATGTTTACAATCTGGCCCTCTACAAAGAATTGACCAACCTCTGCTTTATACGAGGTATTGCTATCTGATAGGGCACATTCTTCCTCATTCTTCCTTTTCAACAATTTCTTGGCAAGGCCAACATGTTTATTCTTTCAGGTGAACTTTAGAATCAATCTGCCTGACTCCCTTCCTTTTCTCCACCTCTTTCAGGGTGGAGATCTGGAAGGCAGGAAGAATAGGAATTTGATTGCATTTAATTTGTGGTTTAGTGCAAAGGGAAAGTGATTGCTTTACAATACTGAGTCTTTCCATTCCAGCGGTATACTATCTCTAATATCTCCATATTTATGTCTTTCAGTGAACTTCGTTTTTTCATTTGTATGTTACTTATTTGTTTATTCCTGTATGTATTATTGCTTTTTGTTGCTATTACAGTTGAGATTATTGCCCCACTGTCTTTGACAAGTGACTATGGTATGAGGGAAAGGATTTGATTTTTAAGAGTTTAGATTGTTACTGACCTTCTTCTGGAAGTAAACTCCAATTAGGACTGTTAATTTTTTTAAATTTGATTCTTTGGTTGATGGTCATTGTCTAAACTTACATAATGGTTTCATTCCTAATGTTTAGGCCTGTTTTATTGTGGAACTCTATACCTAGGGTAGTTTGGGGACATGGACTTTGACCTCCCCCCGCACCCCACCCCTGCCCACCACCCCCGTCATTCATTTTTTTCTTTTATAAAATGTAGGTCACAGCAAATGGTAATTATAAAACAACAAGCAAAAACCCAGGAAGCTTTATGCCCAGTCATCGTTTGTTGATGGTTGTAAGAATACCCAGAAGATAATTTAGGCATGCTGTTTATTAAGCAGGCTATGCCTTTTTGCAGAGCCAGGTTTGGTTTTTAATACAGGATAGTAGGGTTTGCATGTCACACAGGAGAGTGAAACCCAGTCAGTGCTTTACTGTGGCGAGTCATTTGATCGTGGAATAAAGGTGACTTAACCTAGCATTTATCCTTTGGAATTGAAATATGAGCAGAAGGAAATTTTTATGAATCAGTTAGTGCTTTCCTAAATACGTTCTCTGTAAAGCATTTGATCTTTACCCTTAATATCTATTCCTTAAGGATGTGAAATCTATTTCAGATTTCAAGGTCTATTACTTGCCCTGAGCACTAAACAGATGAACCATAAATTCAATATGTGTTAACCTTTGTGGATTTATCTTTCAATGCCGTTTTGGTCTTTTTTTCTCTGAATTTGTATTTCCTCCTTAGCTTCTTCTTACCTTAGTGAAGCTAAAGAGAAAGTATTCATGTTGCTGGTTTCTTTTACCCTTTCTTTTTCCTTTTGGTGAAGCAATGATGAGGTGGTGATGACAATGGATGTGGAAATGAAGAATCCCTGACCGTATTGTGTGATTTGTGAAATAAATCTTGGTAGTCATGTTGCCTGTGAACGGAAAGTTCACATGTAGAACCTGGTCTTAAATGCCCTTGTCTTTTATTTCCACTATGTTGAGATTATCTTTGACCATCCTCGTGAACAGCAGCTGGTGGTGTATGAATATAGAAATGCCATCATAGGCTATGAAGACGTACCAGGCCATGTGCCTTAATCACAGAAGGGGGCCCAACTTGGGAGTTTCTGTTTTGGGGCTTGACTTGGACCTGTGGAAATTAGAGACCACTTTAGATAGCAGTGTGTCACGGAAAATGATAAAGTGAATGTAATGATAATTGGTCTCTTTTATTGGACACTTAATATGGTCCAGGCATTATAATTGATGTCTGCCACATCTAGGAATTGTAATCTCATTTTTTAGTTGAGAAAGTTGAGATTTAGGTTAAATAACTGGTAGACCTGACATTCAAATCAACTTTCGGTCTCCACAGGTTGTAAATCGAAGTGGTATTTTGGCCGTGATTTTTGTACAGGACCGTGTGTGTGTGTGTGTGAATGTAGAAGGATTTAGAAATTTTAATTCATTTAGATTCTTTTTTTTTAAGGGGGGCAGAAGGAGGAGGGAAAGATAATTTTTTTTTTAAGATTTTACTTATTTGACAGAGAGAGATAGCAAGAGCAAGAATACAAGCAAGGGGGTTGGGAGAGGGAGAAACAGGCTTCCCACAGAGCAGGGAGCCCGAAGGAGGGCTCGATTCCAGGACCCTGGGATCATGACCTGAGCTGAAGGCAGACGCTTAACAACTGAGCCACCCAGGCGCCCCAAGAGAGAGAATCTTAAGCGGGCTTCACACCCAGCCTGATGCCAGGCTCGATCTCTTAACCCTGAGACCATGACCTGAGCTGAGATCAAGAGTCAAATGTTTAACCAACTGAGCCACCCAGGTGTCCCTCCTTTGGATTCTTTATGTGAATTTTGACAGTCGAATTAACAATCAGAGTGGTGAAAAAGTGTAGCATGGGGGGGTGGGGCATCTGGAAACCTGGGTGCTTGAATGATCTTTGGCAGGCCCCTTTTTCTGTCCTCCTCTCCATGGGGCCTCAGCGAAGAGAGAATCTAAATCCTTAAATTATTTCAGTTTTTAGGTTTTTTTGGGTGGGGGAGTGGGCAGGAGTTTATTTCAGGTTTTAATTTAGACATGATGATGGAATGTATCGTTTGTCTTCCGATTTTGAAATTGAGAGACTACGAAAAAGTTGGGGTTATGGTGTGGTGGTGAATATAGGTCATGGGGGCCGTGTGTGTTCAAGCTCCCCAAGACCCTGGTGGATTAGAGAGCACTGTTGCTCCTCGCTTTAGAGACCCCATCAGTGTTTACTAAATATAAACATAAGTAAATAAACGCACATGCATATGTTCACATACTCCAAATGCTTTCCTGAACCTTCTCTGTGTAACTGCACTGATGAAGATGGAAAATCGGGATTCTGGGCCACATTATGTCATCGTTTACCTTAAGTATGGCTGAACCATTCAGATGCTAAACAAGTAACACTCATCTCTAGTGGAAGCCCCTTTAGAGTCTGAGGACCTGCTCTGGTTGTCTCTCAGCCCAAAAATCTGGTTAGTTGGGCAGTTCTCGGCTGTGAGCAGAGCCTCTGACCATGGCTGCCACCTGGTGGGTCCGAGCGGCACACCTCTGTGTGTATGTGTGTGTGCATGTGTGCGCAAGTGTGGCCTGCTGCTCCTGAGGGGGACATGTGAGTGCCAGGGGCTCTGCTGCCTGCCAGCCCCTCTGCTCTGCCGGCCTGCCCACAACTGGATTCTGGCATAATTTCGAAAAGAAAGTAAAGCTTTCTAAATACTGGCAGGGAAGTCAGCTTGCTTTCCAGCCTCAGAGCAACAGCCAGGGGTCCAGCCCCACACAGACAGCTTGTATTGTAGTGTCTGCTCTTTGGTCTTTTCTTTGCACCTAATACGTGTCCCAAAGAAACTGTTCCAGTGAAAGGCGATTTTTCCCTTTTTTATCAGAATGGCCTAACTTGGGGGAGTTACAATAGCTTTTCAAGGTTACTTTCAGACTAACCTTTCTTTTTTAAATTAAGTTAAATTAAATTTTAATTTAATTTTTTCAGTGTTCCAAGATTCATTGTTCATGCACCACACACAGTGCTCCATGCAATACGTGCCCTCTTCAGTACCTACCACCAGGGTCACCCAACCCCCCATCCTCTCCCCTCCAAAACCCTCAGTTTATTGCTCAGAGTCCACAGTCTCTCATGGTTCATCGCCCCCTCCGATTTCCCCCCATTTACCCTTCCTTTCCTTCTCCTAATATTCTCCATGTTACTCCTTATGCTCCCCAAGTAAGTGAAACCATGGGATAACAGACTCTCTCTGCTTGACTTATTCCACTCCACATAATCTCCTCCAGTCCCGCCCATGTTGATGCAAAAGTTGGATATTCATCCTTTCTGATGGGGGTGTAATATTTCATTGTATATATGGACCACATCTTTATCCGTTCGTCTGTTGAAGGGCATATTGGCTTTTTCCACAGTTCTGATAGTAAAGGAACTAGTGTAAGTCTTTGTATTTTATGAAAATACTTCTTTGATATTTGTTCAAATATAAAATTGTTTGTAGACTTTTAACTTATATTTACGTAGCCCAATATGCATGCAAGCCACGAGAAACATTTGAAATTAGAGACTCAAAAGCCTAACAGTTGAACATTTTATATTGTGTGGCTTCTAATGTGTATGATTGAGCATGTGATCCTGAAATTATTAGAGACAATGGGGGATAACATTCTTTGATTTGGACAAGTTTATAAGCATGATTTCTGCTTCTGTGTTCCTGGGTTTGTGGCATTTTTTAATCTTGCAGTGCAAGTAACTATAGGCTCCCATCGCTGGGCTCTGGGCTCCTGGCCTCAGCTTACAGTGGAGTCCTTTGATTTGTCTGTGTTCACTTGATGGAAGGGGAGGGACTTAGGGTTCCATTTTTGCTCTTTCTTGTATAAGAGCCAACAAAATAAATACATTGCAAGAAATGCCAAGTAGTTGAGATGCTTTTCTATTCTTTTCTTGCCAGGAGCTTGATTTGATACTGTATTAGTAATTCTGGGGGAGAGACAGGGAAAAGGAAAGAGAAAGAGAAAGTGAACATGTTTCTTCTGAGATCTTTCTTGTATTTGTGTGACTCGCTAACATGATCGACAGTTTTCTCTTAACGTTCAGGTTCATTGCTGGTAGGATTTTACAACTACTGAAGGATTTTTGTTTTACCTTACAGTTCACATGAAAATTTCATGAACTTAAACATTCGGTTGGGAATTTAACTTTATTGCCAGACTTTATTTCTAGGAGATAGGTCAGTAGTCGCATGTTGTATTTTATTTAATAAGTATCAAATTAATGGAGAATGCCATTCAGTGGTATCCAAACATTTGTTTTTCTTCACTTCTGAGTTTTCTTTTACACTGTTCTGACAGCCTGGGAAAATAAATGACATTGAATTTTCTTCTTTTTCTTTTAAAGACTTCCAGCTGAACTCTCATCTCTCAACACTGGCAAATATTCATAAGATCTACCACACCCTTAATAAGCTAGTAAGTCAACCTCTTAAAGACAAACTACCAGCTGTTTAAAGTAGTCATTTTAAGTGTATTTGGTAAAAATTTAGATTACAGATATGAAGATATCAGCTGTTTATGAAAATGTTTATGAATTTTCAAACTTGCTGTGTGGTGTGTGATTTCTTGGTAACAATGAGCGTATTTCTTACAGAATCTAACAGAAGACGTTGGCCAAGACGATCACCCAACAGGTATCTGTAAATGCTTACACTACTTAATTTTAAACAAGCTTTGTAATATGAAGTTATGAAGGAGAAATACGAGCTGAGAATGATGCGTGTTGTAATACACTAACAAGTTGTTACTTGGTTGAGGGTGTTTCTCCGGGTGTCTGAGGGAAGCCATGTTCTAGCTCCTTCCCAGCGGTATATTTGCTGTGGGGCTCTGGTTTATGTCAGAGTCCTTCAGTCCCTTTAAAGGGGCTGGGAATCCTCCCCAGTGGTTTCACAGGACTGTTTCTTTACTCAAGTATTTTAGTTTATACGAAAAACTTACTACAGTGATGCGGTTCGAAAGGTGTTCCACAAATGCTTATTGAATTAAGATGACAGATAACTTGATAGACGGGTAGAGTGTCGGGGGTATGTGTTGTATAGGTCTTGAGGATTTATGAATTGGAAAATGGAAATTAATAAACAGTTCTCTAGTCTTATAGTTCTCAAACTTTAGCTAGCTTATAACCCTCTAGGGGGGCTTGTTCAGACAGATTGCTCATCTCCTTCCCCAGAGTTTCTGATTCTGTAGACTTGGGCTGGGGCCCCAGAGTGTGCACTTCTGATAAGCTCTCAGATGATGCTCGTGCAGCTGGTCAGGAGACTACACTTGGAGAACCACTTCTCCAAACTGTTGCTAGTCCTAAACTTCAGGAACTTGGACTGGATCTGTGGTTACTACATCTCGCAGCAAAAATTATTCAAATGTATTTTACAGTTTTTGAAAATTACCACAGTAAGACAGGCATAAAGGCTTGTTGGTGAATTTTGAACAGCACCAAAGTGAATGGAGTAAAAAGTGACAGTCCTTCTCATCTCC
>CM053604.1:33532618-33560705 GCA_028646535.1 Procyon lotor
CATCGGGCTCTCTGCTCTCCTGCTTCCTTCCCTCTCTCCCTCTGCCTGCCTCTCTGCCTACTTATGATCTCTCTCTGTCAAATAAATATATAAAAATCTTTAAAAAAAAAAAAAAAAGACTCTTTTGAGGATTGTACCCAAGGCCATGTGTATTAGAGCTTTCCACTATAGCTAGTGGGAACACAGGGTTTTCCTCCGCCCTGTGGGAGGTCTGGGAATTTCTTCTTACTCCTTCGCAGTGAGTGCGTGGTGCCTTCCCTGGACTCAGTCTCCTCTCACACTTACACAGATAAGTCCTTGGCCAATGACTAGGGAGACACTTTGTGGATTTCCTGATACATCTCTGGGTGGCTCCCCCCTTGCTGGTATTTTGTCCCACAAATTAGTGTCACCTTTACCTGCTTGAACTACAGCCTCTGTCCTTTTCAACTCAGCAAGACCACTGGGCTTGGTTTGAGTTCTCCCTCCTGTGTCCTGGCTGGGAACCTGCCTCGGAATAATGAGCAGGGGTTACCCTAGGGCTTCCGTCCTGGCTCCTCCTCCTCAGCGGTCATGGTCCTATGCTGCCTGTTGTCCAGTGTGTGCCTGCCATCATTTCAGATAACGGGTCCCGTTTTCCAGCTTTTCAAAGTGAAAGGGGAAATCTGATTTCTCTAACTCCATCTTGGTTGGAAGAAGAAGTCCATCTCCTCTTTTGTGCCTCTAATATTAATTTTTTCCTTACTAAAAAAGGACTCCTAGAGGTAATAACATATAATTAACACAGCAGACCTTTTAAAGCCAAACTTTTCATAGAAATTAAGCTTTCTTATATTTTCAACATCCTAAATATTCCCTATTGTAAGTAACAATGGTCTATGTTAAATACTTTCCATTCTACTTTAATATATGAGGAAAGAAGCCATGATACAGTACTGGAAAATGGTAAGATGACCTCTTTGACATCTCTCTGCCAAGTTAATATAGTCCTATATATGTGATTGTTTTTTCCCTCTCTTTCAGACTTGTAGCCAATTAAAAGTAGTGGTTAGCTGTAAAGTTATATTATTTTTCTCCTAACTTAATTTTGAGTTGAACTTATTTATAGTCTCATGGGTGTCATAGTACTGTGAAACTTTAGAGCTGAAAGAAACCATAAGAGAACTCATGGTCCAGTGTTGTCATTATGCAGATGATGAGACTAGGAGCCAGAGAGGAGGGGACAGCACAGGACTGTCACAAAGCCACACTGCCTTCCCTCATTTCACACTGTCACCATCTTGTGATGGAAGAGGATGGTGGGACACACATTCAGGGGCTGAAATGGTCGGTTCTTTCATACAAGTGGGAATTTATGCAGAAGGGTTTTTTCCTCCCCAATACTATTACATACATTTATTACATAAATAAGTATCATTATATGGACATATTTAAAATAAAAGAGCCATTTTTCCTTGATCCTTTTTTTTTTTTTTTAAGGACCTAGTGAGGGACGCCTGGGTGGCTCAGTGGGTTGAAGCCTCTGCCTTCGGCTCAGGTCATGATCTCAGGGTCCTGGGATCGAGCCCCACATCGGGCTCTCTGCTCAGCAGGGAGCTTGCTTCCCCCTCTCTCTGCCTGCTTGTGATCTCTTTCTCTGTCAAATAAATAAATAAAATCTTTAAAGGACCTAGTGAGAATAAGATTGGACAAATGGAATGAGGTAAAAGACTAAATATAGTAATTTGTGTGGATCTGGGAAGAGTTATTTAATATGTTAAATTTGGTCTTTCTCCGTTTTTCTGTGGCAGAGGCAGGTAACGTGCTGAGGTCACAGGATGAGTGGACGCTCGGAGTTTTGAGGAGGGTAGATGGCGGGCTGACGGGGGTGCGGAGGGGCGTGGAGAGCAGCTCTGTCTTAGCCCTGAGAAGAGCAGGCCGGTCTGGCTCAGGGCAGAGAGGAGAGAGGGGGTCTGGGTGGGCGAGGAGGCTATCGCCGTGGGGGGCCTCCTGGAGGGCCGGAGGTGGATCCAGACAGAACCCCGGGTGGGAAGGGGAGGCAAGAGGAGCCACAGCTGGAGAGCAGGGAGGCCTTCCGTGCGAGGTGCTGGAGCAGCAGGCTGGTTCTCTGGTGGGAGTCCTTGCCCCTGCACACCTGGAAGTCCAGCTTGAGGAAGTCGGAACGGAGGGCTCCGTGGAGGCAGAAGAGCCTGAGCCCCTCTTCCTGGGAGGCATGGTCATAGGGTTAGTGGGTGGCAAGGTGCTCCCCAAGGCCTGCAGGATGCCCCCTGCGGCGGCAGGCAGAGTGCTCCCGAGGCTGGCATGGTGCTCCTGCAGCCGGCAGGATGCTCCACATGGTGACAGGCAGGGTGCTCCCTGAGGCGGACCGTGGCAGTGGGCACTTTGATGGCGGGGGGCACTGGGACCTCGGGGAGATGGCAGAAGTGACACTGCCCAGAGCTCCTGTGTCATCCTCCTCTAAGTGAAACAGCAGCTGAGTCATTTCCATGCAAAGCAGAAGTGACCATGAGTGTTACTCGCAGGAGCTGCTAAGGAACATTTTCCAGGCCTTGTTTGCCACCCATGTTGGCAGAGAATTCGGCCTGACACTTACCTGAGACTTGCCGTCATCGGAGCCGCTTCCTCTTCGTACCTGGGTCAGTTTCTCCCTGCTTAAGCAGCACAGTTGTCTAGTTTCCCTGTCCACACCGCCCCCCCTTAACACACACCAACCCACCCTCCCTCCACCTTTTTCTCCTCTTTGTCATTGTGAATTAGGAAGAAAACAGGTGGTGGTCCTGGGCGAGGACAAAAGTAGGAAGAATGTGTAGTCAGCTAATCCTGGTTCCTTACCCCGAACATCCTGTCACCGGGTCAGACCCGTTTGCTTAAGCCCCGTTTGTGAAGTTAATTGGACTTCAGTGCCTCTGAGTAGTTCAGCCTCTCTCCCCCCTCATTCCTTCTCAGGGAAGGGCTGTGGTAGTCAGTGAAGAGCTCAGGCTTGCACTTGACCACCTGGTTCAAGTCCCAGCTCTGCCGTTTGATGACTGTCATTTAGCTCCCCGTGCCTCAGTTTCCTTATTTATAAAGCAGGGGTGATAATAATGCCTGTCCTAACGGAGTTGTTGTATTAAATGAGTGTAAGTATGAGGCACCTTTAACAGCTTCTGGTGCAGATGAAGTCCATAAAAGCCTTTTGAATTAGGAACAGTTGTTAAGTTATTCTATACTGACATTATTTAGGTTGTCTGCAAACCTCAAATTCCAAATAATGACTTGTTTTTCAAGAGTAGCGCTTACAGTAATAGAATCTATACCAAATAAAATGATAAGGAAAGACTGCGTGCTGGCAGATTTTTTCTTTTATTTTAAAGGAAGTGTGAATAGTTTAGCTTAAGTAATTGCCTTGCAAACATTGTTATCTGTAAATGAATGCTGAGTAAGTTCTAAGAACAAAATTATTTCGTTTTTCCCAGTGGAAGGGCACTCTTGGGTTTTTTGACTTTTTGCTTGTTTTTCATGTGAATTGAAAAAAAAAAGACTCCCACTTAAAAAACTGATTTATTGTATTTTCAGTTTCAAAAACCAAACCATATCAAAATTCAAGTTTTTTTTAGCACTATCTTTACTTTGCATTTGTTTCCTTGGCTGTGTTTAGGAGGACTGCGTTTTTTCTTTCTTTTTAATAATCCGAGTGGTGTCAAATAAGATTGTAGGACGTGTGTCATAGGTCTTCAGTTTAGGCCTTTTGATTTCACATACCAATTTCTGGCTTGGTTTTTGCCATTTATGTTTGTGAGTTGTAGTCACATATATGGTTTCCTGAGTTCACTTAGTCTCTCTTGAAAATATTAGGGATTTTTTTGAAGGTTTTTTTCTTTGTAATTTTAATAATTCAGGGTTACCCTTTTCACATATAAGTTTTAAGCTGTTAACACTTTATGAAAGTTGAAAATAGATCATCTAGAAGTTGAGGACCTCTGATACAGCATATCTGGATACCTAGGTGGTGGAAGATTCATTTTGTAATACCATTTCCATATTTAAATTGTTTCTGTTATTGTTAAGTAATTTGAGCCACTGAAGAAAAGAAGTGCTTAGTTTCATATTTCTTTATAAGAAGACTTGTACTGGAACGGCCTTATATAAACAAAGATACTTTTTATACATATATTAAATATATAGAGATATCAAACCTTTAAATCAGACCTCGATAAAACATCATCACTTTCTGCATTAGCTTGTGTTAGACTTTAGCTTGAGGAATGCATTTATTCCACATACAACACATAACTTCCTCAGATCTTCAGAGCACATTCCTTTGATTTTACGGCTGCCCCACAAAGAGGCCCGATTCATCTGTAACTGTGCTTTTAAAATCTGTTTAAGGAAGACAGCAAGGCAGAATCTAGTTGTGTGTTGTAGAGAGTTAGTATGTCTTTGGTATATAGAACCTGTTTGGTTCCCATTGTTACTTGAAAAGTTAAATTCTTCTTTAAACTGTTCTTCTAGACAATGAAAGTGCGTGAAATAGATACCTCCACTTCTTGGGTCAGGAGCAGGCAGGAAGGGAAGTTTGTTTCTTCTCCTTTAACCTTGATGGGCCTCGGGGGCTACTGATTGACTCTTGACAGACTGCCTCAAGGTACCTTCAGCTTAGATTCTGACCTTGAAATGCAGAAATCTGTCCTTTGCTCCTTGGTTGCTCAAGGAGCCGAGGGTCCTAGGGTCGGTGTTGAATTTCTCTCAAGGAGCTTCTGTATGTCTTTCTGTACTCCTTGAATTTGTTAAGGTGATTTTTTTTTTTTTAACCGCCCATGATGTTGTTGGCTGCCTCATAGCATCCTAGAAAATTCATTTCACTTCTGATTGGGAACCCTTTTGCAGAGACTGCCATTAGGATCATTCACCGAGAATCCCCCGGGCGTGTCTCCAGTTTTGCTGGTTAGGAGATGTGTGCTGTGGGAGCGCTCAGCCGTGCCGGTTCCAGGCCCGGTCACTTGCCCTTAGTCTGTAACCCCCCACCGGCGACGTTGGTTACCCGCGAGATGCCACTGTTCAGACCGTGAGTGCATCCATAATATCTTTCTCTTATTTGCTAGGCAGAAGATGGTGTTAGTGATTGCGAGCTGCCGGCTGGCACCCTTGCAGAGCAGGAGTAAGTGAGTGCTGCTCAGCTTCCGGTCCTGTGAGTCTGATGCCTCTCCTCCATGTTTTGGCATCACTGCCAAACACATGCATTGAAATCCTTCATGATCATCAGTTTGTCAGATGATTATATTGTTGCAAAGAGTCTGTCCAGGTCCTTTGTATCTTTTTTTTTTTTTCTTTTTGTCACCGTAGTGTATGTCCATTGTGATGGGGACAGAGGCATTGATGCTGGAAGAAGGCACAGCTGTGTCAAGGCAAGACTAGTGACTTCAGGTGGAGCAAGTGATTACAAGCTCCTCAGAGGGAAAGCGTGTGCAGGACGCCAGTGGCCTCAGCCCTGTGCTACCTGAGCGGTGGTTCAGCAAATAAACCTGGGGCCCATCCTGTGGGGCCGCGTGTGTTTTCAACAGTTCACTCGTTATTTTATTTTTTTGTGGATCGCTTTATAGTGTGGTGTGCTGTTGCCCTCTGCCACACCCATGTCACGGGGTGAGAGGAAGTTGTCCCTTTGCTTGCACGGTGCATCGCAGAAGTATGAGCCCCTAGAGTGCAGCAAAAGGTGGGCAATCTCGGGAGCACCTTTTCTACGGTGCTCCTCTCCCTGGGAGTGAGTCCGACCCCGAGCCAAGAGCATATGCGTGGCCAGGAGACAGGCAGAGAACGCCGTGGGAAGGAGATCCCACCTGTGGGCATGGAACTGTGGAGTTGGGCCCCCGCCATCAGACTCGGTTTGTGCGGCCTGTAATGGAGAAGGGGACTTGGAGCCATCCGACCGGTCTGTTGGGGAGCGGTCGTTAAGGCTTTGCGACTGGGACCGAAAGACAGACCTGTTGCACATCTTCCTGTATCTGCATCTGCCTTCTTTGCTGTTGTTGAGCGAGGCCCCCCCATGGGCTGTATCGTTCAAGTCCTTCACTTTCAAATCCAGTGTCATGGCCAGAAATTCCGTGTGTACTAAAGAGCGCCTCAGTGTCAGGGCCCTCGAGGGAACAGTTAATTTGGTCGGAGGGTGTGTGCGGCTCACACAGAGCTGACCGTGGCAGTCCCAGCGTCATCCCTGGATTTGACGAACATTGACCTTCCACCCCAAGCGGGATGGCCAGGCACTCTCTCTCCCTTTGTCGGAAAGTACTTTTGCACATTTCCTCTGTAGTTAACATACCGCAAGGAGGCTAGCTTCGCGTCTGTGAGGTTACCTCTCATGGTCCCGGGTCCTCTGTCCCTTCACCTAGAAACAGCCTACTTGTAGTTCTGGCGTGGAAACTTGTATGGAAGGTGAGAACGAGAAAGTGGGACCCTTCATTGCAAATAGAAGTGAATTGGACCTTGATCTGCCCATGTCCAGGTTCACATAATAATTGCTTTTCTGGTTTCCTTATAAACCAGATACGGTTTGTAAACCTTATAAAGATATGTTGTCTTTCACTTGGCGACTAGTTAGGGGTGTTCTGCTAAGTGATTCCACATCTAATAAATCCAAGGTAAGGAGGACTGCAGTAGGTTAGACTCTTTGCCCCCCAGTGCGCGGGTGCGTTCATCCTCTCGGAATCTCCAGAGCCCCAGCATTTATTAGGAGTTGAATTTAATTCCAACATTTTTAGGTTCAAGGAAAACAAAGAAAAGCACTTACCAATGAAATAAAATTGTTGGAAAAAATGATTTTTCTTAAGGAAACCTGATGCCTAAGCATGGAAATTGAAACCTTTAAACTCCATTTTGTAAAGTTATGGGCTTTGGGGTCAATAATTGTGACTTGGATAATTATCGTAAATGTCACAGCAAGTGATTGAGTGGTAGATTTTTCTTTATCCCATGAAATAATCATAGATACCATGACTTCATAACTAATCGATTTTGCCTTAGGGCGTTCACTCAGTTGACGGGAATCTTTCCCATGGTGAACTGATTAAGCCCTCCCTTGCATTTGACCACCTCCCCTCCCTCTACCTCAGGCTTGGTTCAGGGGTTTTATGGTGTATGATAAATGAGCTATTCACTAATTTTGTGTTGAAGTGAAATAGAAATTTGGATTATTGGAATTTATTATTTGGGGGCATTTGGCTCATCCTTGTTTTTGTTTGTTAAACAGGAAAAGGACCAGCGCAGCCTAGACATAAACACTGCCAAGTGCATGTTGGGACTGTTATTAGGAAAAATCTGGCCCCTTTTTCCAGTTTTTCACCAATTCTTAGAGGTACCAAATTGTTATTTTATGGAATGTATGTTTGCTTGCTTAGAACTACCAAGTGTACTTTATTTAACCATTTCACATAATTTTCTGTTTGTTGTACTTTTCTGCCTATAGGAATGATGGTGACGTAATCGCTGTCCGTGAGCAGTTCCCCATTTCTCTAGGTGGGGCGGGGTGTATGTGCCGCATCACTTCCGGGTGCATCCGAGACAGCCGCGGCTCTGTCCTTCCCGCTCTCTTGCCCCACTCGACCTCCGTTAGGATTTCCTGCTCTGTATAACAGTAGTAAAATAAGATTCACTTTCTCTTGTGGCTATAGATGAATTTCCACTTTATGAAGCAAAAGTTCAAAAACAGTCATCTACCTTCTTATTCAAAGGGGTTCGTCCTATATTATTCTCTACTCCTATCTCCAAGCATGTGGCCGCCCAGGTCAATCTAAGCATGAGGCCCGCTGGCAGCATCTCCCTCAGTTTCCATTTTCCTTACATTTGCATCAGAAAAAAACGGGGTGCTTGACTCCACTGGGGTTTGTTTGCTCTAAGTGTTAATGATCAAACGTTTTGAGCTGCTGCTTATCAGGAGCTGGTTTGGATGCCGCGTGATACTATAGGACCTGGAAGTATCAGAGATAGAAGTTTGAGCTCCTGGGGTCGTCACAGACGGCATCCTTCTCGTCCTCCAGACCCGACCCCTTAAAAAGTGCCCCTTACTTAAAAGGATAAGGGTCTTGGGTCTTTGAGAAAAACTTGGGCCCTACTCTGACTCCAGCTTCATTCTAGCCATAATCTTTCTTACAGTTCACTTTATGCAATGATCCAGAAAAACTTTCAGCTGATCTGATTCTTTGCGGACTGTTACTAAAAATCGCTTTTAACATTTACTCACCAGGACTCCTCAGGACGGGTGTAAGAAATAGTTTGACTAGAAGCAACGTTGGTTGACGTGACAGTCCGTGCTTACAAGTGCTCTGTTCTGATTTCTCTGGCCATCCCATGAAATGTTAGCTTTCTCCGGAAAACGAGTAGAAATAGATCCTTGTTCTCAGAGCGGAGTAGAATTTGAGCCCCAGTGCGAGGAGTTTTTTAGCTGAAAGACCTTGCCGCAAGCCAGTCTGACTTTGCCTGATTCCAGGAACATCTTCGACTGTTTCCGAGACTGATGTTTGCTTTGAGTTGCTTCAAAAATTCAACTTGTAGTCTCTGCTTTGTTCTCTCTTTTACATTAGTTGGCTTTTTTTTTTCTTTTCAAAGGACACAGTGAGCCTTTCATTTGAACTTCTTTTGCGTTTGCATCCTCAAAACCATGGGCTCAGCGCTCTCTGCTTTTTCCGTCCTCGTATTGTTTCCCAGTGTTCCTCATTTTTAGTGGGTAGGATTTAAAAACTGTCGAGTCTGGGTTTTAATTTTCAATCTTTATACAGGAAATGTGTACTTTAAAAAAAAAATACCTGTGGCAGATTTCTTGTCTGAGTGGAATAGGAAAACTACTTCATGGGTGTTCTGATTTATTACTTTTATGGTCAGATTCAAGTTTTGAATGATTAGAGTAGTAACTCTCTTCAAAAGCTAGAGCACCTAGTTCTGAGACTGCTGCTAGCCCTTCGTAAGTTCCCGGAGAGTAACCCCCTGCTGCGTGTACTTGACTATGGGCATGCTGGTCAGGCCAGGGATTATTAATGGGGAGCTACTCTTACTTAGCACCTGCTTTCTGCCAAGCACTGAATGAGGTACTTTACATAAATTATCTCTTTTAATTCTTGCAGGATCTCTATGATGTAGGTTAATGAGGGCTTTTGCAGTCTAGAAATTTCGCTTCTAGGGATAAAAATCATGTTTCTCTAATGTGCTTGTCATTTTGTGTTGAGCCCTCATAATATTTTCCTAATGGAAATTGTCATCTTAAGTTCTACTCTTGCTCTCTGTCATCCTTCTCCTAGATTGGTGCTTAGCATACCTCAAATGGAAAGAGTTAACCTTCATGAACCTTATTAAGTTGATTCATACAGCAGTTGAAACCGTGCCATTTGTTAATTGTAAGTGTCAGTAATTCATATTACTTTTCCCTCCATCAGCAATCAAAATATAAAGTTATTAACAAAGACCAGTGGTGCAATGTGCTAGAGTTTAGCAGGACAATTAACCTTGACCTCAGCAACTACGACGAAGACGGAGCGTGTAAGTACCGGGCACTGGGCGCGGGTTCTCGCTCTCTCTCTCTCTCTCTCACACACACACACACCCCAGCCCCGCCCCCATCCCACGCTGTCCACCCACACACCCTCCTCACAGGGAAGAGTCTTACAGCTCCTTTGTTTTCTCTCTCTCTTCAGGGCCAGTTTTGTTGGACGAGTTTGTGGAGTGGTATAAAGACAAACAGATGTCCTAGGACTTTATGCATAGCAGCGAGAGAGTCACTGTTACCACAGATCTGTCAACCATTAGCCATAAATTGCTGTTTGTATCCAAGCGCATGCTGCTTTTCTTGCACTGTCTCCCTTTTGCAGGGACGTTTTGGTGTTTGCTATTGAATGGGCCAGCTCTGCTTGCTGTGTAGCATTGTTCTCTTGGAAGGCTGCTTTGCAGTTTGTACTTAACACTACAGATTGGTGAATTTGCCAGCGTCCTCACTGTGATGATGTGTATATTGCTGTTTAAATTTTGTATATGTGTATAAAAAGAAAAAGCTTCACCTAGAGATTATTTCTGCAAAACTGTATTGTAAAAATAATTTTTGTGGCATATTTCTAGTCCCTTTTTTCAAATGAACCAATTATACTTGATTTGGTCTCCCGTGTAGCATTTCAGAACACGAGAGAGGACAACTGTTAGCGTAAGCGAGCGTTGCCAGGCTTAACCTCATCGTTTAAGAGGCCAACTTGTGGAAGGAGGTGGGAATGAGACCTTTGCAGAGGTACATGCCAAATATAATTTGGTTTACTTAAATATGACTGTTTTCAAATGATGAAAGGTACAATTATTTGGACATCTAGACACGTACCATGCCACAGATCATTTCCACCACGCAAGGTGTAGGTTTTTATTCTCTGACATTAGGCCGTAGTAGTTGGAATATAGGTACAAATGAACAAGTTAAAACTGCACCTTTTTTAAATGAGTTTGAAACTCTCGGAAACTTCCTTTACTGTTTTTGTTTTTTTTTTTTCGTTTTTTTGTTTTTCCCTTTTGCCTTCTCCTCGTCAGTGTTGGGTCTGCCGAAGCTTCCCGTGCCATTCTGGGTAACATTGATTTTGCCTCCTCCGTGGAAACCTAATGGTTTGCTGGCAATTTGTAACCGCAGAGCACTTTTAGTTGTGGTTTGGATTTTTAGTTAAGCTTTCGTGGTGTCTAATTTTCTAGTTTTTTGGAAAAAGAACTATACTGTAAGTGAGAGGTGTTTTGTTTTGTTTTCTTTCATGCTAGGCTTTTCCTGGCAGAATGTCCGTTGCAGGCAATGGACACGAAACCACCAGCATTGAGCTCACTTTATCACACACTAGGACCTTTCCTGGAGGGGCCACTCATCATTCATTACCTGAGTAATTTGTACAGAAAGGTGATAGCCATTATTTATGTGGATGAGGAAACAAGAGTAAACAAGGAAGGTATTTTTAGGTTTGTATTTTATGTCTTTTTTTTTTTTTTTCTTTTTCCTTTTTTTTTTTTTTCCTTGCCTTACCCTTCTTGAAGAAATGTATAGATAACATGTTTCCCCCTCAACTATCTGGTGCTATTGAATGACTAATTTAGTCCCTAAAGTTTTGTGAAAACATAAAAGTCTAATGATTTAAACCGAGTAAAAAGCTAATGGTGCATTTGAACAGGTGAATGCTGTAGGTATGAGCAAGATCCATGATGGAATAATGATTGGAGGAGGTTTGGGTTATTGTAAAACCTGGCCAAAAAAAATCTCTTGGACTAAATGTGAACCTTTAAATGGCATTAAATGAGCAAAGCACACAGACAATGCTACTCCTGACCACTATTTCACAGTTTCTTTGCAAACAGTGTTCGGATTTTCATATTATTTTTTTCCCTAACTGAACCACCAAAGACAGAAATTTTGTATGTATATACGGTGTGTGTGCATATACAAAATCATGATATGGTAGAATGAAATCACTTCCTTTTTCTACCAAATAGAACGGTTTGGTTTGCTGTGAAATAAACCAGAAGTGTGAAAAACTCTGTAGCGATTAAGCAGACTTAATCATTCCTTGCTTAGGAATGGTAGACTCGCCTCTCTCTCTACCTTACAACCTCATACCAGTTTGCACAAGTCAATAACCGAAGAGAAGAGAAGGTGTTGATCGCACGCACAGCTCTCGGGACCGATGTACCGCCAGGGGTTCCATCCCAGCAGGCGGCTGCGATTCCAGCGGCGATGGGCCAGAGGCAGGTGTGAATTCGTGAAGAACCTGATTCATTTTCAGAAGTATCCCATAAGGTTAAAAAAAAAAAAAATCACACTTTTAAAGGCAACAGTTCTTAGATTCAATCCACCATAGTTTTGTTTAAGCAAATATAAATCATAGATGAAATTATTTTAAAAGTTACGGTTAGGAACTGGACAATGTTTTGAAACACTAAGCACAGTTAATCCTAACAGAAAAGGAGGCTTACGGGAGATGTTCCATTTCAGCCACAGTGAACATTTTGATGATGAGGGGGAAAAACCCAAGGAAAAACTATTCACGGTCTAGAGTATGGAAAGGAAGTATTCCAAAGCGAGGAAGATCCTGTGTATTTAGAAGACTCCAAATAGTCTTGGAGCTCCCTTGAAAAAGCAACCTCTGTGACTGTGGAGTGCTTGCCCTTGGCTCTTGATTTTATGCAGTTATTTTTAGGGAGAGGAAAGGGGGCAAAATGGGTACCAGGATACTTTTCTCTTAAAAATGTCCCTAAGTTACATAAAATTGAGCAGTCATCAGACACTTACTTACTGGCTAATGTTCAGGAAATTAGGGTGCCTTCTTCCGGTTTTTCTTTCGTACCTGTCTACACCCTCTCTGTCCTCCCACTGGGTCTCAGACTACACGTTGCAATACTCCGTCGTCATGGAACACAACCTTTCGGTGTTCACTGGTAGGTCAGACATTTCGGGATCTGATTTGCCATAAACACCCACTGTAACGTCACATGCAGCTTTTCCGAAGCATGAACTCTGAGTTAAGTTTTTACGAATCCGACTAGACAGACCTCTAGGCGTCCCCTTTAACCACACACCTCTGTCGCCTCTCCGTCCCCATCTTACCAGTGCTTTCGAAGTTTATACGGAAAGCTCTCCGAGTTAGTTTGTGCCCTTGGTTTTTATTCTTACAACTGCTAAAATACCTCTGTAAGCCTTATCTTTTATTCTTTCATACGTTGTATAATAAATGTAGAGAATTCATTGACCAACTAAGTGTTGAGTGTCTGTAAATGAGACCAAAACGTGGGTTGCTTTTTATCATAAGACCTTTCCCTTGGGGCTACTATGAAATGGACAGTGACTGCGGGCGCTTCGTGTCGTCAGTATCTGCATCCCACCCATAGACGTGTGCAAGTCCTGTGACTCCAGCTTAACTAAAACCCCATTCCGCCACCTAACTTGAGTACAGCAAACTGGTTTTAGGTTTTAATGGAATCGATGTAAAATGATATCCCATAAATAAAAAGTATCTGTGTTTGGTTTCAGAACCGATTTGTGAATTCTTTCTTCTCTTCTTGGGATCTTGCTTCAAAAACCACTTACAGTAGTTTTAAAGTATTTTCTCTTTTACTTTTTTGGTCCCCCGCCCACCCCCCCCAATCTCTTTATACTGAAGAATATCAAAGCTACAGGAAAAAAAATTCAAGAATAATATAATGAACTTCAGTCCATCCATATACCTGTCACCTGGATTTTCTGCTTGTCAGCGTTTTGCCACCTTTTCTGTGCCACTCTTCAGTGTGTGTGTGTGTGTGTGTGTCTTTATGTATGTATACTTCTTTTTTTTTTTTCAAAGATTTTATTTATTTGACAGAAACACAGCGAGAGAGGGAACACAAGCAGAAGGAATGGTAGCGGGAGAAGCAGGCTCCCTGCCGAGCAGAGAGCCCGATGTGGGGCTCGATCCCAGGACTCTGGGATCATGACCTGAGCTGAAGGCAGACACTTAACGACTGAGACACCCAGGCGCCCCTGTATGTATACTTCACTCTCTGGATAGATACATACACTTTTTTCCTGAATGGAGACTAAATTACATTATGACACTTCATACCTAGTATTCCAGAACAAGGACATTTTTATAACCACGATACAGTGATCACACTCAAGAAACTTCACATTGCTACAGTTCCGTTACCTAATAGACAGTCTAGGTTAAAATCTCTCTCTTCCTACCAATATTGGCCTTGACAGCAATTTCAGTCATAATCCGGGGAAAAGCACCATACGTAGCTGTCCTGCCTCTCTAATCTCTTCTAATCTGGAACAGTTCCAGATACAGTACAAACACTCTTCAGCCAGACAGTGAGTTAAAGAGCTATACAGCCACACGCTGTGGATTTCTAGAACTCCGAGCTAACAACTGAGTGCTTGTGAAGCGCCAGAGCCAGGCAGAAGTGCCCATTTTGCTTCCTCTGGTACCACAGTCCAGTTGGTCTGTAGCGAGCATCAGCCCCGGTTACCACTCTGAACTCGTCTGACAGTAGAGTCTCAGCTCGACGATGGCGGGACCTCTGGCACACAGCGCGTGCCCAGAAAATGCACGTGGAAGGAAGCAAGTCACAAGTTCGTGCTGGGCAGAGAATCGTGAGGACCCGAGAAACCTCACATAGAGATCAGAGAACCCACAAGGACCGATCCAGACTTTTTAAGACTCCCAGGAGCTTGGAAGCAAGATGGGAGGTAGAAGACGCGATTCCTAAAACACAGATGCTCCAGGGACACAGTTAATTTGGTGACGTAGATGGGCTTTCAACTATAGTTTGAACCGAAGCTGGGCTCAACTCAAGAAAATAACTCTTGCAGACACCCACAAAGATGGTAGGTGGGGATGAAGGACAAGCTTAATTCTATATGGATGGCGAGCAGTGGGAGATGGCCAGCGGTAGGACAGGGGGCCCAGCCTGGGCCTCAGCGAACGGATTCAGTCACGCGGCGCTTCGTCCAACACTACAAAATAAAGCGAGATGGGTTTCTCTGGGCAATACTGGTCCGCATAAAAATTCCATGAATTGAAATAAGGTTCTCCAGCAGTGTAACGAACAGGATGGACTCGGGAGAGAACAGATCACGAATGCCTGCTCCATGCACACACGTGTGCACACACACACAGCACACACGCGTGCACACACACACAGCACACACGCACCCAGCCTGAGCTGCATTGCAGGCAGACCTATGAACAAGAGGTTACAGGAAGGTTGCTTCAACGGAAGCGCATTTTTAAAGACAGCTCTTTGAAATAATGGGTCAAAGAGAAAGAGTGAACTGGAAAATGGAAAACATCACCCACCAGAAACGATGGAAGATCACGGAGTCCGCCCCGGGCTAGAGAAGTGAGGAGGAGCGGTAGATCCCTCTGGACAACACCTTCCTACCTACCTTCCTTCCTTCCTTCCTTCCTTCCTTCCTTCCTTCCTTCCTTCCTTCCTTCCTTCTAGGACAGTTGATTTTATTTTATTTATTTACTTTTTCTCCCAAATATGTTTATTTTTTCAGTGTTACAAGATTCATTGTTCATGCACCACACCCCGTGCTCCATGCAATATGTGCCCTCCTCAGTACTCACCACCAGGCTCGCCCAGCCCCCCAACCCCACCCCTCGTAAACCCTGTTTGTTGCTCAGAGTCCACAGTCTCTCATGGTTCATCTCCCCTTCTGATTTCCCCCCATTCCCTTCCTTCTCACCATGCCCTCCGTGTTTTTCTTTATGCTCAGCACGTGAGACCATAAGGTAATTGGCTCTCTCCGCTTTCTTGATGTGTTCGAACCCACAAGGAGGCAGGACGTGCTCCCCACGGAGCAACATGCATCACATCATCCCATGTGACTCACCTGAACCTTCTCCCCATATCTTCGTGTGAAGAACTTCAGGCAGAAGATAAGAGAAAAGCTTCTGTGATCCTTTTAGAAAAAGAATTGCCTGTGGAGCTTAATGACAGCTAGGAAGGGGAAAAAACTTAATGCGTGAAGAAATAATACATAAGTTTTCTGGCCCTATCTACTACCCTAAACTCGTAGGGCAGAAGGGAATCCAAAATAGAGCACATTCACCGCTCTTGGCACGTTCAGCAGAAAATGGTTTGGTTTATTTCCCATGAGAATCTGTTCCTAACATTTACCTCCAATTGCCATAACAAAAAATAAAACCATCCCATGTGTACAAGTACTTGCTAAGAAATTTATAGTGGGTAAGAGGGGTATGCTGAGAATAATAATGGGAAACTGAGAAACACAAATTGTCTATAGTAATTAAATGGAAATTTTTTAAAACGTCATTTAATATGTAATCTCTTCTGAAGAAATGTATTCAGTCTTTTGGAAAAAACTCCTTTGCAATCACTCTCTAAAGCATGTGTGTTGTGAGGAGCCGGGGCAATAAGAAAGTAAGCCGAGCAGGGTTTGGGTTTTTTTTTTTTTTTTTACCTTCTGGCACTTTCTAGCAGAGACATCTGAGAATTGCCTAAATTTGCATATGTGAATTTCAAACTAGTGTTCTCTGGAAATCTTGGGATAAATGTGACGACGAGGAGAGCTGCAGCTGTACTCACAACCCGTGAACTAACCCACCAAACAGTTGTGGCCCACTTTCGATAGTATATTAAAAGCCACTGCATTTCAGGGCGGTTGAGTGGCTCAGTCGGTTAAGCGTCCCACTCTTTGATTTTGGCTCAGGTCATGATCTCAGGGTCGTGAGATAGAGCCTCATGGCGGACTCCGTGCTAGTGGTGGAGCCTGTGTAAGACTCTCTCCTGCCCCTCACCCCACTTCTCTCTATCTCTGTCTCCATTCCTCCCTCCTTCCCTTAAAAAAAAAAAAAAGCTGCTCCATTTCGTGTCTATTTGCTTATTATTTATTTTGACCTCGTTACCCGTGGGCTGCTACCTACACGTTCTTGAGAGTGGGACTTGGACAAGAGTTATGACGAGAGTTCTCACAGATCATCCCAATAGAATAATACATGCCTTTTAGCACCCTATTCTGCGTGTCTCAGAGTGCTCATAAATGCTTCAAATCCTTAATCCTCCTTTATTCCTCTCATCGAGGTTGATTTTCACATTTGCAGTGTGATCATTGTAGCAACACACTTAAATTGTATGTTAGGCACAACTCTTATGTGAAATTGGGAACACGGGCATTAAAATTAAGTGTGCGGAGTGGTGGACTGGGATAAATAGAAAATCAACAGATTGCCAAAATTTGGGAGGACCTCTGGGCGTGGGGGTCTTGTGCCCATTGGATTTAAGTGGCATGAGCCACTGATAAATAAGTGGCAGACCAGAAAGACACTCAGTTGGTGCTAACAGTTCCTTTGGAGAATAGGGCCTTATAGGGCTAGTTGGGGACTCAGCATGGGATGACTCGGGGGGTGTCTGCAGTGTACACAAAGCATATGGGGCAGCAGAGAGACTGGGCTTCTCAAGACGGGAGTTTGTGGTTGTCATCAAGAGATAGCAGTGTAATTGATGCAAAAATGCCAACAGAGGAAATATCTCAGGAAAAAAGATATGAAATGTACCGAGGCAGCTACATCAAGCAGGAGATGGTAAAGCACGTTCCCTGGTGGAGGAATGGCCTCCCAGATCCCCAAAGTTCATTCTGGGGACATCCGACTATAGTTGAAAACGCCCACACAGTGCAAGGCTTTTAGCGAGTGAGATGCCCTTTTTTCCCTCTCCTGGAGAGGGAAAATATCCCCTTCTGCCTGCCTTTGGAGACTGGCCGTAAGCCTGCCCACTCACCGGACAGAAGTAACAGGTGCAGAGCACCCCAGCCCGCTCCCCACAAGAGGGAGACAGGAGATCAGTCTTCTAGGAGTCTCCTTCCCCAGGCCCAGCTGCTAAGCATTTTCACAGCAGGGAGGGCACCCATGGGGGGACGATCCCCCAGGGGTTCTGCAAGGGCAGCGGGAAGCTGGGGTGCTGGGAGGTGAGAAGGGTCAGACAGTGTGGCAGAGAGATTTAGGGGCAGGGAGTGATGAAGCGAGGAGGGCCAAGGTGTGGACAGTGCTTGGAAAACAGCGAGTTCGCGTACTGACAAATTTCCGGAAACCCCAATCTCGGGTGCAGGGAGAGTGTGTGGGCTAGCAGAGACCCTGTGCCATCCGATTGTCACAATCTTTGCAGCTAAGCAGTTGGGGGACTTCGGTCTCTCCCCTACCCCTCCGCCATCCTCCCTGTGAAAAGAGGAAGCTGCTAGAAGGCACCTACAACCCTCTCCCTCTTGCTGCAGGGTGGAAATTTGGGGATATAAAGGAGCAGACTTTTAAGGGTCTTTGAGGCCAAGTACTGTGTCAATTCTGACCACAATGAGATGACATTACAGGTGACAGACCCATGAGAGTGAACAAGAAAATAAAAATCCGGCTTTCTGGTTCAACACAATCCTCTTTGCTACCTTCTACACTGATGTCATGTGTGTACTCGTGGATTTTGAGACTTGATTGCCAGCAAATGGTAATGGACTCGAGGGATGTAGGAGACAGGAAGGGCAGTTGGTGGCTTACTGACATTATTTAGCTCCTTTCAGAAGACAAGCCGGCAGGTTTTATGCTGTGTAAACTCCAGTGTTTGACCCTGGTCTCCTGAGACAGCTATCAACAATCATGGGAAGTATGCCAAAAAAAACTGAGGTTCAGAATGTTCACATAACTTGTGCTAAGTCACGTGGCTGGATGGTGGGAGAGTGAGGATTAAACTCAGGCGGGTGTCTCCACCTCCAGCAGCTTGGTAGGGGGCAACGTGCTATAGAGAAAAGGTTGCCACAAGGAGGGGTGAGGCCAGTAAGCCCTATGCGTGCTGCTTGGGTCTCTGATGGACTTCCTGGTGCTTCTCTTCTGCTAATTTTATCAAATCCTGGAGAAACACAGAGTTCTGGGATTGGCTGATTTTTCAAAAGTGGGAATATATGGATTGGTTGCGCTTCAGCCATGGAATTGAGGTCACTGGAGTAAGAATATATATTTTCTTAAGATTGTATTTATTTATTTGACAGAGCACAAACGAGGGGAGCGGCAGGCAGAGGGAAAGGGAGAATCAGGCTCCCTGCTGAACAAGGAGCCCGACGTGGAGCTTAATCCCAGGTCACTGAATCATGACCTGAGCTGAAGGCAGACCCTTAAATGAGCCACCCGGATGCCTTGAAGAGAGAGAATCTTAAGCAGGCTCCATGCTGAGCACAGAGCCCAATGTAGGGCTCAGCATGGAGCCCAATGTAGGGCTCAGCATGGAGCCCAATGTAGGGCTTCATCTCACGATGCTGGGATTGTGACCTGGGCTAAAATCAAGATTCAGATACCCAACCAGCTGAGCGGCCCAGGCACCCCTGCTGAGCATTACTTCTAGGCCTCATCTTGCTGCCCTTTTTGAATATGTGCATTCACACCTATGGTTACGGCAATGGCTGACTAGACAGGGGTCCACACCTGTCCCAATGGGTACCAATCCATAGACTTCACTGAGCCTCTCGTGTTCTCTTCTTCAGGAATTTGAACTAAAATACACTGAATCAGTCAGAAGGAAATAGGTGGGGATGATTTGGGGTAGTTTGCCGTTTTTATTTATTTATTTATTTATTTATTTATTTATTTATTTATTTATGATTTATTTATTTGTTAGAGAGGGACAGAGTGCAAGCAGAGGAAATGGCAGACAGAGCAGGCAGAGGGAGAAGCAGGCTCCCACTTAGCAAGGAGCCTGGCTTGGGACTCGATCCTAAAACCCCGGGATCATGACCTGAGCCAAAGGCGGATGCTTAACTGACTGAGCCGCCCAGGTGCCCCTAGATTGTCATATTACATTGTTTATATGTCAGTGAGTAAAAAGCTGATTGGCACAGAGCATCAGTAAGAAGTAGCTATGAGATGTGCAGTTCCCCGGCTGTCTTTGCTCCACTTTTTGATATCTGTTAGATATCTATAAGACTATTGAAACCTTGAAATGATCTTTTATAAAAGAAATATACAGAACTTTACACCATGTCTATGATTTCTTGTACACAATGTGATTTGATGTTAACCATTCAAAAATAACCAAACCTACACAAAGGATCAGACTTTTTTATTAAGAAAGGAGAAAAACCGGCCCATAAGAAGTTTAAATATGAGGGTTAGCTGATGTGGACTTGAACTGTAAGTTACATTTATGAGAGAGAATTTCAGCAGAGAAGTGGAAACTATAAAAAAAGAATCCAGTAGAAATTCTAGGCCTGAAAAATTTAATAGATTAAATTAATAACTCAGTGGATGGGATTTCACAAAAGAGTAAGCCCAACAAAGACGGAATTAATGAATAAAAAATATGTCAGAAAACATCTAGACTGAAGAACCGAGGAACTAAAAAAGGAAAAAAAAAAGTGGAAAACATAGAGACAAGCCAAGAGGTTTAGAGCACAGTGAAAAGGTCTAAAATACCAATAATTTTAGACCTGGAAAAGGAGAACGGAGGACATGGCAGAGGGAATATTTTTAAAAACAATGCTTAAGAATTTTCCTAAACCAATGAAAGATAAGAAGCCCCATTCAAGAGCGCTGCAAACACCCATGCAGGATAAATACAGAGCAACATACAAATAAAACCTCTGAAATAAAGACAGAAAACTTTAAAAAGCAGCCACATGTATAGGTAGAAACTATAAAATACCAGAGATAAATTAAAAATGAATAATGACCTGAAAGCACTGGGGAGTTGGCAAAAACGGGCAGAGTCTGAAGGTCAGTTGACACCTGTGTTAAGAGAATGGCACAGAAAAAGTTTTTCCTTTTCGACAGCTTTTAGTTGAGTTTAGCTTTTTAGCTTTTTGTTCTGCCACAATCTGCACCACATGGGATAGGCAAAACTTTCAAAGAAACTCTACAGCCTTTCTAATAATCAGAAGTCAGATTTCAGGGCAACCACAGCCTCTAGAAAGTGAAGGGGAATCCCAGAAAGAGAGCCAATAGGGAGAAATCTCAAATTCTGGTTATAAACTCTGCCCAAATGGTAAACTAATCCCTAAAGCATGCATATGCAGGGCAGGCTGCCAGTAGCCCAGCTAAAGATCAAACTACTGAAATATGAGGTGCTACACAATAGAATTTGCCTTTGGAATCTAAGCAAATTAACCACTACTCTTTGGAGGAATATAAGAGAACCCAGAGTTTCTACAATAAAACAATCATAATATCCAGGATACAACCCCAACTTACTTGATTTGTGAAGAATCAACAAAATATAACCAAATCTCAGAAGATAAGATTATCAGTGGACACTGGTCCTGAGCTGATCCAGACGTTAGAATTAGTAGATAAGAATTTTAAAATGGATATAATAACCAGCTCAAAAACATAAAGGAAAACACGGTCATTATAAGGAAAAAGATGGGAGATCTCAATAGAAAAATAAGAGCTATACAGTACAACCAAATGGGAATTCTAGGAGTAAAAAATACCTCAAATTAAAAATTCACAAGAGAGGGGTGCTCTCTTGTGGGTTGGCTTTAACCCACTGAGCCACTGGGTGGCTCAGTGGGTTAAAGCCTCTGCCTTCGGCTCAGGTCATGATCTTAGGGTCCTGGGATCGAGCCCCACATTGGGTTCTCCGCTCAGCGGGGAGCCTGCTTCCTCCTCTCTCTCTGCCTGCCTCTCTGCCTACTTGTGATCTCTCTCCCTGTCAAATAAATAAAATCTTTTAAAAAATTTCACAAGAGAAAGATTCAATATAAATGAAGATAGATTAATGGATATTAATCCAATATGAAGAACAGGGAAAATATTTAAAAATGAATAGACGCTCATACAGATATGGGACACCAGCAAAGATCTAACTACATATGATTGGAGTTTCAGATGGAAAGAATAGGAAAAACGAGACAAAAAGAAAAACAAACAAAAAACCCACAAAGAACCAAAGGATAGATTTTTTTCCCCCAATTTAGTGTAACACATACATTTACAGATTTAAGAAGTTCAGGAAATCCAAAACAAGATAAATATAAGTAAAACCATGCCTAGGCACACCATAGTCAAACCGCTGAAAACCAAAAAAAAAGAGAAAAATCACAGAAGTAGGAGGGTAAAAAACCAAAACACTATATACAGGAGAACAACCATTTCAGTAACCTTCATTCCTCATCAAACACAAAGTTGAGAAGACCTTGGACCAATACTTCCAGAGAGCTAAAATCAATAATAAGGTTGTTAACCCAAAATTTCTACAGTCAGTGAAAATATCCTTTAAGATTAAAGGCAAAGGGGCGCCTGGGTGGCTCAGTCGTTAAGCGTCTGCCTTCGGCTCAGGTCATAATCCCAGGGTCCTGGGATCGAGCCCCGCATCGGGCTCTTTGCTTGGCAGGGAGCCTGCTTCTCCCGCTACCATTCCCTCTGCTTGTGTTCCCTCTCTCGCTGTGTTTCTCTCTGTGAAATAAATAAAATCTTTAAAAAAAAAAAAAAAAAAAAAAAAGATTAAAGGCAAAGAGGGGCACCTGGGTGGCTTATTGGGTTAAGCCTCTGCCTTTGGCTCAGGTCATGATCTCAGGTCCTGGGATCGAGCCCCACATCAGGCTCTCTGCTCAGCAGGGAGTCTGCTTCCCCCTCTCCCTCTGCCTGTCTCTCTGCCTGCTTGTGATCTCTTTATCTCTGTCAACTAAATAAATAAAATCTTAAAAAAAAAAAAAAAAGAATAAAGGCAAAGACATTTTCAGATAACTGAAAATCAAGAAAATATGTTCCCAGCAGCTTTGTAGTATGAAAAATATTAAAGGAAATTGTTCAGGCTGAATTGAAATCCTATCAGATATAAATGGTAAAGAATGTAGGACAGGTTAATAAAAGGGAAGCAATTGGAGTAATCAAACTAATTAATGAAAATGAAGAGAAGACAAGAGATAAGCAAAAAAAAAAAAAAAAGAAAAGAGACAAATACAGGACACATAATATAATACAACAGTAAGATGGTACGTGTAAACCCAAATATATCAGGAATTAGATTGATTGCAAATGGACGAATGACACTACTTAAAAGACAAAGATCTTCAGAACAATGACAACATGACCGTAACTGTATGCTGCCTACAAGAGGCAAATCTTAATACCAAAATATTTAAATAATAGGGTAGATCAAGATTGAGTCATTGCAAACATTAACAAAGAAGAGGCTGGTAAAGCAATTTTAACATCAGACAAAGTTGGATTTCAAGGCCATTAACATTACTGAAGATAAGGAGGGAGATTTCATAGCTGTAAAATGTTCAATCCATCAAGAAAATATAACAATTCTAAATCTTATGAACCTAATAACATGACTTCAAGATATAAGACGGCGAAAGTGACAGGACCAAAAGGAGAAACTGACAAGTCTCCATAGTTGGAGATTTTTATCCCACCTCCCTCACTGACCGCTAGACCAAACTGACAAATAAGCATGAAAGCTACTCAACATTTGATCAACACAGTTATCAAACTTGACTAAACTGACACTAGCACACTGTTTCCAACAACTTCAAAATAGGCAAATTTTTTTTAAGTGAACACAAAACAATACCAAAACTAACCATAAACTGGATCAAAAAGTAAGTCTCAACAGATATCCAATCCAGTACCAAAACTGTAAAACTAACTAGTGGTCTCGGAATTCAGGAGAGCAATTACCCTTGGGAAGGTTGCTGACGGCTGGGAGAAGACCAGAAACAGGCCTCCGGAATGCTGATAACGTGCCGATTATGTTCGGATTGTGTTTCTCAATCTGGGAGCTGGCCTCTTGGCTTTATACTCAGTTTGAAAATGTATTGCAGCGTACTTATGTGCCCTTTCCTGATGTTCTTCCTGATGTTAAGAGGTTAACAACAGCAGCAAAACCTTCCTACAAGGCAAAATAAAGCAAAACTTCAAGCCTAGATGTCCCTACCAATGAGTTCTTCCAAACACTGAAGGAAGAGATACGCTAACCACATTGTTTTATAATGTCATTGTAAAACCTGGGAACTTTATAGGAAAAAGTATTGTAGGTCAATTTCTTTTATGACATAGGAACAAAAACTCTAAATTATCAAATCGAATTGAGCAAAAATATAAAGATAATCAAATTGGGTTTATTCCAGGAATGAAGAATTGGTTTCACAGTAGATAGTAGATGACAATCAATGCCATCTACTGTATTTAAAAAATAAGAATCATATAATTCATATAATAAGCTTCCTAGATAAAAGATTTCATACAACTAAGCATCTGAGATTCATTAATTAAGCACCTGATGATTCATAATGCTTAATCATCTGAGAAATGCAAATCAGAATCCCAGGGAGACACTCCTATTCTCACCCTAGAATGGCTAACATTAAAAATAAAATGACTGTCAATACCCAGTTTTGGTGAGAATACGGAGCAACTGAAACTCATGCGTGTCTGGCATGAGTGCAACTTAATACAAATACTGTGAAAAACTGTTTGGCATTATCATACACATACCCAGTGATTGATCATTTCCCCACTAGTATATACTCATCAGAAATGCTCGGGGCGCCTGGGTGGCTCAGTGGGTTAAAGCCTCTACCTTCAGCTGGGGTCATGATCTCAAGGTCCTGGGATCAAGACCTGCATTGGCTCTCTGCTCGGCGGGGAGCCTGCTTCCCCCTCTCTCTCTGCCTGCCTCTCTGCCTATTTGTGATATCTCTCCCTCTGTCAAATAAATAAATAAAAATCTTTAAAAAAAAAAAAAACTGATTTAAGAAATGCTTACATGGGGCGCCTGGGGGACTCCAGTCAGTTAAACATCTGCATTTGGCTCAGGTCATGGGTCCCCCCCACGTGGGGCTCCCTGCTCAGCTGGGAGTAAGCTCCTCCCTTTCCCTCTGCCTCCCTCTGCTCATGCTCACTCTCTCTCCCTCAAATAAATAAACAAAATCTAAAAAAAAAAAAAGCTTACATAAGTGCACCAAATGACATTGAAATCAATGTTCAGAACAAACTACATACAAAAGCACACGTGATTATTACAGTTCTAATATAAAATGGAAGAAACAAGATGCAAATTCATTCTCTATTATTCCATGTACGTAAATTTCAAAACCAAGAAAACTAATTTATAGGGTTAGAAGTAAGGACGGTGGTTACTTCTGAGTAAGATCGAAGGAGTGATCCTTTGGAGAGAGAATGGGTGGGGGCTGAAGGTCAAAGGCTCTGGGAGTGACTTAGTCTTAGGATGATGGTAATACAGGTTTCTTTACTCTGTGATAACTCATGAAGTGGTACGCTTACTGTTCATACCCTTTTTTGGTATGTGTATTCTAGGTCAAGCAAAGAACTTATACTAACATGATAGCATAGGAAATCACCCATTTTCTAGAAGCTCTAAAATCTTTGTTTCGTTTTGTTTTTTTTTAAAGATTTTATTTATTTATTTGACAGAGACAGAGATCACAAGTAGGCAGAGAGGCAGGTAGAGAGAGAGGGGGAAGCAGGCTCCCTGCTGAGCAGAGAGCCTGATGCAGGGCTCGATCCCGGGACCCTGAGATCATGACCCGAGCTGAAGGCAGAGGCTTTAACCCACTGAGCCACCCGCGCTCCAGTTCTAAAATCTTTGAATTGCCTGGTTCTTGTTTTGAAAGACAGCAATAATTCAGCCTGGGAGTCTGTAAACCCAAGAATCAGGCCAGTGGGCCCAATGCAGAGCTGTAGATGTGAGCTAGATGTGATCTAGAACGCAAACAGATACATTCCTTGGCTGGCAGGACAAAACCACAAAGCTGCCAATGACCTCAAAGACCAGAAGATGATTTAGGAAAATCCTTTCTGGGGCGGGAGTTTGGAAGAAGGCTCCCTTAACAAATACCCTGTGGGAACTCTCCTGTCCCTCCTCTACTGGCTGGTAGAGGATGGTTCGTGGGTCCCAAACAATTGCGACATGAGAAGTTTGCCACCAAAATAACCGAAGGTACCATCCACCGAGTGCTTTATACGCCCCAGGCTCTGTCCTCAGCACTTTGAAGGCAATAATTCACTGAAGTCCTCACTACAAACATATCATTCTCACCACACAGATGAAACTATCAAAGTCACACAGTAGTGTAGTGATTTCTCCAAAGTCACAAAGAAGTGAAGAGATAAGCTTTGAACCGGACAATCGGGCAGCAGAGCCCCAGACTTTTAACTTCTAACCACACAGCTCCTCCAGGCTAATTGGCAGCTTTACAAACCGCACTTGCATATATGCTCAGTAACATACAGAAGGAATACAGCTTTTTATGTACTAGAAGACTATTCTTCCCACCCAAAGAAATGTTTTCCCCTCTCTGCTGGCTGTGGTTAGGAACTCATCAGTGTGGAAAGCCCTTGCTTTGGCAGCCTTGTAATAGAAAACTCTCCCTCCTGCCTGGGAAAGCAGGAGGCTTGGAATTAGAGGAGGCTGTTTAGCGACTAGGTTAATGACCTAGCTTCTGACCCTAGGAGAGCTTGGCTGTGACAATGAGTAACTCTATCCATTTCTGGAAGCAGTGGGAATCCTCTCTTTGCAGGACTCTGTTCGGCTCAAGACCCTGTTTGTTCCAAACCCTCATCCCTTAGGAAGAAGAGAGATCATAGACTGCATATCATTTTGTAACAGTAGACTTTTCTGCGTGGGACTCTAGTATATTTTTTGTTAGAGCTTCTTGGTTTTGATTTATCCATGTCTGGGAAGATAAATGAAATTAAAAGATTTTTTTTTTTCTGATGAGCCACAGGGCCAAGGTGGAAACCAGCAACCCAAATATTGACAACCTTCTTCCTTTAAGCTGGGAAGATGGTTCTGCATTTCCCAAGTTCCAAATCTCTGCTTGATCTGACTTCACCTTATAGTAAGTGAAAGCTAGTTACTTCTTCAAATTAAGTTCGAAGCAACTAAGGGGAGAGGGTCCAAGGAATTCTCTAACAGGTAAAATATTACATATCGTATCGTTCTGACTCATTTCTTTCTGGAAATGTGTTTCTGGAAATGCTTGGCTGAGGACAGTGATTTCAGACCAGTAGGACCCAGACACGGCTCAGCGTGTTTAGGGGTTCTGGTCAGTCCGGGAACTTTGATCCCAGCCCAGGTAACTGTCGGGGGGTCGGCAGACGGCAAAGCCTTTCTTGGCTGCAGGGAAGCTTGGCTGAAGCCAACATGAGTTGTAACCACTGCGATGTGCCTGCCTCTCCAGGCAACGACCCCGGGGTGGGAGGCCTGCTACCCACGGCTCGTCTCACGCAACTTAATCATAGGAAGACACATTTTAAGGGTATTCTTAGATGCCGAGTTGGTATTGCTGCAACTCGATATTTTATAGTCATGGAATAGGTGAAGGAGAGGCATAGACATGCCAGGTTTATAACCAGCCAACACTTTCCGGACATCTGGTTTCTGTTTCTGGGAGAGGAGCTGATTCAGATGGTCTCAGAGGGCCACGCTTGGGCTCTGTTGATTTGCTCGTACATTCCCACGCTGTGGCAGCCACCCACCACGTGCCATCGGACACTTTGCCTTTCATTCTGGCTTTGTGGTAATCAGACTTTTCTGTCCTTCCATAACCTTAAAGCCTTCTTACCAAAGTAATACATGAACATGGCCATGGATGGTGTCATTTGGACGAACGACAACCGAGTCATCTGTAGATTCTTCTCAGCTGAGTCCACTCCTTATCACGTTTTTTAACTTCCAAGAGCTTGCTCTTGTTGCTGGATGGTTTGTTCCCTAACGTCTCTGTTCACTGCTGAATCATTTCATCTGGTTGGTTTAGCATGGCCTTCTCTGCCATGTTTTTGGGCCTGCCAAGTGAGGGTCCGCCAGGAAATCTGAAAACTCACCACTTTTCTAGAACTTCTCAGAGAGCTGAAGTCACAGATCAACCCACAGACTTGAAATCTACGGGAAGCCAAGCACCTCCCAGGAGGAAGGGGCCATGAGCCCTTGCTTGGCCCAGGCAGAGGTTGCTGGGTGCATACTAGCCAGTAACAAGAATTTAACAACGATTTGTAATGGGTTGCTGAAGGCTGAGTGTGACCAACACAGGAATACAGAACCCCTTGGAGCTACCATATTTGTACCCATTTGCACGTTCTTCACTGGTCTCCCCATGTGCTCACAAGAAAGGCTGGGGACAGGGTGGTGAGAACCGTGTGGGTCAGGGCCAGGGAACATGGAGCCTAGGGAGGCAACTCTTTCAGAGCCGGCCTGCTCTTTGTCTGGAGCAAAAGGTTACCTCACGCCTCAGGCTGCTCCCTACAAACACAGCCCTGAGAAGTGGCCAGGAAAGGGGACAAGAGCCTTGCTTGCCTTCTTGGCACACCCAGGAAGAACATGGCGGGTCGCCTCTCCCAACGAGGTCAAGAATCAGTCTCAGAGGACCCGCCCAGGGAGTTCCTCCACCCAATGGAGCAGATGCCTAGGCCATAGGCTTGCTGTTGAGGACGGAAGGATCTGAAATAGCAGAAGTAGAAAGTTGGAAGCTGCCCATGCTGGTCTGAGGGACTGAAGGAGGCAAGGAGAGAGGAAGTAGGAAGGCAGGAAGGAGATGTGCTTCCTCAATATGGAGGAGGATGAGACCAGGGTCCCTCAAGGCGGGTGACATGAGCCCAGGGAAAGGCTGAGGGCATCAGTCAGGACTCTGGGA
>CM053604.1:33569076-33595361 GCA_028646535.1 Procyon lotor
GTCAACTGATCTTCGACAAGGCAGGAAAGGAAAGAATATCCAGTGGAGAAAAGATAATCTCTTCAACAAATGGTGTTGGGAAAACTGGACAGCCACATGCAGAAGAATGAAACTGGACCATTTCCTTACACCGCACACAAAAATATACTTGAAATGGATCAAAGACCTCCATGTGAGACAGGAATCCATCAAAATCCTTGAGGAGAACACAGGCAGCAATCTCTTCGACCTCAGCCGCAGCAACTTCTTCCTAGCAACATCTCCAAAGGCAAGGGAAGCAAGGGCAAAAATGAACTACTGGGACTTCATCGTGATCTCACTTCTATGTGGAATCTAAGAAAGTCAAACAGACGCGAAGAGCAGAATGGCGGCTGCCAGCGGGGAGGGGTGGGAGAAGGAGGTGATGTTGGTCGAACTGTGCATAGTTGCAATTATGCAGAATGAAGAAACTCTGGAGGTCGAACGCACAGCATAGTGACGACAGGTAATACTCTGTATTGTACACTCGACATTTGCTGGGAGAATAAGTCTTCAGTGCTCTCTCTCTCTCTCACACACACACCCCCTTACACAAACATTAACTACGTGAGGTGATGGATGTGTAAATTGCGTTATGGTTCATTTTGCCCTGCGTGCGCACACCAGCACATCACACTGCACACCGTAATACACTTTTTGTCAGTTATGCCTCGATAAAGCTGGGGGAAAAGGGGAGAGAGTGAAACACTTGTGTACCAGCTGGTGTTCAGCTGCTCCCCCAAGTGCCCTGAGAGCCCCTGACCAAAGGCAGAGCAAGTAAGCAGCCGGGAGAGCTCCAGATCCCTGATCGGTTCTTACCTTTAAAATAGTTGATGGGGCGCCTGGGTGGCTCAGTCAGAGGAGTGGAGGAGCATCTGCCTTCGGCTCTGGTCATGATCCCAGGGTCCTGGGATCGAGGCCCAGCCCCACATGGGGCTCCCTGTTCAGCCGGGAGCCTGCTTCTCCCTCTGCCCCTCCCTGGGCTTGTGCGCTCTCCCTCTCTCTCTCTCTGACAAAAAAATAAATAAAATCTTAAAAAATAATAAAATAAAATTTAACAATAATTGAATATTACCACCTACTCAGGAGAGTAAAGAAGATCACATGTTCCCTAGCTCCAATTCCTCCTCTGAAGTTCAGAGGGGACAGAGACTGGCAGGCTTCCCTAGGCTGGGGGACACACCCGGGCTCCTCCCAGAGACACCCTGTCCTGGGTAAACTCCCCTGCAGGCTGAGGCCAGGGACACTTCACATCTCCTTTTCTGTTTCTAGCCTAGAACCTGCCC
The DNA here is from genome assembly GCA_028646535.1 of Procyon lotor. NCBI lineage: Eukaryota > Metazoa > Chordata > Mammalia > Carnivora > Procyonidae > Procyon > Procyon lotor. Next base: position 33,570,381 of record CM053604.1, read on the forward strand.
CCTACTCCCACCAACTCCTAGAAGCAGGAGGTTCCTGGCCCAATGGTTCGCAAGCAGCCCTTGAAGATCGGGGCCCAACTGTGTTGAAGGTCTTACCTGCCTGCTGAGACGTGATTCGTGCAAGAGATCCAGCCACGAGGGGTGGGTTTCGTTGTGTTATGTTTTATTTTAAAGGGGAGAATGATGGCTTCATTTTATTTTAATTTTTTGTTGTGGTGAAAAATATATAGCACTATTTTCCATTGTAACCATTTTCAGATGTACACAGTTCAATAGTATCACATATAATCACGTCGCTTTGCAGCCCATCTCCAGAACTCTTTTATCATGGAAAACTGGAACTCTCTACCCGTTAAACAACATCTCCCCGATTCTCCCTTCCCCCAGCCTCTGGCAACCATTATCCCACTTTCTGTGTCTATGAGTCTGCCTACTTTAGGTACCATTTATCTGGCAGCGGACACTGAGATTGTCTTCACCTTTTAGCTACCAAGAATCATGCTGTTACGAACATGAGTGTACAAATATCTCAAGACCTGGTTTGCAATTCTTTGGGGTCGATACCCAGAAGTGGCAGAGCTGGGTCGGATGGTAGTCTTGTTTTTGATTGTTTTATTGCAGACCATTCAAGTTTCTGCACCTTGTTCATAATTCTTTCCTCTGGGGGTGGAGGGACTGAGTGATTTCAGATGGCAGAATTCACAAGAGATAATGTGACAGCATCACTCAGAATATCCAATCCAGGTCATATAAATGAGACGAAGCTGTACATTAGTGGCTGGTTTTTTAACCAAGAAGAATGTGAGGAGATGGATGTGAGGTGTGTCCTTGTAAATATCATTATCCGGAAGGCTGCACACATTTTAATGATGGCTCAGAACACATTCTTGTGGACGATCCCCTGGGCCATCAGTCGCCATGCATTCAGAATGGAGGTGACTTCTCGAAATAACTGAATGTGATTCACAGCCACAGCTGGTGAACATGATCGGAATCACCCTTGGCAAATGCCAGTTTCATCCAAAGAGAAGATACGGCTACATAGTAACAGAACTGACTTGTAAACCTTTCTGAAGGCAATTCCCAGGGAGGAATTCAGAAATATTTTTCTGGTGGAAGCATTTCGGGTAGAAGAGGGTAGGGGCACAACTTGACTACCCGGAAAGAAAGCCAACAAGTTTAAACTCTGCTGTGAAATTGGGGGCGGGGTGGGGCGGGGCGGAGGCGGGGCAAGAAAACAAAACCACCCGGCTTTCCAAGGATACCTCTTAACTTAACCCTCCTGGAACACCACACGCAAACTGGCAGCTCACAGGCTGTAGCTTGGCCCACACTTTGGTTTTCTTTGGCTCGCAGAGTATTTTTTTTTTAAATACTCAGAGTATTTAAATGGAGAGATTGCCTTTTTTCCTTTTTTTTGGGTCTCAGTTTCTGACTACTGAAGCATCTGCAGAATTGGGCCAGACGGGCAGACACATTCAGAGCCAGAATGCCTAAGTCTGAAGCCCAACTCTGCCCCTTTCCACTCTTTTGACCTTGGACTCACTTAACCTCTCTGTGCCTCAGGACTTAAAGTAACTCAATGAGGAGTTATTTACCCCTCATCTGAAAAAGAGGGGTAAGAGTACCTCGTCCTAGGTCGGCAACCCTACTTTAGAGCCGTGGATGGAGCCAAACAGCCACATTTCCAGATAAACAAAGAATGATCTCCCTTTACCAAGACCAGCTCGGGTCAGTTGTGGTGCTCCCGTACCTGTAATCCTGGCCCCCAGCAAAGGCTCTCACCCGGGGCTCCGGTGAATTCTAGCAGCATCGCGCAAGCACCCGGACTCGCAAAGCCAGTGGACTCTCTTCCTTTCGTCTTGGACGGATATTATTTCTGCGATGGCTGGCGCGACGTCGTCTTGCCAGTGAAAAAGACTGCTATTTCTTCCAGTCTTAATGGTCTTCTCTCTGTTTAAAATTTTAATCCATTGGGGGGAAAAAATAAAATTTTGATCTGTTGAAAAGTAATTGAACTCTCTATGGGGACTGGTGGAAGCAGTCTCACTGTGTGACCTCCTCTCTGGCTTTTGTCTTTGCTCCATTCCTGTTTGCCAGTTGGGATAGGGGTACTCTGTCTCTGAGGCTTCGGGGAAAAAGGATTCTCAAGCGAGGCTTTGCAGGAGGCGACCCCGGACTGCTCAGGGACTGCTCTTCTTGTCATTCTCTGGCTGTCACTTGTCTGGTCTTTGCTCTGTCCCTCACTGGCCCGCCCCCACGCAGGCTCTCACCGACACCCAGCCTGCCGCGCCCCTGCACTGCTGTCTCTAAAGAGCCCCACACCGAAAGCTACCTGGCCCCATCTCTATGATCTTCTTGGCAAGGTCCCCAGGAAACCCTCAAGTCACCTCCATAGCTGTTGCCAGAGCTGGGGGTCCCTAGAAAAAGATCTGCCAAAGAACAGAACATCAGTGTATTATCTTCAGGAAGGGGTGAGGACAGAGAGCAGTTCCAGCGGAGCCAAAGTGACAGAAAAGGCTAACTCAAGCAGGGGACCAGAGATGGCAGGTGCAAGACAGTATGCAAGGAAACGCAGGCATGGGGATGCCTCAGGGATGCAAAAACCTCTGGAGGGTTCCTGAGGCTTGGGATGGTTGGTGGGGTGGAAGAAGGGGAGAGGAGGAAAGGCAAGGAATATATCTACTGGTTCCTTCCTCTCCCGGTTCAGGCTTCACAAGTCAAAACTCTTCTGCCCTCCTGGGTTGTGTTCCCAGCTCTGCGTGCAGCACTTTCCGAGAAGTCAAGTCCACGTCAAGTTGTGCTACCTTGGAACTGGAAAATGGTAGGGTTCTGGCTTCAGCTACAATGGCTCCCATGGGGCCCACATTTCAGAGAGTTCAGGAGTAGGGTCAAGAGCACAGCCTGGCTCAGGCCGTGTGGCTGCAGGCTGGACTGACAAGGGGCCCCGTTGCTGGCCCAAGCTGCCTCCAATGAGAAAAGAGGGGCCGAGGTTGAGGAGGGTTCACGTGACTGGCCACGGCCCCGTGACTGGGCCCAGGAGCACGTGACCCCAGGAGGCTGGGGAGGTACCTACATCAGGTCCAGTATACCCCTTCTGGGTCATGGTGGGACTGGCTGGGTCTCAGCCACACCACAGGGGCACGAAGAGCTGCTCTGGGAAGTTCACTTTCATCTCCCTCATCTCCTAACCATGCTGCGTGGCTGAGTCTGCTTCTTGGCTGTGGTGGCCCCAGGTCTATGGGGAGAAGTGGGAGGGGGTCTGAGATGATCCCCCTCCCAGAGTCCTGACTGATGCCCTCAGCCTTTCCCTGGGCTCATGTCACCCGCCTTGAGGGACCCTGGTCTCATCCTCCTCCATATTGAGGAAGCACATCTCCTTCCTGCCTTCCTACTTCCTCTCTCCTTGCCTCCTTCAGTCCCTCAGACCAGCATGGGCAGCTTCCAACTTTCTACTTCTGCTATTTCAGATCCTTTCGTCCTCAACAGCAAGCCTGTGGCCTAGGCATGATGAGCCAAGAAGGATCTGCTCCAATGGGTGGAGGAACTCCCTGGGCGGGTCCTCTGAGACTGGTTCTTGACCTCGTCGGGAGAGGCCACCCGCCATGTTCTTCCTGGGTGTGCCAAGAAGGCAAGCAAGGCTCTTGTCCCCTTTCCTGTGTTTGTAGGGTGAGAGAACCTCTTGCCCCAGACAAAGAGCAGGCCGGCTCTGAGAGAGTTACCTCCCTAAACTCCATGTTCCCCGGCCCTGACCCACACGGTTCTCACCACCCTGTCTTGTGAGCACATGGGGAGACCAGTGAAGAATTCGGAGGTGGGGAGGGTGGCTATTTGTAGCAGTTTCCTCTTTCCCTCTTGTAGGCAACTCGACTCCATGGCTATCCTAGAGCCTAAACATGGGCAAAGCCAGCCGGCTAACAATTTCCAGAAACACCCAGCCCCTCACTGACTTCCTGGCTCCAGATAATCTGATTTGTGATTTGATAGGAGCTCTGACAGAGTAGTGGGAGGAAGGCGAAACTGTTAGCAGTCCCTACTTTTAAAGTTCTCAAGATTATTCATCTACGCCAGGTTTGGGGGTGCACCCCAGAAAAGATTTTTTAAGATAACAAGAGAGATTTAAAAAGTCACATAATTACTCTACTCACCATCCCTGTCCCACAGACAGAGGCGTTGTACTAATCTTAGTTCTATAAACCGCTCCTTGCCCTTGAAGAGCTCTAAAACTCAAGATATGCTCTTTGGAAAGGACACAGAGGATTGTGACAAAGGGCTTCCATTGATGAGCATCACGGGGGCACGTGGGCCATATGGAAACCGAGGTGGTGACCTAGCCTGGGTGACAAGCCCATCCCGGTGCAGGACTTTGGCTAAAGCACTGAAGGAGGCCGTGGAAGATATGTCAGACTGAAGAGGTGAGTGGCAAGTGTAGATACCACAGGGACCTAGAAACCCTAGGAATCCTCACCTAGCCCCTTTTAAAATACACTTAGAGGTGTGTTTCCTTTCTCTAAAGGATATAAAAGTTGGGGAGGGGTGCCTGGGTGGCTCAGTCGGTTAAGTAACTGACTCTTGGTTTCAGGTCAGGTCATGATCTCAGGGCCAGGAGATGGAGCCCCACGTCGGGCTCTGCAGTGGGTGTGGAGTCTGCTTCTTCAGGTTCTCTCTCTCCCTCTTCCTCTGCCCCACCTCCTTGTGCACAGCCATGTGTGTGCTCTCTCACTCTAAAATAAATTAAAAAATAAAATAATAATAATAACAACATTGGGTAAAAGTAACCATCTTTCGATGGTGAAAATTGTCAGAGAGGCAATGGTTGGTAGCCCCATCGATTGAAATTTTACGTGAGGAAGAAAGAAATTTTAAGTGAAGAAGACTGGAAGTCTGCAACAGTATTCTCCTGATCTTACTTTATTACTTTTTAGTATTTTTACTTATTAGTTTTTTAAATCATGACCCCAAGATCAAGACCTGAACTGAGATCAAGGGTTGGACACTTAAGTGACAGAGCCACCCTTCTAATTTTAAAATTTTCTAGAACATGGGAATTCTTCCCAATAAATCACATACAATCGTTTTGGGAGACTGAGCACATTTTTCTTTAGTCATTTCTGAAAGTGCACAGTCTGGGACCTGGTTCTCATCATTAATATACGTGTATTTTCTAATGTAAGTATGTTGAAAAGCACTATTTCTGGTTTATCTGGAGTTGAAATGTATTTGTTCCACCAACAAATGTTTACTGAGCACCTACTCTGTGCCAAGTGACATCCCTGGCCCAGAGATTGCTATAGTGACTAAGACAAATAAAATCTTTGCCCTTAGAAATACAAGTCAGAACCATGATGAGATATACCACCTCACATAGGTCAGAATGGCCAAAATTAACAACACAGGGGTGGACAGGTGTTGATAAGGATGCAGAGAAAGGGGAGAAAAAAGATGTTTATAGCAGCATTATCAACAATAGCCAAACTCTGAAAAGAGCCCAAATGCCCATTGACTGATGAATGGACAAAGAAGAGGTGATACACACAAATACACACACACACACACACACACACACACACACACACACACACGCACTGGAATACTACTCAGCCGTCAAAAGGAGTGAAATCTTGTGATTTGCTATGATGGAATGGAGCTAGAGTATTGTGCTAAGCAAAATAAGCCAATCAGAGAGAGAAATACCATATGATTTCACTCATATGGGGAATTTAAGAAACAAAGTGGATGAACATTCAGGTAGAGAAAGAGGGACACCTGTGTGGCTCAGTCTGAGTGTCTGCCTTTGGCTCAGGTCATGATCCCAGGGCCCTGGGATCGAGTCCCTCATCCGGCTCCCTGCTCAGTAAGGAGCTGTTTCTCCCTCTCCCTCTCTCTCTGTCTCTCATGAATAAATGGATAAAATCTCAAAAAAAAAAAAAAGGAGGGAGAGAAAGAGAGGGGAAACAAATCATGAGATACTCTTACCTATAGAGAGCAAACTGAGGGTTGCTGAAGGGAGGAGGGAGGGGGGATTGATGAGAGAGGGTGTGAAGGAGGGCACTTGTTAGGATGAGCAGTGGGTGTTATATGTACATGATGAATCACTGAACTCTGCTCCTGAAACCAATATTTTTTTTTTTAAGATTTTATTTATTTGACAGAGAGAACCACAGCAAGAGAGGGAACACAAGCGGAGGGAATGGTAGTGGGAGAGGCAGGCTTCCAGCCAAGCAGGAAGCCCGATGCGGGGCTCGATCCTAGGACCCTGGAATCATGACCTGAGCCAAAGGCAGGACGCTTAATGACTGAGCCACTCAGGTGCCCCTCCTGAAACCAATATTAACTCTGTCAACTAACTAGAATTTAAATAAAAAAATAAAATACAGAATAAAAACAAAACAAATGAGCGAAAGGGGAAAAAAGAGAGAGGCAAACCAAGAAACAGACTCTTATTTTTTTCATCCTAACCATTTTCTTTTTAAAGGTTTACTTATTTATTCGACAGAGAGGGGGAGAGAGAGACAGATCACAAGCAGGCAAAGAGGCAGGCAGAGAGAGAGAGGGGAGAAGCAGGCTCCCTGCTGAGGTGCGGGGCTCGATCCCAAGACCCTGAGATCATGACCTGAGCTGAAAGCAGAGTCTTTAACCCACTGAGCCACCCAGGTGCCCCAAGAAACAGCTTCTTAATTGTAGAAAACACACTGATGGTTACCAGAGGGGAGGCCGGTAGCGGGGAATGGGTTATAAACAGGTGATGGGGAGTAAGGAAGGCACTTGTGATGAGCAGTGTGTGTGTTGAAGGAAGCATTGAATCACTAAATTCTACACCTGAAACTAATAGAGTCTGTTCACTAACAGGAATTTACGTAATAACTTAAGAAAAAAAAAATGTTTGCCCTTACAGGGAAATCAGACACCGAAATGACAATTTTGTGGATAATTCTAGGAGGTATACAGACAACACCAAAATGCGCTAAAGAATGCCTCGTGTGGGGTGTGCTACTTTAGACAGGCTGAGATAGGCAGGCCCAGCGGTGAGGGGGAGATGGGAGCTGAGGTCTTGACAGCAAGAAGCGCCCACGGTGGGGAGCCCCGTGGTCCCCGCCAGAACCACGCACAGCACGGGCCGCACAGAGGAAATGACACATGGGAGGTCCGGTGTTGGGGGGGCCCGCACGTGGCGACTTCTGGGAGCAGAGAGAAGGCGGCAAGGCTGACCAGGTGACATACGGGGGGGGGCTTGGGGAGCGGGGTGCGGCAGAAGCGGCCCAGGGGTGCGCGGCGCCGCGAAGGGAGGGAGGGGGTGTTGGCAGGTTTTAGGGGATAGTGACGGGACCCAGCAGCTGCGTGGGAACGGGGGCCTGTCCTAGCGAGGTTTTCATGGAAAATAACAAAAAAGCAATATGTACGGTCACTCTTGGGTCAGGATTCACATTAAAAAAAAAAAAAAGAAACCTTCCTTGTTTTGTTGAGAGGTAATCTTGTTCACAAAGAAATGTACATTAATTAGCATTTCCTCCAGCCTGTTGCATCTGGCTCACGCATTGCAGTTTATAACATGACGCACTCAAGGGCAAGATTTCCACGCGCTTCCATCTCGAGATTGAGACCACCGTCGGGCCTACAAAACTAAACATAAACCGAATCTTGCTCATGAATTTGAAAATCGATTTTTCCTCTCCTGGCCCAAGTCCGGCAGTGGCCTATTTCATCTCAGTACTTTTGAATTCGGCTTAACATTATTTATTTAGATGTGTGCTTTAAACAATACATGGTGATTCTTTCTGCATGCCTCCCGGACCTTAGATCCTCCCTCCCTGACTTCTCATTCCTGTCCCCTGGCCACCTGCCCCCCCTCCCCAAACACGAAACTGCTTTCCCTGGACAGCACAGGTTTGTACTTCTGGTGGAGGAAGCTCGTCTTTCTGAGTCCTTAGCTTTGGATTCTAAGCCGTCCGAGGGCAGGACTGTGTGGGTCGGGTCCCAGCCCCATCCTTCGTCATACCCCGCACCCCCTCCTCACCCGGGAGCTGACAGAGACCTCCTTCTGGGCATCAGAGGCAGTCATTTGAATAAAAGGTTAACTACAAGACCGTTCTGCGCATGTGCGCGTCCAATTCAGCAAGTCAAAGTAGCTGCTTACGGTATTTGTTGCAAGTGTGCCGCGGATGCAACTGAAAGTCATCCTTCCAGCTGATGCGTTTGTAGCCATCAGGCTGGGAGTAGGTGGAGACCGTGTGTGGGGCGGGGGTTGACCACTAGTGGCTGAGCCTCCAAACAGAAGGCTCCCAGGAAGGCCCTCCCTTCCGAAAGGGCGGGCTTTTACAGAATTCACTCCCCTGTTACAAGTAACTCTCTGCTTCTGTGCAAGGAAACACTTTTGCAATTATTTGGTTTTGTCACCATCCATTTTGTGTGTGTCTCTGTGTGTATCTGTGTTGTTGCTTATTTTTTTTCCCCCTTGGTAACTGCTGGCAGGACTTGATGTTCTCGGTTTTCTCCCCCTGGATTCGGGTATGAGTGAATTTCCATTTTTACTGCTTTGTAAATCATTGCCGAGGCTTTGAAGGAGGCCTGGGTGGCATGGACTTAATGCCTGATCTACTCACTGCTCTGATGGATCTCAGCAATATTTGCTTTCCTCCGCCCTTGCTGGAACTGCAGACCCTATCTTGCCTGGGAACATTTTCGGATCATTTTCTTTGAATATTAAAATAGGGAGGCCAGGTAAACTCCAGGTCACCCAGTTGAATCGGAATTTCAGGTTAACAATAATATGTTAATAGAAACAGGGCCCCAAATGGCAGGGGGCTTACTGAAATATTAAAGAAGTATTTGTTGTTTACCCAAAAGGCAAACTTAACCGGGCATTCCGTATTCGTTTTTCTAAATCTGCCAGCCCTAATTACAATCATGGTGGCGGCCAGCACTGCGGGCCCACAGTCCCCTTCGGTAACGAGGGAGATGTTGAATGGAGCATTTCTCTTTTATTCGAGGTCTTTTCTGCTTGTGCACCGTCTTTCTGTGGGAGGGGAGTGGGGCCCTTCGTGTGTAGCTGCTACGCGGCTGGAAGGAGGCAGGGACGCCAGTCAGACGGGCCTCTGCCCGCTGGGTCCCGGCTGCTGTAGCAGCAACAAGTCCAGAACACCTTCCAGTTGCTTAAATTAAATAGAAAAGGAAAAAAAAGTATGAGGGCTCATTGCCGCAGTTTCAGTTACCGCTCATTGGAGGTCAGTGGAGGTCCCGCTGCCTGGCCACCCAGAGGGAAAGGCATTGTGGGGATGGAGGGGAGAGGGGCAGGGGGAGTGATGGGGAGTGAGAAGGAAGGTGGGAGGCTGACCGGAAAATGGCTGTGTGGAGCCCGGAGGGCAGAGGGGGGGCAGGGGAAGGTTAGGCTGAAAGGGTGGAAAGCACACTGCTGCCCCCAAATGCCAGGGCCAACCTGTCCCAGGGAGTGGGCGGTGAGGACAGGGGCAGGCATTTGCTGCAGCAAGCAGGTGCTCTTCTTGGATGCTCTTCTCAGCATCTGGAAGATGCTGAGACATCCTGAAGAATGTTTTCTAAATCTCTTGGGTGGCAGGCTCCCTATGGGGCAGGATGGGTAGACCAAAGGCAGGGACTGTCTCCATGAACGGGGAGGTCAAAGTGAATTGTGGTTGCAAACAAGAGCTAGCCAAGTGACCTTGGGCGCCTACACTGACTACTCTGTGCTTCTGTTTCCTCCTCTGCGGAATAAGGTACATGGTAAGCTCTTCCGGCTCTGATCTCATTGTTCACTGGAAACTGCTTCAGATTGGAACAACGATCCCCCAGAGGCAGGCCAATTACTTCTGCTATCTGTAAGAAAGAACAGAATGACAAAATGTGAAGAACAAAAAAAATGAAGGGGAAGTCAATTTGTTATTTCCCCGCATGATTATCAACATTGTTTCTCGTCTTCCATTAGAATCAGTGGCTCAGCCCCCTTGCTGAAGGTGTGGGGAGATCATTTAGAGAAAATGACCAACATTAGTAAACTGTTGCTAAGGTAAAACGAAAATATATCTATAGTGATAGATGTAGAGAGTGATAAGAGTCTGGAAACATAGATAATGCCGTTTGACTATTTTTCAAATTGAAGATGTTTGTGACAGCAGAGCCCTTCTGGGTAGAGCATAAGTACATTTGCTCAGATTTCTGGGTTTTATAGAGAAATATAAATGTCGATATCTATATATGAAAACATAGTACATATGCATTCAAGACAGCAAGAAAGCAAATGTGGCTAAATTGTTAATAATTAGTGAACCTAAAAATAGTGCAAGTGTATGTAACTCTCAGTTTTTCACAGATGTATCCAGGTAGACACTATTTAAACCAAGGATTGCATCTGAATGGAAAATGAGCTTTTAAATCAGTAAGATACAAGAAATGGCTGTGATATTTACACTAGATACTAAGGACATTAAGTATAGAGAAAGACTTGACTTCATTATGAGTGCAAAGAATTGATAGGAAATCTCTAGTATTAATAAAACATTCTCTTTTCCAAAAATAGACACTGAAAGGTTTTTTTTCATTTTTGTTCCTTTTGGTACCTTACATTTGGATTGAAAGCATTTCTAATTTCTGCCCCAGATCCTAGGTAAAAATTTACAGAGCCCCTGGCTTCAGTCCTTCAGTCCTGCCAGCGGAATGGGTTAAAACCATGTCAATTTTCTTTGTTTTTTAGCTACACCTAACTACTTTTCATTAAAACTGAAGAGTCAACATTTACTTTACTTGGGTGAAATAATTCACAAATAGGAATTATTTGAAATTGGACTTTTCCTTACGTTCTGTCCACTATTTGATATTGGAACGTAGCAGGGGAGGGTGGGACTTATGTATAAAACATGATCCCTGCTCAATGAGCCTATGGCCCAGATGCTATCGGACACAGGAGGCTTTAGGACTGACCTCCTGGTTCCACAGATGGAACTGGAAGCAGATTCTTTTTTTCTCTAAAGGAGTGGATCTTTTAAAAAAAAAAAAAAAAAGATTTTATTTATTTATTTGAGAGAGAAGAGAAAGAGAGTGAGCCATGAGCAGGGGGACCCGCAGAGGGAGAAGCAGACTCACCGCTCAGCAGGGAGCCAGATGGGACCCCGAAATCATGACCTGAGTGGAAGGGAGATGCTTAACTGACTGAGCCCCCCAGGCGGCCCTAGGAGTGGATCTTTATGCAGCCCCATGAGGTCTGAGTACAACCCCCCAGTAAGCTCCAGTGCCATCTCCAGCCCTTCGGGGTAGAGCACAGAATGTGGTCAGCGAAGGGAAGGAAGAGGCGGTTGTTTTGACAGCCCTGAGCCTCCACGCTGTCCCCAGTGCATCTCCCAGCGCACCCCCTGTTGCCTTGGGCTACCCTGCAGCAAAAGTCAGAGGGCCCCCTCTGTTGATGGGGTCAGTGGTGTGGTCCTGGTCTGTATCAAGGGAGGCCAGCTTGAAAGGGCTGGGCTGCGATGATACAGTAGCTCGCTAATCCTATAAAAATAAATGGCAGAAAGCGAGACCCAGGCATACATTTCACAAGCACAATATTGGAGCCCGAATTTAAACTGCTGTTTAGCGATCAGGTTTCATCAGCCAGCTTTTTTGTCTACTACTTTGGGAAGATGGTCGGATGACTCAAGGAAGCCTGGTGTTTCAGGGAAGGGGTAAATCTCCTGAAGGAGATGATCCTGGGACCTCTTCCAAGATGCAGCCATGTCCAAAAAATAAGGTCGTTCAAAACAGAATCAGATAAAGTTTCCAGAAAATTACAAGGTGTGCACTTTGGGAAAAGAGAGAGAACAATGAGGAAGTTTGATGCTGAAACAAGCAGGAGAGGCTTCAGGGAAAAGGGAGCGGATTTGGAGCTGGGTCCTTGAGCACGGGTGGGATAGTCACAGGCGGAAGGGAGAACCGTGATTCCAGGACACAGGAATTCCAAATACTCACTGGAATCAAATGATACTAGGAGGAAACAACTGGCCAAAGCCAAGACGTAGGTCACTCTGCAGGGCAACTGACCCTGTTCTTTTCAGCAAGTCAGTGGCAGGGAGAGAGGTGGTGGCGGAGGGAAGGTTCATTTAGATTTGGTTCATTTAGACCTCCTGCACCTTAGTACAGCAGAGTTCTCGTCCTTCTTCCTTCCCTCCTTCCCTTCAGTCCTTCATTACCGTAGCCGATAAACATTGACTCGGCACTCAGGATTCACAGGCACTGGGTTACAGGCACCGGGTTAATCAAAAAACTCTGTGGCCCTTTAACTTATGAAGTCTCTCAAGTTGGTCTTTGCCTTTCTATCCCCACTCCCCACTTTGTTAGCTAATGCTCAAATTACCGCAATTACCACCTTCTCTCCCCTTCTCTTTCCCCCCCAAGTCTCACACCCTTTCCACAGTTGGTGAAGCTAATGTGAAAACTGGCCTGGAATCAACAAATCCTAGGGAGACCGGACCGAGGCCATTCGGTCACCTCCCTGTGCAGGAGGCCTGCACCTGTGTGGGACCCCACGGGAAGGGGCACCATGGGAGCTCACAGACAAAAATCATGAGAGCTAGTGAAGTCACAGGACAAGGAAGACAAATAGATCACACATCCCAGAGTAATATACGCATCTTTTTGAGAAAAATAAGAGACAAAAAATTTGTCTCTTGGGGAAAGGAACAGATTTTAATTAAAAGGTACTAACTGGGGTGCCTGGGTGGCTCAGGGTAAAGCCTCTGCCTTCTGCTCAGGTCATGATCTCAGGGTCCTGGGATCGAGCCCTGCATCGGGCTCTCTGCTCAGCGGGCAGCCTGCTTCCCCCTCTCTCTCTCTGCCTGCCTCTCTGCCTACTTGTGATCTCTCTCTCTAGTCAAGTAAATAAATAAATAAAATCTTTAATAAAAAAAAAAAGGTACTAACTGTGAACACACACTTAAATTCACCTTTGTTTAACTGGGCATTGTATGTAAATATTTCTTTGTTGGAAGGGGAAAGAGCCCACATCTAAGTGTATATTTGCCAAATATAGGGTTGAGACAGAATCTCAGGTATGAGAGACCACCCTATCTTTGGTGACAATTCTTTTTGGCTGTGTTTCCCAGCCATTGAGTATAAAGCCTTCAGAATTCTCTTGTTATCAAGTTTTATGGCACAAGTTTCTTCTTACACACATGAAATATAAACCTCTGTTGTTTGTTTGGATGTCAACAATCTTGACATCGTTTTTAGGGAAGTTTAAAAAATCACAAATTGCAATTACGGTAAGAGGTAATCTCTTACCTATCACCTCATATCCGGTGATATGATAAGTGGCACTTGTTAATTACTGCAAATGTGAATAAACCTAAAAGCAGATGTGTTTTCTGTTTGCCCTACCAAAAGCTATATCTGGTGCTGAGTGAAAGACAGGCGAGGCTGGGTGGGGAGAGAGAGGTAGGGGGCTAGGTGACCAGGCTCACAGAAACCCCAGAGGTGAAGAATGTTATAGATGAGACAGTAACCAGAGAGAAGGGACCTAACAAATCCACCATGTCGTTCCTAAATATAGACAGGATATTCTCATGATATTTATAAATCTACCATGTTGGTCCTACATGTCATTGTCATGATATTTACCAAGTTCCCTCAAAAGACTGACCACAAAAGCCCTCAGTGATAACCATTGGGGATCCCTCTCTTTCTAGAGAGCTTTCCTTTTCTGTTCTTACCTCCACATAATAAACTTTCACTCCACTTTACCCTTTTGTCTGCGAGATTCATTCTTTGAGAGACAAGAGCCCTGCTACCGTGCCCTCAGTTCTTTAGTAAGTACATTATCATTTCTGAAACAGTAGCAGTGGTCACAATAACAAGGCTTGTAGTAGTCTCAAATCCCAAACACAACAGGAAGCTGTGTTATTGTTTCAACCCCATCAAAACAAGGGAATGTGAGGAGTCATCAGTAATGGGATTGTTTCAAATGTGGCTGCCAGACCCTGCGATGTGAAATCTTATTATTCATCTAGTAGTTTTATTATCTGGGTTAATAGTAACATTTTGACTTTGGACTTATTTTGTGTGGAAGGATAAAACAAACAGGCAATTATATTATTTGATTTTTTGTTAAAGTTTTTACCTAAATTCCAGTTAACATACAGTGTTCTGTTAGTTTCAGGTGGACAATATATGATTCAACACTTCTGTACATCACCCGGGGCTCATGGTGCAAAGTGCATGGCTTAATCCCCATCACCTGTTTCCCCTACCCCCCCCCATGCACCTCACCCCTGATAACCAGCACTTTGTTCTCCATAGTGAAGAGTCTGTTTCTTGGTTTGCCTCTCTCTCTCTCTTTCTTTCCTGCCTTGCTTGTTTTGTCTCTTAAATTACATGTATGAGTGAAATCATATGGTATTTGTCTTTCTCTGACTTATTTCGCTTAGCATAATACACCTTAGCTCTATCCACATCGTTGGATATGGCAAGATTTCATTCTTTTTTTTATGGCTGAGTAATATCACCTCGTGCCGGTCGGAATGGCTCTAAGGGACAACACAAGAAACAACAGGTGTTGGTGGGAAAGCAGGCTGGTGCAGCCACTCTGGAAAACACTATGGAGGTTCCTCAAAAAGTTAAAAATAGGGCTCCCCTGTGATCCAGCAATTGTACCACTAGGGATTTAACCCCAAGGAAACAAAACTACCAATTCAAAGGGATACCTGCCCCCCCACGTTTAGAGCAGCATTACCAACAAAACAATAGTCAAATTATGGAAGCAGCCCAGGTGCCTATGGACTGATGAATGGATAAAGAAGATGTGGTGTATATTATTTGGCTTGGCAAATTATGAAAGAAAGGCAGTTAAAATTGGGAATAGCCACTACAACTTTCAGTAGGTACGTCATAGGGCAAATCTAAAATGAAACCTGAGAGTATTAATGTGAATTCTTGGGTACAAAGGAGACCTTTTCTAGCTCTGCCCCTAAATAGATGGGCTGCAGTTAACCCAACACCACACTTGCCAGCATCTTGCAGCCTTGGGTTCTCTAAACAATAGAAATTGACTAGAGGCGAAGTGGGAGTTCCAAGCAAAGCTTTTACTGGGGCCCATGCTTCTGTACAGGGGAGACAGCACAAAGTGTTAGCTCAGGTTAGCTCTCCATGCAAAGGCTGGGAAAGTTTTTAAAGGGGCTGAGGTGGGAAAGGAGTGACCACTAAGACCTTTGGGGCGGGGAGAGAAGCAGGAGGTTGGGCATGCATGTGCAGTGGACAGAACCCACACCTCACGTCACAGCAAGTGAAATGTCCACCCTGGGGTGTCATTTTTAGTATTACAGTGAGGGAGAGAGTCAGTAAAAGGCCAGTGCCATGCCACCTCGGCACAGACAAGTTTGGTATGGTCTTTAGTCTTCTTAGTTGAGTCCCTCCTTTAGGTAAGTGTCTTGCTTCCGCATCTCTGGGAATAAAATGCTACTCAAGGGGTGTGGGGCTTCAGCTCTCCAGAAACGCTGGATTTTGTGACTGGGGCTCAGGGGACCCCAGTCCAGTCCCTGCTCCATCTCACACTGAACACGATCTATGCTGCATTCCCAGGCCTAATTTTCACACGCTGGTGCAGTGTATTCCTCTATGCTCTGATAACTATGCCCTACAACATAGCGGCTTGAAACAGCAATTTACTATTCTCTCTGACAGTTCTGGAGGCTGATGGGTTCAGCCGAGTTGCTCCTGCTGCGGATCTTACGTGGTTGCCAACGGGGTGGCTGTTGCTAAAGTCATCGTCTTTATTCAGTGTCTGGCATTCAGGTTAGGATGCTGGGACATGGGGGAACTGGTTGGGCATCTCCCTCTCCATGTGGCTTCTCCAACGGCTAGCTTCGGCTTCCTTATACTACAATGGCCTTAGGGTAATCGGACTTCCTCCTTGGTAGCTGGTTTCCTCCAGAGCAATTTTCTGGGACACCCCAGGCTCGGAAGGCGGGCCCGGACTGGTGCGTCCAGGTCCAGGGTGCTCTGGGCTGCTGTGCCAGGGATGCTCCTGACTCGGATTTCCTTCAGCCGCCACTGTCCTAACACCCCCAGCGCTCTCCAGCTAAACCAGCCAGCATTTCGACTCAAGTGGGCCATGTGAATTTTTCATGCATACCTTTGTGTGGGGGACCACAGGAGACTGCACATGAAATGGTTACATGCCTTGCCGACAGCTTGGAGGCTGCGTACCTTATCTAAGAGCTTAGCCTGCTTGCACAGCGGCCCCAACAACAAGAAGCCAGCAGAGCTCCCGATAAGTATAAACACTGTCTCAAGGACGCATAAGAGAAAAACACTGAAAGCAGCAGAACGTAGTGCTTTGTTCCTTTTGGATGGCCTGCATGGTTTTAACCCAGGCAATCTACTAAGATATTCACTTGGGATATTTATCTTTGCTGTTATAATTATTCTATCTCTCATTTGGTGTGTGACTCAGGCCAGAGCAAGACAACACAGACTTAACATGAGAGCTCAAATGCATTTCCTTAATCTTAAAACAAAAAAAGGGGAAATGTGGGCAGCCGCGGACTAACTGGAGTGAGTGGACCAAACCAGGCTCGGACTTGCGTCTCCTGGACACCCACAAAGGGCTGAGAGCCCTGCAGGTGGACAGGCTGAGTAACGCTTGAGAAAGAGCTTGAGCAATGGGTCCTGAAACTCGCTTGTATGTGACCGCTCATGTAAACGAAATTGGCACAATGTAACCAGGCCTAGTCATAAAGCTGTTATGGGTCTGTGATGTTTTTGCTGGTCTACAAACCACATCTAATGTTCCTTTAAAGTATATGCATCTGGTATAAACAGCTTATCTATTAGCCAGAGGGTCGGCCTTGAATGCTTAGGATAGAGATAGTGGGGAAGCTTGAAGAGTTTCTCATGCATGCAAAGAATAAGCACTTCCTTCTTATTGTTTCACTCGTACTCTATAATGCTGTAGAACTTTGAATAAAGTGGCACTGCTTGGACATCATCCACTGTGTCCCTCCTGTCCCCATTTCTTTACCTCTCTACTATTTCCCCATCCCCTTTCCCTCGGAACCCTGGACGAGTTGCCGCGGAGCGCGCGACAAGTGGCGCCCGAACAGGGACCTGAGCACATGCAAGAAGAAATGCACACATAGGTGAGTCGTTGCTGATAATCAGGTAAGGGGAGCCCGGCTACATAGGGCCACAACAGGAATAAAAAATAATGGGGCAGTCGCAGTCTATGGAACGGGTCTTTTTTATGACCGCCTTACAGGCCCTTATGAAACAGAAAGGGTCCAAAGTCTCTAAAAAGGCCTTGCAACAATTTTTTTGTACTGTATCAGACTTGTGTCCCCGGTTCCCAAAAGAAGGGACTATCAGTTTGGATGCCTGGCAAAAGGTAGGAGAAGAAATTAAAAATCAACTTAAGATACGCAGTCCTACTGCTTGTCCCCCAGGTACCATGCAAATTTGGGAAGATATAAGGGAAGCTCTGGATCCACAACATTCTTTTGAGCTAGTTTCTATAGCCTCTCATGAGTCCTTACATGAGAACAACGATCAATCTCCCCCGGAAAAACAGAATGAGATCGAGGACTTAATGGCTGAATTGCCCCTTCCATCACACGAGCAGTCAGAACAGGTACTGCCTTCTCGGCCGCCTTCCCGTCAAGGATGGCGAGGAAATGCCATAAACACACAGAACAAGCCTCCTATAAGTATTCCTACAGCACTCCCCTTATTTAGAGCAGGGGGAGATGAGATTGAAGAAGACAATGTGTATTTAGAGGATGATAAAGAAGTTTTTTTCTCCTCTTCAGCTCTGGCACCATTAAAATCCTTCTCGCAACAGGAGCTGTATAAAAGGCCTTATGCCCCTGACCACATTGTTGCGCTTCCTTTAGGCATATCTGAAGGAACACAAACCCTTTCTACTAATAATGTTGAGACACAAACTTGTGACTCCTCTCCACTCAAGAAGGATTCTCCCTATAGTCATATGATAGTACAACATACTCAGAGTGGAGTCCCTGATGAGGAGGGGGGCCCAATGCCTAAGAGTATGTTCCCTATGGACCACTACTCACCGGTATATCCTAAACATCTTCCAAAAGGGGCATCACCTTTAAAAATTATTCCCCTTCAACAAATTCTTTGTCAAGCGCAGCAAGCAGGAGAGGACACATCTGCCTTTTTAGGCATACCCTGTCATGCAGCATGACAACGGGCGAAGAGCTTACGCTCTTACCCTTAGTTTTAAGGTTTTAAAGGAGATAAAGACAGCCACTGCCCAGTGTGGGCCCACAGCTCCTTACACCCTGTGCTTACTAGACAGTTTGGGACAGGAGGCCCTCTGCCCAGGAGATTGGATGGTTATAGCTCAGGCTTGTTTATCAGGTGATGACTGCTTACTTTGGAAAACGGAATTTTTTGAAAGAGCTAATGAAATGGCTATATGTAATCGTAGAACAAATATCCCAATTTCTTATGAGATGTTAACTGGAAATGGGGCTTACACAGAAGTAAACATGCAAATTGACTATCCACCAGTAGCATACAATCAAATATCACAATGTGCCCTAAAAGCGTGGAAAAGACTTCCTCCTACGGGAACTAGGACGG
This sequence comes from Procyon lotor, assembly GCA_028646535.1. Lineage (NCBI taxonomy): Eukaryota > Metazoa > Chordata > Mammalia > Carnivora > Procyonidae > Procyon > Procyon lotor. The sequence continues at coordinate 33,588,960 of CM053604.1, forward strand.
AAGAACTATCCAAAATCCGACAGGGACCAGATGAACCCTACCAAGATTTTGTAGCCGTTTACTGAAAGCAGTAGAGCCCATAGCGGTGGATGGGGAAGCAGGCATGATCATTGTAAAACAACTTGCTTTTGAGAATGCTAATTCCGCCCGTCAGGTTGCCATACGCCCATGGAAAAAAATGGGGACCTTAGAAGATTATATTCGCTTGTGCGCTGAAATAGGGTCCTCCTATATACAGGGGGTTACCCCGGCCGCAGCATTAAAAGGGGTTTCCCCTCAGGAAATGCAGAGGCGTATGCAGCAGAGAGACAATCAGAAAAAACAAACCTGTTTTCAATGTGGACAGACGGGCCATTTCAAAGCTAAATGCCCCCAGTTATCAGGTGGGTTAGAAAGATCCGGAAGAGTGGGGAAAAGACCTCCTTCGCTGTGCCCTAAATGTCAGAGAGGCTATCATTGGGCGAACGAGTGCTGTTCTCAGAAGGATAAATTTGGAAATATTATTCAGGGAAACCGGAAATGGGGCTCGCTGTAGCCCCAGCAAGCAATGGCAGCAATGCTCCCTCAGATGTCCACCCTAGGGCCAATACCGCCGACCTCCCAGGCATCAGCAAATCACACCGCGGTACCCCCGCCGGTGCAGGATTAGACTTAGCCCTGGACACCCCTGTTTATCTAGAAGCTGGACAACCCCCTAAAGCCCTCACAACGGGGGCATGGGGACCCCTGCCCAAGGGGACCTGGGGTTTGCTTTTAGGAAGATCCAGTTGGACTATGAAAGGATTAAATGTTCATCCAGGGGTGATAGACGAAGACTGTAAGGGAGAAATTAAAATCATGGTAACCCTAAAAGAAGGTATTTTGCACTTACAACCCAAAATGCCAATTGCACAGCTAATCATTATTCCTAAATATGAAACTTCTAACCCGTCTGTAAAAGGAAAAAGGGGAAAAAATGATTTTGGTTCCACTGATATCTGTTGGTCGCAGCTCATTTCAGCCGATAAATCGTACGTGACTTTGCAGATACAAGGCCACCCCTTTGTGGGACTAGTAGATACGGGAGCTGATGTTTCAGTTACTGCTAAACAACATTGGCCAAGACATTGGCCCCTTACTACACTCAGAGGTCTCCATAGAGGTGTAGGCCACGCTCGCGCTCCACAAATAAGCGCTGATTTTCTTAATTGGTCTACGTTAGAAGGACATTGTGGAACTTCCCAACCATTTGTTCTGGAAATAGATTTGAACTTATGGGGCAGAGATGTGTTAACTGATATGGGAGTCACTCTTAATACCGTCCCAATACCAGTATCAGATCAACCAACAATGGTTATGGCTTTAATGAAGAAAATGGGCTATTGCCCTGGTAAGGGTTTAGGGAAAAAATTTACAGGGAATCCCAGCCCCCATCTGCCCTGAGAGTCAAACTTCTAGGGCAGGATTGGGTTTTCAAGAGGGCCACTGAATTCTCCTCATGCACTGCCTATTGAGTGGGAAAATGATGACCCTGTATGGGTAGACCAGTGGCCCTTACCTAAAGAAGGGGCGCCTGGGTGGCTCAGTGGGTTAAAGCCTCTGCCTTCAGCTCAGGTCATGATCTCAGGGTCCTGGGATCGAGCCCCGCATCGGGCTTTCTGCTCAGCAGGGAGCAGGCTTCCCCCCACTCTCTCTGCCTGCCTCTCTGACTACTTGTGATCTCTCTCTCTCTGTCAAATAAATAAAATATTTTAAAATAAAATAAAATAAGAAAAGTTGGCGGCAACAGCAGCGCTTACAAATGAACAGCTGCTTTTGGGTCCTTTACAAGAATCCCATAGTCCCTGGAATACTCCAATATTTGTGATTAAAAAGAAATCAGGAAAATGGAGGTTGTTACAAGACCTCAGAGCAGTTAATGCGACTATGAAACCCATGGGGGCCCTACAGCCGGGACTTCCCTCGCCCTCAGCGATACCTTTACAATTTAAAATGATTGTCCTAGATCTAAAAGATTGCTTCTTCACTATTCCCTTAGCTCCTCAGGACTGTGAGAGATTTGCTTTCTCTGTTCCTAGTATGAATCATGTGGAACCAACAAAAAGATTTCATTGGAAAGTTTTCCCTCGGGGAATGGCTAACAGCCCTACCCTGTGTCAAGAATTTGTTGCCAGAGCACTCTCTCATTTTCGTGCTAGATATGGGTCTTCAATATACTGTATTCATTATATGGATGACATTCTTCTTGCTGCACCAACAGAAAAAGAGCTACAGAAGGCTTTTCAGGTCCTAACTAACAAATTACAACAATTTAATTTAGTTGTTGCCCCTGAAAAGGTACAAAAAATGGAACCTTTTGAGTACTTGGGTCTTATTATTGAAAATAAAAAAATTAGGCCTCAAAAAATATCTATTAGAACTCATACATTAAAAACACTGAATGATTATCAAAAACTCATGGGAGATATTAATTGGATTAGGCCCTTTTTACACATTACTGCTGATGACTTAAAACCTTTATTCGGCACCCTTAAAGGGGACAGCGCACCTTCTTCCACTCGCACATCATCTGAAAAGGCCCAAAAGGCTTCATAACTTGTTAATGACAAATTGTCACAAGTGCATGTGAATCAATATGATCCCAATCAGCCCCTGTGTTTGATTTTGTTGATGCCCTCTCAGTTACCAGCAGCAGCCATATGGCAAACTCAGGGGCCCTTAGAGCAGATCCATTTAGCCTTACATCAATTGCATGTTATAAATGACTACACTGAGATGCTGGCTCAGTTGATTCTAAAGGGCCGTCAGCGTATTATTCATATGACTGGCAAAGAACCTGACTACATCCTGTTGCCTAGGCTAACGGCTGACAAAGTACAAGCCTTGTTTAGTATGAATTTAAACTGGCAAATAGCCTTATCCTGTTTTCCAGGACAACTTAAATATCATTTACCAGCAGACAGACTTTTGCAATTTTTTTCCACTACGTCTGTTTTCAGTTCTGCGATTATAACAACTGAGAGCCTCTGACTAATGCTCTTACAGTATTTGTTGACGCTGATAAAATGGGACATATAGGAATTTATTAGGAGTCCCCTCATACTAACACAACTTATCAGAGCTATTATCCTACTAAGTCAGTACAGAGAGCTGAATTAAAGGCTGTTCAGCTGGCCTTACAAATGTTTCCTGAGCCATGCAATCTTTTTTCTGACAGCCACTATGTGGCTTGAGCTGTTCTGGCTCTACCACAAGCTTATATACTTACTAACGATGAAGAATTATACCATCTATTCGCAAGCATTCAACAACTATTAAGGACCAAACGAGCTCCTGTTTTCATTTCACATATACGGGCTCATACCAATCTGCCTGGTCCCCCCTCCAGAGGAAATCACATTGCTGACACCATTACTCACACTTACACAATAGAAGTGAACAACAAACAATTGGCCATACAAAGCCATGCTAATTTCATCAAAATGCATCGGCTCTCCGCCGACAGTTTCGCATCGCCAGAGAAGAGGCACGTCAAATAGTTAAGAACTGTCCTGCTTGTCCAATTCACCAACCGGTACTCACATATTCAGTTAATCCTAGAGGATTAATGTCCAATCATCTATGGCAGATGGATGTGACACATACCTTCTTTTGGTAAGTTAAAATACGTTCATGTCACCATTGATACCTTTTCTGGATTCCTTATGGCCTCAGCACCATCAGGTGAAGCGACTAAACATGTTATTTCCCACTGCCTTCATTGCTTCACTATCTTGGGAGTCCCCTCTTCTATTAAGACATAATGGCTCCGGTTATACTAGCCGCAGCTTTTCCACCTTTTGTGCACAATTCTCTCTTCATCGTAAAACTGGCATTCCCTACAACCCCCAGGGTCAAGGTATAGTTGAACGGGCTCACAGGTCCCTAAAACAACAAATCTTAAAATTAAATAAAAAGGGGGAATTATACCCTATGACGTCCCACAATATTCTTACACATGCCCTCTTTGTTCTAAATTTTTTAACGTTGGACATGTCTGGCCGCAGTGCCGCGGACCATTTTTGGCACCCCTCCACACAAACAATGTATGTGCAAGTAAAATGGAAGGACCCTCTTACGGGTCTCTAGTGTGGTCCCGACCCCATACTCATATGGGGACGAGGACATGTTTGTGTTTATCCACAGGACGCGCCTAGCCCCCGGTGGCTCCCGGAAAGACTCGTCCGACATGCTTCACCGCCTGTGACCCTGACACTGCATCTGTTGCTGATCCACAACCTGCCGAAACGGATCGACCGTGACCTCATGTGGGCCTATGTTCCAGATCCGCCTCTTTTGCATCCAGTGTCCTGGGAAAGCCCAGAGGTAACAGTTTGGGTAAACGAATCCTGCCTCTTGGGACTCCATGCCTCTGCTCACCTGAGAGGAGTTCAAATATCCATTAATTATACAGACAGAGCACAGGGCACTCCGATGTGCTTTATAAAAGGTTCCACCCATCCTGGTTGTCTGGCCCTTGAGAACTCAACTTCTGTCCACACACCTTCCACCTGATGGCATGATTACGCTAAACATCTGGTTGCCTCAGGAGGCTACATTATTAAACAGGTCAAATGGAACCCTCCCTCAATCCATCATGCCTTGTGGACTCGAGATGGATCGGAACAATTATTCTATACAACAGAAAGAATGTCGAGAGACACCATCTCACTATAATTTAACCGACTCCCGGGATGTGATAGATTGGAGTGCAGGTCGTAATGCTTCCCAAGGCCACACAAGAGGATTACCAGCTGGACTCTGGGGGTCGAGTACCGGATTCCCCCAGACCCGATGGTGGAAGATCGGCGCTGCATTAGGGGGAGAAATCAAACAACAAATGTTCGGGACTCAACCCTTGCTGACTGTAAAAGGAAACGTAACTGCATGTGTTACGTCTCCTTTCGCCCTGTTAATGGGAAACAACTCGACTGTAAGACTTAATGTTGAAAGTAATACTTTTAATGTAACTTGTCATAGTTGTAACCTAACTGTGTATCCACAGATTCTAACACTATGATTGTCCTTCTTAAAGAGCCCTCCTTTATCGTGGTCGCAGTAAACTTATCCCAGCCCTGGTATGAGGACAAAGGTTTGCAAATGTTAAAAGACATAAAAAGAACATTAATGAGGCCCGAAAGATTTGTGGGTTTCCTTGTTACTGGAATATTGGCTCTCATCAGTGTTATTGCTACAGGCGCCACTGCAACTTTAGCCCTCTCTCAATCAGTCCACACTGCACATTTTGTCAATGCCCTATCCAGAAATGTCACCTTAACTTTAGGGACCCAAGAAAACATTGATACCAAGTTGGAACAAAAAGTAGATGCTTTATATGAGATGGTTATGTATCTGGGGGAAGAAATACCGGGATTAAAAGTAAAAAATAGACTCTCATGTCATGCAGAATATAAATGGATATGTATAACCCCTAAAGTGTATAACTCCTCCCTAGAAACCTGGGAACGAGTTCAAAATCATGTGGCTGGAATTTAGCACACTGCTAATACCTCATTAGACCTCTTAAGGCTGCATAAAGAGATTCTTGAACTAAAACAAGCAGGGCCACCAAAAATGAGAACCTCAATCTTAGCTAAGGAATGGATTGATGCCTTAAAGGGTGCCCTTCCAGCCTTGGGCGATTCTGGCGGCATCCCCCATCTTCTCGTCTCTGCGGCCGCTGCTGGAGCGTGCCTCCTGCTAATCATGTGCCTCCTGCCTGTGAGTATACGATGTATGCTAAGAGAATTATGGCAGATAATTGCACGAATTACCCACGAATTGCATTTGCGTACCCTGCTCCCCCAATTGGCCATGTATAAGAGGGACCGGCTAGCCAAAGATGGGTAAGATTCTCTCTCCACTTCTTCAACCTAAGACAGGCCACATCTGCCAAGAGAGATGCGAGCCGAGGACGGGTAAGAAGGAGCTGGATGAGGGGACACCTAAGACAGGCACGGTCATTACCTCTCCAATCCTGGGAAGGATTGGTATGAGTTAAAATATAAAAAAGGGGGAAATGTGGGGGACCACAGGAGACTGCACATGAAATGGTTACATGCCTTGCCGACAGCTTGGAGGCTGCGTACCTTAGCTAAGAGCTTAGCCTGCTTGCACAGCGGCCCCAACAACAAGAAGCCAGCAGAGCTCCCGATAAGTATAAACACTGTCTCAAGGACGCATGAGAGAAAAACACGGAAAGCAGCAGAACATAGTGCTTTGTTCCTTTTGCATGGCCTGCATGGTTTTAACCCAGGCAATCTACTAAGATATTCACTTGGGATATTTATCTTTGCTCTTATAATTATTCTATCTCTCATTTGGTGTGTGACTCAGGCCAGAGCAAGACAACACAGACTTAACATGAGAGCTCAAATGCATTTC
>CM053604.1:33595461-33618477 GCA_028646535.1 Procyon lotor
GTGTGTGACTCAGGCCAGAGCAAGACAACACAGACTTAACATGAGAGCTCAAATGCATTTCTTTAATCTTAAAACAAAAAAAGGGAAAATGTGGGCAGCCGCGGACTAGCTGGAGTGAGTGGGCCAAACCGGGCTCGGACTTGCGTCCCCTGGACACCCACAAAGGGTTAAGAGCCCTGCTGGTGGACAGGCTGAGTAACGCTTGAGAAAGAGCTTGAGCAATGGGTCCTGAAACTCGCTTGTACGTAACTACTCATGTAAACGTAATTGGCACAATGCAACCAGGCCTAGTCATAAAGCTGTTATGGGTCTGTGATGTTTTTGCTGGTCTACAAACACATCCAACGTTCCTTTGAAGTATATGCATCTGGTATAAACAGCTTATCTATTAGCCAGAGGGTCGGCCTTGAATGCTTAGGATAGAGATAGTGGGGAAGCTTGAAGAGTTTCTCATGCATGCAAAGAATAAGCACTTATCACTGATTCGCTCATACTATATAATGCTGTAGAACTTTGAATAAACTTGGCACTGCTTGGACATCATCCACTGTGTCCCTCCTGTCCTCATTTCTTTACCTCTGTACCCTTTTCCCTTGGAGCCCTGGACGAGTTGCCGCGGAGCGTGTGACACCTTTGTCAACCTCTACCTGTGCCTGCCTGCCTGTGACATCCAAGGTGACTGACAAGGTACCAATGACTGTTTCCCTTAGTGTTTCCCTTAGTTCCAAGGTTGCGTAAAGTTTGAGTGGTCTCCGTGACTTCATTTGACGCAAAGTCCCACAGCTTTTATTATTATTTTTTATTTTTTAAATATTTATTTTAAAAATTATTTATTTTTTATTTTTTAAAATTTTTATTGTGTTATATTAGTCACCATAAAATACATCATTAGTTTTTGATGCAGTGTTCCAAGATTAATCGTTCATGCACCACACCCAGTGCTCCATGCAATACGTGCCCTCCTTAATACCCACCTCACCCATCCCCACCCCAAAACCCTCAGTTTGTTTCTCAGAGTCCACAGTCTTTCATGGTTCCTCTCCCCTTCCGATTTCCCCTCCTTCACTTTTCCTTTCCTTCTCCTACTGTCTTCCATGTTATGTCTCATGTTCTACAAGTAAGTGAAACCATATGCTAATCGGCTTTCTCTGTTTGACTTATTTCACTAAGCATAATCTCCAGTCCCGTCCATGTTGATGCAAAAGTTGGGTATTTATCCTTTCTGATGGCTGTGTAATATTCCACTGCGTATATGGACCACATCTTCCTTATCCATTCATCTATTGGAGGGCATCTCGGCTCCTTCCACGGTTTGGCTATTGTGGACATTGCTGCTATGAACATTGGGGTACATATGGCCCTTCTTCTTACTACATCCGTAATTTTGGGGTAAATACCTTAGTCCCGTGGCTTTTAATGTGTGACTTTACAGAATGGGAGATTTTTCAGAAATGTCAATTTCATATTATAGCAGAAAAACCTGAACTCTTTATTCTCTGCTAAGAGAAAGCAGGTATCTTTGGAGAGAAGCTGATTCCATACTTGGGGTAATGGTCTAGCCTGGTGTGGAACTTTTAGTGCCAGAAAGCAATGATGTTTCAGAAATTCTGGAGAAAGACACAAAAACCAGGTTAAAGGTGGATCTATTGGCCGGGTTACAACAAATTGAATATCAAAACAAGAACAAAAAATAATGGTTAATTCAATATGTTGAGTCATGAAAAGCAAGAGTCAACAGATTTTAAAGAAAAACAATGAGAATTTTCTTTTTAAATAACAAATATTATATTTGCATTGCATTTGTTCAAAAGAGCAAAGATGTTACTCATGTTTAATCGTACAAATTGCCTCGGGACTGTAGATACATAGACACCCAAAGGGAGATGAAATATATGTCAGGAAAAGACTGGAAAAAAACGTAGGCCCAGGTTTGGGATGTTCTTGTCTATTATGATGACTGAGTGGCACTCATTATATACTAAATTATAAAGACTCCATGAAACTTAAAAACTCAGTAACACTTTCATCGCCCACATTACCCAGAATCTTCAGATAGTAGTAGAACATTAGAGTGGGATATTGAAAAATATAAATTGGCAGAAGTTTGTTCAGAAACTAGATTCAGATAGCCAGAGGTCTTGTCCTCAGACTCTCGTCCATGTGTGATTTTCAGGCAACAGAAAGAAGGTGAGTAAGGGACATGAGGGGCTAGGTAGAAGTAGATAAGATCTGATGTGATCAGGCTCACAGAAATCCCCAAAATGTAGTGGTGTGGGGACGCCAGAGATAAGGGAACCAAGGGGTCCACCTTGCCCTGGGCCTGTGGGATGGGTCTCTTTTATTACTATAATCACCTGTGACCCAGAAAGAAAAACCATATTCTAAAAAGGAAGTAAGCCATTGAAGGTGTTGTCAATAGAGATGTTAAAAGGATTTAAGTTCCCTGGTTAGTTTTCTATAAAGACCAACCCTAAAGGCCCGCCTTGGCAACCCACTCACTCTTGGGGGAGAGCTTTTATTGTATCTTCAATTAATAAACTTCTATTGTTTTACTCCCTCTCCATTGTCTGGTATCCTCTTCCCTTGCTTATTGGTGGACAAGCTCCTGACACCTCGGGTCGTAAAGCCATGGCCTGCCACTCATGTTTGTTTAATGACACACCAGTCTAGTGTAAAGCACTAATGAAATGCTTCAAAGCCTTTCATTCATAGGCTATAAGAACCCCTTCTTCTCCTCTCACTTTCATTTCCCTTGGGTTTGAAGGCACTTCAAAGAAATTGTAGCCTCGAGTGGATGTGATTTTTGTGTTTTAAATAGACTGGAAAGGAGACATCTTCTTGCTTGGATGGTTCAAGCAGTTACCCCCTGACTCCCTTGACTTCCCTCTGCCCTGCACGGCCACTGCAAAGAACCAGACAAAGGCTTCTGGGGAGAGGAAGCCCAAGCCCTCAACTTCTTGAGCCATTGTAGAGGGTTAAGAAAAAAGTTTTACCATCTTGATTGAAAATGAGTTTACTGACATCCAGAAATTAATGTAACATCGTGTGTCAACTATTTTAATTAAAAAAAAAAAAAGAATATATTGAACCTGAAGGGTTTGTAGGAGGGAACGTTAAAAAGACAATTCATTTATGGCACTGGTTGCTCTTCAAGAAGATCTTTCCCCCCAGTTTTATTGAGATTTCATTGCTGTATAGCACTGTGTAATTTAAGGTCTATTAATGACTTAACTTAAGCAGACTAGATCTTAATGTTTCCTATTTTGGGTTTACAGTCATTGGTCCTAGACTTATTTGATAGGCTTAGAAACATGTAAAGGTAAATTATACAAGGGGCTCTTCAAATGTTTCTTGGATGAAAATACTCTATTATGAATGGTTAGGCTGATAAAAACTTGAACTACTTTGCTAGAAAAATGCAAAAAGATTTATCTTAATGAAAGGTAAGGTAAGTTTTAAAGGTCATTTATGTAATCATAGAACGAGAGACCTAATCAAAATAAGTGAAACTAAAACAGAGGGGAAAATTGAGGTGAGGAAGATCTATGGAACTTTTTCGGTGCTTTCGAGTTGGAGGTAGGTAATTTGCCAGCAGAGCCCAAAGGTGAGCCGTTCTGGAAATCGGGAAGTCACAGGCCTCAAATCTCACTCACATCGGGCAGTTGTCAGCCACATTTCCAGAGGCACAGGGAGAGGGGTTGTAAAAACTTATTTCTACAAGCGCTTGCTGAAAAATAGAGCTACTTACCCGCCACGCTTGTGGTGTTCATGCCACATTTCTAGAAGCCTTTTTTTTTTGGAAGCATGAAGAAAAACAAACAAAAATAATCACAACTGTGTATCCCTTTGCTCTGTGCTGCTGGAATAGAAAATAATTTTTCACTTCATAAAATAACCGCCCAACCTGAGATGATTTTTCTGCCTCGCAGACTCCAGGTCACAACTGAATTTCACCCAACCGTTGCAAGCTGGCCAACAGAAGGTCCTCTAGGACTCACGTCATGTGAAGCCTGGTTTCTTCCACAATACACAGGGGTGCAGCGGGGGGACCCAGGGAAGAAAGATGTGCTCCACTCTGCTTGGGTGGGATGAGCTGAGGAAGACAGAGGAGGTGATCTTACACTGTGTCTTGGAAGCAGAGAAGGTATTTGCCGGGGAGGCGAGGCCAGGCTTAGTGGGAAAGTCGTATATACGATCCAGAAAGTGGAAGCAGGATGAGCTAAGGGGTGGTGGGGTGACCTACATCATCCAGCGTGCTTGTGACTTTGGAGGTCAGGAAGGAGGTAGGGTGCAATGAAATAAATACTGGGTGGAGAGCTGCCCGGAGAGCCCGGCCAGATTCATGGACATCCTTGTACTTTGTACTAAAGAGTTTGTTTTCATTCCTTTAGGTAATAAGTTGATATATAGAAAATGTATTCAACGACAGGCCTTGGGGACACAAGACACATTTTGTTGTTGTCCTCGTGGAGGGTATGGTACAAAAATTAAATCAATAATCACAATTATTGACTTAAATCATTAATCACAATTAATCACAATTATTGACATTAAATCAATAATCACAAATAACTAGGGAATTTTACTTGTGATAAGCTCTGGTCGGGGAAGGGCGGTGCTTGTGTCAGGAGAGCTTGTAATGACGACATCTAACTTAATCTGAGGATCCTAGAAGGCCTCCCAGAGCAAGTGACCGTGACCCTGAGAACAGGGTGGGAGCTACCGAGTCAGAGGAGGGCTTGTTTGGCTGGAGTTGTTGGGTGGGGTTGGAAAGAACACTGAGGGCAGATGTGACAGGGGCAGAGGCCTGGGGACAGGGAGTCCTGTGCGGCCGTAGAGAATCGGAAAAGCCAGCAGCCTATGGATGGACTCTAGTCAGGGGAGCCATCTGATCATATTTGCATTTTAAAAACCGCCCCCTGGCGGAAGCATGCGAAATAGCAACAGCACAGGGGACTAGAGGTAAAGAAAGGACTTTGCTGTGTGCTGTTGTCATAGGTCCAGTGGGAGGGTCCAGGTGAGAGCAAAAGCTGGACAGAGAGGAGGGGCTAGATTTGGTGGTTGGGAAAGGGCTAGAAATATTTGTTCTTTTTAATTTTTGAAAAAATTTTTAAACTCATTTATTTGAGAGCGGGAGTGAGTTAGAGAGCACAAGCAGGGGGAGCATCAGAGGGAGGAGAAGCAGGCTCCCCACCCAGCAGGGAGCCTGATGCAGGACTCGCTCCCAGGACTCTGGGATCATGACCTGAGCTGAAGGCAGACGCTTAACTGACTGAGACATGGCTGCTCCTAATGACCAATGAATTAGACTGGAAAGAAGGGAGGAAGAAGTCAAATAATGACTCTAGGGTGTCTGGATGGAGCAGTTGGGTGGATAGTGAAATGAAGTGCAGAGATCAGAGGGTTAGGAGGAGCTAAGGAATTTCGTTTTGGACACACTTGGTTGGAAATGCCTACAGAAACGGCCCACGCGCAGTAGGCTGTGGGTGTAAATTTCCAGGAAGACTTCAAAGCTAGAGTCCCAGAAATGAAACATTTCAGCAGTTAAGTGGTGGTGGAATTGATAGCTCCCCCAGGGAATGAGAACTGAGTGAGAAGACCAGAGTTTCCAAGACCACACCCTGGGAAACATAGAAAGAAGAGGTAGAAAGGAGCCTCAACTTTGTACTAAAGAGAATTCCTTTGTACTAAAGGAATCAGGAGAAAGCGTAGCTGGATATTCTCCATCTTCGTTCTTCCCTTCTCCATCTTGCTTTGTGACCCCTGGGGATGGCATCTACGGGCTGTCTTGCTCTCTGGCTTCTAGCGGACAACGGCTGGGAGGCACCGATAGACAAGGGAGGGCCAGAAGAGAGAGCAGCTGGTGATTCCTCCTGCTGGAGTCTGGACTGTCGGTAGTTCTGTTCCTCTCCCCACGTCCGCACTCCCATGGTGTGTGCGTGGCTGAGGTTCTTTGTCTCTGCAGACCTAGGGGTGGAAAATGTGGTCCCCTCTTACTGGTCCTCAGGTCCTTCACCTTTGTTTGCGGAGCCGAGCTATTTAAAGAGAAGGAGGCAGTATTTGGAGGGATCTGTAGGGTGGTGTTTTCTTCCTTTGATTTTTTAAAAAAGATTTTATTTATTTGTTTTAGAGACAGAGAGCTTGAGTGGGGGGAGGGGCAGGGAGTGAGGGAGGGGGAGAAGCAGACTCTCTGCTGAGTGTGAATCGTGATGCAGGGCCCAACCCCAGGATCCTGAGATCACGACTTGAGTTGAAATCAAGAGTCAGTTGCTTGGGGCGCCTGGGTGGCTCAGTCAGTTAAGTGATCAAGTCCCATGTCTGGCTCTCTGCTCAGCAGTGAGTCTGCTTCTCACTCTGCCCCTCACTCCTCTTGTTCTCTCTCTCTCTCAAATAAATAAATAGATAATATCTTAAAAAAAAAAAAAAAAAAAAAGAGTCGGATGCTTAACTGACTGAGCCACCCAGGCACCCTCTTCCTTTTATTTTAATGTTGAAGGGATTTGGCTATACTTTTAGCCAGTGTGAAGGAGCCACTAGACAGGAAAAGCTTGGAAGTGAACGAATGGGAAACATGAATGGATCCGTGCCCAGCTGACCAGAGGGATTAACCTTGACTATGGAATGCCGACTTCTTAGCTCAGAGCTGAGGAGTGTAGATGTGGATGGTCAGTGTGCACTGCTGTGGGGTAGGGAATACGGAGTTCCTTCCTGACGGCCTCTCAGTGAATACTCTCAGTGAAAGTTCAAGGACAAGGACATTTCCAAATAGCAATGGTGAATGACAGGAGAGAAATTAACCAGGGACCAGTGAGGGTCTCAAAACTTTGCTAAAATAAATGAATAAGTCTCAATGATATAAACCAGAATGCAGAATGTATGGGGAAGTGACAATGTCATGAGATAAAGTTGGAAAGGTAGGATATGTCTAGATTATGGAATTTGGTCTTTATAGGCAGTGGGGTGCATCAAAGATTTTTGGGTTTTTGTTTGTTTCTTTGTGTGTTTTTTTAGTAATCTCTACACCTAACACGGGCCTTGAACTCACAACCCTGAGATCAAGAGTTGTGTGCTCTCCCCACTGAGCCACCCAGGCACCTGCATCGAAGATTTTTGGTTAGTGGAGAGATGAAGAGAACATAAGTCTTTTGGGGGGTAAAAGGGAGGAAGGAGAAGTACTAAGGTCAGAAAAGGCCTTCAAATAATCTAGGAGCTAGATAAGGATGTGCCTTATTTGGGGGTTGAGAGTAGAGATGAAAGTTAAGAGTCACTGAGGTCCTTTGAGGCTAGTGGTGATACCAACAGGTGGCCTGGGGGATGGTTAGTTTCTTTCCCCAAACTCAATCTGCTCCCATCTTAATGGATTCCAAATATACACTCCGAATAGAAACAGTGCTTTCTGGGCAAACCCTGGTTTGACATCGACTGCCTAGCTCCATCTAGACTGCCACACTGAAATGTCTCCTTGTATAGACACACAGGAACTTCACAGCAGAGAGCTCAGAGGTTTCACAGGTACAGGAAATAAATGCGAAAGAGTCAGAAATAAGACCGCAATTTCAGCTTTCCTGGGTGGATATCCTGACATTGTGGGCCAAGAAAGAGAATGTGGGAGATCACATTTGTGAGGGAAAATGATGAATTTTAGGCACCGGGATGATCTATGTGGATTTGGGCCATTGGGGTTGAGAATGTGAGTCTGGAGCTTGGGAGGGAGGCCGGGCCTCCAGGCGCAGATGCGGGCGCACTCTGTGTGGGGCCGGTCCTGAGGCAGTGGGGAAGAGAGTAGAACATCAGGAAGACCGGGAACAGGTCTCTGAGGATTGCTGTCTGAGAGGGCCAGCCAAGGTGGACTGGAGTCCCCCTTCCGGTGTCAGGAAGGCAGAGGAGAAAATGGCAGAAGAAGCAGGCGGATCCACAGAGAAACACAGCTCCTGACAGCCCAGATTGGAGAGCCCCGCCAAGGAAGGGCTAATTGAGGATTATGGCAGGTAGCTTTTCCTTTTTACAAAAAATACCACTTCTCTTGTTGAAAACTGGTCTTTAATTTACAGTTCTTTCTACCAAATGGTCCCTCTTTTGGTATCACTTAAGAAAAAAATAAGTAGAGTTGCTCTAAATCTCCCTACGCCCAACTTTTTAGTTTCATGATCCCCTCCAGAAAGCTGGGCTGTTCTTTGTGCCGAATTTGTTGAAAATCCGTTCAGCGGTTCCGTCTAGGGGCTTCAGTCTGAACTCAGAATGTTACTGGAAGCCCCCTTGATCTTCAAGTTCCGCATCATAGTAGAGCTGGTCCTCGTTCAGACGGCCAGCCCCCGACAGGTGGCCCCGGGTCTGCCTTTGAACGTAGACGTGAATGTCGTCTTTTTCTAACTGCAGCAGATTCTCTTCTAAGTATTTACCCCGCTCTCTATCTCCGAAGGGCTCCCATCTTCCTGAGGAGCTGGGTTCATTAGGGAGCTCTGGTGATAACGGTACCTGGCTTCTGGAACCGTTTTCTGCATAACCCCCCTCTCCTCTCACTCGCCGAAGACTCGGTTCACTGCTACTGGATTTTAACAGTTGTGTCTGGCTTCTAACCTTTCTGGAATCTGAGTCCTCAGGAGGGCCTACAAACCCCTCATTCGCATCAGTGTCCACCGGGGGGGAGCTCCTGTCGCCCCCTTCCGAATTTTGTTGTGAGGGCCCTAAGTTTTCACCTGCAGCGATTTTGAAAGGAATATCATTTTGAACTGTGTTTATTCCCTCAAGGCAGGGTTCGTGTTGATAAATGTCTGAGCCTCTTTCATGACTGTCGCTTTCGTCAGTATCTGAGGGACCTTCGGCTGACCATGGTGGCGTTTGTGGTACAACATCTACCTTGAAAAATTCTAAGTCTCTCAGTGAGTAATGCCACTTTACGGCCTCAGATTGGAGAGCTGCGGCATAATCCCCGAGGACCGTGCCTGGGAGCTCATCACTGGAGGGACTCTTACTGCCCAGCGATCCAGGCAAGCTCCGCGGACCCTCAGATGTGTCTGTGTCGGAAGCAATTTCTGGATGATTCTCATACAAACCAGAGTCTGGTCCAGAAATGAGAGGTTTTTCAAAACAATCCTCCTGATTCTCACACTCCAGAATCTTCTGGCAGGGGAGATTGTCCTCAGGATCCTCTAGTGATGTAACATTGTCCTTCCTCCCCCCTGGGTCCTCGTCCTCCGGGGACTCGCTGGCTAGGTGGCTGTCCTCGCCATGTGCCTCTTCTTTGGTCACATTTCTTGCATCCTCCGAACTTGTTGAACTTAGAGTGAATAAAGACCCTTCATCGGAATCAGAATGGTAGTTGCTGTCCCTCGGGTACTGAGGGCCCGAAGGAACCTGTTTCTGTACCGGTTCCTCGTCAGTGGGAGTGACCTGCGGGTCACGGCCCCTTCCCGGAGCAAAGACGGGTGGGGCTGGGCTCAGCTCTTCGGGGTCCCTGAGTGGGACCGCACTGTGGGAGGCAGGAGGGGGCCCTTCCTCGGCCCCGCCCGGCTGCAATCTTTGCTGCTGTGTGTCCAGCAAATTCAGGGAAGTGCCCCCTTGCGTTTCCTTGGAAAACTCCGAAGGGAATTGCTCATTCCTTCCAGCCCGTTGTGCTTTCCTACGCATTCGCATTTTAGAGAGAGCAGCCGCTATTTCTCCTGAGAGTGGTGCATTTAATTCGCTCCAGTCCTTCTGAATTGAGTCAGGGACCGTCTGCGCTCTGCGCACTAGCTCCGGGCCCCCCACTGGAGCCGCCCGGGGAGAACCTTCCGGGGCCAGAGTCGCATAATTGACTTCCCCGGGGACATCTTTCTTGCGGATGAGATCCTGTCCTGCTGGAATTCGTTGGTCATGATCAGCGTTCGGCCGTCCTGGGGGAGCGGAAGGGACTGCGCGGTCACTCAGAAGGATGTCGTGCTCCCCACCTGCTGGCCCTCTGCTGTCGTCGCCCAGCCCCCCACTCCGCCAGCGGCCAGGCTCCCTTCCGCCCTCTCCTAGGGGTCCGTCGGGGATGACAGCAGCGCGGAGGCCGGCGGGCTCTTGGAGGGCCCGATCTGTCCCCGGGCGCTGGGCCTTCCCTGCGGCTTCAGTGTCGCCGCAGAAGCCCTCATTCCAGTACGCGTTATCCGCGTCATCCGCACGGTCCGAGCTGGGCCGCTTGCGTCCGCATCTCCGGTGACACAGTCGGTCAACGAAAGGCCTGGCGAAAGCCCCCAGGCAGAAAGCCACGAAGAACGTGATAAACACAGCCAGGCACACAGCCAGGGCGAGGTCCTGGGAAGGGTCTCCCTTTCTGCCTGCCGCGGGCCCTTCCCTGGGGCTCCTGGCCCCCCTGGGCCGCCGCCTGGCTCTCCCGCTGGCCTGGGTGCCCGGGGGGCCCCTCCTCCACGGGGTGCCGGGGCGCTCAAACCCGCCTGCCGGGGGCCTCTCGGCCTGGCCCGGCGGGAGGCTTTTCACAGGCTTCACAGGACCGTGAGGAAGGTGGGTCTTCCTGGAAATTCTGCTTTGGAGGGTCCACCGGTTTGCCTCGTCGTCCCCTGCAAGCGTAGTGGGGGGAACACACAGTGAGTGGACATGGAGGTGAGCCTCTGTGGGTCTCCCTCAGTCCTCACCGGGCTGCGTCTCAAGTGCACACTGTGAGACGGTAAGCAGCTTTACTGACTGATCCATCCTCTCAGGTCATGATCTTGTGGGTGGGGAAATCGAGCCCCAAGTGGGGCCCACGCTCAAGGGGAGTCTGCTTGAAGATTCTCTCCCTCTGCCCCTCTGCCCACTGGCTCCGTCTCTCTCAAATACATAAATAAATTTTAGGGAAAAAAAAACAAAGACTTCTCGGTGATATTCGTAGATTTCTTCTGAACTTAGTAAGCATGGCCATCTTTCTACTTTCGTGGCAGTCATGAGTCACGAACCCAACAGAGTCCACGACTCATTACAAAAAAAC
Organism: Procyon lotor; assembly: GCA_028646535.1. Lineage (NCBI taxonomy): Eukaryota > Metazoa > Chordata > Mammalia > Carnivora > Procyonidae > Procyon > Procyon lotor. Next base: position 33,606,407 of record CM053604.1, read on the forward strand.
CTTACTGCCCCCCCAACACCCCACCCCCATATCCAGTTAAGAGCTGGAGATTTAGTCCAGATAATTAATGGCAAAAAAAAAAGGTTTTCTAGAATGTTCACTCTACTAACCTAGTCTAGCATTTTGGGAGAATGTCAGGGAACAAATCAAAGTATAGTTTTCAAATATGTGTGTTTTGTGTATACACACACACACACACACACATATATGTAAAAAATAGGATTATATTTTCCTAGGATTAGCATGCATTTTATTTTTAGTTCCAGTATAGTTAACATATAGTGTTATTTTCAGAGGCAAACACTTTAAATAAGTATGTCTCACATTTTTAAAGTTTTCTTTGATCAATTATTTGTTAAGGATTGACTGGGGTGCTTGGTGGCTCGGTTGGTTAAGCGTTTGCCTTCAGCTCAGGTCATGATCTCGGGGTCCTGGGAAATGCTCAGGTTGTGATTTTGGGGTCCTGGGATCCAGCAGCTCAGGCTGCCTGCTCAGCAGGGAGTCTTCTGCTTCTCCCCCTCCCTATGCCCCTCCCCCTGCTCCCCTGTGTGTGCTTGCTTACACTCTCTCACTCAAATAAACAAAATCTTAAAAAAAATAAGAATCGGGATAAAAATGTGACATTTTGGGGCTTTGTCTCCCAGTGAAATTACTGTTTTTGACCAGATCCAATGATTCCTGAGCCATATGAATGAGGTTTCTTTGACCAGGTGAAGACAGTCATTCATGAACTGAGGGAGACAGGTACCAGGGATTATTGGGTGACACTGCCCTTGGCTGACAGAATGCCCTGATCAACACTCTGGCTTTCAAGGGGACGGTCCCGGTTTCCAACGAGATTGCATTTTTCACGTGCTCTTCTCAGTTCAGCTGAAACCATCCCCGGGAGCAGAGGCACCGCTGACTTACCTACAGACTCGTTGCAGATGCTGTCCCACATTTTCCTCCAGGAGTCAGAGATGACATTTTGGAAGGCCGCCACGCTGTAGTCACACTGCCATTGGTTATCGGCCAAGTCCACCTCCAGGTGGGGAAGTTCCAGAGCAATGACCATCATGGGTAGGATGTCGGTCAGAACGTTGTTGCTGAGGTCTACAACCTGTTTGGGAAGAATGAAACTTAGTCTGGGAATAGAGATATGTAGAGGCAAAGTCAGTAATAGTTACAGATGTTGTTTACATTGCGACGGAGGCAATACGAATTTAGCCCTGATTTGAGAGTGAGAGAATACGGAGTTTAAACTTCTGCTGTGCCCCTAACAACTCTGTGAGCCTCAGAAAACTGTTCACTTTTTTTGGGTCTCCCTTCTAGGGTGGTTGTAAGGGTTAGATGTATGTGAAAACTCTAAGTACGGTGCCTGTATTAGCTACTCAGTCATTTCCCCTTCCTTCTTTCCCATGGGTTGTAATTCGTACTTTTAGATAAAACTAAGACTCCCCGGGATTATCAAGGTCTGGAATTAGATACCAGATCTAGAATTTCTGGAAGCACTGTGATCTTGAAAGTGACCAAAGATACTGGGCCATGAGAACATAGAACACAGAAGAACTATGGTTGACCAGAAGTAACAAAGAGAGATCTTTTGCATCAACAATTATCTCAAGGGTAGTACATTTCCCTGCATCTATGGCCACCAGGGGATGGGGAATGAAGGGGAACCCAGGGAACAAAACGGCTTCAGTGGCTCTGGAAACATAGAGCAGGGGTCTGCAGAAGTTGGCTATGGCCGTGACATGATACGGCAGGGAAGGCAGCTGTGTGTAGCTCTTGCTACTGTTTGCAGAGTGCTGCTGTGTACCAGGCATTGTACTAGGGGCTTCAACCTTCCCCTCTCCCTTTTCGTAGAGGAGGAAACTGGGCTGAGCCAGCCACACAGTACGTACCACAAAGCCCCTAGTACCGGGGCCTGATGCACAGCGGGCCCTCTGTAAATAACAGAGAGAAATAGCAGAGAAAGGAATGAATGAATGGAGTGTCAGAGCCGAGATCTGATCTAGCTCCACAGCTGCATGGCTTCCACTCTGGAACAAGCTCTCTTGGAGAGCCTGGGCTCCCCCTGCCCAGGAGGGAAGGGCTGGGGGGAGGAGACCTCGAGCAGGAGGAGCAGAGTGGGGTCGTGGGGCTCAGGGAGGGGCAGGTGGTAGTTAGAAGAACAGAATATCATAAAAGAGAAAATGTAGGGGCACCTGGGTGGCTCAATAGCTTAAAGCCTCTGCCTTCGGCTCAGGTCATGATCTCAGGGTCCTGGGATCGAGCCCCGCATCGGGCTCTCTGCTCAACAGGGAACCTGCTTCCCCCTCTCTCTCTGCCTGCCTCTCTGCCTACTTGTGATCTTTCTCTCTGTCAAATAAATAAATAAAATCTTTAAAAAGAAAAAAAAAGAGAAAATGTAAAACCCTGCTGGAAAGGAAAAAAAAAAGTGGGCCATGAATGAAAGCCAGAGAAGCTGAATGTTATCCAGGTCAATTGTTTTATAAACATCAGGGAAAAAACAGCATTGGCATCTTGGGTTCTATAAATTCCTAAAAAGAGCTGATTCAAACAATCAAACAGCACGCTGACCAAGACCACCACGTATAGAATATATTCTATATATCCCTGAACTTAGGTAGTGAGGGTGACCTTTCCAATGTTGGGCAACCAAGCAGTCTTGACTCCCAAAGAAGGTTCCCGAAAACAGGAAGGAGAAGACTTGGGGTTAGGGGGAGAAAAAAAACCACTTCGCTTTGCCAGGCCTTGCCTGCGATCAAGAGCTTTCTTATGTCCCCCTCCTCAGCAACAGAGTGGAATCCTCTGATGTGTTTCGGGTAGTGATTTTCCTTTTAGTGCATATCTGCATTTTCTTCATCCCGGCATCTTATATTACAAATCATGGGACTGAAAACAAAACTGGAGCGAGGACAGAAAACTCATAAAATGATTCAGGAGGAATAAAGATGAAAGCAGAACAGTCTAATTTGCCTAAAGAAAAAGCCATCCACCATCACTTGGAAGGGGGGTACATTATAGAAAGATTGGGAGAGGCAGCTAATGTTGCTACACAAATCACTGCATCCAAGAAGAATGGGAAAGATTAAGAAAAGGAATGCTAATTTGAAATGCCAGTGAAACTTATTTCGTTCTGTCTAAACACGATGATGACTTTTTTTTTTTTAAATTTTTTTTTTTTTTTAATTTTATTTATTTGACAGAGAGAAACACAGCGAGAGAGGGAACACAAGCAGAGGGGATGGTAGCGCAAGAAGCAGGCTTCCTGCTGAGCAGAGAGCCCGATGTGGGGCTCGATCCCAGAACCCTGGGATCATGACCTGGGCCGAAGGCAGACGCTTAACGACTGAGCCACCCAGGGGCCCCCACGATGATGACTTTATGCTTTGAAAAATCTATCTGGCTTCTGAAAAGATTCCCACGTGGGAAGACACAGAGTGTACTGCAAGTACTAAATACATCTCCCGGAAAAGAAAAAAAAAAACAACCACCAACGTCTATTTCGATATTCTAGCTTTCTGGTACCAGATAGTTTCATCAAGTTCCCAAACCAGTTTTTAGAGTTGATTGGCAAACATGGAGAAGGGATAATGGAGAAGGAGAAATTGTATGATCCTGGGAAGGTCAGGTGAAGCGAGAATCGCAGATGATTTAAAACGTTCTTGGGGCGAAATGTTTTATGCTAAAAACATTTGCAGTTTGCCTGTAGCATCTCTTACCTGTGAGCTACAGAACACTTACGAAGCACAGTAAAAATGCGTAGGAAATAACAATAAACACAGGGCAATCACGCACATAAACACATTTATGATCGGCATATGGTAAATGAAATGAGGTTCCCAGGCGATCCGACAACTTTTTCGTGGGGAGCTGGGGAGCACTGCCAAGTTAAGCAGACTTTTCTCATCTGCTCTGATAATCACTGTGGCAGAGATGGTCCCCAGTGGTCCTGGGGAGGAATCTCCCAGGAATCTCCTCCCCTGGAGTGGAGGCAGGGCCTACAACTTGGTTTCTAAGCAAGCAAATATGGTGGAAGCAATGTGCTGTCACTCCCATAATGACACTGTATTAGCTGGTCATGTTTTTCTTGCTAGCAGGCTCTCCTTCAGGCTCTAAAGCAAGCCGCCATGCTGCGACCTGCCCAGTGGAGAGGCCCACGAGGCACAGACTGAGGGCAGGCTGAGGCTGACAGCCGGCAAGGAACTGAGCCCTCAGTCCCACAGCCCACAAGGACCCGAGTCTTGTCAACAACGATGTGGGCTTGGCAGACGGTCCATCTCCAGCTGGGCCCTTAGGTGAGTCTCCGACCCTGGCCAACACCTTGACTGTGGCCTCTTGAAATACCCTTAGCTAAGGACCCAGGGCTTTGCCTGGCTTCCTGACCCCCCAAATCAGGAGATAGTGTGTGCGTGGTTTTAGACTGCTCAATTAGTAGTAATTTGTGATCTACCTATTCATGATCATCATCCTTGTATTCATTCCTTTGTTCAGCAAGTGTTTTTATTTTTTTAAAGATTTTATTTATTTAAGAGAGAGAGAGTGAGATCACATGTAGGCAGAGAGGCAGGCAGAGAACGAGGGCGAAGCAGGCTCCTCTCTGAGCAGAGAGACCAATGCGGGGCTCGATCCCAGGACCCTGAGACCATGACCTGAGCCGAAGGCAGAAGCTTGACCCACTGAGCCCTCCAGGTGCCCCCAGCAAGTGTTTTTAAGTATGCATTATGAATTAAACATAGGTTTAGCACTAGAAAACAAAATAGATGATGATGTCCACCCTCAAAGAGATTATGGGGAGGTAGGCATTAACAACTAACGGCACCTAAAACTAAATAATTTCAGTTGTGATAAATGCAATGAGGAAAAAGCATAGCACAGTGTAAGTGTAGATGAAAGGGCAATGAATTCAATCTGGAGGCCCCAGGAAGGTTTCCTTGAGGAAGTGACATTGGAAGGATTCAGAAGAGTTAGCTCTCCCATGCAGAGGATCAGCGCAGGATCCTTCAGCCTTGGTGGGAAGGTAAAAACAGGAGTGCTGTGAGCAAGGGAGTGTGGTTTGCAGTGAGGCTGGAGAGGCAGGCAGCGGCCAGCTCTTGTTGGGAAAGCTTAGAAGGACTTTTAACAAGAAATAGCACAGTTTTGTATGTTCAGAGAGTAGGGTGCTGTGGCCACTTTCGAATTTCTATATGCAGTCTACATTTATAAAGACCTTGCTATAATCCAAGGACTATGTGAAACACTTTATGTGCATTAAAACATTTAAATCTCACGAACTTCTATGAGAGAGGCATGGTTAGCTCTATTTTTCAGATGAGAAAACTGAGGCACAGAGAGATGCAGTGACTTGCCCAAGATCATGTGGCCGCAAAGTGGCAAAGCCTAGGTAGTCTTAACCTGGACAGCTGAGCCCAGATCCCGCTGACCGTAACCACTGCCTCACTCTCCGCCCTTCGACAGAGGAGGGACTCGGGGGGCCCTGGCTGATGGATGGCAGTGGGAAATCTGTCTCCCACCTATAGAATATACTTTTCATAAGACTGGGAAAAATCAGCTATGTCGATGCTGTCTAATATGATGGCCCTTAGCCACACGTGGCTTTCGAGCATTGAAATGTGACTCGTCCCATTGGGCTGTGGGTATGGATAATATGTGCCAGGCTTTGAAGTCTTAGTGTGAAAAACAATGTAAAATATCTCATTAGTAATCTGTGTGTTGGTTACATGGCTTAAAGATAATAATTGGGGATAGTGGGTTAAAAAATATATTACTGAACGAAATTCACCTGGTTATTTTTACTTCCTGAATCCAGTTACTAGAGTGTCTAAAATTGCCTATGAGGCTGGCCGGTTTGTTTCTACCCAATGATGCCGGCCTGTGTAAAGAGTGAGGGTCTGTGATGGAGGGTATGGGAGACTGAATCTTTCCCTTAGACCTCGCTAGATGTCCCACTGGAAGCCCCTTGGCCTTTCTAAAAGAGTACTGGGGGGGGGGAGGACTGTAAATTCCCCCCCCACCCCCTGGGAGGAGTGGGGAGGCTGGAGGAAAATGCTTGGGGCAGGGCTTTGGGGGGGCAGGTCCGGCGGGGGGGGGGGTGTTCTTCCCTTTACCACTGTCAGCACCTTAGTGAGATTAATTGCAAGGTGCCCAAGAGACAGGCACGTGGTAAGTACTTTACAAGTATAGGCTGGCTGTTATTATGATTCTTATTATTTAGGGCCCCGTTTCGGTTTGGAAGCAACAATGTCACAGGCCTTCTGAGCCCCATGTCCTCTGGGGCTGCTCAGCATCGCCCAGGGTGGCTCAGAGGAGTGCGCTCAAGGCTCCAGACTGCGCAAGCCCCGGGGACCTGTGACCCACCCTGCAGCTCAGGGTAGGAGCCTCGAGGATCACGGGGATTGAACTTCCAGCCCACTGGTAAGCCGAGACTGGGAGTTGGGTTTAATTTCATTTAGAAAAATAACGTGCCAGTTCTTGTGGCTATTATGTTCGCGTAAAATTCATGTCCATTACTGAGGCGTTTGATTTTTGAGGCAAGAGAGACACTTCAGCGATTTCAGCCGAGCCTAAAAATAGACTTCTAGTTTTTGACTAATAGCCAGCACTCCCGGGTGTGGAGAGATGCTTTGATAGAAATACTCTAATGTACTTGCCCGGCTGTCTGCATATTTGAGATACTCTAAAAATCACGTCATAACCTGTAACTTCTTGAGGTCCTTGAAGGCTTCTGGATGGATCCTGAATATCTTGTTGCTTTTTAAGTAGAGGTGCTCCAGCCGCAGGCAGTTGCGAAGGTCCCACACACCGATCTGTGCTATCCCATTGAACGACAGATCCAGACTATGTAACGATTTCAGTTTCCACAGTCCTGTTAAGATGAAAAAGCACATTAAACTCTTCAGGGGTGATATTTACTGCAGCATTGTTTATCGCGGTGGAACCGTGGAGACACCTGGCAGGGCTGTCCATGGAGGGCTGGCTTAGCGGCGTAGGGGACAGGGGTTCTGCGCATGCGCCACCGAGGGCCGCAGAACAGCCTCGAGTAGGATTCCCGCGCTCTTGGGGGCGGCGGGGGGGTGTAGGGAAGGAGCCACATGCAAACAGATACCTATGTTCTGAGCAAGCGGAGGAAAAAGGCTGGGAGGGAGATGAACTGATCAGTAGTAGTAACACTCTGGAGTTCTTGTTGATCCTGTAACATTTCTAGGCATCCGCTTATTTTTTAAGAGGTAATAAACTGTAGCGAGGTTTTGTTTTCTGACGAAATAATCTACTTGGGTTTTAGTCTCTGTCTTTGTATTTCACTTGATTCCAGAGAGTAACCAGGAGGCCCATTTGACACAGAACATAAAGGCTGGGAAGGAGGTGCCAGTCATAGCAGACTTCCAAATCTGATTTCCCATATGAGTCTCTTAAGGATGCCCTGCGTTTTCCCATTTCCATTCTGCTCTGTTCTCACAGTTTATGTCTTTTATTTTTTTTTTTTTAAGATTTTATTTATTTATTTGAGAGAGAGCAAGAGAGAGAGAGAGAGAGAGAGAGAGAGATAGCATGAGTAAGATAGCATGAGTAGGGGGTAGGGTCTCCCGCTGAGCTGGGAGCCGGATGTGGGGCTCGATCCCACGATCCTGGGATCAGGACCTGAGCCGTAAGCAGATGCTTAACCAACTGATCCACCCAGGCACACCTCATATGTCGTTTGTGTCTTTAACCAGCTACTACTTAGCAGATCGGGTTGGTTCAATTCCAGAAAGGTTTATTCCTTGTCTACAATCCGCAAGGTACTCATTCGCGAGATGATGACTTAATGTGAATAGCTGGACATCGATGTTATCATGTTCACATCAGCTGTACAGATTAGGTAAGAGATCATTAGACAACTCAATTAAAACTTTACGAGCCAGGCACTTAGTGCTGAGGACACATAGAACATAGCATCCTCGGGTTGGAGTGAGTGATAAGACATACACACAAGAAAAAGTTACTAGTTATACAATCAGTTACACCCCCAGCATCCTACTATAAAATGAACTGTTGTTTGCCTTTCAGCCTCTCCATCAGATGATTAGTCCCTTCTGGGAGGAATTCACATGTCTGTTAACTCTTGCAATGCTTGGAATATAATATGTATTCAATAAGCCAGAGGTCACAGTGTTTGACCTGCACAGAGATTTAAAAATTAGGGGCACCTGGGTGGCTCAGTCGTTAAGCGCCTGCCTTCAGCTCAGGTCATGATCCCAGGGTCCTGGGATCGAGCCCCGCATCGGGCTCCCTGCTCTGTGGGAAGCCTGCTTCTCCCACTACCATTCCCTCTGCTTGTGTTCCCTCTCTTGCTGTACTCTCTCGTTATGTTTCTCTCTGTCATAAATAAAATCTTTAAAAAAAAAATTATTGAGATAACAATAAAGATTCAGTACAAAAATCTGCATTTCTAGTTTCTCTTGAAAATGTAGAGGTTGAGAAAATGCTGGATTGGAACTTAATGAGGGCTGCCTGCTTGACCTGGGGTGGGCGCATACAGAAGAAGATGGTTTCTTTGTACTCAGGCCTCTATCAAAAATAGGAAAACAAAGGATAGGCCAAGAAGCTGAATGTTTAAAAAAAAGAAATAAGGGGTCACCTGGGTGGCTGACTTGGTTAAGCGGCAGCCTTTGGCTCAGGTCATGATCCCAGAGTTGTGGGATTGAGCCCCGCATGGGGCTCCCTGCTCAGCGGGGAGTCTGCTTCTCTCTCTCTCCCCCTGCCTGCCACTCTGCCTACTTGTGCTCTCTCTCTCTTTGTCAAATAAATAAATAAAATCTTAAAAAAAAAAATGGGAGAGAGCCAAGGCTGATATTGAGGTGGTATAAGCTAGTAAGAAATACTTCCACACTGGTTTGCAAATAACCATTCCCAGGCCCTCATGTGCTGCCTCATGGCCCTAGGCACCTAGTTGGAAAGCCCAGGCTACAGGCCAGTTGTTAAATATTTTGAATATAACCCCTAGAGGAAATATGTTTCTTCATGGAGTGAAGAGTATTCCTACACATTTTAATATGCAAACATATGAGTCTGTTAAAAAAAAAAATGCAGCATAAGGTACCAATATACAAGAAACTCTAGTATCTTTAACCCTGTCACATTACTTGCCTGACTTCTATACGGCTGTGAGCTCATAGTTCTTGTAATGTCTTGCTGCTTAATTGAATGGAACATGGACTCTAGGAGTTCACTGGAGGTAAGAAATCATTTTAAAACTCCTGTTTAAGTGTATACTCTCTTTATGCTCTAAGCACTTCACAGACATCTTTAAATCCTCACAAAGCCTTGGACATTGTTACCATCCCGTCAATGACAAAACCTAGGTGCAGTGAAGTTAAGAACTTGCCCCATGTCTTAGTAGCTGGAGCTTATGGAATTGGGATTGAAAGTCAGATCTTTTAGCTATTGCTGTTTAACCATGAACATTTCACACACACACACACACACACAAGCAAAAATAGTAAACATGTACTATAGGACTTATATATGTAGGACTTATATATATTTGATTCTTCAAATTCTAGCACAAACACCAGGAGAAGGGAGATGGAAGAATATTGTGGTAAGTTCCTTGTGTTATAGGCAATAGTGTAACACGACATAAAACAGACTGTGATGTTAGGATGTGGATTGGGAATCCCAAAGCAACCACAAAACAACACAACAGCGAAGAAGTATGGCTAGTCAGTCTACAAAGGAGATAAAGAGGATTAATTTTAAAGATACACAATTAATGCCAAAAAAAATCAGAGAAAGATAAAAGGGGGAACAAAGAACGGAAGGAACAAATAGAAAAATTATCAAGATGATAGAAATAATAGTCTAAAAACACCAAATAAAAGGCAAAGATTCGCAGTTTGGATAAAAACTCAAGAGTCAACTCTACAATTCCTACAAGAAACCTACTTTAAATATAGGAACATGAGTAGGATGCATGTAAAAGGATGGAAAAAATAGTCTTTTCTACAAATGGTGTTGGAATAATCGCATATCTTTAAAACTTCTATATGTTATTCACACCATGTACAAAAAATTAACTCAAGCTATTTTAAAACTATCGTAAACCTAAATGTAAAACCTAAATTTTAACCTAAATATAAATAGATCATAAACTTAAAATGTAAAATACAAAAAAGTAAAGTTACAAAGCTTCTAGAAGAAAACATAGGAGAAAAATCTCTGTGACTTTGGATTAGGCAAAGATTTCTTAGATAAGACACCAAAACACAATTTATAAACTAACAAAGTGATGAACTGTACTTCACAAAAATTTAAAATTCTGCTCTTTGAAAGACATTGGTAAAATAAAAAAATACTCACGCCACAGACTGGGAGAGAAAATATTTACAAATCACATATATATCTGTGAAAAGTCTTGTATGCAGGAGAGATAAAGAACACTCAAAACTCAGTAATTAAAAAAAAATTAGAAATTGGCCAAAGATTTATGTACATCAGAGACATATGGATGGCAAATAAGCACACAGAAAGATATTCAATATCAATCAATAGTCATTGGTGAAATGCAAATTAAAACCTCAGTGATATACCACTAAACATTTATTAGTATGGCTAAAATTAAAAAGACAACCCATACCTGTTATGAGTGAGGATGTAGGACAACTGAAATTCTTACGCAGTGCTGGTGGGAATTTAAAATGATACATACACTGCACACAACGTTGGCGATTTCTTTCTTTCTTTTTTTTTTTAAAGATTTTATTGACTTATTTGACAGTGAGAGCACAAGTAGGCAGAGAGGCTGGCAGAGAGAGAGGGGAAGCAGGCTCCCTGCTGAGCAGAGAGCCCAATATGGGGCTCCATCCCAGGACCCTGAGATCATGACCTGAGCCGAAGGCAGAGGCTTTAACCCACTGAGCCACCCAGGCGCCCCTGATTTCTTCAAAAGTATAACATCTACTTGACATACAACTCAGCCATTCTCTGCCTAGGTTATTTACCCAAGAGAAATGAAAGCATACATCACCACAAAGGCTTTGTTTCATTTTTTCTTTTAACATTGATAGGAACAGTAGCGATGATCCCTCTTTCACTTCTGATACTGGCAGTTTGTGTCTTCCTAACTTTTTCTTGGTGAGTTTGCTCTAGAGAACTATCAACTTCATTTTTCAAAGAAACATATTTTGGTTTGGTTTGGTTTTGATATTTTGATTTTATCTATTGTTTTTCCTGTTTTAAATGTCATTGATTACTGCTGCAATTTCTATTATTTCTTTTTTTTTCTGGTTGCTCTAGGCATACATTGCTCTTACTTCTTTAATTTCCCAAGGTGGAAACTTATGTTATTGATTTTAGATTTCTCTTCCAATGGATGCTTTTAATGCTATACATTTCCTTCGAACCCCTGCTTTTCCACATCCCGCAAATTTTGATAAATTGAACTTTCATTTTCGCTTATCTTAAAATATTTTCAAATCCCTCTTAAGACTTCTTCTGTGACACATGTGTCGTCTAGAAATGTGTTAATTTCCAGAGCTTTGAGGGGTTTTCGGCTTTCTGCTACTGATTTCCAGTTTAATTCCATTGTAATCCATGAACATACTTTGTATGATTTCTGTTCGTTACTCAAGTTTGTTAAGTTGTGGTTTATGGCCCAGAATGTGGTCTGTCTTGGTAAATGTCTCAGGTACACTGGAAAAAAATGTGTATTCTACTTTTGTTGGAGGGAGTATCCCGTACATGCCAATTAGAACAAGTTGATTGATAGTGATATTCAACTACAACCTTATTGATTACCTGCTTGCTTAATCTATCAATTGACAGGGGAGTGCTAGAAGTTTCTGACTATAGTGGATTTTTCTAATTCTTTTTTCAGTTGTCAGTTTTTCCTCACATATTTTGACACTCTGTTGTTAGGCACATTCACATTTAAAATTATTTGGTCTTCTTCAAGAATTGGCCCCTTTATCCCCTTTCCCCTTTAGATAGTGATTTATTTATCCCTGATAGTTTCCTTGTTCTAAAGTGCCCTTTGTCTGAAATTAATATAGTCACTCCACTTTTCTTTTACTAGTGCTTATCTAATGGTTTATCTTTTTTTTTTTTTT
>CM053604.1:33618977-33660926 GCA_028646535.1 Procyon lotor
AGAAAGAATGTATGTGAAGGAAATTTTGAGTGTGCGCATGGTTAAAAAAACGTCTTTATAAGCCCTGACATTTGATTAATAGTCTAGCCTGAGGGGCGCCTGGGTGGCTCAGTCATTAAACATCTGCCTTCGGCTCAGGTCATGATCCCAGGGTCCTGGGATCGAGCCCCACATCCCGCTCCCTGCTCGGCGGGAAGCCTGCTTCTCCCGCTACCATTCCCTCTGCTTGTGTTCCCTCTCTCGCTGTGTTTCTCTCTGTCAAATAAATAAAATCTTAAAAAAAAAAATAGTCTAGCTTGACAGACATTCTAGGGTTAGTGCTATTTTCCCTCCGAATTTTGAAGACCCTTGCTGTCTTGCTGTCTGGTTTGTAGGGCTGCGTTTGAGAGGTCCGACATCTCTGATTTTGTGTTCTTCATATATAACCTGTTTTTATTTCTCCTCTGGAAGATTTTAGGATCTTCTCTTTATCCCTGGTTTTCTTTCTTTTTTTTTTTTTAAAGGTGTTATTTATTTATTTGACAGAGACACAGCGAGACAGGGAACACAAGCAGGGGAAGCGGGAGAGGGAGAAGCTGGCTTCCCGCTGAGCAAGGAGCCTGATGCAGGGCTCAAACCCAGGACCCTGGGATCATGACCTGAGCCGAAGGCAACTGCTTAACAACTGAGCCACCCAGGCGCCCTATCCCTAGTTTTCTTAAATTTCAGTCACGGCCTTGTTGTGAGTCTTTTTTTATGACATGACACTGGACCCAGAATGGTAGTTTTCAATCTGTTCTAGGAAATTTTCTTGGTTTATATATTTGATAACTTTCGTTCCAGTGTTCTTTCTTATTGTTTTCTGAAACTCCTATTAACAGAATGTTATACTTCCTGGATTGATTCTTTAATTTTGTTGAGCTTTCTAGAAGGGCTCCTTTTCCGTATCTTCTAATCTCTTTTTCCATCCATCCATCCATCCATCCATCCATCCATCCATCCATCCATCCCCTATGTATTTCTGCAAGTTCTTTCTTATTCTTTAATAGCTCCTTTTTAATGGCACGTTATCCTTATTTTGTGGATGTAATATCCTCTCATTTCTCTGAAGATACTGGTTTTAGTTTTTTAAGTTTTCTGTCATTCATTGTATTTTCTCTATCTCCCTGAATTCCTATTTTCCCCATGGTTTGTATGTTTTTGATCTCCATCATTTTTCAATTCTGGGAGCTTTCCCAAAGATCCATTGATCCCTGGTGGCTCAGTGTTCATATTTAAGTGAGGTTTAAAAAAGTGCACAGAAAGTTCTATGGGTGGAATGGGGCTTGTGACAGGTTTCACAGTAGGAGATGAGGTGGCTTTTTCACTAGGACCTGCCAAGTGTCAGTATCCACAGGTTTTTTCCTCCAGATGCGTCAGTTTCCCCAGAGCAGGCTATTTGATCTCCCGCCTGGGGGGCATAAGCCTGGGGCCAGGAAGCTGGAGGCAGAAGCTGAGAAGAGAGCAAGAGAGCTGGGAAACAGTGTCTCATTAGGATTCAGACCTGCCCGCTGCCAGCATGGAAACCCATCCCTACACTCTTCTGCGCAGTTTCCTCAGGCAGGGAGAATCCTCTCCCTTCTATGACATGCCATGTGGGGTTATGAGGCAAGGTTGCCCACATGCTGGCTTGAAGGAGAGGAAGGCTAGGGATCTCTGACTGCTTCTACAGGGTTTTCAAAAAGCTATTTTCAGTACCTGCCTCACTCCTGCTTTTCATGGTACTTGTATTTCCAATTCCTGATGATTGTGCAAGGCACTTTCACCAACACAAAGGAGCAGTTTCCCTTTTCTGGTAAGTTAGCTGCCATTTCTCCTCCTGTTTTTTTGTCTTCATACATTATGGTTTAGGATTTCGATTGCCTCCCATGTTCTTTCAAGATATTTCTGTTTCTTGATATTGTTACCTCGGGATGAGCTTTTTAAAGAGGGAGGGGATAAAAATGCCTTCATTCTGCCATCTTAACCAGAAGTTTACAGCAACAACAAAAATGTATAAAATAAAATAAATTCAGAACATGTGCTCCTAGTAAAGCTATTTATAGTACCAGCTCTTTCCAACACAAGGGAAGAATTAGACACAAACGTTTTAGATGTACATACAACATAAAGGACTGGCTTAAAAATATTAGAAATATAAAAATTAAAAATAAATAAATAAATAAATAAATAAATAAAAATGGAATCACTTTAGAACCACTATAGCCCATGTTCATCAGTCAGGAGTAGACCAATAACCACCCTCGGAATATGTCATCTACACGTGCCAGAGGGGTTCAAGTTGAACCCTCAGGTGGTTACAACCTTGGATTAAGTCTTCTTCCTTAGCAAAGCAAGTATGTTTGGTAAAGGTAACATACTAGGTCTTTAGCATCTTCATGTAAACTGGCCTACCAGATCTTTTCAGTCTATAACAACAGAGACTTAAGACTACAAAAGATAACTCTCTGCTGTCAAACAAGGGTTTACAATTTTAAAATCTGGTTGAGGAAGTAAGACTAAATTTAGGAAAAGCTGAATGAGAACAGAAAGGATTCTATTTTTTAGGAGAGGTGATGGCAGTCAAGTCTCTTCTACCAAGCTGACTTTAACATTCTAAAAGCTAAGTCCTTTCAAGGGAATATTCCACGCACATTTTCTTCTAAATAAAATTAATACTTGGCAATACTATCATACTAGGTTTTTAAAACATATAACATATTTATGGCAACTCAGAAGAGGTACAGACTTACAATTATAAAATAAGTCACAGAGATGCAAAGCACAGATAGGGAATATAGTCAATGACACTGTAATAACACTGTATGGTGATGGTGACTACACTCACAGTGAGCACTGAGTAACATAGAACTGTTGAATTCCTTACGTTGTACACCTGAAACTAATAATAACATTGTACGTTAGCTACACTTTAATAATAAATTTTTTAAAAAAGGCCAGTGAGCCTTTTCTCTGTGTGTAAAAGATGGAATCTCCTGTTTCAAAAACATCTGATAAAATGCAGTTGCTTGTGAAATTAGGAAGACAGGATTCTGTTAGACAATATTGGAGAGTAAGCAAGTCAGGGGCTCTTTGTACGCACTGCAAAGGGTAACTGTGCATCTAAGAAAAACTAAAAGTGATAAAACATGTATTGAAAAGCAGGAAGTAAGAGGGTTTTAAAAGAAATAATAGAAACAAAGTCCATGATTTCACTAAAAACTTCCCCATGGTAATTAAAAAAAGAAACTTCTGTACCACATACTTACAATTAAATTGATGACAGCCAGGATAAACAAGAGGATAATGACACAGACGGCCAAGTTGCCCTTTCTCCCTCTCAATCCCGTTTTATGGAGGCGATCTTCATCGATTGGAATATATCCGGCCTTGAAATTACTATTATGCTCCTTATTGACGTTCCTTCTCTCGACAGCCTTCTCCCGCATGGACTTCTTTACAGGACCATTGGAACTTTGCTAAAAACAAAACACAACACAATGGAACAGCCAGACCCACTCTTTTCAGTGCATTTATTTATGAAGTGCAGATTCCTAACAAAAGAAAGCTGAACTGCTGAACTGGGTAGTGATGTATTTTCCACGAATAAATTTTAAGTCATGTTGAGTTGTAGGCTCCAAGTCAGGACATTACTATGCTTAGAGGGGCAGCAGAGAACCTTTCATGTGACTCTTTGATAATGCGTTTCTACCCCCTGCTTTGAACGTTTCTAGTGTACCTACAGTGCACAGCTAGCTCATCTGGGGGAAGAGTTGACGTACATTCCATGGTGGGTCATCTTTTTTTTATTAATGATTTATAGTGATTTGTTTCATTACACATACATAAGATACATAATATGGACTATACATATATATATATATATATTTCATTTGTAAAAAAAGAATTTGGAAAGGCTGACCCACTTTGCTATTTATCACCCCAATTCGCTAAAGGTAACATCATCCTGTATCAGCAGTTTTCAAAGTATGGGCAAGGGAGACCAAGAGAAGCCCCCTCAACTCCTACAGGAGCCTGGAGAGTAAAAACTGTTTAAAATAATACCAACATGTTATTGACCTTTTTTTACTCTTCTTTTCTCATGAATGTTCAGTGGAGTTTTCCAGAGGCTAAATGACTGTATGGGATGACATCAATGCTCTAACAGCTAATCGAATATGTGCTTGTGTATTTCTGTGTTTCAAATTTCCAGAGGTTTAATTTTTAATATGGCAAATATCAATGACTATAACCCACATAGACAAAAAGTTCTTTGGGATCCTCAGTAACTTTTAACAGCATAAAAATAACCTGAGACCAGAAAGTTTGGGAACCTCTAACTTAGACTATGGTTGAATGATATTTTTGGTAATATGTCATGAACACAAAATGGATAGAAATGGATACTTCCCAACTTACATATATTTTAGAGCTCTGAGAAAACTTATTTATTGAATAGGCATTTATTTAATATTTTATGCTTAAACACTAATACCACAAATAGGAATACTAAGGAAATAGAGGACAGGATCCTTATTCTCTTACAAATGTGATTTGGGTATAAAATAGTTAGCAATGCAATAAAGTATTCTGTATGTTCAGGGGCCAGAATCAATAGTATGGCCAATTCATGCCATGCAGTTCAACCAGAGGAGACATAGGATGGCTTCACATTTGTTTTCAAGGAAACAGGAAGTAGATGGGTCAGAGTGGGCAACGCAGGGAGAATAAAGTGGCAAAGTAGAGCAGGTTGAGAAAAGTCTTGGACTGCTGGATACAAACTCTAGCCTTTCTGTCTGTTTAACTGGGAGTCCCTGGAGGTTCCTGAACATGAATGACATTTCAGGATGCTAAATGTGTGGGTGTTTGTAGGAGAGAGAGGAAGGGGAAGCAGGACTATCAGTGAGTAGACCATTGGGGAAGTTGTCGTAATGGAGGTTAGAAGTAAGGAAGTGATGAGGACCTAAACTAAGGTGGGATGAAAAAGGATAGGATAAAAATGTACTTCGTGAGAAGAGCTGACTGAATTTGCAGCCAGCTTCAAAGAATCTCATGTTCACTGAATGGTAACTAGCTAAATATGGGGAATGGAGGAGGGAGAAGATTCTGCATATGTTGCACTTAAACTAAATGAGAAATAACCACATGACTCAAAGGCAAGGCGAAAGATGGAATGGGGTATTATCGTTCAGGACTACTAGAAATACAGATCTGAGAGTCCTTAGCCTCGAGGTGAATTAAATCCATGAGAGTGCGTCAGTTTGCTATGAAAAATAGCATACAGGAAAGAGAACAAGGGGCCAAGGACACAGTCTTGGGAAAATTTAAATGTTCAGCTACAGTAGAAAATGAGAAATACAATGAATGGTGAAAGAAAACCAAGGATGTGCAGTCTTGCTAAACTTGCTTTGTTCAGATGTGCTTCTATAACCTTCAAAGACGAACCCTGGGTAGCAAATTGGTAAGGTAGACACAGTCCGAAAAGATACCACATGTATACATCTATTTTCCAGTCCAGAAAGAAAAAAGAGGAAAAAGAGAAGATTGTCTCTAAAGAATTTTGTACTATTAGAGGAAAACTGTGCTTTTGTGGTTGCTATTAGTAACCCCCACCCCCACCCCCAATTTGGGGAAGGACTTGTATGTTTGATGGTGGAGGGAAAGATGCCAAGAGGGCCAAAGACTGAAGATCTCACAGTAGCGCAGGATAATGTAGGAAATGAGACCCTCCAGGAGGCAGGAAAGAAAGTGATACAGAGTACACGAGAAAAGAATACGCTTTAAGGATAGGTTCCCATTTCAATGAAACAGTTCATACCCAGGAGAGAAAACATTTTTCTTTTTCTTTGAGATGTGCAAGACAAGGTCATCTACTAAGAAAGAGTGGAGAAGGCTACTGGAATCTCACCGCGGTGGCAGAGGTGGCAGGCTGGTTAGGGGCTTATGGAAAATAGAAAAAGACGGGAATAATCATTGCGAGTAATGCAGCAGATAAAATTTTTGTAATTCCACAAAGCAGTAAGGAAGGCTCTATGGAAGATAATTCAATCTATTCACCAGATTTTTTTTTCAAAAAACAGGTTGTTGAGTATTGTGTAGGTTGTGTGTCTGCGTGAGGTAAAACATCTCTGAGGGTACATTGATACTGCTCACATCTTAGAGTGGAATATGCATTTTGATACTTTTTGGCTGAATGCATAGAATACCTTAAGGGAGATATGCTTTCCTCTAATTCTCGCAGACACAGTATGGACAATTTAAAAGTCGGGGCTTGAATAAAAGGTCTACATAAAAGAGAGGACAAAATTGATCCCTCCTGGGATGCATTCTTCTCTCTGCCAATTCACGTACGTTATTACACTCAATTTGATATATTTATAATTTATTGAAGAGTTACTATATGCCAAATGCCCCAGATCACCAAGACAGGCCAGACAAAGCACTAACCCTCAGTGAACTTCCTTACAGGCCAGGAGAGTCGATAGACCGGGTCACTAACAATGGCAGTTCCACATGGCAAATGCAGCGGTGACAAATGCATAGAATGCTGAGAGGGTATGGAAGAGGAATGCAGCTCTACTTAGCAAGCAGGAGCAGCGGGGGAAGGTTTTTCAGAAAGGCTAAGATTTTATTTGCATCTTGGGAGGATAAATAGGAGTTAGCCCGGCAAAAGCACAGAGAAAGGCATTCCAGGCAGAAAGGAGAGCATGGAAACTCTGACTACAAGTCATCTCAGTGTGAACTAATTTTGGTAGTTTCTGTGGATGGGAAAAGAATGAGTATAGAAATGGGGCAAAAAATAAGGTCTGAGATATGGTTAGGGGCCAGCAAACAAATGGACATTAGTACTGTGTCAAGAACAATGGACTTTGTCCGGTAGGTGATGGGGAACTACTAAAATTTTAAAATGGGTTAGCGATACCATCAGATTTGTATTACAAAATAAATCCAATTCATGTATTAAAAAGAGATGAACTGGAACAGAAGAGTTTAGAGATGAAGATAGCAACTGTCAGATAAGCATTGAAAGTAGTCCAAAAGAGAGCCTGACTGAGCTTTAGATGAAGAGATGGGGAGAGGCATTAGAGGAAGAACTACAGAAACTGGTCATTGATTGGCTGTGGCTGTGACTGTGACCTAGAGGGGATCTAAGATCTCCTAGGATCTCCCCTAAGGGAGAGACCTGCTATATAATGTGTGGAGTCTGGAGGAAAAAGAAAATATGGGGCCCTTTGTTCAAGTATCACACCTGGGACAGCAGAACATGAAAACAAGTGTGGGTCCCTTCTGAGCTCCCTTAGGCTGGTCCAGCTCTCAAGTTTCTAGCTAGCTTAACCAAGTGAATGGATCGCTGTAGCTCTTTTGTCGACTTTTCTCTTTCTTTCTTTTTTTTTTTTTAATTTTATTTATTTGACAGAGAAACAGCGAGAGAGGGAACACAAGCAGAGGGAATGGTAGTGGGAGAAGCAGGCTCCCTGCCGAGCAAGGAGCCCGATGCGGGACTCGATCCCATCCCTGGGATCGTGACCTGAGCTGAAGGCAGACGCTTAACGACTGAGCCACCCAGGCGCCCCTGTAGCTCTTTTAATGGTAAATACGATGCAATCCAGTTTGGTACATTTTTGTGTTTGGGGTGCCTGTGGAAAATTCAGCTCAGGCCGGAGACATAAGTGTTTAACTCTGAAGTGGAAACTAAGGAATGGACCACATTGCCCAGTTTATCTGAAAAGCAAGAACAGAACCTTGGTGGAACCCCCAGAGCATCAACAGGGGATGTAGATGAAAAAAAGAACCATCTAAAACAAGAGTTGGTAAGCCAGGAGGGAAATTGGAGAAGCCAAGGAACAAATTTAATCTCAACAACCCCAAGAATGCATTTAATTTTCACCTATTCCTTTAGATTTTATTTTACTGCTATGATCTGTAGCTTGCCCCGTTAGCTGATTTCTCTGCATTTATTATTTGGCAGTCTGACTTTAAGCTCCTTGTAGGTGGATTTCATGTCTTCTATTTTTTGTGTCCTTTAGAACGGCTGTTCCACTGATATATAAAGCATTTAAGTAGTTAAGAAAGTCTTTTCTGAGAACAGAATGCTGGCAACTTGACTTGCATTTATTTTTTTCAGCAATGTTGTAGAATGAGACTTTTTCAAAGGAAACTCTCATATCATAGTTTTGTAAAGGGAAATAACAGTTAAGGAAAAAAGTGACTATGAAAATTATTTTTATTACAACAAAACACCTTACCTCTAGGTATGTGTATGTAACCCAGGCATGCATAGATGTGTGTGTACATGCATAGCTTGCTTTTGGCGTAATAGTCTTAAACTACTTGAAGGTACAAGTTTACAATGCAGAGCAGGGAATACTGGACAGAGCCATTAAAAAAAAAAAAAACAAAAACAAAAAAACAATTTTAAACCAACTGGACAGGAGACAGTTTTAAACTGGTGACCAAATCTCCAAAACCAAAGCGGGGGTGGGGGTGGGGATGGGGGGGGAACCTGATGCCTGCATATCGGGGATGGCAGACACAAGCAGTGGCCCCAAGCTGACATCCAGGCAACAGCTGACTGGCTCCTGGCTGGTGTCAGGGGAGCCTCCCGGCTCAGGAGCTGAGGCTATTTTTATCCGCATCTTCGCTGGCCGCCGAACCCCGCACGTCCCCGGCACGTCCCGGCGCACGCTCCCGGCTGTCGCGGCCGCCTCCCCGCCCCTCAGGCGCCGACCCCTCCTCAGCCTGGCCGAGGGCCGCCGCCTGCTCCCCCTCACCGACCCGGAGCCCCTGCCCGCAGTGCCGCCCGGCCCTCGCCAGCATCCCCGGGCTGCGGACAGCTCCTCCCGCCCGCTCCGCCCCCCGGAACCCGGCCCGCGGCGGCCCCCGCACGCCCTCTCGTCCCGGCCTCCGCCGACCGGACCCACGGCGGCCCCCACCGGCCGGACCCGGTCTCCCCGGCCCCTCTTGCCCCCGGCCGTGGCGGGACTCCCAGACCTGCTCGGCCGCCGCCGCCGCCGCCGCTGCCGCCATCTTCCCACGCCCGGCGCCGCCGCCCTCCCCGCCGCGGCCGCACCCCGCGCGCCTGCGCATGCGCCCTGGCGGGTTGTTGCGGGGGGAGGGGGGTGG
The DNA here is from genome assembly GCA_028646535.1 of Procyon lotor. Lineage (NCBI taxonomy): Eukaryota > Metazoa > Chordata > Mammalia > Carnivora > Procyonidae > Procyon > Procyon lotor. The sequence goes on from CM053604.1 coordinate 33,628,098, forward strand.
CCCGCTCGCCGCACCCCAGCCACTCCGGGGGGAGGTTCCGAGTGCCCCGGCGGCCTGCGGTCAGCCGCCTCTGCCTCCAGGCTGGGGCCTCAGGGCGCGCCTTCCTGCCCTGGGGTGTTCACGCCAGCTCGGGCCGCCTCTGGATTCTCCGGAAAGGGCGCTTCAGAAGACGACGTCGCCTCTCCCTTCGCGCTCGGTTCCCATCACCGAGGGCTGGTGCGATCCCGACCTGTGACGTCCTCCTTGCATCATGGGCCGGGGTCTCCCTGGCCAGAGTGGGAAGGGGCGTTTTGGAGAACACAGAGGGACGGGGGAGGTGACCTTGTGCACGGAAGTTAGCGCGTTGCCAGTCAGCCCGCTAAAATCTTGGAAAGTGAGAGGCCTCAAGGAGGACGTAAAATCGCTTTAGGGATGCTTCTTAATTTGGGGGAGCCTGTGAAGTCTGATGCTTTCTTCTGTGGTAGTGGGGGTGGATGTTCCATTTAGTATTGGAGACAGTGTTGTCGGTATACACTGTGGTAAACCCAAGCTAACATATTCACTGCGCACCGGTGCACTGCCGCCCAAATGCCCAAGTAACTTAAATAATACACATTCGTTGTTCCTTGTTGTCAGAAAATCTAACGCTGCTTAGTTTTTTCTGTTTGTTTGTTTTCAATGCAGTGAGGGAGTAGCAACCGAGGTGTAAGAACTGTTTCTCAGGGAGCTGAAACCACTTCTAGAAAGCACCTTTGGGCCCCAGGGCCGCCTAAGTCAGCAGGAAAGAGCAAAGAGACCAGTTGGCAAAAGCTTTCTTTCTCTAGGAATCAGGTCAGTTTTGCTTTTTGATGACTAGAGCTGTTAATTCATGGCTCTGCCTGTTTTCCATCAGAACATTGCCGTGAGGTTTAAATTAGATTATCTGTTGCATAAGAAATCCCTCACAAACGTTCCCCTTCTCTCTGATTTTGGCTAATCAAATCTCTGTATATCTTCTTTCCCAAATGCTAGAACTACTGACTCTCATATGTGCCCAGTCCTGCTACGGTCTCTAGGACAAACCTGCGTCTTAACCAGGACAACTGTAAATTGTAGTGCAAAGCATTGGGAGTCAGCAGTAAGTCTGTTAATACTTCGGCTCTCGTCCCATTTATCAACTCAGATAACTGGGCTTCTGACTGATCTTCCAGTTCTGGTACCAGAGCCCTTACTTCCTACGCTTTGCCTCTTTTTGCTCTGCTTGGAAAGAGCTTGTCTTTTTCTCTCTGGCAAGCGCACTCTAGCCATCCTCCTAGAATCCATCCAGATGTCACATTCTCTCTAAATCTTTCCCAGGCTGCCCCAGGCAGTTTTAGCTGGTCTGTCCTTTAACTCTGCTCTGTCTTTTGTAGCACATCATTGTATTTTATCTTGTTTACCTGTCTGATGTCACCTGAAAGATGGTAAGCTCTGTCTGGAAGGACCGTGTCTTACTTCTCCTTTTACCTGGAATGCCTAGCATAGCACAGAAACTTCATAAACATCTTAGAAATCGTCTGACACCCCAGTTTTTAAGACTAGAAGCCCTGCCTTTATTTTGCTAACTTCTCTTTGGCTTAGGTGGTGAGCTACCTAATAACTGTTTTTCTTGATGCCAAATGCCCCCTTTGACTACCTGAAAAGTCACCTTCTCTTGGAGTCCCCATTGCTGATCTCCATCTCTCTGATAGGTCACCTACCACTTTTTCATGCCAGTTGCTATAGTCTGGACACTCTCTATACTCACATAACCCCATCTGTAATGTGGGTCATTTCCAAATGTGTCATGTTAAAGCTTATTATTATTATTATTTTTGAAATAATAGGGTCTACCATACACCTGGGAATGAGTCTTTAATTTCCCTGCCAGTTTTATAATCGGTCATATTATCCCCATTTTACAAATAAAGAAATCAAGATTCATAGAGGTTAAAGGGCTAACTAAGTTTTCAACTAATATAGAGCCTGGATTGAACCCAGTTTCTTCCAGCTAAAGTTTTTGCTCTTTCTATAACGTACCACAGTCTTTCAGCATTTCTTTTTGCCTTTGGAAGTGCAAACCAAGGCTAGAGAACTAGTCAGATTATGAAGACAGTTATCCCTTCGTTCACTTTATAATGCATTGAATAGTGTTCCCCCACAAAAATGTATCCAAGTCCTATTCACCAGTACCTGCCAATGTGGTGTTATTTGGAAACGGATTTTTACAGATATAAATAAGTTAAGGATCTTAAGAGAGATCACCTTGGATTTGGGTTGGGCTCTAAATCTCATGGCTGGTGTCCTTAAAAGAGAAGGGGAGGACAAAGACACACAGAGGAGAAGACAATGTGAAGACAGAGGCACAGATTAAAGTAATATTTCTGCAAGGTAAGAAACACCACGACTTGTCACCGGAAGCTAGGAGAGAGGCATGGATCAGAGTCTCCCTCAAAGCTTTCAGAAGGAACCAACCCTGCTGATTTTCTGAATTCTAACCTTCAGAACTGTGAGAAAATAAATTTCTGTTGTTTGAAGCCACCAAATTTGCTATAGTAGCCCTTAGGAAACTCACACACACTTCAAGCCCAACACTTCAAAAAATTGGACTTAAAGTCTTTCTCCCCAATCTGCTTTCTCCTCCATCTGCATGTTCCCGTAGTGAATGATGCCATCATGCTGTCGGCAACCTTCAGAGTTATTCCATACTTTGTAGTGTGATCTTTCTAAAATACGAACCCAATCATGACACCCTTCATCCTTTCCTCCTTTCAGAACTCGAAAATCCTCCCAATAACTCTCACAATGAAAATTCTTTATATTAGCACATAAAATTCTATACTTTCTGGTCCCTGTCTATGTCTTTTTAGCCTAATTCCCACCCCTTCTGCAAACTCATCTCTAGCCATATGTAGTATTTGCAGTTCCCATCTGTTTGTCTGAATGTATCAGCTTCTCAGTGTCTCTGTGCTTTTGCAGATGTGGCTATTTCTCTATTTTCTCTAGCTGTTCTCCTCCTTGGCCACCAAAATGCAGCTCAAGGAGTATCTCTTCTGGAAAGCCTTTCTTAATTTTTTCCTCATCACAAATTTCTGATTTCTGGGGCCCTCGGTAATTATTATTGCCCTGATTTGCTATGATGACCCTTTGATACTTAATAATATACTATCTTGTGTTATTTTACTTTTCATGCATGTATAGTTTGCTCCAGAGTGGACTGTAAATTCATTACAAAGCAGGGGCGATGTGTTACAACTTCTGTCTTCCTGAACATATTAGGCATCAAGTAAATAATAGATAATAACTGATGGGTGAATATTGGATTAATTTTCTTCTATTGGGTAAAAAATATTACTAACATCTGAGTGTCTCTGACATATGTCCGCTCTAACGCTCACCATGAATTACTCCAGAGAAGAACTTAATTAACTCTCAAATCGGTGTCCTGTAAGTGCTCTTTCTGCGTCCACCACTCATCCAAATTTCACCTCTTGGAGCACCAACATGATATAAAAAAGAGACTCAAACATATCATTTTTCTGTTTACAGCTTTTGCTGCTTCTCCGATGCCTACAAAATCATGATCAACTTCTTTAGCCTGCTATACAAGACTTATCACAGTTCAACCCAGGACTATCTTCACAGTCTTGTCTCTGATTCCCTGAGGACCCTAGAGTCACCCTGGACTAGCATTCAGCATTCCCTGCCTGTCCATGCAATTTTATGCCTCTTTGCTACTGTCCCTTCTGTTCCGTCCTGTCTTCTCTTCCTGGTGAAACTCCTCTCCATCCTTCCAGATCTGGCTCTAAATGGCACTCTCTTCTACATCTTCCTTTGATCTTTTCTTCAGGGAGCTGGAGAAGGAAATAAGGGAAGGGTCCGTCAGTGTTTCCATCGAGTTTTATATTTACTATTGTAACTTGCCACACTGATCTTTGGTTATGTATGTCTCTTCTGAATAGATTGTGAGGTTCTAGGGAGCAAAGACCAAGCCTAATATCCTGCCTTATGATTAAGGCAGATGTTTCCATCACCTAGAAATTCAGTCGATGTTTATCAAATGTGATGAGACATCGTTCATTTTAGGGACTGCCCTCATGCTGTTCTAGGTCCTCTCCTGGGATATTTAAGGACATCCTACCGTGTAGATCACACCCAGTGCACATTTGCAACACCTTCAGTGGCCATTTTCAGAGCCAACGATCTGCCATTGCATTCAGCAGAGCTGAAAACACTGAGGGCAAGGATGCCTCAGTATTCCATCACAATGGTGATGAAAACCTGGGTTGCGGTGGGAGGGGCATCTGTGGCTCTCAAGTCACACTAAATTGGCTCCTCCCCCTTCTCATCTGTATTTGCTACAAAAGCTCTACAGTTGATTTAGGTGCTAAGGTGAGACAGTTGTGATATAAGAAAATTTTCCTCTTGTTTTTGTAGCTTAACCAACAAAGGGCATGAAATACGTTCACAGAAACATTCTGAACGGTTGCTGTGAGCAGGGAATGCCTATTGGCATGACACAGGAAACAGTATCCCTGCTTCTGTGCAGGGGGGGAACCTGCCTTCAGCTCAGATCCCAACCAGTTGGTTCTTTCTCCAAGGGTGGTGGATTTTTTTTTTCCTTTTAAAATCTTTTCCTGCAGTGTAGCAGAGAACAAAAAGGACCCCACGAAGCTGCTAAAATGAGAACAGAGAGCCTTCAGAGTAGAGAACACGAAGTACATGGACAAGTGAGTGTTTTGCTACCTGTGAATGGAGACAAAGCACCACGGCAAGACCCCCAAGGAAAACTGGATTTAAAGGAAGCTTTGTGCAAGTGGATAAGAAAAGATTAAAAGATTTTCTTCCGATGGCACCGGGCCCTACCCTAAAGAAGCAATTGGACAAGAATAGCACAGCACACAGAAGAGGATCAAGGGTACCTGTAAAAGCATCCAGGCCAGAGAGGGACAGAATATTCTTTCAGCCACACTGGCTAAGGGGAGGGGGAGTAACTGTCCTCAGTGAGGAAGAACTGAAAATGATGACGAGGATTCCACTGTACGTCCTCGCGTGTTTTTATGTTTAGCACAGCGTGGGACTCCACACAAACGCACCCCTCACTACACTGAATAGGTTCAGTGAAACTTTTGTTGGCTTCTTAAAATCCCCAGCTGAAAATCTCCCCAGTTGACAGAGGCAGGTAACATTTAGAGTTAAGGACTCTAAAATTCAGGACTTTTCCTGGTCCACCCAGACGCTTGTCACCTGACACCTCTCTAGAACCAGTAGCTGCTGGCTGGGTGGTAGAATTATGATGCCATAAGAACCACCAACCGGCTATTAAAACTTTGCTTTCTTTTGCCTCACCAGGATTATGACATCAGATATAAAGCAGCCAATGGTCTCCTCCCTCCCTTCCTTCTTTACTTTTTTCTTTCTTTCACTTTTTATTAACAATTTGGCTCAGCAAACTTTATTTTTTTTTTTTTTAAGATTTTATTTATTTGACGGAGAGAGGGAGAACAAGCAAAGGGAGCAGCAGGCAGAGGAAGAAGCAGACTCCCTGATGCGGGGCTCGATCCCAGGACCCTGGGCACATGACCTGAGCCAAAGGCAGATGCCTAACGGACTAAGCCACCCAGGCATTCCAAGTTCAAAAACCTTTTTATAGAATAAGTCAGTTACTATGCTGAGGAAAGCTAAATAAACCTCTGTCCCTTTCTTCAAAAAGCTCACAAGCTCATACAGGAAGGAGACAAATAAGTTTAGTGTGATAACTGCAACAATATCAACATTTGAAATTTCAACAAGTGAAAGAGAGTAAGCATAAAGATGAGCGGGGATGAGCTCTGAGAACCTGGGGGGAGTTAGGAAGATTTTTGTCAGTTTCACCTGGATTTAAATTTATTTAAAGTTCAACTATAGAGAAAACACGTGCTTATTTCCTGGAGGTTAGGTCCATTAGTTATCCGAGCAAACCCGCAGAATAAATTGTACTCAACTTCTGGCGATTGACTAATAATGCTCTCTGAATCAAGACCTGACCCAAGCTGAACTGTGGACCAAAAATTGAAAATAAGGTGATGGTTGAGAAATAAATTGAAACAAAGGGCAAGATTTGCTCAATCTGAACCATAACCAGTATGTTAAAAGAAACAAATGAAACCACCAGCGTTAAAGAATGTCAGAACTCCAAGAAATTTTAGAGCTGATCTATGTTTTTCATTATGTAGGTGGAAAAAAATTGAAGCTCAGAGTGATTAAAGACGTATGTAAAGTTGCAGGAAACCACTGATTGGCAGAGGGTGAGATAAAGCAAAAGTGTCCATCATGATCCAAGGTTATTGTTCTTTCAACTTCTTCAACAAACCTGAAAGTGTACCACAAAAGAAAAATTTGATTTAGTCTTTTTTCCCCCAGATAATTGCCTAGTGATAATAGCCTAAAATAATCAAATTGAGATGAAATTAAAATGCTGTCCAAATAAAGTCTTTACTAATCTGATGTTTTCTTTCCTATGTATAAAAAAGTAGGCTTTAAAAATAGAACCTCAACCTTGTTGGTTGCATACTTGTAATATGAAGCATATAGATTTTTCTTTCATCAGCAACACAGCCTTTTGCACCCCAGGCTCAGCTCTCTCTTAAATTGACTGCTATCCAGCACTCATCAAAAGCTTTATGGAAGGGATCATCATGGTCAAGGGCACTTATGAGGATGTCTGCTTATTCCTACAGGTATGGAAGTTCTAAGCTTGTATCAGGCAACATCACCAGTGATCTAATAAATGGCATATCAGTTGCTTGGCCCTTTCTTTGATGACACGAGTTCTAGTGTTACCCCCTTGGCATGGATCAAGGGTGACTGCAAGATACAGTCATACCAAGATTGTTTCTCTATTTTTTTTAAAGCGGGGGAGGTATTAAAGACACCATCATCTTTGTTGTTCTAGGCTCTTTGGAAAAGTATAAGCGTATTTTGTAACTGATACCAGGAAAATGTGTTCCATTCAAAGAAGTGGTATGTATACTTTTAAACTCAAATAATAATAATCATAAAAGTCATTTTCCTTTCTGCGTTGGGTTCCACAAGGTACAGATTAAATGTTAAATGAAGCTCAATCTTCATACATAGGCTTAAATTGGGGGCATATTTGCTTTTTCCACTAAAAAAATATTTCTAATCTAATGATATGTTCTACATGTCTCTTACTATAAGTTATCTCAGATGCTCTTTTGGAAGTAGTGGAGAGTAAATAATGAATAAATACATAAAACACTTCCTTTGTTTTGAGTCATTGATGACTATGCTCATTTGTTATTGATAAGCGTGAGATTCCTGCTACACACAGTGCATGCTCTGGAGTTCTGGGGAAACCAAGAGGTACCCGAAATGACTACAAGCCGCAAGAGTCTGGAATCCAGCTGTGGGGCTAGAGCATATGTAGAGATAAACAATATCAGGTAGCAAATTTTAAAGTGATTCCAAAGATCCATTCTATCCTAAGACTGTAAGACTATTACACTAGTAATTTGGACATTTGGTCAACATTTTGTTCTGAGTCAGCTTAATATTGTTATTTTGGCTATCATTTTTTTTCTGAAGTTGGTAAAATTCTTTGGGTGACTCTGCTTCTGATTAAGTTTCCAAAAAAGCAATCAGTGTTCATTGTAGAAATTTGGAAAATAAAAAAAGTGTAAAGGAGCAAATTAAAATAATCTATAATCACACTTTGGGTTGATATTGCATAATATAACACAATATAGATAATTTAGCATTCCTGCTTTTTTCACTTAACTTTACATAGTGAGAATTCCTAGACAATAGATATTCTTCAGTGACAAGATTTCTATTGTGCTACATTTCATTGAAGGATTTGCTCAACCTTCGCCCTATTGGAGATTTAGATGATTTCCAACCTTGTTATCTCTACTAAATGTAATGCTGTGATCTGCACTGTAGTAATAATGATCATGCATTTGTGAAGCATCATACCAAGTGCTGTGTTAAGAACATCACACAAATTTTTTTGTTTAGTCTCATAATAATCTTATGATGTAAAAACTATTGTCTCTTGTTTATAGATAGTGTAAGCAAGGAGTAGCAGTCAAAGAATCACATCAAGGGAGAGGATTTAACCCCTAATCTAACATAAGCAAATATTCCAACTTGTTTTTTATGAATAATAAATAGGACTGCTCAAAGATTCCAACTGCCTTCTGACATATGCAGTTATTGGCTCCAAATTTAAAAATTTGTGGGATTTCTCTCCATTCCCTTCCTCCCTCTTTACGTATTTTTTAAAGGAAGAAAATGTCTAATGAATACTTAGTGGGTTTTTTTTCTTCTTGGAAAGAAAAATTATTTTATATATAATTTTTTATTTTATTTTATATATAATTTATTTATTATAGTAGTGTAATAACTTTTACACTACTATAATAAAATACTTTATGTACCCTTCTGGTCCTGATCGTTCCTTTTGTTGTTATGAAGATACAAATGACATATACTATTATATTAGTTTCAGGTGTACAATGTAATGATTCAGTATTTGCATATGTTGTGAAATGACCAACACAGTAAATCTAGTTAGCATCCATCACTACACATGGCCACAGATTTTTTCCCTTGTGATGAGAACTTCCATATTTCTTATTTTGTAGTCTACAGAAGATAGTAGCAATCCAGACTCCGGATAAGAGCCTCTCATTTTTATTGGAGGACAGAAAACCACCGTCATTAAGAGAAAGAAGAAAAAAAAAAAAGAGGTGGTATAATTCTGAATATTACCATATTTGGACATGTATAATGTTCATATATTTTCAAGTTCCTAAAGAAATGGAACTGAAATTAAACTAGCTAGCTAGCTCGCGGAGGCCCAGCTCCACTCCTGCTGTGTTAATGACTAGATAAGAATGATTTGCAATCAGCTCATCATTTGATGCATTTAAAATAAGGGCTTCTAAAGTGCTTAATGACGGTTAAAACTGTTTCATTTTTTAAGCAGTTTAAACTATCACTGGAGCTTAATTCACCCTTCTGAAATAGTGCCAAACGGGATCTGAACTTTCCCCAAGTTTCAGTTAGAGAATGAGAATTAAATGAAACTTCAGAGTGCTCAATGATTCTAAAACTATACCCAATCTTGTCTAAGCCCGAGGATTAACTTTGGTTTGTGAACGTCCTAGAGCTTCAAATCTCCTGACTTGGGCACCCACCAAATCCTAAGTGTTACAAATGAAGCACTGAATCACAGAAGGCGCCAGATAAGTGCTTACCTACTGCCTAACCGAACTCAGTGGAGAAACCACCTTTGCTTGCTCACGCGGGAGACCTCGGGATGCCCCCATCCCACACTGCGGGTGAGTCCCGGTCCATCAAGGGATGGAGTGGCCGCGCTCGGTAGTCTTCGTCCCTCCGGCCCCGGGCCCCATCCGGAGCGTCAGGGGCTTTGGGCGGCCTCGCCTTCCGCTAGCAGGAGCAGCAGCAGGAGCAGCAGCAGCAGCAGGAGCAGGAGCAGGAGCGGCTCCAGGGCGCGCCAGGGCGGGCGCCCGGCCCTGGGGGCGGCGGGGAGGGCGGCGGGGTGGACGCGGGCCGGGAGTTCCAGCCGGGGCTGGCGGCCGAGGCCGGCGTTGCCAAGGCGCGCGCCGTGCGCGTCCCTAGCAGCCGCCCGCCCACGTCAAGGTTTGTTTAATAATCGCCGGGGTATTTATGGAGGGGGCTCTGGGCGGCCGCGGGGGAGCCAAGACACGGCGCGGGGCAGCGGATGAGGCGCGGCGGCTGTGGCCCAGGGCACCTCCCCCCGGCTTCCCGAACCCTGCCCGGTCGGTCTGACCCGAGGGGGAGGATGGAAGCACCAGCCGCGCTCTGAGCCCCCGCGGAAAAGAACATCCTTCCCGCCACATCACCCCAGGGTCCTGCGGAGGCCACCGCCTCGTCCCCTCCACGTCTCCATCTCCCAGAGGCGGGCCGAGTGGAAAAGGGAGCGATGGCAGAAAACCTGAGGAAGCTGGTCTCGAGCGAAACTTTACGATTGATGCACGACAAGCTAGAGTGCTGGCTGAGGGAGTACAACGTGAGTCCGGGTGGGAGAGCCCCGGGCTCGCCCTCGCTTTAGTTCCTGGCACAGCCCTCTCAGGGCTGGCTCGGGGCGGTCGCTTAGCAAAGCCCTAGCGGGTGTGATTCGTGGTCCTCACCAGGACCGCGTCTCGAACCCGGATCACCGGGGAGGGAGGAAGGACCCGAGTCTGCCGGTGCCCTTTTCTCCCCGCCGCGCCAGGGGGCGCTGCGACTGCTGCGCTCGGGAGCCCAGACTCGGAGTCCGCGCGGAGATCGCCTTCCCCCACCCAGCGGTAACTAAGGACGCTGGCGGCCCTAGCAACGGGAAAGACCAGAGGTTCCCAGGCTTTCCCTTCCATCCCCTCCGTTAGCAATCCACCTCTCTATGGCTAACTCGAATTTTTTTTTTTTTTTTAACTACACCCCTGGTCCTGCCTCTCCGCACGTCTCAGGATACTCAGGGGTTGTATCACAGTGAATTTTTATAAAAATACTCCCAGGAGTTATTACCCAGATGTCAGTGAGATGGATACTTGTCAACGTTGCGGGTTTCACTTGTGCGCTGGTCAGCATGGCAAGTAAGGCACAATTTCACACCAAGGCAGAGAATTCAGGAGGCCTGTTACCAAGGCATTTGTAGGAAGCCAATATTCGGTCATCAAACCCGTAGAGCTCTTCAAGTCTCATTAATCCCCACCCCCCACTCCGGCTCGCGTTAACCTCCCCCGCACATTAACTACAACTCAGTGTTGCATTTGCTGTGTTTGATCTGTCCGTCTTAAATAGGAGGGTCCCACTCGTAAAGTGGAACAGTGAGACAGACAGAGCTGGGCACCTGTGGACCTGGAATGAACCTCCTGCCCCCACATCGAGTTCTGGGTCAGGTTCTAGATGGTACTAACTGGGCTACCTGGGGCAATTTATTTCACCTCTCTGGGTCTCAGTAACTCATCTGTTAAATAGGACAGACTCACTCAACCAGATCTCAAAATTTTTTTGAATTTAAATTGGCTCGTTTTTGAAATTCTACGAGGAAAAATGCAACTGGATGCTGTCTGAGCCTCTGGCCTTTCCCATTTACCCTTTGACCAGGGTTCCTGTGGTGGAGGGGCGATCAGAAAACACTTACAGCTTTCTCATTGCCCCCTTTGTAGTGTTCAGTATTTACCATCTTTGCCCAGTTTTAAAGAATGAGCAATGTGACTATTCCTTCCCCATCAAGATTGCAGGAAAATTAAAATTTTCCTCTTCCTACTTCTTACAGCTTATTCTTTCTTCCTCTTCCCCTTCCCCTGTTCCTTCCTTCCTGCCCCCCCACACCCTCTTTCTTTCATTATTATCCCTTGGCCTAAATAAACTCTGAATGTTAAAAAGGATATTTAGTTTGGGGGTGTCTGGCTGGCTCAGTTGGTAGAACGTGGGACTCTTGATCTTGGGATTGTAAATTTGAGCCCCATGTTGGCTGTAGAGATTACTTAAAAAAATAATTTTTTAATTTTTTTTTATTTTTACAAAATGTATATTCAGTTTGTCATAAGACAGTGTTAACACAAACCACACTAACATTTGACTGGATCAAATTTAACAATACTGAGAAATGTCAAAGTTTACTACACTTTCCTTTCTCAGTAACAGTAGTGCCCCTACTCCTCCATTGTCACTGAAACCGTTCCAATCTGGATTCTCTCCCCCTTGCTAAGCTCTTCCCCCCACCTTAATAGAAACTTCCTTCTTGGAGACCGATGCCTTTCCAAAAAATCTGTGGCCATTTCCCCATGCGATCATTTTCTTGGACTATCTAGTATTTCTGTTGCATTTGACTGTTGATATCTCCATTCTTCTAAGACTCAAATAATTGGTCTCCTTGCCTTGCCCACTTTATCCTATGGCAGTTCTTTAAGACTTTAGGAATCTTCTCTGGGGCCTCCATTCTTGCTTCTTCTTACACATATGCCCATGAATCTCCTGTATTCAGGGCCTCTTCTCTCTGAGCTCACTCCTCTGATTGCCCACTAGACATTTTCAGTCGTGCTTTCATCATCTTGAAGTCAAATCAGTCTAAAACATACTTTAGCTTTGCCCGTTCCATAAACACTGGCCTTCTTCTTTACTTCACTGTCTTCATCATGACACACCCCACAACCTTTTCACCAGCTTAATCTGTTGGCACCTACTTTGAAATTCACACAGAACCCTTTCCTTGTCCTCTGCTGTGACCTTGTCTACCTTCCATCATCGTTCATCTAGATTATTATAAACATATCTCAGAGGGATTCTTCTAAATGTCAAGTCTGATCTAGTTACTTCTCTGATTGAGTCTTCAGATTTCTGTCCCACTCAGAATAAAAGCCAAAGTTCCTACAATGGCCATCAGAGTCCTACAATGGCCATCAAAGTCCTTTAAACTTTGACCTCATCTGTTACTCCCTTCCTCAATCTGCTCCAGCAATACTGGTCTGGTTGCTCTTTCTAGAGCAAAGCTGTCCAGTAGAACTTTCTATGATGGACTTGTTCTATACGGGCACTGTCCAATATGGTCGCTGTTTGGTATTTGAATTGTGGTAAGTACAAACTGAGGAACTGAATTTTAAATTTCATTTAAATTAAAAAAAATTAAATTTCATTAAAGTTTAATTAATTTAAATAGTCACATATGGCTAGTGGCTACTCTGTTGGGCAGAAGAGTCTAGAGTCCGGTCTCATGCTTCAGGGCATTTCCACTCCTCGTTCCTCTCTGCCTGGAAAACTTTCGCCTGTGGCTACTTCGGGAAGCTATCAACATCTTTGCTTTCTCTCCTCCTTCAAGTCTTTGCTGAAATGTCACCTTCTCAGGAGAGCCCATCCTGTTCGAAGGGCCATCTCCTACCCCTGCCCCGGCACTCACTGTGTCCCTTCTTGGCTTTGTTTCTTCTGCGATAGCTACATCTTCTAATTTTTACTTATTCTTTTATTTTAGTCAATCTTTCCTCCCCCTCTTCCCACTAAAATGTAAGCTCCAGAGGGTAGAGAGTTCCTCCTTTTCCTGATCATCTCTGCATTCCCAGCACTTAGAATAATGCTTGCCTTCTAGTAGTTCAATAAACAAAGATTGACTGAATGCTACCAACCATTCTCCCACACACCGGGGTTCTGGGACACATTTGTCTTCTTAAAACCTCATACCCAGTGTAGAATTAAAGATGACCCCCAAATATCTTTAATTCAGCCTTTATTGAAATTGATTTAAAACCAAAGCCATGATTTCCAAGTAGGACACAGTTGACAGGAGGCCAATTTAATTTTTAATAAATTTTAAAAATTTAAGAAATTATTTTAATGTATGTGTAGCTAAAGAGAAAGGATAAGAAAATATGTATATACCACCTACCAAAATTAAGGTTACCTCTAGACTTATTCAGTTTCTTGTCACCTACAGTGTGAGTTTTGGTTAATGGCTAAGAGCGTCTCTGTAATACTGCAAGTTTGTTTTGTTAGTTCCGAGGAATTTTTCCTTGAAACCTTAAGATGAAGAATAGTCATTGTGGCAAACTACGTGTATTGAAATGTTGGTTATAGAGATTTATTCATTAAAAGCTTTAAATTATGTTTGCTGTGGAAAATTGATTTTGCTGACTGTGACCACATTAATTTAGTTCTAGTTAACTCAAGCAAAATAAAAGACCATAAATACCACCCTAGAATTAAGAATGTGATTAAAGCTATCCCCTTGGGAAACAGTTATTTTCAGTGAAAAAGATCAATGACTTGAGCAGATTAGTTCTAAAACACAACGCAAAATTTTCATTTTCCTTCAAACTAGCCATTATTGGGGTTAACAGTTAGACCCCAGTTAATTTTTCTTCTTTCTCTCATATAATTGCCTTCACATGGATTCCCATTTCCTTTGCCTTAATCTGTCCACCACCACTCTTTTCCTTGTGTCCTATGTATGTTGTCAGACACAGTAAATTTTTTAAAAATGTAATTTTCTTCCCCAAAGCCTTTGTTTTTTATTTGTTGGCTAGTTTTCAATCCTACAATATCTAGCAATCTTCTGGGTTTTCAATCTTCTGGGTTTCAATGGCTAGTGAAATGGCTAATCTTCTGGGTTTTCAATCTTCTGGGTTTCAATGGCTAGTTTTCAATCCTACAATATCTAGCAATCTTCACACTTGCTTGATTTTTTAAAAAGATTTATCTATTTAAAACAATTCTAAGAAGGGATATTTTTCAAAACCCCACTAGAGAAACACAATAAAAACAATAGCAAACATTTCTAATTCCCTTTCTTTTAGTTATTAAAGAGAAGCTGAATTATTGTATTTCTTGGTCTTTAAACCTTGAATTGCATTGGCTGTTCAAGGACAGCTTGATAACTTTCAGAATTGTTTTTCCTCCTCTGCGGTTATTGAGAATGTTGGCGAAAGAGTCATAGAAAATCTCTTCTTGTTCAATCAAGAACTGAGCCAATTTTTAAGGGCTTCATAATTCGTTCAATAAATGGTTACTTAGCTTTTGCTATGTGTGAAGGTTTGGCCTTGACACTCTATACGTGTCAGGTATCTTGCCAGTGACTTGGCAGTGTATCTTTACTGATTAACTTATTCAACAAAATATTTTTTTCGGAGTTTATGATATGTCTGTCCGTGCTAGATGCTAGGAATAGAAATGTGAGCTGCAACTTAATGGTAAACTTCCAGTCGGAGTAGCAGATAAAGGGTAGAGGAAATAGCATGTGTCAAAAGCAGGGAGGCAGGAAGAAGGTGTCCTATGTGGGGGGTCAACGAATGGTTCTAGGCAAAGAGAGGAAATGAGATGAGGCTGAGGAGGTGGGGTGGTTGGGGCCAGAGGGTAGAGGCCTTGGGTGGTGTGTTAAGGAGTTTGGATGTTATCGCCAGAAGGCAATGGTGGGAGGAGGATCTAAAATCATCATGCAGTGAGGAGAGATGTAAACAAGGTCAGATTCCGAGAATGGTCCTTCAAGAAATAGACTCCTTCCCCAAATGCCCCCAACTGATCATGAACCATCTGTATGGTCCTCTAGGTCATCTCTGCAAAAGGGTCAAATGACCACCGATGCAGAACAGAATTAGGTCTCATGACCTAATTACTTCATAGAGATGTTAAGATGAGAACTTAACCTTCCAGCATTAGCTGGAGGAGGTCAGCTCTGGGCTGAAACTCTCCTCCTCCTGAGACGCTTTTGTTTCCACCCAGAATCCTATGGTCTAGGGAGCTACCTTTGGTCAGATGCTCTGAGATTCATTACTTTTTAAAATGTACTGTACGCAATTACAAGAGTAAATGGCAAGAACTTGCCACTTAGCCTTGATAACCCGATCCCTGAGATAGGAGAGGATTCCATTTCTTGATGTATAATAATAGACATCAGGACATTACAAACTGGAAACTTTTGGTTATCTGATAGGGGAGTGGGGCTGCTGGGGAGAGCTGATAACACTTTCTCTTGCATTATTCTCCTCTCGTATTATAGAAATCTGCCCATGCAGAGCGAAAACAGCATACTCAGTATCAGTACCTAAAAAGGAGTTCTCAAAGAGGTGTCCCTCTGTCTTCAGATAATCTTTGTGTTGAAATAGATGTTGCCTCTATGACAAAATATCCTTGATTCTCAGTACAGGAGTGTTGTTGTAGTTGCTATGGTGTCTTCAAACAGACTCCCTGGCTGCCTTTGCCCTCCCCCATAGTCAATACACTTCCACATTCCTGGGGGTTCAGTCTAGTTAATTCATAGAAAACATTTTTTCTTCCCTGTATCTCTTTATTGCTAAGCTGCAGTAGTGAATACAACTCCAATCGTACTGTCTAAACTTACATAAAAGAGATTTCTCATTCATGCCAAGTCTCATGGCCCCTCTCCTCCATCACTGACTCAGGTACAAGTGGCCCCCGCCTGGTGGAGCAGTCATCTCATCATGGATCTCATCATGGGACCGAAAAGGTCCACAGGGGAGGAGAGAGAGAGAGAGCACGCGCACTTAAATTATACACATCACTTTCACTCATCTTCCCTAGGCTGGGATTATTAAGTGGCTCCAATCTACTTATTAAGGAGCCTGAGACATGGAGAGCACGTGGAATGTTTCACTGGTGCTAAAGTTTCTGCCACAGCTGCTAATGATGAATTAATTCATGGCTAGGAAAGAAAGTGACAAGTGATTAGGGCAGATTATTCTATTTTTAACAGTGAGGCTACCAACTTTTTTTTTTAAGATTTTATTTATTTGACACAGAGAGAGATCACAAGTAGGCAGAGAGGCAAGCAGAGAGAGAGAGAAGGAAGCAGGCCCCCTGCTGAACAGAGAGCCCGATTCGGGGCTCGATCCCAGGACCCTGAGATCATGACCTGAGCCGAAGGCAGAGGCTTTAACCCACTGAGCCACCGAGGCACCCCTAGGCTACCAACTTTTTAATTTTCCTTTCTTAGTTTCATCTTAGACAAACTTGTTAATGGAAACAGCATCATCGTTTAATATTTAAGGAAAATAATTAATGAAAGAAACCTGATAGACATAGTGACTTCAGGTCAAAATGCTAAAATCCAGGGAGGAGGTCTAAGTAGAAGCTTTTGCTAAGGTGTTGGGTATATATAAGCCTACTTCTTTTATATATAAAATTCAATATTTTGCTTTTTTTTTTTTAAAGATTTTATTTATTTGACAGAGAGAAACACAGCGAGAGAGGGAACACAAGCAGAGGGAATGGTAGCGGGAGAAGCAGGCTTCCTGCTGAGCAGAGAGCCCAATGCGGGGCTCGATCCCAGGACCCTGGGATCATGACCTGAGCCGAAGGCAGATGCTTAACGACTGAGCCACCCAGGCGCCCCAATATTTTGCTTTTAAAACATTGTTATGGAGGTGGTGGTGTTGTGGGAAAGTCAGCCACGCTGTAGAACAGAAGGTTGATTTTGGAAACTGAGTAACGTGAAGGGCGGCCATTTCCTTGGAGGACGAGCTGTAGCCTCTTATATCCAGCATGTAAAGAGCCCTGGAAGGCTTTCAAAGCTCTCTCCACACATTATTGCCTTGAAACTTTATAAAAGCTTATGAAATAGCAGGTTTTATTCTCTATATTTTGCAGATGAGAAAACCAAAGCTCAGAAGGGCAGCTAACCTGCCCGAGGTCACGCCAGTAGAAAGGGTAGAACTTAGATTTGAAAGTAGGTCTTTTGCTTGCCAAATTCATTCTCTTACCTCCTACAGAGGGAGGGAAAGTATGAGGAAATTCCACTCACTCGAGGTCCCGCCATCCTCCTCTATCCTTCCCCCCAGCACACATTTGCTGGACGGTGGGGGAAAAAAGAAGGTAGAAATTCAGGCTTTGTTTGCCATGTGTGAATTTCCATGACTGGCAACTACCTCCTCCTGCCCCTCAGATGAGTTGCTCCACACTGACTGCTGATCCATCCTTGCTCGTCTATGCATCCTCCAACCCTCCAACCGGCAGGATTGGAATGGCATTCTTGTATGTAAAATGAGGTTTTTCTTAAATAAAGGTTTTTTTAAAAAAATAAATAAAGTCAGGTAAATCATTTAATGTTATAATAGCCTTCCTATTTTAAAAGAATGTTGGGATGAATCCTTTGTACTATTAAGTCTTATCCAATATGGGGCGCCTGGGTGGCTCAGTGGTTAAGCATCTGCCTTCGGCTCAGGTCATGATCCCAGGGTCCTGGGATCGAGCCCCGCATTGGGCTCCCTCCTCCATGGGAAGCCTGCTTCTCCCGCTACCATTCCCTCTGCTTGTGTTCCCTCTCTCGCCGTGTTTCTGTCAAATAAATAAAATCTTTAAAAAAAAAAAAGTCTTATCCAATATATATGCCCTCTGTTTTGTGTGTGTGAGACCGACATTTCTTACAATGCAAATCACTATATTTTGTGCTCAAAGCGATAGATTTAAATAGCTGTTCAAACTGAAGTTTGTAAGCTGATGAAAGATATTGAGTGATACATTTTGTTGATTTAGCGGTGAAAGGTTTTCTCTCTTTCATGTTGTGGAGGTGATTCAACGTGAGGGATAGAATCGAAGGTATGAGAGCCATTGGTAGAGGCTTGGATGATCAGGCTGTCACAAGGAGAAATGTTAAGGTCAAGGCTGGTCACAAGTAAAGAACGTGAGAGGCACCAAAGGACTGATGGTGGTCCACGTGGTAACGTGTGCATAGCAAGGCAGGATAGTGGCTGGATCGGAGTTGCTGGCAGGGGAGCAGAGGGAAGTAAGGCTGGGCAAATCATGTGCGGGCATGTTAGGACGGATTTAGGAAATCAGGCTTGATATTATCAGGAGCTTTTGTTTGGGGCACAAGAGTGGGGACCTCCACGTTACTCTCCTTCCCCACACTGGGGAACTTCTCAAAGGGTCATCTGTCCTCATTGTCTTTGCTTCTTCTTGACTCCCATCGGCTCCTTCACCCCGGGGGAGTCTGGAAATACATCAAGTAGCCCACACCATTCTGCCATCACTGTTCTCATCAAGCTCACCAGAAACCACCTGATAGCCAAGCCCTTCTCCTTTTTCCTGGTTCTTGGCTCCTTGATTTCTCTACAGCAATCGATGCACCAAGTTCTATGGCTTTAGCTACTTCCCAGATGCTGGGGACCCCCAAATCTATCTCCAGCTTGGGCTTTCTTCAGAGCTCCCGATCTGGGTAATCATCTGCCTTCCAGCCTGCAATGTGGGGAGGCTCCAGACTTCTTCCAACCCAACACAAACCCAAAGGGATGAGTTTCCCCTCTCTAGCCTTGCTGGTTCTCCACTTGTGTCTTGGGGTTGGGCAATGGCACCGCATTCCCCACTGTGGTCCAAGCCAGAAACCTGGGCATCCCCCTCAAATTGTGAACCATTTGGCTCACAAATGGCTTCATCACACCCTCAGGTTCTACCTTTAAATATCTGTCAAATATCTCCCATTTCCCCCCTCTAGCTACCACTGCTCTTATTCAAACTCCCATTATTTCTTGCATGTATGGGAAAATCTAGAGTAACTTAGGGAAGATCCCAAGTGAATGTTGTTGCAGAAATACCTGCGGGACTCACAATTTCATGCTGTCCAGAGAACTCCGCCCCGGACTGAACTCACAGTATTTTTATAGCCATTCTGGCTACAGAAGGAGGCTAGTAGCCCATCTCTGTCACGCAGGGATTGGTCGCTATACGAGGATACGGTTTGTTAACAATGCTGCTGCTAGGTATATTCCTGAATATTCTACTCCTTTCTGTTACCTCTCACTTTCCTATCTGCATGAAACATAAGAATAAGTTTGAAGTTTACTTAAAAGTTTGAAGTTTACTTAAGTTCCAAGGTTATAACATGGCATATTCCTATTGTCTTTCCTGCCTTCCTCCATGGCCACCCTTGAGCCAATGTTAACACGTTCGCAAGATTGTTTTCATGGCTTCTCATTGCCCATAGCAGAGGTTTTCAACACCGGCCAAGCACTGTTCTCTAAGATAGTTTTTTAAACACTTACCACAGAAATCAATGCATTTTACTTCACAACATGGCGCACCTACATTCTTCTGTACATACTACTGAAGTGAAGATTTCTTGAGTAATTCTTATCTTTAGTAATTGTGATATGCCCCATTTTTTCCTTTATTACATTTTTACGGGAGGGCTCATTGAGACTTATTAAATTGATCTCACTTCCCATGAATGCCGTGGTTCTCAATTTTGGTTGCACATAAAGATCACTTAGAAAACTTTAAAAAATTTTTCAGTGCTCAGGCCTCACACAAGAGCGGTTTAAAAATAGGAGTGGGAGCCCACAGAGCTCCTCAGGTGAAGGCCATCCTGAATCTTCTTGGCTCCTCTCCACTTCCTCCTTAGAGCCTCACCTGTGAGATCCAGACCTAATTTTCTCACAGCGAGTAGTTCTGGTTTTGCATTTATTTACATGTTTAGCTTAGACTACAGATTCCTTGAGAGCAAGAGGCTACCTTCCCCATCATGGTACCCCATGTGCCACACGGTAGCCTCCTCCATGAAAATTTGTTGAGAGCCTAAAGGCATAAATGAAGTGGAGAATAAATCATCTCCTTCTCTGGCTTCTTGCTTCTTTATCTTCCTTCCTGGCTGGCTGTGCTCTCATTTTGGAGAGCAAATGGCGGCGGCTCTCGTTTTATTTTCATTTACTGGCCCTTCTTCCTCAGCCCACGTCTTTTTTTTAAAATTTTATTTCTTTTAATTAATTAATTAATTTTTCTAGCCCACTTCTTTTTTTTTTTATTAAGATTTTATTTATTTGACAGAGAGAAAGAGATCACAAGTAGGCAGAAAGGCAGGCAGAGAGAGAGGGAGAAGCAGGCTCCCTGCTGAGAGCCCGATGCGGGGCTCGATCTCAGGACTCTGAGATCATGGCCTGAGCCGAAGGCAGAGGCTTTAACCACTGAGCCACTCAGGCGCCCCTAGCCCACTTCTGAAATAGCAAAACTGCCCTCTGCCCTGCCCTTTGCCTTCTCCCACCCTGGGGATCTCCTCTGTGTGTATGGCTGCCGATCTCTTCTGTAGAAGGCTTCCAGAGCCACACCTCCAACCCCCACCTCTCTGCTGAGATCCAGAATCTTCTTCTGCTTTTGGGACGGTGCCATGGTTGAGAGCTTGGCTCCATGTCAAAGGCTGCAGGAACAGGCTTAGTTTCCAGCTCAACCACCTTTTCTCCCAATTGCTTAAGTTCTTGGTTTTCCTCATTGGTGAATTAGGGCTGATGGATGGTATCCAGTTGGTGGGGTTATTCGGAGGATTAAATGAAACCGTATTTTAAGCTCTCAGCACAGGACTTGGCTGGCACAGAGTAAGGGCTTGATAATTGTTAGGTACTATTACTGGACAGTTCTGTCTGAAGGTCCTGCAGATAACCCCTACATTGTCTGAAAACAGCACCATCCCTCTGACGCCTCTTTTCTGGTTCCAAGCCTTCCGGCATCCTCCTCAGGTAATGCTAGAACCAGGGGCTGACACAGATGTGATTTTGGGCTGTGAAGGGCCTTCAGGGGACCCTTGGCATCTCCACAGCCCTTGGCATCTCCCAGCCATATGGTTACAACCACTCCCCTCCCCACCAGGCTCACTCTCTTATCTGAACCCTATGTGGTTGGCTTCTGCCAGAGTGATTTTGGTAAAATGCAAAGTAAATCGGACCACGTCCCCATTCTACTCTACCTGCCCCCTTAAATCTTTCAGTGATGGGATAAGGCTCAGAACCCTTCATGTGACAAATAAAGTTTATCATTATATGGTCTCTGGACCCTGTATTCCACTTGCCTCTCTGGTATGCCTTGCTGCTCCTCCTCTTGAAATACGTTCATTTCTTACCCCTTACTGTTCACTAGGGTGTGCTTTGCTCCTTCCTCAGCTCACCAAGAGCACTCAATAAACTAAGGTACTATTAATCCTCTATGTGTCTCCCATTTTCCATCCCACTTCCCTAGCTCACTGACAGTAGGCAACTTTTAATTTTTTCTTTCCCTTTATTTTGTAAGATTTAATTAATTAATTTATTTGGGGGGTACAGAGGAAGAGGGAGAAGCAGGCTCCCCACTGAGCAGGGAGTCTGAGGCGGGGCTCGATCGCAGGACCCTGAGATCATGACCTGAGCTGAAGGCAGACACTTAACCGACTGAGCCACCCGGGTGCCCCTAATTTTTTTCAATGTAGCTCTATTTCCTGAGCTACCAGCCCAAGGCCTTACAAATAGAAGGAATGCAATGATTTATGAATGAATGAACTTTGGAGTTAGGAGACAGCAGAATCAGGTCATATCTTTGCTCTATTTATTTTGGGAGTGACTGGTAGAAGAATATGACCCTATTGCAACTTGAGTGTCTTGTGTGTTGCTTTGTGTTAGAAGCTGCAGCGTGTTGTGACAGGTCTTGGGAACAGGAACTGTCTCATACATTGTCTTCGGTTGTTTAAGTTGTGTGTCCAAACCCACTTAGCAAACATTCCTTGGGCATCTCCTTTGTACCAGTCACTGGGTAAGGCATAGAAGCAAATGGTAATAATACTATAATAATACTTCCAATTATTCTGTCCCTCTTCTACTCTGTACATAGGTTAGCTCATGAGTTCAGGCACCTCCTAAATATGGGTAAACAGAGGCTCATATTTAAAATGTCTTTTCTAAGAGAATATAGCAGCTCAGTGGGAATCCATATTTGAATCGAGGTCCGCCTTTATTCCGCTGCCCATCGCTCCTTTCAATAACACATAATACCTCATAGGCACCAATTGTTGAATGCCTTCTATCTCTGGAGTGCTAGACATGCATTCTTTGGATTTAATGCTCCTCTAACACTCTGCAAGGCATGACCCCTATTTTCCTGGAGAGGAAATGGGCTCGGAAGGGTGAAGTAATTTGCGTAGGATTGCAGAGAACGGTGGCGAGTGGCAGGACAGAGATAATTACTCGGCCTGCTGGACCCACAGGCCCCATTCTCTGTCTGCTTAGCCTATGGCCTGATCGTCGAGCCAGAGGGCAAAGCTGTTCTTGAGTAACAGGTTCCCGTGGTAAGTGCAGGTGTGAGAGCAAGGCCAAGGGCCGCTGCTTCAACAAGGGAGGGATGGGCATGGCTGTTCAGCTGGGGTTTCCAAGTGTTCTGATGATGTCAATATTATGCTGTTAAGTCATTCATTCATTCATTTGTTCATTCATTCATTCATTCGTCAAATATTTTGGGACCCTTCGATTTGTTAAGCATACCAGTGGCAGCTGATGTAAACATAGGAAAGACAAAAGAACTTTTTAAAAGAGTTCCTGTGACGATTCACAGACGATTCACAGACATGTACCCTGGGGCAAATAATACATTATAGGCAATAAAAAAATAAATTAATTAAATTAAAAGAGCTCCTGGTCTTTTTAGGAGAAGGGAATAAAAGGATGAGACCCAGAAACAAATGGCTGCATTGGACAAGTGCCAAAACAGAGCTTGACACCAGGTGCTGTCCACCAGGCATGGACGTAACCTAACAACTCCACCTAGAGTGCCAAGAGTCTACCCACTCCAAACTCCTCCCCAGGCCCAGAAGGCCCTCCAGGATCTGTCCTGGCATCCTCTCTCACCTTCCGTGCTTTTGTCATAAACGCTTACTTAAGGTTCTAAAGGTGACTAAACTCGCTCCTGTCCCTGCGACAGGGCCTTTGCCCTGCTATTCCTACTATACATCACAATCTATCTCTAGTACTCTGCATCCAGACTTTAACTCAGTGTCCCCCCTCGGGTGGGGGAGGGAGTTCTGGATGGCCCTTCCATTCACTCTTGTCCTCCCTCTGCTCCCAGCACTCTTGTCCTCCCTCTGCTCACATTCTTAAGAGCATGGATTCCAATCTCAGTTCTGCCATTTTTCTGGCTCGGAAAACTTAGAGATGTTATTTAACTTCTCTGCATCTCAGTTTTGTCGACTGAAAATGGGGGCGATAACAATGACGCCCCACCTCCCAGTGCACTGCTCTGGGGGCTTCCCTGAGGTTATATATGTAAAGCATCAGTAGTGCCTGGTACATAGGATGTCTGTGATAAATGCAAAGTATGAGAATCTTCTCATCGTTATGTGTCTGTGCAGTACTTACTGGGTTGGACTACAGATTCTATGGGACGCAGGCCAGGCATGCAATAGTGACCAGGCTAGCACAGCCTCTGTCCACAGGGAGCTTGCTTGCCTGCCTGAATCACTTCCCCCGTCCATGCACACATGTACTTGACCTGCAGCCTTTCACCTGGAAGCCACTCCTCCTCCCTGTTCTCGTTTCTCTCCTTCTCACCCCCTGCCTCTTACACGGCACCCAGGAGGCTCCCACCGCTCCTGCCTTACCATGGCTTGAGACGACACATCAGTCTGTGCATTTTTACACCCATGTGATTTGTTCGTTGCTTCTGGTTGTGTTCCTTCCTTTAGCGGTAGACTCCATTAGAGGTTTGGCTGGCAAGGAAATGGTAAAATTTCACCAAGGGGGTGAAAAAAGAATAATAGCTAAAGGCCCACCTCTTGGCTTTCTTCGTGTTCTGTTGATGTTCCACAACCCCTGGAATTGCCCGTTCCCCCAAATCTGCCTGCTATCTCCTTGCCTAGATTTCACTTCCTCTCAGAAGTCTTGCCCACCTTCCCAGGGCCTTGGGCTCTGGAGTAGACCTCATGCACCCATACTCCACCGCGTGGAACTGTCTCCGAGCTCTCTCCCCTACAAGTCTGTACATGCTATATGGCTGGGGCCGTGTCTTTCGTCTTATTCTCCATGGGATCCTTAACCCCCTAGTACCTTCCTACTATTAACAAGTAGTGTTCTTTATCTACATAGTGAACTTAGAGGACACGGACCAATAAAGCAGGTAAATTAGGAAGCGGTGGTTTGTTTTGGGTTATAAAAGGTCTATTCACTTTACGAAAGGAGTTTTCGTAGGGTTCTGCTGAGTAGCAAGTCAGGGGTATTGCTAGTAAATTAACCCCCAAATCTCAGTGGCTTCACACACACATGCGCTCGCGCACACACACACCCTTTCTCGATGATGTGACAATCATTGCAAGTGTTGGATGCTTAGCCTTTCAAATTTAAATCTTGTAACTCCACCATCCTTTATGTCCTTGGGGTCCTCTGCTGGGTCCTCAGCATCAGGCTGGCCGATGGGGAAGGAGAGAAAGAAGAGAATCACTCCAGGGGTTTTCTTCCGGGTCACAGCTACAAGGGGCACACAGCACTTCCTGTCCCATTGACTGGAACTGTTACATGGCTGCCTGACTGCTAGGGAAGCTGGAAGAAGCAGTCTATCTGTGCTCCCAGGAAGAAATGGAACAATGGTTTGGTGAACACAGGGCAGTCTCTGTGCCTGGGAGCATCCCAGAGCCAGGAGGCCCCTGGGTAACGTCAGGCCTTGTCTACCTGCAGTGGATTCCAAGGGAAAGGAATTGCATTAACTTTTCTATTTTGATTTTGCAGACAAACACATGTGATCAAAATCTTAGTTATTGCCTTGAGCTCATCGAACAAATTTCCAAAGTACAAGGACAGCTGTTTCGGATCCTCACCACAGCAGCCCAAGAAGGTGAGAATGGCCCGTATCTCCCCGTCCCAGTTCTGCCTTCTTTAGCTTCTGTCCTCAGTGCTCTCACTGTGTCGCTGAACTTCTCTCCCTGACCTGATTTGTGGGTTCTTTTAGGCGGACATTACGATGGTGTGGAAACAATCAAATCGCGCCTTCTGCCTTGGCTGGAGGCCTCCTTTACTGCTGCTTCCCTGGGAAAACCTATTGACAGCAAGGTCCCCTCTCTACAGGTAGGGATGCTAAAGGATCCTCCTTGACTTTCAGCACCCCGATCAGGCTCTGGGAACTCGGATGTATGTAAGAGATGGCTTTTGCCTGGTGAGGGACTCAGCGCTGCTTAGGGAAGGGGGGGACACAGGTCCAAAAGGGAAGGTTCTGGTTGCAGTAGTATGCGGCATAATGGGTTCAGCTTTCTCTTCAAACAGACCTGCATTCAACTCTCAGCTCTGCTACTTGCCAGCAGTGTGACCTCAGACAAATGAACGAGGCTCTGCTTCCTCAACTGGAAGAAGGGACCGGTGATGGTCTAGATCTGGGACATTGCCCACACTTGGCATTAAATGGGAACTTTGGAATGACAGAGTAATCCACATAGATAGTTAGGGTACCCTGGAGCCTCAGGAGAGACCATTAGATGGGAGAAAGCTCCGTATTCTGAAAGAGTGAAATGAAATGGATTGAGAACTTAGTTCTTGGACACTGACAAAGAGGATTGTCATTTGCTGTTGCTAGGGGGGGATTTCTGTGGGTTAGTGTCAGGTTTTAGATAGTTGAAGCCCAGACTGGAAAGAGAACATACATCTTGCTTAAGGCATTAACATCACTAAACATTAGTAGCCTTGATTGAATGTTTATATGGATTTCCATAAATTCTAAAAGCACGCAGAGCAGTCTTTTCTTGGCAGTCTAGGGCAGCAGGGGCAGCTTGGAGGTCACTGGGCACGATTCTGGTCACTCATCTATGATCCTGGGTCTATTGTCTAACCTTCTGTGTCTCACTTGCTGAATGGAGACAATGCTTTTGCTGACCCGGTAGGGCCATTTTGAGAATTAAATGTGATAAACATGCAAAAACAACTAACATATAGGGTAAGTACTCCATAGACATCAGTTAGTTTTAGGCAAATTTTTCTCCCCTGGGGATTTTTCACATGCTGCTTAGATTTTTCACCCCATGGGTGTTCTTCTGAGGATAAGGATATGGGATGATATTTCAATGGCTTTTTAAAAAATTGATATGTAGTAAAAAATTGAAGTGTAATTTACCTGCAGTGAAATCCATAAGTTGATAAATGCATATATCCGTGTTAACTCATACCCTATTAACTTACAAGACATTTCCATCTCTCTAGAGCATTCCCAGTCACCTACGACCCCCTCAGCCCAAGCAACGACTCTTCTGATTTTTATCGTTCTAGATTAATTTTACTTGCACCATAACTGCATATATATGGAACTATGCATTTGTGACCTTTTGCGCCTGACTTTTTTTGCTCAGCATAATTGTGTTGCAACCCATCAGGCCGTTCCATGTATTCAAGACTCTCTGATTTGTGTTATTTCAGGACACATTTGATAAGGAGAAACATAAAGAGGCTGGCGTTCGGGATCGGGACATGCAACAATTAGACTCTGAGTTGACTTCGACTCGTAATCAACTCAACCAGGTTCAAGACGAGTAAGAGGAATGCAAGTTATCTTTTTTCCAAAAAGAATTGTTCTTATTTTTTAAGTTGGAAAGGGGAATAATGGCTCATGTAAAATGTAGACATCTGCAAATAACTGTGTGTGTGTGTGTGAGAGAGAGAGAGAGAGAGAAAGAGAGAGACAGTTAGACAAAGAGTAAGGAGCCAGTGTCTTTCAATCTGGGGATAAGATTTCTATATTATAATAGACTACCTAAGACGCTGGTCCCCTTGGCTCCATCCCTGGAGCTCCTCCTTCTCTAGAGGCCTGTTATCAGCCTATTATATATAAACAGGGGAAGATTGTTACATAATAATCTATCTTTTGAAAGAAAAATAAGATGCAAAATGGGGAGGGTTAAAGAAGGTCAGACAAAGAGTAAAATTAAGGACAGAGAGCAAGAGCAAGATGAAGACACTACATCCATCTGTCAGATGTGCTCATTTAGGGTGTATAGATGCCTGGCTGAGAAGTCAGACTCTTTAAAGAATGAGCATTTCAAGATTTTGGAATAATTCGTAGATACAAATAGTATTTTAAAGAAGTTAAGCCATACCAGGCAGCAACAGGTGTCAGCTGCCAAGACAAGGTAGCAAGCTCAAGGAATCACTGCAAAGAAAATCGCAAGCCTTGGATTTGCAATTGAGGAAGACAGACAAATGTGTATGAAATTGCACTCAGCCCAGCTAGCCCAAACCCATCAATCCGGTGTCTCCTGATTGGAGCCTTGCTCTCCTGCTCACGTGTATGAGGCAGCAAGGAACTCTTTGGTTAGGGCTTGTGATGGAATAAGGCGTGGCACGCTGCCTTGTTCTCTGATGAGATTTCCTTTTAAGGAAAGCATTTTTACTGATTTAGTTTTGCTCGATCATGAAAGTAACAAAAATTTCCTTCTTAAAATGCATACAACATACCAACATACAAAAGTGGCTGTGTCATAGCCAAGGAGGTTTAATGAGGCACAATCATTGCTAATTCAAAATGCATACAACAAATACAAGCATAAAGGTGAAAATCACCTATTATCTCATCCCTGTTAACATTGGGCTTGTTTTGCTCCAGACATTTTTCTTTGTGTGTGCTTGCATGCGTGCGCGCGCGCGCACACACACACACACACACACACACACACACACACAGTTACCTCCATACCCCCATTTATGTTCCAATTGGAATCATTGTCAATGAGCAGTTTTATGGCTGCCAACAGTCAACATTTACAAATATAATGAGCAAAAAAGCACAACTCCTCTGAATTTCTACAATTTATTTCAACTAATATCAGCTGATTTGGAGGGAGGTGAGGATGATTACATTTACCACTTCTTTTCTGGTTTACTGTAGCCCTTTTCCTGTAAATATCTAGAGACTTCCAAGTTCAAACTTCTGTTAGGGGCTTTTATTTATTTATTTTTTTTGGCCCTCTCCAGGAGTCTTCTTGGCCCTCCTCCTTCCTTAGACTGGCATCTAAAAGTAGAGAGAGGCTTGCATGCTCAGGCTGGAGAGGAGGGACTTTTGGTTTTGTACTGCTCTGTAGGTTCCTGATGCTTCATTTCCAACTGGGCAGTAGAGTCTTGTGCCAAAGGGTGCTGATTGTGGCTTGTCTGTAAATCTTTTGGAGAATTTGCTAGCAACTGTTGCTGGCCAGGCCCTTCTGTTTTCCACTAGCTATGAGGCAGGGCTTCAAGACTTTGCTGGTTCTTGTTGGCACCAAGAGGAGCCAGGAATTCCTCCCCCTGCCCTTATCATTATAGCTCTGTAAATACCCATCAGGTGCATCAGGGTTCAAGGAACTATGACTGCGTGGTTTTGTAAAAAAAAAAAAAAAAAAATATTTGGAAATAATTTCCAATGCAGAAAATTTGTCAGAATAGTACTAAGGACACCCATAGACACTGTCATGTGCCTTCCACACTATTTGCTTTATCATTTGTGTGTACACTATCTCTATGCATCCTCCCCCTCCCCCCACCAAACCATGTGCATCTCATTTGAAAGTTGCACAAAGGAAAGTATTTGCTCCTTTACCTTGGATTTTCTAGTTCATTTGATTTTTAACCCACCTGTGGTTCTAATTCTTTTAAGGCATCGCAAATGATGCTGGCTGTCCCCAACATTCTATGGTAGCTAAGTCTCTCCTTTCTCTCTTACTCTTTTCGCATTTAGAGTCAGGGTGCCACCTGCTGTGGAATGAGTGGCCCACCAAGGAGATTCCCCATGTCTAACCTTGTGGAGACCAGATTGGTTTTGACTCAGTTCCAAAGAGGCAAATTCTACAGTACCGAAAAGGGACAGGTCCCAAGTTCGATGAATTCCCCAAAAAGAAGATGTCTAGATTTTATACTTGGGCTCTGGTTATGGATCTCACGTGTCTTCATTTCCTTTCTCCAATCTATTGTCAAGTCCAGATCTAAACATCTCCCACCCCTGTCCCTTTCTTCCTATTCTTCCACCATTGCTCTAGTTCAAGGCCCTGATACCTGTTGCTCCAACCAGTTGCCTTCCAACTGACTACCCTGCTTTCATTCTTGTTCTCCTATAATCCATTTCACACATAGAAATTTATGAAGTCAGACCCTGCCTTAAACGCTGTTAATAGCCTCCTTTCACACTTAGAAAAAAATTCTAAACTCCTTACCAGGACTCTCCTAGCCCCGTGTGATCTGGCCCTACCTCTCTCTCCACCCTCATCTCATGCCAGGCTCTCCTCACCTAGTCTGCAGTCCCCTCCCTCACCTTGAAGTCTTTGCCTGTACTTTTTCAGAAACATGGCGGTCTCTCTCTGGTTCTTTGCCCGGCTGCTTCTTTATTATCTTCCGGGTCTTAGCTGAAATGTGACTGTCTCAAAGTCTTTCTGTGACCATGTATATTGAAAGGTCTTTCCTTACCTCTTCCTGTAGTTCGCTTTCACAGTGATCTGAGAAGAGCACATACCACAATTTGGAATTTTTAAAAATTGGTTTGTATGTTTCTGATCCACTAGACTAGAAGCCCCCACGGGTTACTGTCTTGTGTCTGCTGTTCTGACACTGACGTGTCCCCTGCACCCAACATCATGCCTGACACATGGTATGTCCTCAATGAATGAATAAATCTCTAATAAAAAATAAATAAAACCCTAATAAAAATAAATAAAATACATTGACTTGCTTAAAATAATGCTTGGCATCTGAATGTACCTCTCTTTCTTCTCTCTGTATATCATTCAAGGGTGCCAAATTAGCATGTACATTTGGTTGTATGTACATATGTTCACACACGTGTACCATGTCTTAAAAGAAAAAAATAACTATTTCTGTTCATACTCTCCTTCCTTACTTCTTACTTGCTTCCTTTAATTTTCTACAGTTTTCTCCTGACAAAAATGTTCATTTCTTTCTCCAGGTATACTTTAAAAAACCTGTAACGTAGTCACCCTTGAATTAAATCACAGCGATTTCCTCTTAATCGTCAGTAGCCCTATTATGAAGTTGTTGCTACTTTGACATTTTTAAAAAGACTTTAGACCCTGTGTTCATTCATTTTCCAGCTAAAGGAAAATCTCTACTGTGTTAACAGGCACTATTTTAGATGCTGGGGATAAAAAGATAAATAAAAAAAATAATTCTTGCCCTTAAGTAGTTCACAGTATATTTGTAATGAGACTCTTAGTGTGAATCAAGTGTGGGACGCGTTCTGGAGAAGGGGAGACTTTGCTTGAGAGACTCAGGAGTGACATTTGCACGGGCCCTTGTTAGGGGAGGAGGAGAAGGAGGAGATGGGAAGGAACGCTGGGTAATCATGCCACCTCTTGTATTGCCTGATTGGCTGGGATCTGTGGGGACTTGGTAGGAATCCTGCTAGCCCATTATTTCTCTATCTGCTTCACTGTCTAGGGGAGGACCCCAGGGTTTGACCTTCCATTCTTCCAACTAAAAGGAAGGAAGAAGACAGGTGTGAATTTAGACAGCAACTGCACTCTCTCAGCCTCAGATGAAAGAGCCTGGATAGTACAGGGAAGTAGGGTTCACGAAGTCAAGAAACCTTTGCCAACCTATGATCTCTCATGGGACTAGGGCAAGTTAATTGGGAACCATTGGTCTCCATCCAATGTCATTCACACATTCCCACTTCTTTTTAAGTTTTAAATGGAACTAAAGAAATAATGTGATTTGTTAGAATTTTCCTACAGTAAAGAGAGTCCTTGAAACTCACAGTGACCTAGCCATGTTGAAAACTCAGGAAAATCATGCTCAATAAATGGTGGAAGTCAGATGCATGAAATACTTGGTAGTCAACTTTGATTGTGGAAGATTTTCTTTGTAGGCAGGCAAATAATTTTTTCTTTATATTTAGGAAGTCTGGGAAAACTAGGTCCAATGCAACTCTACGGTGCAAAGTAATGAGAATACTGCAGAAAATGGTATTAGGGTATTGCAGAAAATGGAGATTTCATAGGGAGAGGCAGCCTGAAGATTTGGTGTGATTAGAGCAGATGGATTAGGAGAGTGAGAAGGAGGAAGTGAACAAGTTTCTTTGCCCTTTACATTCTCACGTTAATAATTATCACACAGCCCTTTAGTGGTAGCCACTTTGTAATGTCTTTGCACTTGACATTGAGAAAGAATGCCTGCATATTTTTGCATAGAAGCACACCGTAATATTTGAATAGCATCTAATTGGATGCAGATGTCTCATAACTTGATCTTGTTTATGTTGAACTTATATCATATGCCAAGAGTTCCTGGGAGAACCTATGCCTTGATTTGGAAAGTCTGCCAATTTTGGAAAATCTGTCTTTCGTTACTGATTTCTCTTACAGTCTGGCTGAAACTGAAAAGACTCTTGAAGAAACCAAGAACAGATCGGCCATATCCCTTTTGGCTGCAGAGGAGGAAATAAATCAGCTAAGAAAGCAGTAAGGAAAAAAAAAATGACAGGATTATTGCAGCCTGCTGATTGATCTTTGAATTTAGCTTTTTGGTGCTCCATTACAATATGAAAGAAGCTGTTCACAAAGAGGAAAGGCAGCAATATTTTTATTAATGTTTCATAAATTTTTTCTTACCACAAAAACGTTAGCTATCTACTCTAGAAAAATTTCAAAGTACAACAGAGTGTAAGAGGAACCCAAAGACCCTCACAAAATTCCAGAGCCAGTTCTTGTTACCATTTTGCTATTTCTTCCAATTGATACATTAAAAAGTGGAATTATTACTGCAGAATCAGCATAAGTATACAATTTTGGACCCCATCTTTTCACTTAACATTGCTTTTCTCTATTACTAAGAAAAAATACTGCAAAACTTAGTTTTAAATAGATGCATCGAGTTCTATTATTTAGATATTTCCCTTATATCGAATAGTTATATTGATACTGATTTTAAACAAACATTGGACATAACGTTGTGATAGTTATTGCAGCAAGTGTTAGTTTAAATTTCAGATTATTTTCTAAGTATAAATTTCTAGAAGGAAAACATAAACACATACTTTAAGGTTATATCTTCCTTGAATTTTTTAAATCAAAATATAGTTGACACGCTATTAGTTTCAGATGTACAATGTAGTGATTTGACAACTCTGTATGTACCTTATGCTATGTTCACTAGTGTGGCTACCGTCTGTCACCGAACAATGCCATTACGGTATCGGTGACTGTATTCCCTATGCTGTGCCTTTTATTCTTGCGACCTATTTCTTCCCTATGCGGAAGCCTATACCTCCTGCTCCCCTTCACCCACTTGGCTCATCCCCTTATGCTTTTCCCCTCTTACAACCACCAGTTTTTTCTCTTTATTTATATGTCTGTTTCTGCTTTTTGTTTGTTGATTCATTTGTTTTGTTTTCTTAAATTTCACATATAAGTGAAATCTTATGGTATTTGTCTTTCTCTTTCTGACTTATTTCAGTTAGAATAACACCCTCTAGGTCCATCCATGTTGTCACAGATGGCAAGATCTCATTCTTTTTTTTTATTAACATATAATGTATTATTTGCCCTAGGGTACATGTCTGTGAATCATCAGGCTTACACATTTCACAGCACTTACCATAGCACATACCCTGCCCAATGTCCATAACCCAGCCACCCTATCCCTACCC
>CM053604.1:33661426-33680363 GCA_028646535.1 Procyon lotor
GACTTGGTAATTTTAGCCATTCTGACTGGTGTGAGGTGGTATCTCACTGTGGTTTTGATTTGTATTTCTCTGATACCGAGTGATGTTGAGCACTTTTTCATGTGTCTGTTGGCCATTTGGATGTCTTCTCTGCAGAAATGTCTGTTCATATCTTCTGCCCATTTCTAAAGATCTCATTCTTTTTTATAGCTGAGTAATATTCCATTGCATGTATATGTACATATATAGTATGTGTATATATACACACATATAAACATATATGTCACATATCACATATACATATATCACATATTTATTCATCTATCAATGGACACGGGTTACTTATGGAAGCTTATTACAATCTTGGCTATTGTAAATAATGCTGCAATAAATATAGGGGTGTGTATATCTTTTCAAATTAGCGTTTTTGCTTTCTTTGGGTAAATACCCAGTAGTGGAATTATTAGATTTCAATATTTAATTTTTTGAGGAAACGCCATATCATTTTCCACAGTGACTGCACCAATTTATATTCCCACCAATAGTGCACAAGGCTTTCCTTTTCCACATCCTCACCAACACTTGTTATTTCTTGTCTTCTTCATTCTGACAGGTGTAAGGTGGTATACCTTTGTTGATCCTTATTTGTTCCCCCCCCCACAAATAAGCAAGTGGGAGTTGTATTAACACACCCACACACAAATACCTTTTTGCTGTCTTCACACATGTTCCATTGTTCTGATTTCTTCTGGAACACCCCAACACTGTAGCTGGGAGTACTGCTCTGTTTTCTACTTCTATTTCCCCTCTCACCATCATTTTCTTTCCCCCCTGCTTTTTATTTTTATGTGCACTTATTCTATGCAAAATTTACTCCCAGGCCATGAGTTTTTGTTCTTCAGTTTCTTCTGGGATATCTTTTTCTTTTGGGCAAACTCCTCTACTGGTTTAGGGACAATCTGCTCTTTTTCAGTTAAGGATCAGCTCAATGTGGCAGGGAGAGCTCATGTGGGGTTAATCCAACCATGAGCCTTGTAAATTCTTCACCGATTCTTGGGGGGCCTTGCTCACCTGGATGTGCTCAACATCCAGAGAATCGACATCAAAACCCTTAAGTTCAACATGACTCTCGGCATTTTTAAGCACACGCAGGAAAAATTCAGCACGCTTCATGGGCCACCAACCCTGCGTGCAGCCCCACTGTTTGGCAGGGGCATGCCTATGACCTCCACCAGTGTAGTGAAGGAAGGGCACACTCTGCTTCTGCGAAGTGATGTCCTTCAGATACTTGGTGGCTTTTCGGGTCTGCATACCCTTGATGGCCTGGGCAGGTTCACATGTGTTCTTAAAGTGAACATGAAGATTTGAACCTCTTGATTTGCATGATTTCGTAGGGTTTTCTGGGTCCAGCAAATGGCAGGCCATTTTCAGAGGTCACCTCTGGCCACTTAGGAGAAGAGGTCTCACCATCATTTTCGTCTCTTATTTCCTACTTGATAGCCTCTCTCAGATTCTTTGACCCTATAATTCAGTGATTTCCTATAGGAGCCATTCTGGCTTTTACCATTTCCGGTGCAGTGTTCGATTCTGCTGTTGCATTTTTTAGCTTCTCTGTGTCCTGCTTAGTCTTAGCTCTTACCTTTTCATCTTTGTCATTGTCCGTTTCATCACAGCACATTCTCTTTTGTGTGGCTTTGCTCCTGTTTTAGGTAGTCATGCCTCTCTGCATCTTTATAAGGATGCCAAGTTTATTTCCAAAGCCTTGTCTCTAGAATACATTATTTGTATAAATTCACTTTTCGTCCTAGTATTGTGGATGTTCTTCCACCTCCATTGTCATTCCCCACCCCGCCAATTCCATCTGTTCAGAGAATCAAAGAGCCAATGAAGATAGGAGATTGTATCTTTGGCCAGCTTCAGGACCTAGGTTTTGGAGGTCCAATGCTTCCAGAGTGTTCCATGCAATCGAGATCAGCCTAATACAGAACAGGATTACTATAGGCCCACTTGGCTTTTGCTGGAGAATCTGTGTGCATATTCCTTTCTCAGGAGCCTTTTTCATGCAAGCTGCAGACGTGGGGTGCCCTCTGACTCTGGTAATCCTGCTCTTTTCTGATTTGTTTTTTGTTGCGTTTGTGCGTCTTGTGCGTTTCCGTCAGTCGTCCAACGCAGTAATGACATTGCCAAGTAGCGTAACCTCTGTTGTTAGGTATGTCAGTCATTGCTAGTACCTTTCCTCCATCCTTCCCCCCTTCTCTTTTCTTTCCTCCTTAATTTTTGTTTTCTGTTCAGGCTTAAATCTCTTCAAATCCAGGAGGACTCCCGCCACCGAAACGTAGAATACAGGAATGTGGATCATCGGTGTTCGGAGCCTAGAGCCTCAGAGCCGAGGACCTCGGAGCAGAGGAGGCTGGACCAGCGAGGCATTGACAAGCGGGGTGCAGAGCAGCGGAACGAAGTGATTTCTGATTATGAGAAACAGCTCCGAACGCTGAAGGACGAGATAGCTGTTTTGTCTGCCGAAAAATCTGTGCTTCAAGGAAGGTCTGACACCTTCTCACAGATCTTTTAAGTTCCTTTCGATAGTGGTAAAAGCGTGGCTTGGGAGAAAAAAATGAAATGGCATCGTGCACCCAAACCCCCACACTATGGGAAACTTTGAATTGCAGAGGGATTGTTTTCTCTAACTGCACCCTCCCAGAGAGAGAAAATGCCTCCTGGATTGTCAGTGCTTGGGCCCTCATTAACTTGGGGCCGACAAGGAAGCCCAAGGAATGAAACAGAGATTGAAGGCAGATTTGGGTGGGCCTGCCGTGCATGCATGGTACTCATGCTGGAAGAAGTTCCATAATGGGAGGGTCCTGTTCTCTGAGGCCCGGGAGTCCTCTCTCTGGGATGACTACTTGTCATTTTACTTTGGGATGGAGAGTGTAGGTGAGTGTTCTTGTGACATCCCTTTCTACTGGTGGGCAGAATGTTAAGACAGGTCATTCGCAGTTCCGTGAGGACAGAGTGGGATGTTTCTCTTGGAGCATTTTCCTTGTTCTTTTTACCACCCGCCACCTCCCTCAGCCCCACAGCAAGCCCTGATCCAAGCTATCAAAGCCACTCTCACACCCTGTCCCCATTCCCCTAAATGCCACCTTAGCCTTCCATTCTGGGGAGTCACTCTGCCATGTAATGCTGGTACCAGCTTGTGGGGGCTCCTGAGACCTGATTCTGTGCATTTCTGCCTCACTCTGAGTTCAGTGTGACGTCACATTTACAGCTCGAAACTGGCATTGGTGACAGTATTTCTTGCGCCATAGAAATTGTCAGACTGCTGTGGAGGGCCTTTGTCCTGCTGTACCTTCAGAGGGGGCCTTGCATTACCGGTTGCTTCCTGGTTTCTTCTCCGCTTCCCTCCCTGGGGGCCCATTTCCTTTGATAATCTACCTTGTAGATGATAGCGATACGGTTCATGATACCGGGCTTTGCAATTCACCAAGTCCTTCCGCACGTGTTAGCTCACTGGACCTTTCAGCCCCCCTCCCACCCAGAAATGGGGCAAACATGCTGTCCGTGAGGACCCACGCTCTGGAGAGGAGAAACGAGGGTCAACGGTCCCCCTGCTATAGAACGAGAACGCAGATCTTCTTTCTCCTGGTTGAGTGTTCATCCCGTTTTATACCCTAAAGCCTCTGTGATAGGTTAGCACCCCAAGGCTGGGGTAAGAAATGCTGAGAAGCTGGTCTCTTTAACTCTGGCTTGCTGGCATTGTTACTTTACTTTTCTGAGCCTCTGGTTCCTCGGCCTTAAAATGGCCCACAATCGATGTTGAGCTCCAAGGGCTGCTTAAAGGATAAGATGAGGTGCGAAGTCCCCGCGCAGACAGAGCGTGAGACCGCGTATTTGATGCCTGGCAGGGAGGTGGCGCGGGCAGCTGCTTCCCCTGCCAGGGCGCTCGGCTCCTGCGTAGGGCTTGCCGTTCTCGTGGCCAGAAGAGAATCGGGTGCTTCTCCCGCTGCTTCTTGCTTGCCAACAGGTCCGCCAGGAGCCGGACTCCCAGCCCCGGCCCTCGCAGCCGCAGCCACAGCCAGAGCCGCAGCCAGAGCCGCAGCCACAGCCGTAGCCACAGCCGTAGCCGCAGCCGGTCCACCAGCCCCTCCACCGCAGTCGTAAAGATCAGGAGCCCGTCCCCGAATCGCGCCAAAATGTCCACGGTGGCCAGAAAGGCCGCGCTCCTGTCCCGGTTCAGCGACGCCTATTCCCAGGCCCGCCTGGACGCACAGTGCCTGCTGCGGCGCTGCATCGATAAAGCCGAGACGGTGCAGCGGATCATCTACATCGCCACGGTGGTAGGTGATCTCGGTGTGGCCGTGCCTCGCAGGGGAAGGGGGAGGGGCGCAGTGGGGAGAGGGCAGCTGGGTAAACCCACCGTACAGCCTGAAGGGACTGCCTGGGCCCGAGGTCACAGATGGAGGGTGACCATTCCCTTCCTTCCTTGCGTTCTCCCTTCCCTTCCCTTCCCTTCCCTTCCCTGCCCTGCCCTGCCCTGCCCTGCCCTGCCCTTCCTCCTGTCCTTTCCTCCTCACGTCCTCATCCTCCCTCCCTCCTTTCCTTTCTTCCTTCCTCCCTCCCTCTCTTCCTTCCTTCCTCCCATTACAAATACTTAGGAGTGCTAATTTTTCACAGTCAAGAACTCTTCATATATATCAATATTTATACCGACCAGGCATTTGTTGAAGAAGTAGCCATAAATACAGGATTATCTCAAATGAATATAAACTATGTTGATTTGCACCGAATCTTCCACTTGATTTCCTTCCCTTCTCAAACACATCAGAAGGCTGTCTTGTGTTTATTGTTCTGTCTATTGAACTAACATTAGTTACGGAAACTGCTAGGACATGAGCTACTTGACGACGGCAGATTAAAGGGCTCATATAGAACCCTTAATTCTCAAAGCAAAGGTGTTTGTTCTGTGGGTACCATACTGAGATAGTAAGGGTCCATCATGAGAAATGAGAATACTTAATATTTAAAAACAAAATGAAACACTGGTATGAGAGCAGAATCATTGGAGTCAACTGAACGTTATCCTATATTATTAATTTTATTTCAGAAGTCCACAAACTATGACCTGTGGGCCAGATCCTGTCCTGGCCTGTTTTTTCTAAGGCAAATACCACCCGAGAGCTAAGAATATAAGAATGTTTTTGCATTTTTAGATGAGTGTCAAAAAAAAAAATAATATGACAAGAGACTGTATGTATTTTTGGCAAGCCTTAAACATTTAATCTCTGGCTCTTTACAGAAAAAAGTTTGCCAACCATGGTTCATTTCATTAAGAAGTTGGTGAAGGTTCAGTAGGCTTAAGGGCCATGTCGCTCATGCATAATTGAGTTTCCTCGGTGCCTTCTATGTAACAGGCATTTAATAAATGTTTGTTGAATTAATATACACCAGGAAATGTGCCAGATACTTGATGTGTGTCTTTGTATAACTTAAACACAGATTGATAATTTCACTTCTGGACCAGTAATATGACATTGCGGTGGGATCATACCACCAACCAGCACTTTTTAAAAAAAGATCTTTTTGTTTAAGAGAGAAAGAGAAAGAGCACCAAGAGAGAAGCACACTTTGCTAAGCACAGAGCCCTACATGGAGCTCAATCCCATGACCCTGAGATCATAATCTGAGCTGAAATCAAGAGTCTGGTGCTTAACCACCTGAGCCACCCAGGCACCCCCTATCCAGCACTTTTTAAGTGTTTATGTAGCCACAGATGATCTCTTTCCTTGAACCTCTGCCCTGTGCTGCCTCTTGAACTCAGGATTACCAGAACAATGATCGGCTGTCTTGAAACTAGTGAATGTGCATAATCGTAGATGTATTTATGTACCTTTCAAAATTGAGGTATGTATTTTCTCCCAGATTAAAATTAGTTTTGATCAACTGTGTTTAGTGATTAGAAGACCCGCGTGATGTTGAATTTTGGGTGAGTATTCATTCTTCGTTCCTTGCGTTGGATTTCTTTATTCCCTTCTTCTACCTAATATAAATTGGCTGCATTTTTATGTGCAGGAGGCATTCCATGTAGCTAAAATGGCATTCAGACATTTCAAGATCCGCGTGAGGAAATCGATGACACCATCTCTCGCTGGGTCGAATAACTTTGAAGATGCTGTCTCGGATTATATCATTTGTCATCTCGATCTATATGATTCCCAAAGCAGTGTTAACGTAAGTGTTTGGTCTCTTAGCAGGACTGGTGTGCTGCTGCTGCTCTTTATATGGAAGACCCATAACTCAGAAATCTACCCAGTGCTCAGGATTGCTTTTATGGAATAGGATAGAAGAAATGAGTAGCAGCCAACTGACATTGTAGAATTAGTCATTATTGGCTCTTTCTTAGATCTTTTATGGGGAAAAAATAGTCTGACCTTTATAGTTCTGTTCTTTGGGTGGGTTCTAAGTATCCTATCTGACCTTGCACATTTACTTCACCTGTTTGTGCTTCAGTTTTCCAGCCTTTAAATGGGAGCCACAATGGCCATGACCCCATAGAGTTCTTGAGAGGATTAAGTGAAAAACAAGCAAGTGATTTGCTTAGCACAAGACTTGATATGCGGCAAACACCCAATAAGGGCAAGGTGTTATAATTGCTTTTATTCTAGACTATGAACAAGTTGGCACTTCCTATACTTGCCCAGAATAGAGAATTGAGGAAATAATGAATAAAAGCCACTCAGTGTATTTGCTTTAGTTTTGCGGGGGAGACCCTCTTGGCCTTTAGTATGCCTGCCATCTGTCCTCTGCATCATCTTTCCTCTTTCTCCATTAGGGAGTCTTTCTCCTCTGGCACATGTGCAGCTTTCCTAGTTTATAATATCTTCACCCATGTGCTCTTTCCCTGCCCCCCCAACCTGTCATAACCCCCTTTGGATGTCAGAGCTTCTTGTCACAGGTTGGTAACAAGGTGATGCCATCTTTTTGTTTTTCAGGATGTGATCCGAGCCATGAATGTCAATCCCAAGATTTCATTTCCTCCCGAAGTTGACTTTTGCCTCCTCAGTGACTTCATCCAGGAGATATGTTGTATTGCCTTTGCCATGCAGGCTTTAGACCCACCCCTAGATATTGCATTTGGGGCAGACGGAGAAATTTTTAATGATTGCAAGTAAGAGACATAAGAGCACAAGCTAAGGGATTTTTTTTTTTTTTTTTAAATAATAACCTTTTCTCCATTTCCCGGAAACAATTTAGAGAAAAGAACTCTGGGTGGGGAAATCAACAGACATGACCGGACTTCCAGGCCCTGCCATGTACTTCTCTGTGCCACAGGGCAGACCTCTCTTCTGGGGTCATTCTCTTTCCCAGTCAAATGGGATTCAGAGGTGATGTTATCATTTCCATTGGGTGGATCAGTCTTCGGGAGAACTAATGACTACCTGGAGCCTGTATGGGATGCTGAAAAAAAGGTGCTACATGCATACGAATGTGCATTCCTTTTTACTGGTTTCTACTGCAATATTTCAGCCAGGTTTCTCAAAGTAGGGTACAGAGATTTATCACTTGTGTCAGAATTACTCAAGTCTTGTTAAAAAGGCAGGTTTCTGGATCACAGCCCATGATATTTTGTGCAGTACATTTGGAGTGGGACTCAAGAACCTGCCATTTAACAAACACCTAGGTGTCCCTTGTGCACACTAGCATTTGAGACTCTCCAGGACCATCAGATTTCTATCGGCTTTTACATCGTACATGTTTCCTATGTCAATTAGAAGAAATTAAATTAATTTAAAACATTTTACTGAAACTTTACGGATCTTATGATACAGCTGGAGATTACTGGGGGGAGGCCAAGCTAGTGGTTAAGAACACTGTGAGGCTTGAGGCTCTGGCATCAAGCTGCTTGGGTTCAAATCCCAGCTCTACCACCAATTAGCTCTATAATCTGGGGATGCGACCTAATTTTTCCAGTCCTTAGTTCCCTCTCTATCGGATGGGGGAAATGATAATACCTATTTCCTGGGGCTGGAGAAGGTTAGTTGAACTCATTCAGATAAAGTACTTAGGATACTGCTTGGCATGGGGACGCCTGTGTGGCTCAGTCGGTTAAGCAGCTGCCTTCAGCTCAGGTCAAGATCTTTGGGTCCTGGGATTGGGTCCCACATCAGGCTCTGTGCTCATTGGGGAGTCTGCTTCTTGCTCTCCTTCTCTTCCTCCTCCGTGCTTATGCACTTTCTCTCTGTCTCAAAAAAAAAAAAAACAAAAAACAAAAAAACCCAACACTCCTTGGCATGTAGTGAGCACTCAGGGAATGTTAGCTCTTGGTCTTTGATCAGTCTGTAGAGTTAAGGGATGGTGGTGACCCAATATCCCTACAAGCTACTGATGACAGAGACTACATACCTTTCTTTTGCTTATTCAGATCACAATGATGATGTTTCCAATAGCCATCTAGCTTGCATTATTTTCCAGCCATTGCCTTGTTTCTAGTCTCTTTCAGATCATTGCTCCTAACATGTGTCTACTTGTGGAA
The DNA here is from genome assembly GCA_028646535.1 of Procyon lotor. Taxonomy (NCBI): domain Eukaryota; kingdom Metazoa; phylum Chordata; class Mammalia; order Carnivora; family Procyonidae; genus Procyon; species Procyon lotor. Next base: position 33,669,936 of record CM053604.1, read on the forward strand.
GAGCTGCTGTTAGAACATTACACTGCAGTTGAGCTTTTCGATCTCCTTACAGAACCTATTATTTTCATCCCTCTTCTCTTATTCTGTTCTCCTTTGGAGAACACCTAGAACCACTAAAAAATGTTTATGCACTTTAGTTTATGGAATCTGCACATTTCATAGACTGCTGGGGCCCTTCTGCTTCTGTACCTTTAATGAGATGGAAGGTGTTGCCTCCTGGAGCAGTCTGTAACCTGTAGCTCTGGAAGGTTGTGGAGCTGAAACTAGATTTCCTAATAATGACTATTTGGTTCTACTTTGAGGACATCACAGAACAAGGTTAACCCTTAAAGAAACAAAAACAAAAACAAAACACCCCTGGCAGCCTTTCGCGTATTTGAAGCAATTACTCATATATTCCTACTTCTGGCCTTAGGGCTTTGCCTTTTTCCACATAAAGGGGATTTGAAACTTCCTGATAGATCAGTTACTTTGGCCTGTGCTCCGTGCTCTTAAAAATGATCCTTTTTAAGTGTCTCACTGAATGTAGTTCCCCTACTTTGAGTGGAGCAGCTTAGAGAAATGAATACCCTTTCCATTCTTATTCTCTATTAATCCGGCTAATTTGTATTAGTGTTTTCTTTTCTGTTTTTTTTTTCAGTTATATAACACTGTTGTTGATCATTTTGAGTTCAACTGAAACCTATTATTCTTACTTGTACTGTGATTAAGCCTTTTATCACCTCTATCTGTGCATTTATACACTTTTGGACTCAATCATAGAACCTCATAGGTATCCAAACCACATTGTGTCTTATTAGATTCAGCTTATTGTTCCTGTCTTTTGAGCTGTTTTTTGATACTGTCATTTGTTTCTCTTTTCCTACCCTTCCCTGGCCTGTGAGGAACTTATGTACAGTTCATGCAGGTCATTGATGAACATGTTACTTATCAAAGGATTGAGAGAGAGCCGAATTCAAAGTCTTATTAACTCATTAGTTATTTCACTTTGGGTATGATCATTGAAGCAGTTTCTAATCCACCTACTTAAGTCAATCATCCACCTATATTTCTCTTATTTTTCCCACAAAAATGGCATGAGAAGTCTTTCAGGATGCCTGGATTTCAGATGGTCTCTGTCGCTAGTGTTTCCCTGAATTGTAACTTGTAATTCTGAGAAAGGAAGGAATGAGTTTAGTCTGACATGTCCATGTTGGGTCCTATCCCTGATTCCTATAATCTGAGCCCACAACCCTCTCTTTAGTAACAGAATCAGGGTCCATATTCACCTAGATTGAGTGTAATAAAAAATGACAACTTACACTGATGTCCTCCAGTTACACTGCATCATTGCTTAACTTCTCTTTTTTGTTCTTCTGTGTGTTTAAAATAGGTACCGTCGCAGCTATGACTCTGATTTCACTGCTCCCTTGGTCCTCTATCACGTGTGGCCTGCCCTCATGGAGAATGACTGTGTCATTATGAAGGGAGAAGCTGTCACCAAGAGAGGGGCTTTTGTACGGTGGCCTTGCATAGTGACAATTCATCCCAAGTGTTTGATTCACAAGTTCGAGAACATTTATAAACCCAGAGATTCTATAGAGGAAGTTTAAAGAGTTGCTTGATAAGGTTTCATACAAAGGAGAGGAAAAGGACTGGTTGGGAAAGAAGAGATTCCTATCTCTGATTCTTCCACGATTCTTCATAATATTCTGGCAGTGACTTCTTTGTCTGTTGCTTTATTTATAAGATGAAGCTAGTCATATTTGCCTCCTCCATCTTAGAAGTACGTTATTATAAAGGCAAAGCTTTTTGAGCTTGTCTTATTGGAGGCCCTCTATAATTCTAAGCATTGGGAAATGACCAATTAACTTTCAGGAAACAGTTGGCCAAATTTTCACTGACCATTATCTGTGTTGGGAAACGATGAATGTGCTCTATTTTTCTCTCCTTGGTATGATATGTAGGGAGGGAGGGGGGATAAAAAAAGGAGGCAGAGGAGGTGGGGAGAGAGTAGCACATCAGTTTCGGAGGGTTGCTTCCTATGTGCATTGGTTGGAAAATATTTTAAACATGGTAAATAATTGGGAAGCCTTCAAAATGGAGTTGTAGCTATGAAAGTGTATTAATGTGTGTTGTGGTGGGGGTTGGGTGGCCAGGGGGGCTTGGATATTCCGTGTAGTTCACACAATGGAGTTTTTATCCTGTCCTTCCTAGAAGGATTTAAGTGAATTCTAAAGGAAGCTCTTCAGTCCAGTGCAAAGCCACCATCTGGGTTGGCTCAGTTCCCATTCATTCTCTTTGAACAGGAGAATAAGGAAGTGCTTCAGTGGCAGTTTTCCATAACATAAGGGAGAAAAGGAGTAGAGTATTTTAAAAGAACTTAAGGGGTTTTGGAGCTGAAAAATTCCACTATAGTGAATAGTATCTCAATAAATTATTTTGTACTATGAAAGTTGAACCTACAGAAATTGGGTTGGGTTGATCTGAATGAGCTCATAAAACATGCTTCTTGCATTTGCAGCTATCACTTTCTGTTAAGAAATTCTCATTGTTGACTCTCTGTAGTGCAATTTGGAAGGGAGGGAGAGGAAACAGCCACTATTTGTAGATTCTACACCAAATAGGCATTTTAACTTCCCTCTTCCTCTCCTCAAACACATCACCAACATTTTCCTTAGCTTAAACTCCTAAAAAAAAAAAATGTGAAAACCCTAAAAGGAAGTACTTGGAATAAAGGAAAAAGTTGAATGAAGGGAAATTTGTAAGAAGGATTTTGCTAGTAAAATCTCATTATAGTCAATATAGTTTTCCTATTCATTAATTTAGCTAGTAGATGGATAGCAATAGTGATTCCCTCCCTCCCTCATTCATTAATTCATTTCATCCAACAGTATTTATTTATTCAATAGTCATTTATGACCCAAACACTGTGTTTAGATGCTGGGGATTCAGCAATGAACAAAAGAGACCCAAATCCCTGCCCACATAGGGCTTACATTCTCTGACACATGCAAGCTTGAATGCAATTTCTAACAATTTACTCGTCAAAACGGAAATCTAGCACCAAGACTTTGAGTATTCCAAAGTTCACTGTAATGGGATTTTATCTGAGAAATACCCTAAAGTTACTGTTAATATTGGGCAGCTATAAGATGTGAAGAGTGTGTCTCATGCTGATTGATGTCCAGTAATGGGCAAGTGTAATCATATCAGCAAAACCTCTCATTCTGTGGGATATGCATATTGTTTTAAGACATGTGAGCTTTCACAAACTACTATTTATCTCTCTTTTTTTAGTGGAATTCAGTGCGATCTGTAAGTCGATGTCGAAGCAGAAGTTTAAGTCCCATCTGTCCCCGTAGCCGTATTGGTTTAAGCACGGTATGTATCTAATAATTTTTACACAAAGCATCTTATGGTTGACATTCTTATCTCCAATAGTAACCCCTACAAGAGGTGATTGTAAGTCTATAGGTAGAAAGAGAACCTGTTGCAATAACCCCAAACTGATTTTTATGCTACCTTGGTCTACGAAATTTCTCATTCTAGAAAGAAGGAAGTAGAGGTCGTTGTTTTCTTAATTACCTCAAAGAAAAATAGACTTTACATATTTTGTAGTTTTAGTTTTGGTTTGGAATGAAAATGGGAAATAGATACAGTCTTCTGAACAGAGGATGGAGTGACCTAAACAGGTCCTTGGTTCCTCTTCAAGTTAATTGCATGAGTTTGGAGAAATTGCTCAAATGGCCTGGACTTTGATACTGTATAAAGGGCATTGCAGGTATTAATTTTCCTCCACACTTCAAACGAGGGAGAATAACATTGGTCTCCTTGTGTATTAGTTCTTGGGAGGATTACTAATACCTCTGTCAAAAAAAAAATAGCAAAAACATTTCTGAAAACTAAAAACATTATTACAATTCACCACTGTTGATTTATTCAACAAATAATATTTAGTTAATGCCTTTTGAATATAGGACTGGATCAAGACATCTGGACACCCGATCAGCTAATAATTTGCTGTTCCTTCAAATAAAAAATCTTGAAATATTTGTTCAATCTTGTTTTAGGGAGAGTGGTGGAGGAGAACCACAATCAACAGGGCTCCAGTTCTCTGAAATTATCTCTAGTAATGCAACTCTAGCTATAAAGTTCTAAAACTCCCTCTGTAAAACAAAATAAAAAACAACTACCCCACCCTCTGTTTTTACTTTTTTAAGATCTTATTTATTTATTTGACAGAGATCACAAGTACGCAGAGGGGCAAGCAGAGAGAGAGGGGGAAGCAGGCTCCCCGCTGAGCAGAGAGCCTGATGCGGGGCTCGATCCCAGGACCCCGAGATCATGACCTGAGCTGAAGGCAGAGGCTGAACCCACCCAGGAGCTCCCCCAACCCTCTGTTAATAAGGTCTACTTTTCTGAGTTTAGTGAGCATCTATTACTTCAGCATGCTCTTTACCAAATATTCTTTCCTTTTCTAAAGGATGCTAGATTTGTAGGGGGGACACAAAAATGGTGACAACATGGTCTCTTCTCTGAATATAGGTTTCAATATAGGAAGATCAATATGATTTAAATAAAGTTACTGAGTATGGTAAAAAAAAAATAAAGCCACCATCCATATAAGAGGCATGAAAGACTAGAGCCATGGAAGGAGGTAGGGACTCTTTCTGGACTTGATAGTGAGGAGAGGGTTCATGGTCAAGTTGGTACTTAATTGGCTTTTTAAAATGGATGGAATTTCAATGAGCTTGGAAATTAAGGAGGAATATCCAGAAAAAGGAAATAAATAGCCTGAGAATGGAAAAGGCTTGTATCTGACACAGATCTTTTGCTCATAGAGATTTTCATATAACTGACTTGTCCATATTCATAAATAAGTATTTATAGTGGGTAAAAGCAAAAGGAGAGTGCATTTAGTGGACTGAAAAATAAAAAAGAAATCTTGAGAACCTTATCCTGGAAGAATCTCAGTCTCCTTATTCTAAGAGGATATGGCTTATCAAAGAGCAATATTAGACACCTAAAGTACTCACAGGCATGGCAAATTTTTCCTCTGGACTCTCACTGGAAGGCTTATTGGTGGGCAATGTCCCTCCAAAAAAGCCCTCATGCATGTTTCACACCCCTTTTTTTCTTTCCTCTTTGTGCCCAAGGAGAGCCAAATAATTTAAACTGTTATTTTTAAATTTTTTTTTAGAAGTAGGCTCCCCACCCAATATGGAGCTTGAGCTCAGGAACCAGAGATCAAGGGTTGCATGCTCTACTGACTGAGCCAGCCAGATGCCCCTAAAACATATTATTAATGATGAAGTCACTGCCCACTTTCTGTCCACTTCCACCGTCCTCTCCTTACAATGATTGGGTACACCTGCAAAATACAGTACAAATATTTTTAGTTAGTCTGGTTTTTGGCTTATTTGAGGTCTTGATGCATCCAGAACAGCTTTCATCTTTGTTAGTGTCTATTTATCTGACGTTTTTGAAAGCCCAGAGCAAGTATGTTGCTTATAGTAAGTTATTTCTGAGTCACAGATACCTGTGTAGGTATAGGCAGTGGATTTCACTTAATGAAAGCAAAAGTGAGATTTGGAAAATGATTCTTTTCTGGCTCCCCAGGGACCCTCCTTCATAGGACAGGGTTTTGGACACATGACATGATTCATATAAAAATCTGATAGAGCATGTGATCATTTTTGCTTTAATTGGTTAAGGGGTACTACTACTAATAACTATTTTCTGGAAAGCGTTGAATTCAATATGGCCACCGAGCGTCCAATCTCAAAGTCTTCAGCAGTTATTAAAACAAACTGTAATACTGAAAAAATAAAATAAACATTTTTGGGGAAAAAAAAATAAAAAAAACAATTCCACTTCTGGGTACATACCCAAAAGAATTGGAAGTAGGATCTCAAAGAAAAACAAAAACAAAAACAAAACAGACAAACAAGGGGCACCTGGGTGGCTCAGTGGGTTAAAGCCTCTGCCTTCGGCTCAGGTCATGGTCTCAGGGTCCTGGGATTGAGCTCCGCACTGGGCTCTCTGCTTGGCAGGGAGCCTGCTTCCTCTTCTTTCTCTACTTGTGATCTCTCTCTTTCTGTCAAATAAATAAATAAATAAATCTTAAAAAAAAACGAAAACAAAAAAAAAAACCCAAAACAGACAAACAAGCAAACAAATCAACTTCCCCACTGAGCCCAGATTTTAATGAATGACATGAGTTAAACCAAATTGAGGGCCCATTTACTTCAGGACGTATAAGAGGAATCGCATTGCTCAACCTTGGAGATGATATCATAGTTCTAAAGTGCCTCCGAACAACAATTTAGCTGGTTTTAGGAATAAAATGTCAAAGGGATTCATTCTTTGAGCTCCATCTACTGTGACTCTACCCTTGACTCCTTTGTATTTTCTAGATGTCTCGAAGCCGGAGCCCTTCTCCAATAAGATGTGGATTGCCGAGTAAGTGGGATGGTTTAGACAGCTCTTTAATGCTCTTTTTAGCCCCCAGCCCTGTGCAGCAAAATGAATGTTTCCCCTCCCCTGGGAACATCTCTGACCTCCACCTCACACCTTCATTTCCGGGCCCTCCCGTTGGTGGTGCCCGAGCGGGTCTCTTGGGTGACCTGCTCCCATAGGCTCCTGTAGGAGCCTCTGAGTGAGAGGTTTTATTGATGTGACCCCAGATCCACCACCCCGGTTTCATTTAGGTCCTTCCAAAAGAAGTCTAAGAAAGTGACCATAATCCAGAACTGTTTGTTTGTCTCCCTAGGGTTTTAAAGCCAGCAGACATGTCCCGTGGCTACAGTACATCTGCACCAGCAACTTCCCCAGTGCCTGTCTCCTGTGCTTGCCTCAGAACTCACTTAAGATAATGTGAAAACGCAATTCTGTGTATCCCTCCACACGGAGAGTTAAATGTTTTGGCTTAGTGTGTTTGTAACTTCAGATATATTGCATTTTATTTTATTTTATAGATACAAATTCCATTACTTTGATAAAAACGATTGCATAGGTGTTTAGGATCATATTCATTTGAAGCAAAGTCCCTCAGGGTTTTCATCCTCAAATACGAGGCTCTCTTATGGCAACGGTAGAAACTCAGGTGGAGGATCTTTACCAGGTGGAGTTCAAAAGACAGAGTCAGTTTAGTTTACAGATGGATCATAAATGTTATAATTGCTGGTATTAGCTTAAGGCTTGGAAACAATATTAGAGTGTTTTAATTTTCTTTTGTTTGGAAGAGAGCCCTAATCCTAGGCTGGGGAACTTGTCCTGGTAGCAGTGACCTTGGGCTACGCGCAGATGGCATTGATTTCAGAGACTAGAGTCACCTGCTTTGAGAATGGCGTGTTTGGTTTAGTTGAGTACCAAGGCCAAAGCTACTTACCTGAGGGAATGCTCTTGCTTCATAAATGTAGAGAAGTGATTGCGCTGGAAGCCAGCTTTGAGAGAAATGGTAATTGCTTTGTGTTTATCTCGTGGGAATGTTTCATACAGTTTTAATGTACATGTTACATATAGAAGCGACCTGGACATGTGCTCTGTCTATTCCTCTTAGTTGTCTGCAAATTCAGACCTCGTAAAAAGCTCATCAGACTAAATATATCTGAACCCAGGGTTTAAAACTAGGGGTACCATTTATTGATTTTTAAATTGAGCAAATATACCTTGATTTCTTTACTGTGAAGGACTGTTGAAAAAGTTCAAGTTTAATGTAATGATGGAACGTAGCTTTCCCAAGGTGAGTAATGCTTTGTCTGCTCCCACCCCACCCCCGGCTTTAATGTGGTCTTAAACACAAGCCTCACGAATGACCGCTTTCTCTGGGTACCTTTTGGAAAGAAACTCTGAATTGACCACAGCTGGGCCTGCATAACTCAATGCCCAAACTAGCACTTAATGCATTTTAGGTGGAAAACAAAACAAAACAAAACAAAACAAAACAAAACAAAACCAAAAGCAAGAACTTCTCTGAACCATGTTGTCCCTTGTGCTGGTAGCTAGAGATGAGAAGAGACCTCCTCCAGCCCTGTCCCTTGGGTCTAATGGTCACCAACTTCATTCTGAAGTGTGAGGATAATTTTTCTCCCTCTGTGTGTTTTTATGTGGTCATAACATCGAGGCAAGGCAGCCTGCTGGAAGGAGGACTTGGTGTTTAGGTAATTCCAGTTCTGACTTGGTCATCAGTTTGCTTTGTGTCCTTAAGCAGGTTACTCCATCTCTCTAGTCTCAGTTTTATTTTAGAGAGCGTAGGTTGGATGAGATGAGTTGTTTTCTCAACCCTGGCAGATTTATGACAAACGTTCTCATTATTCTGAAATAAAATCCAATGTCAATATGATCCCAATGCATATATGCTTTTAAACAATGAGTATAGTATGCTAACTTTAATACAAACCAGAAAAAAGGAAAAGCAGTTTTAATAACACGTGTTTCAGTAAGAAAGCTTCGGTCTTGCCATCCTAGATAAGATAAGGTCATCAGATGCTTACACCTGTATGTAGTCATGAGCTACAAATGCAGATCAATGTGCATTGTATTGGCAATATCACAAACAATGTTGGATATGATATCCTGAAATGGTGGACAACTCCTGATAAAGTTTTGAACAAAATCTTAGTCATGTCTTGATTTACATACTAAGTACATCTCTGGAAAAGTTGGTGTACATTAAAACCATGCAACTCTTACTTTGTGTTTTATGTTAAAAAAAAAACCTTTTCTAAAATCTCACTAAGCAATGAGAATTCATTTTTAGGAGTTGAACCGGGAAACACATGCTCTGACTTTGAAAATACTGACACATAGCTCAGTTTATTTGCTCTATAACCCTGTCTGGCCACTTGTCATTTCTCAGGGCTCTGATTTGAACTGTAACCGCCCAGGGAATAGTGGTGAAGAGTCCAGAATAATTTTTGGAAAGGATCCACAAAAGCAAAGGAGGCTGACCTATATACTCATATGGACCAGCACCTTAACGTTAGTAACTTTGAAATATAAAAAGTTCCTACTTTGTCAACTGGTAAATGTCGTTTCTATATTACTGGCCTAACATCTAATAATAAACTCAAGGAAAAGAGTGCTTCTGTATCTGCAGGTTCCTTGCAATGAGATGCTTTCTTTCCAGATCCCCAAGTTGAGCAATAGCCTTTGCCCATCTCCATTCTGTAAGGTCTGAACCAAGGCCATGAATTTATTCCATAAATGTGGACCACACCTAGCTCTGGGGTTGACCCTGTGATTGCTGCAATTTTATACTGTAGCTTCACTGCCCACGTTAGTTAATTTGATTCACAATCTATTTTCATCATATTCAAGATACTGTCTCTGAGGAGTGCTCCACCATTTTTATGGAGCTTGCACTTACATTATTTTAGTTGCCCCTACAGCAAATTCAGGTATGTCTTCAACTTACAGGTTAAGGAAGCTATTCCTCTAATACCCCATGCCAACTTCTTCCAAGGCCTTTTCTTTCAGAATCACATTCTTTTTTTCTTTTTTTCTTCTGTCATGGCCTATAGCATCAGTTCTTTAGTTTGCTGGTTCATTCATTCATACACTCACGAGTACTCACTTAGCACGTAGCTCCCGTGTGCTAGATTCAGTACCTACTCCTGGGGATAGAGCGGTGGACAGGGTTCTGGCCCTCAGGGAGCTTAATGTCATGTCCAGTTGCATTCTTTGGTGATTTTCTTGTCATAGGGGGCAGATAATGATGGAAGACAGAAAAGATAATGGGATCAGTACAGCATATCAATTGAGGAATTTAAATACATTAATCAGGAGGCCAGATACCCAAATAGAAGAAAGCTATGCAAGGCAATAAGAGAAATGTGGTGAACTGCATAAGAGACTGTAACTCAGTGTAACTCAGTTATCATTCACAGGTGAAGTGCTCAACCTTTTAACAAATACCTGCTAAACCTATGATCCCAGGATCATTAATAATAAAATGAATGTGGGGAGGAGGAACTCCTAATGTCAGTTTTAACACTTCCCATTACTACAGCTCTGCCTGCTGTATTCCTAAGCTCCAGGGTGATTTGCAGACTATTCTAATTCATTTCTAGGCACCCCACTTCCTTCATGAGGCAGATTGCTGCCAACAGTGCTCTATAAAGTTTGGGTTGAGTGAGAGATTTCTTAGTAGTATGATATTGGATAATACCACACCTATAATTAAGGGCAGAGTGTTATGGAGCTTTTAAGAAACTAGTATTACAACTGTATTAGATCATTGAAATGTGAGTCCAGAAGCCATATGGGTAAGTGACATTCGGTGCATACCATTTAAATACCAAAGCAGTGAAGTGTGTTGTCCTTAATCCAGTGAGCGAACAGGGGCCTTGAAAATAAAGTAGGAACTAATTTTCTTATTTTAAAATGAAATGTAATGGGACAATTTTATGCTTTAAAAATTGCCCACTGGGTGCCAACATGAAT
>CM053604.1:33680863-33694313 GCA_028646535.1 Procyon lotor
TTTTTTTTTTTTAAGGTTTTATTTATTTGACAGAGAGCATAAATAGGCAGAGCATTTTTCAAAGAATGTTTATCTTTTAAATTGATATCCTTACAGTCAGTGAACTGACAAGTTAAATATCCCTTCTGTCAATGATCATTCACCTAAGTTTAGGTTAAAATACTAGTCTGCAGGCAAAAATTTACTAAAGACTTCCTACTCCCGCCTTTCTCCCTGAGGCTTTCACCAAGCCCTGTAGGGTCTTACACCATTTGGGTCAGACTTTCGGAAAAGGGCCTCAATGCCCAATTTTTCTGGCATCCTCAGAGATAGAACAGCTTTAAAATATTGTGACTGGGTGGCTGAAGGAAAGGAAACTCTTCTTCGGTGTGGTAGAGCATCCACATTATTTGTGTTTAATTTTAACAAATCAATATTGTGTATGGGTATCAGGATTGTAGACGTCCTCCTGGGTAAGATACCTTTCTATCCTAACCAGGTCAGTGTCATAGAACTTTCTCCTCACAGCCGATCCAGGAAAGGGAACGGGAATGCTTCATATGTTGAAGATGTAAGGAAAAGGGGGCGAGGATTAAAGGGGAGGTTGAATAGATCTTTCTGCTGGTTTTGCTCTGGGAGACGCATCTATCAAGAAGGTAGGAGAGGTGAAGACAGAATGCCCATGTTCAGTTGTATGGATTTCGCTTTCCACAATCTGAGGGAGCCCCTCTCAATGGGATTGCTGCTACTCAAAGTGCCTGTCTTCAAAAAACTTGGACCAGAATGTGTATCAATGCACTGATTCCTTCATTGACAAAGTCTTCTTATTTAAAAAAAAATTGCATTAACCAGTGTGCTTAGGGACACAGTTGGTTTAGATTCTGATGCAAACTCTTTATTTAATGGCGGACCTAACCAACAGCCTGTGAACTGGCAGGAGCAGCACTGGGGAGCACTGATTAGACTCTGAGAAGAGCAGTGTCCCCTAGAATTGTGCATTGTCCAACAGTACGCAGTGGACCTGTGTGAGAGAAGAAGCCTTTCGACTTGGTTCAATGGCATCCTCAAAATTCTTGGAAAGCCTCATATAAGAAGAAATTGTCAGACCCATTTTTGCTGTTCCCCTGCTGAAGGAATATGAACTGTATTCTTCAGATGGAACTTCTGTATTTCTTCCGAGATTCCTTAGGAAGAGGAGTATGCACCAAAATCTGGGTAAGGGTGATGGGAGTAATGCAGTTGCATTGAGTACCAAAAAAACTCAGCAATAAAATATTTTAATGCAACATTTAAAAAAAATCAAAGTTAATGAAACAAATCTATGATGAACAAAATGTCAGCATTTTAAGTAAAGACAGAATGATCCTGATTGTCTCTTGGGTTCTGAATGCTTGCTCCGAATTGTCTGCAAACAGGCTCAATATAGGTAGTATCAGTGGACTTTGATGAGAGAATCTCATTGTGATCAATACTTTTTCAGTAAATCAGATTGGAAACAAAACCAAACCCAAGGCAAAAAGCATCTTGTATCGGATGAAATTGCTGTCATCTGCAACTTTTCTCTGTAAGCCACAAAACTGAAAAATGCAAGATCTAAGAAATAATGAGGGGGCGCCTGGGTGGCTCAGTTGGTTAAGCATCTGCCTTCGGCTCAGGTCATGATTTCTGGGTCTCTGGGTTGAGCCTTGCTCCACAGGGAGCCTGCTTCTCCCTCTCCCTTTGCCTCTCCCTGTGCTTCTCCCCCTGCTTGGGTACCTTCTCTCTCTCTGTCAAATAAGTAAATAAAATTAAAAAAAAAAAAAAAATGAGGACTTGCTCAATTTCGGTTTCTATTCACGTGAGTTATGTTACATGGGTCTAATCAATATTCTTTCTTTCTACTTCTAGATGTGTTTTAGTCCAATATGGACTAAGGGATGGAATTGCCAGTCTGATATATTCCAATCATGTTGCTGGACCTAAAAGGCATTTCTAATCAAGTGTACAGTGGGTAATAATTTAAAGAGATTTGACTAACATAATAAAAAATAATAATAAAAAAATAAAGAGATTCAACAAAGCCACTATTTTATTTCAGCAAAATAGACATTCTCAAACTCACACTGAAAGAGAACGTCTTGAGTCAGTAAGATAGATACCTCCTTAAGGAAGTCTAAGATAATGGCGGTTTGTTAATTACTGGAGGCGATTCCATTGTGCTTTCTTGGATGGAGCTTTCTGAAATATGTGTCTTGTTTGGCTTGAGACTTTATACACTGGAGAGTTGCCTTAGGAGTTCATGTTCTAACAATTGCAGGATGGGGCAGTCCTACACAAGCACTTGAATGCTCTCTGCTTTGAAAAGCAATGAGAATTTCATGAAGAAACTTCAAAAAGCATTCCATTTGGAGATAATCCCAAGGTCCCAGTAAGCCTCCTCTATTGGAACACTGCTTTCCCAAGAGCAGTAAATACATTTAGGTGAGGTTGTTTATTTCTAAATATTCTTAATCATGGCAATAGAGTTACTGAAAACAAAAGATTTATTTTTTTCCTTCTTCCCATGAACCTGAGATCTGTATACACTTGTAGCCCAGAGCAGCGATGTTCTCTTTTGATTTTTTTTTTAAAGATTTTATTTATTTATTTGACAGAGAGAGATCACAAGTAGGCAGAAAGGCAGGCACAGAGAGAGGGAAGCAGGCTCCCCACTGAGCAGAGAGCCCGATGTGGGGCTCGATCCCAGGACCCTGAGATCATGACCTGAGCCAAGGACAGAGGCTTTAACCCACTGAGCCACCCAGGTGCCAATCTCTTTTGATTTTTGCAACTGGAAAGAAGACCAGGATCAGTCCTGATCAGACTTCACATATCAGCAAAATAAGGTCACCCCTGAAATAAAACAATTTAGTGTCTGCTATTTTTAAAAGAGTACTATAGGTAGCATTAGGAAAAATCAGAATTTTATTGTACTCCTTTAGGCTTTCAGACAGCGAAAAAAATTGAGTTATAAATAAGTGTGGTCAAGTCTTTGAGCAAACTGGCACGTATGGAAGCAAAGCATGAAGCCTGTCTCTCAACCAAGACCTTCAGAGGGTACGGTCGGCCTGCATGGGCCCTGCAGCCTCTCGTGCTTCTCACGCATGATGTCGACTGATGAAGGAAGTGCTCTCCACAGTTCTCCCCTCGGCGTCCCAGGCAGACGATCCTAGCTTCAGTGAGGGCTCCAACTCCACCATATTTGTCTGACGGGGGAAGGCCAGCCACAGAGGCAGCTTTGCACGCCATGTCTTAGAGCCACCAGGGGGCCACGCCAAAGACTGTGGAAACGGAATGGGGGACAGCATGGGGCTGTCTCCATAAATAGACTACCTCCCCAAGTTTCCCTGGGAGAGGAGAGCTGGGTTACTCACTTCATCGCTTTTCCTCTGGCTCAGCTCTGAGAGCAGTGGACTGCTCAGGCTCTGCGCACAATGTCGGGGCTAGAGTTGGGAAGGGAGGTTGGAAGCATGGCTGACGTGAGAACCCTGCTTTTTCCACTGGGCTGCTTCCTCATCTACCTTCTGACCGACAGACCTTCCAGAAGCAGCCCGAAGGGGAGATTCTGTGAGACTTGGCTGCAGGCAATTTGAATTTGAATATTCGGAAGTTTGCCTGGAAGCTGGAAATCTGCCTCAGAGAGGGAGGGTCCTGAGAGACTATCCCGGGGCCCAGAGTCTGACAGAAATCACTCACACCTCATGAAGTAAAACATTTGCCTTAGAAAAGTAGCCTTTGTGTTGAGTTGGTGCCAGTTTAAAAAGAACCCTCAGGCCAGAAATTTTAGACAGAGGATACAATGATTCCTGTGAGAGAAAAAAAATCTCCCCAGAGGTTCACCCCCTGGATGTCGAATGAGGTGTTGGGAGGGGGGTGGTCCTGGCTTTCTGAGAGGTGACTTGAGGGCGCTTTTCCTGACAGACAGACAGACGGGCCCTCGCCAAGTGTCAGCACAAATGCGCTCAGGGACCGTTTTGTGCTCAGGCAGTCTGGTACAGAGCTTGGGAGGTTTTGGACAGGTCTCAGGGCGGCCTCACATCTCAGGGCAGGAGACTTCATCCAGTCTCCCGAATCTCCACGAAGAAGACATTCAAGTGTCGAGAGCTTCCACCATTGCCCCGCAGGGAATGGGATTCACGTTAGAGGCATAGACTTATCCGCAGGGCCGTTCCTCCCTCTGTGTTGGGGGTGGAGGAGCACCACTAGCCAGGGCTCTGCGTGGCCCCGTTTCTGCAGAGACACACAGGGCCCTGTAGGGGGATGTGTCAGGAACAAGAGAACAGAAGGTGGAGCTAAAGTGACCCCTTACCCCCGCTGACTCCTACTGAGGCATCATCTTGAAGACACTATGGCGTCAGTTTGGGTTCCTTATCTTCTCTTCCTTCTCCCTTCCTCTCTCTCTCTTTTGGGATTTGGCCCTAACCAGGAAGATTCTCTTGTTGCTACTAGGCTATCCTGCCAGCAGGTGGGAGCTCCCTTTGGACACCGGGAGGAAGGGGAGAGATGATTGGGTGAGTGAGACAGATGTATTTGAATGGGGGGGGGGGGCAGCGATGGAGAGAGAGGGAAGGGGAAGCCCTCATAGGAGTGAAAATAGGTAGATAAGAGGGGCGGGTAATAACCACCAAGTAACAGGGTAGGTCTGAGGTCTCACCATTTGCTCCCACTTCCGAAGTGGTGACCAAACTGTCCAGGAGTTTGGTTACCTGGATAGGTGGCTGGGGGGTTTCCCGCAGCCCAGCCCCCAGAACGGCAGAATATGAATAACTCCATCGCTCATGGAGAGCCAACTCTTGACCCTCTGGGCAGTATTATTAGGCTGTTTGGCCTGTGGAACTAAGGGAACAAAAGGCAAGCTGAGGACAAAGCAGAAGCTGACACACTGCGACCTCCCCCACTCCCTACTCCTGGGTGGGACACATGTAACATTCTTCCAGGAATCTCGCAACTATGTTAATGTTAATACCTTGCTAGAGGGGAAAAACAATCTTAACCTGAAGGGGCAAGGCCTCTCTTATCTTGTAGGTCCTCTTTAGCATATGAAAGTTCTATTGAAACCCCCTTTTTCCTTACCTCCCCAGACCCCAGAGTATATAGTCAGCAACCCCTCACAGTCCCAGTGCAGCAGCTCTTTCTGCCCCCGCAGGACACGGGTCCTGTTCCTATGCTTTAATAAACCACCATTTTGCACCAAAGACGCCTGAAGAATTCTTTCTTGGTCATCAGCTCAGGGCTCCACCCCACCGAACCTCACCTATATTCTAGAACTTCCTCAGAACCAGTGCCCAGGTCCTGGACCTCTGGACGTCCGGATGGGAATCCCTACTGTGCCTGTGGTTCCTTTGTGAACCTGGGCAAGTCCGTTAACTTCCCAGAGACTCCCTTTCTTGGTGAATAAAATGGGACGCTTACCTGAGAACTAAGTTCGAAATAATGTAGAGCGGGTGCCCAATACATGTGTTGAGAACCCAAATCGCCTTAGATCATCAAAGCTGCAGCTGTCAGAGTGAAGCTGTGTCTCACTGAAGATGCTGAGCACCTCACTCCCCTGCTTGTCTGCCTCCGGCCCTATTCCTTTCTCTACAGTGATGGGGCTCCTGTTCCCTGGTTCCTAGGCTTCCAGTTCCCAGGCATGTGTCACTTTGGACACTTCTAGGAATCTTGGGGTTTTACTGGGGAAAAGCTGCCAGGGAAGGCAAGACTCTTAGCCATGGAAAACCCACCTTCGAGTGTCCAGGCCACGAGGTCAAACCCAGTTCTCCTATGAGCTGTGGTGAAAACACATCACTGCTCTTTCTGTAGAAGGAACCAATTTGAAAAGCAGTGGTTAAAAATTGTGTGGAGGAAAAAGGACTGAATAGCACGTTGTTTTAACAGGAAAGGAAGCAGACATCTTCGAAAACATGAGTGCCCTTCTGCAAAACTAACCTTCTATTTTAGAATCTTCTACGCTATTATACTAAAAAAGCAGAACATTTATGAAGCAGAGGAACTTTACCTCTAGGTCTTTTCTCCTACAGCATAAAGAGTTGCTCAGTGTTTAGGACAAAACCCCTGTCCCTAACCCTTCTGTCATGAGATCCCTCTGCAAAGACTCTCCCCATGCTGTGTCTACAGAAGTGACCGGTGCAATTTCTGGTCTGGTCTGGCCTGGAGCTTTGATGATAGGAAGAGAGGCTCCATTTGCTCTTTGTATGGCTGGTTCTCGCAGCAAACGGAGGTGTTTCCGAGAAGAGATGTTTTGTCTGGTCCTAGCAGAATTCAAAAGCTAAAGGCATTATCCCTTCCACTCTGCAGATGCAGAAGCTTAGTGAAATTCGAACGCTCTCAGCTCCCTTCCTGTGAAAATATGTGACGGCAACGAGCCTCCAAACTTCCTGTATCAGGGGAACTTCGGAGAAAATTTGCCTCAATGATGTGTTATTTTAATACTCAGTTCACTAAATCCCTTGCCTGGCTGGGATCACTTTTAGTAATTAAGAACTCAATTAACTCAAATATATAAACACAGGGAATGTGCAAGCTCGTGTTTCGTTTGGAGCCCCACTTCAACGAACGGCAGACAGTATACGGGCTCGCTCTTGAGTGTGAACCTGCAGGGGCTTATTACCCAGTGTCTGCCTCTGACTGCCATATGCTTCCCTCACTGCAACTTTAATCAAGACCAGACTTTGCTTGATGTGAAATAAGATCTGAAGGCCCTGAGAAGTCATCCTCATGAAACTCGAGCAGCTGGAGCCCGCAGAGTGCGAGAGTGTGATTTAGACACATCATTTCGAGGCTAGATTTCCAGTGCATCTTAAAGGAAACACAGCTCACATCTTTGGACCCTGGAAAAGTTTCATGAGATCCTGGAGCCGGCTATTTAACTAGTTTAGGAAGTGAGAAATGAGCATTTGGATGATCATAGGGTTGAGTCTTCAGTCAGTGGGTTCCATGGGGCTTCAGTATGGTTTTCCAGTAAATTAGCAAGGAAGAACAAGTGAACATTGTTTGAAGGCAAGTACTGTGTGTGAGCTTTTTCAAGATTTAATCTTAATTAAATCAGATCAACGGAGGTACAATGAGGTCTTGTGGGAGTTGAGGAAGCTGCAAATAAACTGTCCTTGGAACAAAATGAAATGAGGAACACGGTCTGGAGCTTTAACAGAATTTGTGGGTGCCTGGGGAGAAAAGAACATTGAGAGAGGGGGCAGCTGCTTGTTTCTCCCAGGCCTTGGTGTGTGGGGCCTTTTCTGTCCAAAAACTTACTCTTTGGCTGGAGTGAGAAACTTCAGTATATCCAGAGAGCAGTGCTGAGAATGCGTTCGTTATCTCTGATAGAAAAAAAATTTTTTTTTTTTTTTTGGTCTTGGTGGAGAATCTGGAACCTCATGTTCATATGTTCATTTACCCAGTAGAAAGAGAACTAGGTGGAGAAATAGAACCCTTTCCTCCAGTTCGGCTACTTCCTATTTTATGAGCCATTTACTTTGTCTTTATTTGTCAATGGAGTTAGCAATGTCCGCAGACCTACCTCGAGTGAGACTCACATGAGACAACAGTTATGGAAGGAAGCAGAACATTCTGACCCCCGGATTATTGAAGAATTTACCAGTTCTGGTGAAGTCACAAATGGCCTCTCCTTAATCCTACATGCAAAGGGAGTTTATGGAGTCAAATATAACCGATAAGTTCTGCCTCAAGAACTCCTCTCATCTCTAGTTCCTTTGGGGAGTGGGAACTGATTTAGCCCAGTCCAATTTAAAACTTGGTCTGATTCCATGATTTAAAATTATTCACGGTCAACAGTGTCTCAGGGAATAATTTCCTAGTATTTCGGATCTCTTCCTTCTTCCCTCTACTCTTTTCCAAGATGGCACCAGAGCGTGTGGAAGATAGGCTTCCACAACCTCATGGTCTTCTGGGGAAGGGGTCTTGTGACCTTGTGCTAGACTTTTGGCAGGTATAGCTTGTGTCCTCTGAGGTAGGACTGGCCTGGTCCTGTCCTCCAATGTTCCGCTGGCATCTCTGCTGATGCTTGTGGTTTCTACATACGTAGTCCTTAGTCTTTCTCAGATAGGTCGGAATGTAGGGGATCTAGAGGATCCCTGTCTTCCCTCTTCCCTGTCCTCTTTTGGGAGTCCTTGCCATGGGTCCATCCAGTTTTCAGTTCAACCATCTAGCCTATAGTAGGGGCAGTGGGTGTCTCTGTTTGTCCAAGAACATAGGCACATGGCAGACCAGCTGGTCAATCTAGCATTCACGAAACAGAAAGGAAGGGGGGCTCAGGAGGGCAAACTGAATTCCTTCTCCACCTGAGCATTCTATCTTGAAGGCCACCAGAGGCACAGGTTTACCTTGCTAGCAGCCTCTAACTAGGTCCAAACGACCTGTAAAGCAAGAGGTCCTCTGGACTTACCTACTATACTTTCTCCCCAAACAGAGGTAAGGAAACTGGCACATTTCTGACCTTCTATCTCCCCAGCCTCTGACTCACCTGCCTCACCTCGTAATCCTGGACTGATAGATCAGGCTTTTCTTTTCCTTGTCCTTCCTGTCTACTTGGGCTTCTTCATGTCAAACTCCTTATGTGGGTCTCTCCTACAGCCTTCTCCTCTTTGCTTTTCTAATGTTCTCTTTTACCAAATTAGTCTCTATTTTCTCCCAGATT
This sequence comes from Procyon lotor, assembly GCA_028646535.1. NCBI lineage: Eukaryota > Metazoa > Chordata > Mammalia > Carnivora > Procyonidae > Procyon > Procyon lotor. The sequence continues at coordinate 33,689,514 of CM053604.1, forward strand.
TGCTAAGAAAGAAATACAATATACATTTAGCTTTTTGTGGAAGGATACACAAGAAATGTTTAATAGTGGTTACCTTTGAGGACAGCAATGGGGGTAAGAATTGTAATTTAAACATTCTGGGATTTAAAAAGTCTTAGGGAAAAGTGTTTTGTACTCGCTCCAATATCAATAGGAGTAGAAAAGAATTTTCTTGAGATAATGTAAAAGTGCAATATTTGATATTAGAAAGTTTTACTTTGGTAGAAATAATATACACAAAAAATCTCACAATGGCATAAACTGTATCTGGTAAAATTAGTTATGGACTAAAACGTAGGAGTGAATGAAATTTCCACTGTAAATTTCAAATAAAAAGGAATTAATACTAACTAAATAATTTTAGTAAAATGAAATATGGGAAAAAATGGAACTTTTGAACTGTGCCAAATAGAAAATTAATCAAAAATTAAACTGGTATGATTGGATTAAAGGTGGCCTTTCATATCTGTTTTCTCCACTTTCTCAGGGGAACGCTGGGTGAGGTACCCTGCTGAAAAACTACATTTCCCAGTTTTCCTTGCAGCTAACATAGCCCTCTGTCTGTCTGGGATCTGCCCAATGATGCCTAAGCAGAGCTGATAGATGGGATTTCTGAAGAGGTTCATTAAGAAGAGGTAACTAGCCCTTCCTCTTCCTTTTTCCTTCTGTCACAGCTAGATTTCCAGCAGCCTTCGCTAGAATGAGTCCTTAAAGATGAAAGCCATAGGCTGAGTTTGGAGGAAGAGGACAGTAGGAGAGGTAGGGGTCTTGATGACTTCATGGAACCACAGTCTCCTCCTTGGAGAACCTATCTCCACACTTCTTTTACATGACGGCATAAACTCCCGTGTGCTCAATATACTATTTTTTTCAGGTCTCAGTTTACTCACAGCTGAATATAATTCCTAACAATATGCTGGCTTAATTGCATTTACTCTGAAAAATGGTTTATGAAAATTCATCAATATTCATATCATGCCAATTAAAACATCTATACAAAGAGTCCTCAGTGTCAAGAGCTTGAGATAAAAATTTCCGCTGGATCAAGATGACAAAATATCTTGCATGCTGAAGACATTATTTTTAAAAGTAAAGCTCAGTAAAAGCTCGGTGCAAGTTAGGGATTTATGTTATTCATACCTCATCTAGAAACCTCAAACAAATTCCCTTTTCTCTCATACAACTATGTATGCCAATCTTGAATTAAAAAGTTCTCTAATTGCAGAGACTGCTGGGAAAATACACATAACACGACTTACACATTCATTTTGTCTGGACACCCTGTCTCTCAATTAGGGTCAAATATCTGTGGTTTGCATTTGCCTGGGACAGGCGAATGGAACCAGATGGGAGATTTCAGTGGGGAATTCTTGATTAAACACAAAGGCTTGGATACCATCTGAGGTGTCTTGGACCCTTATGATCTAGATGAAAGTGGCCTAGAACCCCCCCCAACAAAGACCTCAAATAAACTTCAATATCCACCTAAGACTCTGCAATTTGCTGTCATCTCTGCCTCTGATATCCTGTATCTTTGCCCATTATCAATATCAGTCATCAGAATGGTGCATTTTTTACCAAGGATGAAACCGTCATGAATGCCACAATCACCTGATGTCCATAGTTTTCCTTAGAGTTCACTCCTTGTGTTCTATAGATTTGGACAAATGTATAATGACATGTATCCATCATCATAATATCATACAGAGTATGTTTACTGTCCTAAAAATCTTCTGTACTCTGTCTGTTCATCTCCCTATCCCCTATCTTTGGCAACTGCTGGTCTTTTTACTGTCCCCATAGTTCTGCCTTTTCCAGAATGTCAGATTCTTGGAAACATACAGCTGGTACATCTTTTTCGTATTAGCTTCTTTCGCTTAGTAATATGCATTTAGGGTTCTTCCATGCCTTTTCATGTCTTGATGGCTCGATTCCTTTTATTTATTTTTTATTTTTATTTTTTAGAGATTTTATTTATTTGAGAGAGAGAGAGAGAGAGTGCATGAGCAGGGGGTGGGGCAGAAGGAGAGGGAGAAGCAGACTCCCCACTGAGCAGGGAGCCTGTTGGGGGGGTTTAGGGGGATGGGGAGGTGGGCAGCTCTTTCTCTTTTAGCACTGAATAATATTCCATGCCTGGATGTACCTCAGTTTATCCACTGACCTGGAAGGACATCTTGGTTGCTCCCAAGTGTTGGTAGTTACGAGTGAAGCTGCTATAACTGGGTGCAGGTTTTTGCATAGACATAAGTTTTCAACTCTTTTGGGTAAATACTGAGGATTGTGATTGCTGGATTTTATGGTAAGAGTAACACTAAACATACTGCAGGAGTGTCCGTAGCATTTTGCATTCCAACTGGCAGTGAATGACAGTTCCTGTAGTTCCCACATCCTCCCCAGGATTTGCTGTTGCCCATGTTTTGCATTTGGCCGATAAGTGTCTAGTGGTATCTCATTGTTGTTTTAACTTACGTTTCCCTGATGACATGTGATGCGGAGCATCTTTTCATGGGCTCATTTGCCATCTTCTATTTTCTCTGGGAAGGTTTCTGTTAAGGGCTTTGCCCCATTTTTGAAATCAGGTTGTTAGTTTTCTTGAGTTGTTGAGTGTTAAGCGCTTGTTGTGTATTTTGGATAGTGGTTCTTTAGCAGGTGTGTCTTTTGCAAATGTTTTCTCCTAGTCTGTGGCTTGTCTTCTCATTCTCTTGATATTGTCTTTTGCAGAGCAGAAGTTTTTAATGAAGTCCAGCCTATCAAATATTCAGTTTGAAGTTCTTCACACTCAACATCAGGGCTTCTCATGTGTTCAGCACCGTCCTGAGGCAGCAAGATATCTAACTTACCATTTTATTCCAGGACCTAAGACCCTGCAAGACTTCCAGCTGGGGTCAATAGCATCTCTGGGGGAGAAAACAGTGAAAAGCTAAAAACTACTGGGGCCAGAGAGATCATGTAAATAAATGAATAGGACTAGATCCAATACAATAGGGAGAGGAGAAGACTCTTGAGAAGTATAATCTCCTGCCCCAAGGAGGCAGCCGTTAGCCAATTTGCTGCTGTGGACTGAATGTGTGTGCCCACCCCCCTCACTCATATGCTGAAGCTCTAACCTCCAACGTGATGATGTCTGGACTTGGGACATTGGGAGGTGATGAGGTTTAGATGAGGTCAAGAGAATAAAGTCCCCATGGCGTGTTCAGTGGTGTCCTTGAAAGAAGTGGGAAAGTCACCAGGGGTCCCTCTCTCTCCCACGCGAGGACAATGGGAAAAGGTGGCTTGCAGATGGCCAGGAAGAGAGTTCTTACAAAGAACTGAGTCCGCTGGCACCTTGATCATGGACTTGCAGCCGCCAGAATGGGAGAATTAACAGTCTCGTTTAAACATCCAGCCGATGGTATTTTGTTAGAGCAGCTCAGAGTGACCGGGACGACTGTGTGAGAAGCCAGGCTTATAGTTGCTACACCCTACAATTTTTAAAAGAAAAGCTAAAATTTCCTGGTATTTGAAACAGTAGGTGAGCCAAAAGAGACAAAGCTGCAGGCTGACTGTGGCCGCTGGGGCAAACTTGACCACTTTTCCTGCGCTAGTGCGGCGTTCCGGCTCTACAGTAAGGGAGACCTGAGTTTCTCAAGCTCTAGCTCTCATTAGCTGCATGTCCATGGGCCAGCTAATGTAGAATCTATGAGTCCAGTTCTTCTAGCTGTAAACTGAGCGAGAAGTAGCACCCCACAGTGTTAAGTGAGTTAATTTAGGAAAAACAGCACCGGGCCAGACATAGAAAATGTTAAGATAAGCTGATCAGAAAAGGATATATATATTTTATGATTCCAACTACAGGACATTCTGGAAAAGACAAAACTATGGAGATAGTAAAAAGGTCAGCAGTTTTCAGGGGTTCGGGGTGGGGGTGGGGGAGGAGGGGTGAACAGGTAGAGCATAGGGGATTTTTAGGGCATCAAAAATATTCTGTGTGTTACTGTAATGGCTGATGCACATCATCATACATTTGTCAAAGAGGTCGAATGTGCAACACAGTGAACTCTAATATAATAACAGAGGTTTGTTTTTTTTTTAAAGATTTTATTTATTTGACAGAGAGAAACACAGCGAGAGAGGGAACACAAGCAGAGGAATGGTAGCGGGAGAAGCAGGCTTCTTGCTGAGCAAGGAGCCCGATGCGGGGCTCCATCCCAGAACCCTGGGATCATGACCTGAGCCGAAGGCAGACGCTTAACGACTGAGCCACCCAGGCGCCCCTATAATAACGGAGTTTAGCTGATAATAATGTATTGGTATTAGCTCATTGATTGTAACGAAGTACCATACTAATGCAGAATGTTAATAATAGCAGAAACTGGGGGTAGGGTGAGAGGTTATATGGAAAAAAATGTTAAAATGAATGATGATTATTGATGATGGAGAGATCATGGTGATTATGCTTGTATCAGTTAGTTATTGCTGCATACCAAGCCTCCCAAACCTTAGTGGTTTAAGTCATTAATTATACACCGTTGCTTACAAGTTGATGGGGGTAGCTGGGAGGTTCTGATGATTTGGGCCAGAGCTGGCTGATCTCAGCTGGGCTCCTGTCGTCTATAGTCCGCTGCAGATCAACAAGCTCATCTGGGCTAGACTTTGTCCCATGGGGCTCTAGAACCAAGCGTCATGGATGCCAACTGGGGTCACAGCTGGTACGACTGGGCTGACCGACCACAGGCCATGTGTTGTCTCATTCTCCATCAGGCTAACTCAGGCTTGTTCACATGGTGGAGTCAGGGTCAAAGG
>CM053604.1:33694413-33777357 GCA_028646535.1 Procyon lotor
CCATTTACAAAGCCCCAAGACACCCAAACATGACTCATACCCTTTATAGGCGGGAATAAGCGTAGCAGCTGCCCTGGGAATAAATAGGGCACATATGCTGTGCTGTATTTGGCTGCAGACACCCAGTGACCTTTGAGGAGAAATGTTCTCACAATGCGCGCACCGAGGGCCTTGGGCTGCTGTTTACTTCTGTGGACAAGCAGTGCGCAATTTACTAGAAAAGCATTCTTAAAAATCCCAGACACCCATGTTATGGAGAAATAGGCTTGAAAATCTTCCAGTTTTGTAGCTGAGTTTAGAGTCTTAGCCCTAAGAAAATATTTAGAATCATTTCATTGACTCAATACTTCCAATATTCCAAGGGAAGAAGCCCAAACACCATCAGCTGTTGAAGGCAAATATTGTGTGTCTGACAGCCCTGTGTCTGTCTTCTCTTGACCCCAGGTGTGGGAGACTCCTCTGAGTGGGGTGAAGCTCTTTTTATCTCCTGAGGGGCTCTGGGTGTGCTGCATAATCCAGCATTTCTCTCCTCCTCCCACCTCTTAAATTCTGCCAGGCAGGTGTGAACTCTCAAGAAAGTTCCATTTCTCCAACACTGCTTCTGGATGTTTCCAGAATAACATCATCCAAAGTGTATTCCATGTAACACAGGTCCCATGAAATGATTCTTGAGAACGTGTTCCACAGTCAGATTATCAGTGAGAAACAATGCACACCATATTCCTCTCTTGGAAAGCTGAAATGCAGTTAGTGAGTAAAAGCTCTGAGAAGTTTCCCAGTAAAGAAATATATTCAATTTCTTACTAATCCAGTGTTTCTTGTTTACCCAGGGAATCATTTTAAGAATGATTATAATGATTTAACAGTTATTATCATTTTGCATAATACTTTGAACGGTTTGGAAATGCTATTGCACATCAAAGTGGAGCTAGTGGGGGAGGTTTGGGCCACTGTCTTCGTCCGTTTGGGCAACTAAAACAGAAATATCATAGACTCGATCACTTGAACAACAAACATTTATTTCTCAACGAAGTCCAAGATCAAGATACCAAAAGATTCCATGTTTGGTGGGGGCCTTTGTCTTGGTTCATTGATGGCCATCTTCTCGCTACAACCTCACGTGGAACCTCACGTGAGGGAGCTCCCTGGGGTCTTTTTTATAAGGACACTAATTCTGTTCAGATGACCTGTTCATCTCCCAGAGGCCCCAGCTCCTAATACCATCTCATTCAGGGTTATGATTTCGATATATGAATTATGAAGGACACATGCATTTGATCTGTAACAACCACTTACGTTCCTCACTCATGATGTCTTGGGCATTCTCTTTCTTCCTAAAAGTGCTTTCAGAGCATGCAACCCCTTCTCATTTCAGACTGGAGTCACCAACTCCAGTGTCTCTTTGCTATGAATAATGGTAACATGCTTGGGTCAAAAATAAACAAATGGGGGCGCCTGGGTGGCTCAGTGGGTTAAAGTCTCTGTCTTCGGCTCCGGTCATGATATCAGGGTCCTGGGATCAAGCCCCACATCGGGCTCTCTGCTCAGCGGGGAGCCTGCTTCCGCCCCCACCCCCCTGCCTGCCTCTCTGCTTACTTGTGATCTCTCTCTCTGTGTCAAATAAGTAAATAAAATCTTTAAAAAAAGAAATAAGCAAACAAATGAAAAACCCCAAGGTAACACAGCCACAACACTGAAATTGATTCTTTTAAAAGCACAGGTTTGCATCGGACAATAAAACGGAGACAAAGAAACTCTTTTAGGCAGCTGGGACCCCAGTTCCATTTGTATCACCTAAGCAGAAAAAACACAGTCGCCAAGGCCTCTCATTAAGTTTAGTATGTCTAACACCTGGTACACTGTCTGGTGGAGAACAGGGATTCGGTGACTCTGCTGACTGACTGAATTTGATCAGCGTTTTCCAAAACATGTCCCATGAGATAATTTGGCCCAGAAAATTGGTAGAGTCTTTTTATTTTCATGAGTCTGTATTTATTTTCAAATGCATTTGTAGAGAGACACCTTTCTTCCCATGATTTAATGGATATTATTGCTTAGGGGCATGGCTAACATTAAGATGTGCGCTGACTTAAAGAAAATGTTAAATAAATGAAAGAGCAATGGACATGTAGCTAGAATGAAAAGCTTAAAAATGGTATATGTCTGGGGGCACCTGGGTGGCTCAGACGTTAAATGTCTGCCTTTGGCTCAGGTCAGGATCCCAGCGCTCTGGGATCGAGCCCCACATCCGGCTCCCTGCTCGGCAGGAAGCCTGCTTCTCCTGCTACCATTCCCTCTGCTTGTGTTCCCTCTCTCGCTGCGTTTCTCTCTGTCAAATAAATAAAATCTAAAAAAAAAAAAAAAAAAAAAATGGTGTATGTCTGACTGGAGTTTAGGGAAATACTCGGTTTATCACAACCTGTCCGAGTCTAGGCTCTGAAGTGGGAGAGAGCAGAAGGGTGATGGCTGTTCCCTAGAGGAAGGAGGGGACACCCCTACCTTTTCCTAATGATGGAAAATCATACACCAACTGAAACAAATGAACTCGAAGCAATACTTTCTTAAATTCACTCCATTTGCTAATTGGCCATCATGCTTTGTCAAAAAATGCTGGTCATAGCAACATAAATGAAACTGAGGATTCTTGCCTCGCCCTAAAACGTGATGTTTACTGGCTTCACGTTGGGATGGGCAGGACTGAGCTGTGCATAATGTGACTTCAGTGTTATTAAAAAATAAATAAAAAAATTAGGAGAAGATTGGCTACTTGCAATTCTTTTTTTTTTTTTAAGCTCTCCTTTAAATCAAATCTTAATTGGAAATTGTAGACAAGTAAAAATCAGATAAAAGTGGAGCCTCTCGATGTGATCGATGGGGGCAATGGCAGAGGGGTTGAGTTGGGGGAGGGTGAGCTGTTCCCTCTTGGTCTCACCTTACCCTCTGCTGTGGCCCCTACGTGCAGTTGCAAGAACCCGTAGATGACACAGTTCCTAAGGTTTCCTGTAGATTGAAAACTCTAGTGTTTAACTTCCTTGGTGTTGTGAGACTCAAGAATACCCACAATGCAAAAGGATAACTCAGATCCGTGTTTTCCTCACATTTTTCGTGGAGACATCTAATAACATAAGAAAGAATTAATATGCAATCCTATCGTATCATGCCTGCCTGGTCTGAAAAGGTAGTCAAAAGCATCTTTTATAAATGTGGAACTCTGAGAGTTCCAACTTTATTTTCAGAGCCCCTAAACAATTCCTAATTGTCCTGCTGGTCAGGGGATGAGATACAGTAAGTCTATAAATATGAGGAACCGGACTGAATGGAAGAGACTCAACCCTGCCCATTTGGTGACTTCTCTACTCAGTGTCAGATTTTGGTAATTCAGATTCCTATGTATAAGAATATAAAAATGCCAAATCTATGTTTCCGTCCTAGGTCTTTGAGTGAATTGATGCTTCAGGGAGATGGTTTCCTGAGGCTTCGTGTGTTCATGGTACACCTTTAATTCCTTGGACATCTAAGTCTACCTGGTAGTGGATATCAAATACATGGTTGCTAAGGGGCAGTGTGTATATATGGCGGGATGTTTCCTGACATTGACTGGAAGTGATGCATGATTTCCCAATGCAGCATTGTTTGCAGCTTAGACTCTCCATGGAAAGTGACTCTTGTCAACAAAGGCATTATCTATCCCTTCCCATTTCTGCAGGTGACTGGAAGGGCTCCCTGGACAGACAGACCCAGACATGGTAATGCTCAGGTCAGAGGCACAACGAATTCCAGCATCATAAAGCCACAGTAAATATCTTACAGGACATATTGGCGAAAAACCCAGACTCCCTTCCTGAGAAGTGCCTAAGTGAAAAGCGAGCTCTATCTGTCATTGGGAGTAAGGTCTCAGAATCCAGAATGGACATCCCAGGGCTGATCCCTCTGCGGTAGACCCAGGATTTAAGCCAGGTCTTCAGGCTTCAGCGCTCATAGCCACCTAAATTCTTTGCACGGTCTTTCCCGGGTATATGTAGACTATCCTTCCTATCATCTTCAATCATGTTCCTTCCAATGAGGTACCGATGCTACACTTTTTTTTTTTCTTTGTTTAAAAATACCTTTAAATAAATCACTTACTGCATCGATGTTTTGGCTGTGAGTTATGGCCATGTCTCACAAAATGGGAATTCCTTTCTGCTTTCTTTGTTTTTATTCATAGATGCTAACCGCCAGATTTTATGACCTTCCCTGCCTGAAAAATATGAGTGCCCAGAAGCTGGTTTCCCCATTGCTGACAGAAGGGAAACTAATTAGAAGTCTGTTGGAGCAAGTTTTATGGGGCAAGATGCATGTTTAGCTCAGCCAAGGAACCAAGCCCATCTTAAGTAAAAAAAATAAAAAGTATGTATATCTCCTGGGTTAACAAATACATGAGTTAGGTAAACAACCTTAAATCCCCCAGATGCTTTAAAGGTAACATGGATCCTCCCAGAAGAATTAAAATGTGATTCTTTGGTGCATGGGTGTGGCACAGATGGGATACTTCATGCATCAAAGAAATGGGGGTGTCCTATAAATTCTGCTAAATAAAGCATCCACAGTATACTGGCTACCCAGATAAAGTCTGAAACTGGTGAGGGGGCAGGGGAAATAGAAGCACAAAATGAGATTGGCTTTACAAGTTTCTGGGGTAGGGACTGTATTATGGAAGCCAGGTGATTCTAAAGTTTTCTATAACTGCTCTCACTACTTTTAATAAAGCAGACTCTGGAGTCAGGCTGTCTGGGATCTAATTTTGGTTCCTCCATTAACTGAGTGAGTGATTAATTTCATTAACCTCTGTGTTTCAATTTCCCCCTTGCAGAATGAGGCAAATGATAACATTTACCTTGCTGTGGTTTTCTCAAGGCTCAAATGAGTCCATATTCATGAAGTTCTTAGAACGGCACGTAATCCTCAACAAATATTCTCTATTATTATTACATGCTATAGGACCCTTGATACTCTTCCCCTTGAATTTTGATGATTGATTACTTGAACTGAGGAGGACCTGCTACATAATTTGAGGGCCCTGTATAAAATGAAAATATGGGTTCTCCTGTTCAATAATCATTAAAAATTTCAAGATGGTGGCAGTAGAGTATTAAACCAAGCATGGAGCCCCTCCGAGTTGGGGGCAGGGCTCTGCCATGGCCCCTGTCACACACCCATGAAGCCGGCTCTGGAGCCAAATTATAAAACAACAAGGTTTTTGGAAGAAAACATGTGCAAAACAAATCGATAGTTTCTTATATCTGGAAAAGCCAAAGAAATTTGTTTTCTTAAAATAAAAAGAGGGGCTATTTATGAAGAAGAAATCCATTTAAGAAACTCAGAATCGTCTCTTTATAAAGCTGTGTATGGGCCATGTCAGCTGAAATGTCGCCACCTCCACCAGGTTCACAGAGAAAGAAAAAGGTAAGTGTCACTGGAGATGATCTTCCAGGCTCCATTTTTAAGTTTTCCACAAATGAAAAAAGGCAAAGACATACTCTTTTCTTCAAATGCTCTTTAAGCATCAAAACCCCAACTAACTAGTGTTCACTTTTGGTTGCTGATTGCCGGAAGATAATCCTGGCTTAAGTTTCTCTACATCTTGCATGTCTTTCCAATAAAACAGATTTTGAGCTAGAGGAATAAAGAAACAAACAAATAGCAAATAATAGCCTTGATGAGTGGATGAAGAGAAAATCAAAATTCCATTTATTTCTTGCCAAATTCGTTCAGTTTGGGGATATGGTGAAGGTCACAATTACTTGAAACTTATTAGACAGATCAAGGCAATCAAGAGGAAATTGAATCCCAGATCGAAAACAGATTTTTGCTACTGGACCATTGGGTAACAACATATAACCATAAATATAAAGACATATATGTAAACATAGATACATTTTATACACACACACACCCACATATATATATATTTTTCCCTCCTGGAAGGGCTTTATTTATTTATTTTTAAATTTTATTTTATTTTTTCAGTGTTCCAAGATTCATTGATTACGCACCATACCCAGTGCTCCATGCAATACGTGCCCTCCTTAAATATATAGATATAAAAATTATATTTAGAAAGCTCTTCACGCATTGTTGTCTAAAATTCTTTGAAGGCAACATCTGTTCACAATGTGGCAGCCATCCGCGGGCAAATACTTCTCAGCTGGATTGTGCAGATTTCAATGTATTACAAATGAGATTTTATAATTCCTTTTTTTGTGTGTGTAATGCTTTCAATAGCCCTTCTTTTTTCACTTAATAAGATCAAACACAGTTAACCACTTATCTTCACGTGGAGTCAAGCACTAAATAATTGTCGTTCGAAAAAATAACAATTATTTTGTTTCCTTGTTTCCTTGTTTGCCCACCAGTGACTTTCGACATTGATTATTTAATAGTTGACCTTAAAAGAAAAGAGAATGGGGCTGTGAAGGAGGAAAGCAGGGAAAAAGAAGAGCTAAATGTCTTGAGTAGTTGATTATAATCTGTTAAAAATACACCGAAGAAGCATTTTTAATATACATTATGAAATTAACAGTTTTAATCAATATTATGAAGGTATTGTAAGACTAAACATTCAGCAAGATACATTAGAAAACTGGAATTGATATAAGCTTTGTGAAATCAGCCAAAGGTCTAAGAAACGAAGGGAAAAGTTCTTAAAAGAGAATCTGTATCTTGAAAATTTAGTTATTTCACCTATTTTTTTTGTTCTTGGTTGAAGAAGATGTGAAGTCTTCTGGATTCCTGAAAAAATAAGCCTTCTCAGAGTCACCAGCAGAAATTCTCCTTTCCTTTAACCTCTGGACAGATTTTTCAACTAAAAAAATTTTACGAAAGGAGGTTCCTGGGTGGCTCAGTGGGTTAAAGCCTCTGCCTTCAGCTCAGGTCATGATCTCAGGGTCCTGGGATCGAGCCCCGCATTGGGCTGTCTGCTCAGCAGGGAGCCTGCTTCCCCCTCTCTCTCTGCCTGCCTCTCTGCCTACTTATGATCTCTCTCCTCTCTGTCAAATAAATAAAAAATCTTAAAAAAAATTTTTTTACGAAAGATTTTGATACCTACAGACTTTTAATTTAATTTGAAAAAAGTCCCTGCTGTACTTGTTCCCTCCTCTGCCCATTCTCTTCAACAGTTTTCCATTTTTTGTACCCTCCCAGAATGTCTTTATGCATATATGAGGACGTATGAATACAAATTCTTACCTTCACCATTTAAATACACACGTGCAAAAATAAAATTCTAATTTAAATTGCAGGAGACAAAAGTCAGGATCCAAAATCAAGTGACATTTCTAAATAAACGCTTAGATACGGTTCCCCGGTATTTTAGAAGCTCCAGACTTCCCCACTGGGCATTCACGGAAGGAAAGGAGAATGTCTCCTGAAGATGAGGGCCCCAGGAGAGTGTTCTGCACCATGTTTTGTCTTGTTTTGTTTTTCCTTATCAGAGCCTCTTGGCGATCTTTCCATATCAGCACACAGAGACACTCTTCCTTCTTTTTTTGACAACTGGGTATATTCCATTGTATGAATGCATCATGGCATGTTTATGCAGGTCTTCATGAATGGTATGGCTTGTTTCAATTTTCTGATATTAAAAATAATGCTACAAAAATTCAAAACAAATAAAATAATTCTACAGTGAATAAATTGCATAAGCATTATTTCCCACACAAAGTTTATGATTAGACTTGAGGTTCTTGTTTTGTTTTTTAAGATTTTATCTACTTATTTGTCAGACAGAGAGAGAGAGAGAGAGCACAAGCAGGGAGAGCCACAGGCAGAGAGAGAAGCAAGCTCCTGGCTGAGGCTTAACTGACTGAGCCACCCAGGCGTCCCTAGACTTGAGTTTTTAAGACTGCCTTTATTGAGATCCTACTATTTGCCACAACACGGGTGGACCTAGAGGATATTATGCTAAGTGAAATGAGTTATATAAAGACAAATACCATATGATTTTGCTCATATGTGGAAGTTAAAAAACAAAACAAATAAAAAAGAGACCGACAAAAAAAAAACAAACGTGCGCGCACACACACACACACACACACACACACGCACACACACACACACTAGGTTCTTCAATATAGAAAACAAACGGCTGGTTGCCCCAGGAAAGGTGGAGGGTGGTGGTGGTGGGTGAAAGAGATAAAGGAGATTAAGAAGTACAAATTTCCAGTTACAAAATAAAAAAGCCACAGAGTTAAAAAGGACAGCATAGGGAATATATTCAATAATACTGTAATAACGTTGTTTGGTGACTACATTTGATGAGCATTGAGTAAAGTATAGAATTGTTGAATCATTATGTTGTACATCTGCAACTAGTATAACACTGTGTATCAATTATACTTCAGTTAACAAAAGGAAATCTTTACTGAGATATAATTAATGATAAAGTACAAGTTATTTACAGTGTATTAATTTGATGAGTTTTGGACTTAGCTTCGACTGTTTTGACACTCCCATGAGACTATCAGCACAGTCAAGATAATGAACATATCCATTAACCCCCAAGGTTTCCTTGTGCCCCTTATGATCCCTCTGTCACACTTCTCCCCACACACCCACAAAACACTTACCTACTTTCTGTCATAAATTCATTTGGATTCTTAGAATTTTATATAAATGGAATCATGCAGTATATACTTACTTTTGGTCAAGTTTCTTTTACTCAGTAGAATTATTTTGAGATTCATCTGTTGTGTGTATCAAGAGTACATTCCTTTTTATTGCTGAGCAGTATTTCATTGTATGCATATAGCACAATTTGTTTATCTACTCGTTTATTGATGAACATTTTGATTGTTTTCAGTTTGGGGCTATTACAAATAAAGCTGCTATGAACATTTGTGTACAAGTCTTTGTATGAATATATGATTTCATTTCTCTTGGAATGGAATGTTCATGTCTGGGTCATATTGTAGCTGAATAGTAAAAATTTTAAGAAACTAGCAAACTATTTTCCAAAGTGAATGCCATCTAACATTCTCTTGAGCAATGGAGACTTCCAGTTGCACCTTGTTCTTGCCAATACTTGGTATAGTCAGTCTCTTTTGTTCTAGCAGGTGTGTAGTCATAGTATCTTATTGTGATTTTAATTCGCATTTCACTAATGACAAATGAAGCTGAGAATATGCTCTTCTTTCTATTTTCTTTTTGTTTCTTTATCTTTTTTTTTTTTTTTTGGTCATCCATAAATCTCCTTGGATGGTGTCTTTTCAAATTTTTTGTTCAGTTTTCATTTATTTGTATTCTTATTGTTGAGTTTCAAGGATTCTTCATAAATTATGGATGCAAGTTCCTTATCAGATATATAATTTGAAGATCTTTTCTCTCAATTGGTGAATTTTCTTTTCATTCTCTTAAGAATATCTTTCAAAGGACAGACATTCCCAACTTTGACACAGATCAAATTATAAATTTTTGCTCTTTTAAGGCTCATGTTTTTGACGTTATCTAAGAAATCTTAGTCTAACCCATAGTCACAAATATTATTTCATCTATATTCTCATAGAAGTTTACAGTCTTAGGTTTTACATTAAGGGTCTTTAAGCATCAAAAACCTCAGTTAATATTCCCTTTTGGTTGCTAATTGCCAGAAGATAATCCTGGCTTAAACTTGTCTACATCATACATGTCTTTCCTAGAGGTCCACAGAAATTGTGTGAGATAATAATATTCATTTTTGTTTTAAGCCACTAAGTTTTAGGCTAATTTTTAATGCAGCAATAGAAACTAAAATGTTAATTAAATTGCTTGAAAGTGCCTGTACCAATTTGCATTTCCACCAACAGGGTAAGAGGGTTCCCCTTTCTCCCTTATGTAATATATAACTTATATAATATAAGTTATATACTTATAACTGGTATAAGGTGGTATCTCAATGTGGTTTTGATTTGAATTTCCCTGATGGCTAATGATGATGAACACTATTTCATGTGTCCGTTAGCCATTTGTATGTCTTCTTTGGAGAAGTGTCTGTTCATGTCTTCTGCCCATTTTTTTGACTTGATTATTTGTTTTTTGGGTATTGAGTTTGAGAAGTTCTTCATAGATCTTGGATATCAGCCTTTTGTCTGTAGTGTCATTTGCAAATATCTTCTCCCATTCCATGGGTTGCCTCTTTGTTTTGTTGATTGTTTCCTTTGCTGTGCTGAAGCTTTTTATCTTGATCAAGTCCCAACAGTCCCAAGCTTTTGTTTCCCTTGCTTTTGGAGACCTGTCTTGAAAGAAGTTGCTGTGGCTGATGTTGAAGAGGTTACTGCCCATGTTCTCCTCTAGGATTTTGATGGATTCCTGTCTTTCATCCATTTTGAGTTTATCTTTGTGTAGGTGTAAGAGAATGGTGGAGTTTCATTCTTCTGTATATAGCTGTCCAATTTTCCCAGCACCATTTATTGAAAAGACTGTCTTTCCATTAGAAATTTTTTCCTGCTTTGTTGAAAATTATTTGACCATAGAGTTGAACATCCATATCTGGGCTCTCTACTCTGTTCCACTGGTCTATGTGTGTGTTTTTGTGCCAGTACCATGCTGTCTTGGTGATCACAGCTTTGTAATATAGCTTGAAATCAGGGAAACAGTGTAGAGGTTCCTCAAAAAATAAAAAATAGAGCTACCCTATGACCCAGCAACTGCACTACTGGGTATTCACCCCAAAGATACAGATGTAGTGAAAAGAAGGTCATATGTGCCCCAGTGCTCATAGCAGCAATGTCCATAATAGCCAAACTGTGGAAAGATGCCCTTCAACAGAAAAATGGATAAAGAAGATGTGGTCCGTATATACAACGGAATATTACTCATCCATCAGAAAGAATGAATACCCAACTTTTGCATCAACGTGGATGGGACTGGAGGAGATTATGCTAAGTGAAATAAGTCAAGCAGAGAAAGTCAATTATCATATGGTTTCACTTATTTGTGGACTATATGGAATAGTGTGGAGGACATTAGGAGAAGGAAGGGAAAAATTAGGGGGGAGAAATTGGAGGGAGAGTCGAAACATGAGAGACTATGGACTCCGAGAAGCAAACTGAGGGTTTTAGAGGGAAGAAGGAAGGGTTTTAGCCTGGTGATGGGTATTAAGGAGGGCACGTATTATATGGAGCACTGGGTGTTATAAGCAAACAATGAATCATGGAACACTACATCAAAAACTAATGATGTACTGTATGGTGACTAACATAACATAATAAAAAATAATAAAAAAATAAGTTACTTGATAAACAGTTTGATCTTTTTGGAGCTTGTTTTTAAGTGCTGCTAGGTGGTATCAAAGCAGCATTTAGTGTTGGGCTAATTTTATCCCATTATTGAGACAAAGCCCTTCTGTGTACTCTCCCTAATGCCCACAAATCATGAGGTTTGCCCCTCTGGCTAGTAGGAACAAGAGCTATGCCTGGCCTGGTGTGATCTTTGGGATATGTTCACTTTAATCCTCCCAAGTGGTTCTTTTCTTGGCCATGGACAACTTCCTCACATGCATGTGCTGATTGGCGTTCACTGGAGAGTGTGGGGGACGCTCTGCAGACCTCCAGACTTCTCACTCAGTGCGGCTTTCTCCTCTGTAGTCCTTTGCCCTGAAACTTTAGACTCCTTGTCCTCCTCAGATTTTCAACTATGTCTCCTCCACATAGAGAGATTGCCAAGCTGTTCCTGGGCTCCTGTCTACGCTCTGTGGTCTGGAAACACCTTCCAGCTGGTAAGCTGGGGAAATTAAAAAACTCAGTTCATTTGTTTCTCATCTCTTGGGGCTCACTGTCCTGCACTGCGTGATATCCAATGTCTTAAAAATGTTCTTCATATATTTTGTCTGGTTTTTAAATTGTCCAGGAGGGATGGTAAATCTGGTTCTGTTGCTCCATGTTGGCTGGAGGTATCCCCCAGATAGACTTTGAAAGGCTGATCTTTCTTAGGAAACTGTTCTGGATATAGTGCTTGGTACTTTACAGGTGAAATCTTAGTTAATCCCCCAAAACAAAACAGAACAGAACAAAAATGTAAAAGGCACACAAAGAAAAAAGGAACTATGAAGTAGATACCACTAGAATTCCTTTTTTATAGATGAGAAAATCAGGACACAGAGACATTAAGTAGTTTCTTTAAGATCGTAAAGCTAATATGTATGGTGGGATCAGGATTTGCATCCAGATCTGTTTGATTGCTCAAAGCAAGCTCGTAATCAGTCTCTTCCTGGACCTTTTACATCTAACTCTTGCTTCTTCTTCTTTTTTTTTTTTTTTATTTAATTTTTTTTCAGTGTTCCAAGATTCATTGTTCATGCACCACAACCAGTGCTCCATGTAATATGTGCCCTCTTCAATACCCACCACCGGGCTCACCCAAATCCCGGCCCCCCCCCACCTCTCCAAAACTCTTTGTTTCTCAGCTTCTCAAAGGAAACTGAAAACTGATTTGCCTTGCCTTATTCCCACCCTCTTCAGATACTTATTCTTTCAGACATTTCTTTTTTTTTTTTAAAGATTTTGTTTATTTATCTATTTATTTGACAGGGAGAGAAAGATCACAAGTAGGCAGAGAGAGAGGGGGAAGCAGGCTCCCTGCTGAGCAGAGAGCTCAATGTGGGGCTCGATCCCAGGACCCTGAGATCATGACCTGAGCTGAAGGCAGAGGCTTTAACCCACTGAGCCACCCAGGTGCCCCTTCTTTTGGACTTTTCATTCTCCCTCTAACAAGTACCACCTGGGGAACTCTCCAGTCTCCATAATATTAGAGACTGACTTCAGGTTTTCCTTTTGTACAGAATAGATGTTTATTTGGGATCCTGACTTTTCCCCTGCATACAAAGAAGCAAATTTAGGTTGATAATTTATAAAATAATACATTTCCATCATAAACATATGAGCTGTGGCCGAATGATGGCAAATTCTTTGAACTAAGAAGAGGAAAAAGAAAAAATGAGCTCTCTTTGAGAACAATGTGAGGATGTCCCTAAAGTTTGAGTGGAAGGAGAAATGAGGTTCAAATTTTAAGTCTGCTTCTAGCCTTTATGTGAAAGCTGACAAGAAGGTTTCTCTACCCTGAGATCTACTGATGCATGTTTATAGTGGTTCCAGGAAACCTCAACAAACACCACAGAATGGAAAAACACTCAAGCCAACCCAACGGACACAGAAATAGAAAGAAACTTATTAACCACCGGTTTAAGGGCAATATTAACACATAATTAAGGGCGAGATTTCAGGGGAAGGTTGAGTCTGTTATAATTCTGACGTTCTCATCAAAGGAAACTCATAAGATTTTGACTAAGATTTCTCAGGAATGGAGACTCATGAGCCTTAACCTAGTACTTATGTATGAAACTGAAGCTCTCAGTTTGAGAATTTGAGCATTTTCCTTGCAGTTTTCTTTTTTTCTTTATCATGCTTGTTGGGTTTTAATTACACAAATGAAATCTGTTTATTGTTGAAAAAGTAGGAAGTGTAAGTAACCTATAATCTTACCCCTGATCAATAATCACAATAAAAAAAATAATCACGGTGAACATATGGATGCCTAGCCTGATGGTCTTTTCCCTCTCCCTGTATAAATAAAATATGTATGTACATTGGCATGTAGATGCTGTGATATGTGTGTGTGTGTGTGTGTGTGTGTGTGTGTGTGTGATGTATAACTAGAATAGTTTATAATGCCATAAGAAGAGATTCCTACTACATCTGCAGTCATGGCACAAGTTTAGGAAATCCTAATAATTTTGTTGAGTCTGGATTGGAGGAGCCCCTGCTAAGACGTGATATGCTCTTATAAATTGTTTTTTCCTTCTGGAGTTAAGTCTCTCCAACTTTTCACCTTTGCAACCCTAGAGACCAGAAGTCTGGACCTGTGATTGGAGTTATCCTTTGCATAATAGCCCCAAAGGTGACTCAGGCTTAAGGCCTGAGCTGGAAACAGTCTGAACAACATTTCCCAGACCCACAGCTGTATGGGTTACAATCCCCAGAGGCCCTCTAACTGTGACTGTGATTATTGAGAACAGTTCACTCTCCCTGGAACATATGAACGCTAGAAAACTCAGATTTTCATAAATTGAGAGTAAGGAGTCCAAGGGAGAGTCACCTAGCAGAAGAGGAGGGTCCACTTTTTTCACTGCAGTCTAGTTAACATACAAAGTTATATTAAATTCAGGTGTGCAACATAGTGATCTGACATTCTACACATTACGCTATCCTCTTTACGGTGAGTGTAGTCGCCATACAGAGTTGCTACAATACTATTGACTGTCCTCCCTATGCTGTACTTTTCACCCCCATTGTTTATTTATTTTAAAAACTAAAAGTTTGTATCGTGTAATCCCCTTCACCTATTTCGCCCATTCCTATGTCCCCATCTCTTTGACAATCACCAGTTTGTTCTCTGCACTTATGATTCTGTTTGTTCATTTGTTGTATTTTTCATATCCCGCATATAAGTGAAATCTTATGACATTTGTCTTTCTCTGATTTACTTGGTGTGATACTGACTAGCTCCATCCATGTTGTCACAAATGCAAGATCTAATTTTTTATGATTGAGTAATAGTCCATATCTTCTTTATCCATTCGTCTATGGACAGACACTTAGGTTTCTTCCATTACTTGGCTATTATAAATAATGCTGCAATAAACATAGGGGTGCATATATCTTTTCAAATTAGTGTTTTCATTTCCTTCAGATTGAACACTTAGGCTGTTGGGTTGAAATCTACCCCTTGGCTCCTGTCCCCCACACCCTAGCCCATCCTTCCTTTTTTCCCTACTTCAGCCTGAATATACAAGCACCGTGCACATTTCCTACAAAAGTCTTCTCTTGACCATCTTTGGGGTCTAGAAGTGTGAGTGGTCTCCTTTCAGGGGGATGGGTACAGGGAAGAGGACCACATAGGTTCTGGAAATAGACTTGGAACCACTTAGGCAGAGAATTCTGGGGACTTAAGTATTTGGAGCGCAGTCTATGATCAGGGATGGAGGTTAGGCTCTGAGTAGGTGTGTCCTGTTGGACTTGAAGATTCCTTGCAAGGCACAGCAAGAAGAGGGCCAACATGGGGACCCCTAAACTGAGGCCTAAGAAAGAGCGTTCCATCTTCTTGAGTCTGAAGACAGCAGTACCCAATGCCAGCTGTCCTACTGCTGCTCTGTGAATCGGATATGGCTACCCACAACCAAGAGCACGAAGTCACCTCTATCAATGCTCTGGTGCCCCAGCAGGAGTGTATTAATGGCTGGGCCAAGATTACACACCCAGCCAATAGCTTCTGGGGATGAGGTGGAGGTAGGGAGCAAGAGAAAACAGAATCTGGTCCAAATTGACAAATGCCCACTACCCCCAGGTTGAATGAGCCACTTTTAAACATGTTCTACTCCAAGCCCTCCATCCAGAATCCGCATAAGTTTTTGAGAAAAAAATATAAATATAAAAAAATTTAAATATAAAAAAATACTTGTAGGGTTGAAGGTAGTCAAAAAAGAAAGGAAGTCTACACCTGATTTCCACCAGAAGCCAATGAGGACGTTTGTTGTTCCTGTGCATTTCAGTTCTATTTCCGGGCCTGTGCAGCCTTCCCACGGGCCAAGGAGTGGGAGACTGAGACTGTATGCATATTACTCATCAGTCAGTGTAGTGGATACTTGTTGCTTTTGTCCTTCCAACATCCATTTCCTCTTCCTCTGTTCCATAACTTCTGTTCTTCTGGTAATAGCTTCTAGATGGTTTGAGTGTTGTTGACCAACTCCTGGTTCCAAGGATTGGATTGTGACCCATTAGTCTGAGCAACCAGAAGATCACATACCCCTGGTTCCCAGATGTTCGAATACCTTCTAGAACACAGCTATAGGCATTCCAGATATTATAGCCATTACAGATATCTAAGAAGGAGATATTCAAGAAGGGGGAACTTTTGGATGGAAGCAGTGGGTCGCAAGAGGTGGGTCATTAGAAGACCCTCCCAGGAACCCAGAGTGTGTATGGTCAGGTCCCTCAGATTCATCACTACATCAGAGCCAAAGTCCCTGGGTTTCGCTTTCTGATAGCCAGAGTGCTGCTGCTTCTGGGGGCTCAGATCTATGTGGGTGGTGTACTCAAAGGACATGACTCAGTGGCCCTCCTTCCTCATCCCTCTGCTTCATGTTGGAGGTTCCCTAGAGGTCAGTATAACCCTAGAATGTAACACACTCGAGTTGAACCTTGTTCCATAATGTGGTTGCATGGTCCTTGTTTGTCAGAATGCTCTTTAGCCTGAAAAGGGAAAGAGGGCTGATCTTTAAGCCCAAGGTGGTTGAAGAGGGTTCTTGATGTTCTTAGACATTTTGCCATCAAATGATGTCCCCAACTCTTGCAACAAAACTGGGCTTGGTGTGGGTTAAGCATGAAATGGAACTGTAGGGGAACTGGTCTGCTCCCACTGACAGCACAAGGAAGGCTGGCCACTTTGCTTTATAGTCACACCTTGGACACCCCTTGCCAAGTTCATTGTGCATGCTACGTGCTCAGACAATAGTGATGTCTTTTTGTCCACCTGAGTTGTTTGATTTGATTAAATTCACACAACAAATGTGTGTGGTTGTGCTTGGTGCTGCAAGGCATGTGTGATGAGACACCCTTGTCCTGTGGAGTGTGCTAGAATGACCAAGATGTTCCTGAATGAACCAAGGCAGCACTGCTATCCCCCTGTTCTATTCAGGGAAAATAGATCTGCTTACTTGTGTGGATTTATCTTATTGGCAGTCTATAACCCCCTCTGTTTTCCCTTTGGCTGGCATCCAAGTTGTTCCTGATGACATCCCCGCTAAGAAGTTTCCTTTGATTTGTGAGCGACCCGAGCTTTTGGTTTGATCTATTTTATTCCCCATCTAGGGCCCACCTGGGGTTTGTGTTTTTCTCTGCTCCCACACCTCCTCTACCGGAGCCTTAGGCTGATCCCCAGGGCCCTGTTGTGGGGGGATAGGGGGTGTTCCCATGCTGTCTTTCTCAGCAGGCAGTGAGGCTGTAGAGGAACACCAAGTCTCAAAACCCCCTGGCTGCATTTGGCTCAGTTCCCCCACTCCCCTTGGTTTCTTTCTACATGGTAAAGTCAAGCCTTCCCCAAGGATGCAGATTTTATGGGCCAAATAAAGGAAAAGCAAATTCATTTTAAAGGATACTGGGCTGGTACTGATATCCTTCATTCTGAAAGGAAAAACCCCTAACTTACCCCCTCAGCATGTTGTCCTTCATGTACTTAGATAATGACAAAGCCAACAGATATAAGCGTCACTGATA
Source organism: Procyon lotor (assembly GCA_028646535.1). Taxonomy (NCBI): domain Eukaryota; kingdom Metazoa; phylum Chordata; class Mammalia; order Carnivora; family Procyonidae; genus Procyon; species Procyon lotor. The sequence goes on from CM053604.1 coordinate 33,711,696, forward strand.
GATACAAAAATAAATCTTCCAACAAGACAACAATATTATTAAGCACTGACCAAAATATATTACCGATACAGTTTTAGATATGTTTTATGCTCACCCTACATCAAGTGAAACATAAATTGCAAAGTGGTATGTTCCATTTGATCCCATATTATTAAAAAATGTGTGTTCATAAAAAAGAATCTTTCTACAACCACACAGAGTTTACAGACGGGTTTACACTTTTATTTCTTCAACAGATCTGTAATTTAGGGAGAACACGTAGTACTATTATTTGTATTTGGACACAAGGATAGAGGAGCACAGAGCCTATCTGTGAGTACATAGCTAACAAATGGCAGAGCTAGAACACAAGCTCAGGCCTTTTGACTACAAATCTGTTACATTGTCCTGTTAACACACAACTGAAAATCACAAGGCTTCAGATGAACCACATGTGCCACTATTTCCATATAATTATAATAAACACGTTATAAAGTAAGTCACACATGCGCCATAAGCATCTAAAATCGATACCCGTCCTTTTCCCACTCACACTTGCTCAACCCTTCTCACACCAACTGCACATTTCACTGTGCCCATCACAATAGCCATTTTTGTGCAACAGTTTGATTCATGTATTTATCTCTTTTTTAAAAAAATATTTTATTTATTTATTTCAGAGAGAGAGAGAGAGAGGAGCATGAGGAGGGTGAGGGGCAGAGGGAGAAGCAGACTCCCCGCTGAGCAAGGAGCCCGATGCGGGACCTGAGCCAAAGGCAAACACTCAACCGACTGAGCCACCAAGGTGCCCCAATTCACGTGTTTCTCTTGCATGGGACTATACACCCCGTGAGGGGAGAGAGCTTATCTGATTTTGCACACATTGAATTCCCATTAAAGTTCTTGACTCATACTTAGTGCTCAATAAATATTTGTTGAATTAATAAATGAATGAAAAATCAAGACAAAAGCAACTAGTGCTTTGATTTAGGTCTCTGTTCTCAACCAGAAATCATCGCGGCGTGTGAGAGACTGAGGCCAAGAGAAAATACTCATAAAAATGTCTACAGGTTGTTTTTGGACCCTGAAGTTAATCAGGGAAGAAAGCAGCATCCTTTCCAACTCATGTGAAGGGGAGGGTGTATGGATTTTACTCCTGGGGAGGCCCCTCTGTGGCTCAATCTTTTCCTTCACCTTGGTTGGAGGTTGAGGAAGGGGAGCCGCTGTGGCAGTGGGGAGGAGGACCATGTAGAGTAGGAGAGACTTGGCAGCGCTGCCTCTCCTGGGCTGGTGGGGTTGCTTGCTGACAGAGGGTGTGGCCTCTATTCTGGATCCCTGAACCTAGCCCAGAGGCCAAGGCCAGGCCAAAGTCAATCCAGCTGCTGCCTTGGGCATGGAAAGGGATTTTAATTGCAATACCTGAGCTTTGGAGGGCATTTGCCATCTATTTCTTTTGGCATCACCAGAAGAAAAGAAAACTCTTCCACTCTAGATGTTGTCAAACCCAATTATCCTTCTTAAAGGAAAAAGAAGAAAACTCTTTTGTGCTTTGAGGGGGCTTACAACAAAGGGATAAGGGAGCACGTTACACTCTCTATTAGGTCTGTGTTGACTAGTCTTGCCACTGGGAAGTCTGAATGGCTTTTCACAAACTGCAAATCAAAAAAATATTATCTGAAAGGTGACCAACCTGGACCTAATATTATGACAAAATTAAACTCAAGGTCAGCCCACATCAAAGACTCGGTATTTACTGAGCATGTATCTATCAACGCTAACTTGGGGTACACTGTGTAAGATGCTCCATTCTGAGCACGTAGCTTATTTGAAGGACTCTTGGAAGTTTGGCTAATATCATTCAAGCTCTCTGGTTCTTATCACAGGTGGGGCACAGCAGAATCACCTTTTGAGCCTGGCAGGCTGAGAGCCAGACCCCTTTGGGGTGCTACCCTGAAGGGTCAAGTCTCCTTTTAAGATTTTATCTTAATCCATGGCTTTAAGTAATTTTGTCATGAGGTGTCTTGGTGCGGTATTCCTTCTTGTGCAGGAGGCTCATCGAGCTTCAGATTGGTGGGTTTATTGTTTTCATTTTGGATAGTGCCTTCATGGTTACTGGTATTTTCTTCTGTTATTTCCTTTGAAGAAGAAAGTTAGAGAACTTACTAATAGATATCAAGTCTTATTTTAAAGTGTCAGTAATCTATTTTTATTTTATTTATATTCAATTTAATTAACATATAATGCATTATTAGTTTCAGAGGTAGAATTTAGAGTTTCATCAGTTGCATGTAACACCCAGTGTTCATTCCCTCAAGTGCCCTCCTTAATGTCCATCACCCAGTTACCCCATCCCCCCACCCACCTCCCCTCCAGCAACCCTCAGTTTGTTTCCTAGAGTTAAGAGTCTCTTATGGTTTTTCTCTTGTGGTGTACACACACACACACACACACACAGACAGGAATATTACCCAGTAATCAAAAAGAATGAAATCTTGACATTTGCAATGACGTGGATGGAACTAGAGGGCACTATGCTAAGCGAAATAAGTCAATCATAGAAAGACCAATATCATAATGATCTCACTGATGTGTGGAATTTAAGAAACAAAACAGATGAACATAGGGGAAGGGAAGGAAAAATGTCTAATATATTATTAATCCCATCTAGTCTATTTTCCATCTCGGACACTTTAGTTTTCACTTGTAGAATTTTGACTTTCTACAATTATCTTCCATGTCTCCACTTCACATATTCTGTCATTCCTCTGGCTTTTTGAACATATGGAGTACGGTTACAATAATTGTTTTAATGTATTTGTCTGCTAATTCATTCATCTGTGTCAGTTTTGGGTCAGTTTTGACTGATTTTTTTTTTCCCTTCATCATAGGTTATATTTGTCTACTGCTTTGTCTGCCTGGTAATTTAAACAGATGCTAGACATCTATTCTAACTTACTGGGTGATGAATACTTTCATACTCTTACGAACATTCTTGAGCTTTGTTTAGAAATGCAGTTAATTGGAAACAGGTTGAACCTTGTATCTTGCTTTTGGGATTTGTTAGGAGGGAGCAGGACATCATTTGTTGTAGGCCCCAGTCGCTTTATGAATTACGGGGCTTCTCAGTGTGGTTGGAAAGAATGGGCACAGCTTCTTCTCTGGGCTCTGAATACTATTCCCTTGAATTCTTTTGGGTGGTTCTTTCCTCAGCTTTAGGTAGTTTCCTCAAAGCGGTCCACTGGTCAGCCGTCCACTTGTCGAATCTTGGAGGGGGATCTTCTATGTATCTCCAGACTTCTTTGTGTAACTCTCTTTTCTCAGGTCCTCTGCCTTGTGAAGCCCCACTTCCTTGGTCTTCTCTGTCTCTTATCTCTGTCTTCTTCACCCAGGAATCAGCTGTGCTCCACTTGGTTTTCCCCTGACCCTGCTATAGTCTGGAAACTCTACCAAGTGAGTGATCTGAGGCAACCTTCAGGCTTCGTTTCTTGTCCCCCAGGGATCACTGTCCTTTGTTATGTGATGCACAAATGTACGGTTGAAAACTGTTGTGTCATAGAGGTGTCAGGTCTTTAATTGTTTCATCTAGGAGAATAAATCTAATCTTTGTTACTCCATCCTCGCTAGAAGTAGAGATCTGACATCACTAATTTTAAAGGGCTCTTTAAATATTAGAAGTAGAGCCTTTTACGAAGATGGCGCTGAAAGCTAAGAAGGAAGCCCCTGCCCCTCCCAAAGCTGAAGCCAAAGCAAAGTCTTTGAAGCGGTGCTGAAAGGTGTCCACAGCCACAAAAAAAGATCCGCACGTCACCTACATTCAGATGGCCCAAGACTCTGCATATCCGAAGGCAGCCCAAATACCCTCGGAAGAGCCTCCCCAGGAGAAACAAGCTTGATCACTATGCCATCATCAAGTTCCCCCTGACTACTGAGTCGGCCATGAAGAAAATAGAAGACAACAACACACTTGTATTCATTGTGGATGTCAAGGCCAACAAGCACCAGATCAAACAGGCTGTGAAGAAGCTCTCCTTCTTCATTGATGTGGCCAAGGTCAACACCTTGATCAGGCCTGATGGAGAGAAGAAGGCATATGTTCGACTGGCCCCCGACTATGATGCTTTGGATGTTGCCAACAAAATTGGGATCATCTAAACTGAGTCCAGCTGGCTAAATCTAAATACAATTTTTTTCACCATGTAAAAAAAAAAATATTAGAAGTAGTTGCCCTTTTTCTTTTCTATCCCGTATGTTGGTTTTTTTCCCCCTCTCCTGTTTGTTTTATTTTATTTTATTTTATTTTATTTTATTTTATTTTATTTTATTTTATTTTATTGTCTTTTTTGTGTACTGAAATCTTGCAATAGATTTTATACAGTCAAATCTAGCAGTATTTCATTGTTTCTAACATTGATGTTGTACTTTAAAGTCTTTTGTCAACCCAAGATTATAATTTCAGGGGTCCTTTTTTGTCATATACTAAATTCCTACCTACTTTTGTGTTTTCTATTTTTTTTTAAAGATTTTATTTATTTATTTGACAGAGAGAGATACAGTGAGAGAGGGAGCACAGGCAGGGGGAGTGTGAGAGGAACAAGCAGGCTTCCCATTGAGCAGGGACCCCAACATGGGGCTCCATCCCAGGACCCTGGGATCAGGACCTGAGCCGAAGGCAGATGCTTAACGACTGAACCAACCATGCGTCTCTGGGGATCTTTCTTCTTAATAGGATCCCATCCTTGTTACCTAAAAGTGGTGTGTAATTTTTCTTGGGAGTACGGGCAGAGGATGGAATGCGTAAGATTTCACTCAATCTCAGGCTTCTCAGGCTAAGAAGACACCACTGTATTTGTAATCAGAGGAGCTGGGTTTGAGACTTGGAGTAAGTTCCTAATACATCTAAGACTGTGGATGGGTGATTTACCATTTTGGAGTCCTGGTTTCCTTATGTATAACTCAGACAGGACAAAAATACTAGCTTAAGGTTCTTTTACATGTAAAAATGCTTTATAAACAAGAAATGTCTGTATAAATGTTAACAATGGGTTGGTTTTCTCTAATCATAAAATAGTGTATTTCTTATTATCTTCAGCTGCTTAAAATTTGTTTCAAGTACAAAGATCCTTCCTTAAGTTAAAAAATTTCTTTTTTTCCCCCCAAATATGTTTATTTTATTTTTTCAGTGTTACAAGATTAATTGTTCATGCACCACACCCAGTGCTCCATGCACTACGTTAAAAAATTTCTATGAACACTATGCTTGGTGATATTTTTATCATTTTATATTTTTATTATCTCTTGATAGATAATAAATGGGATAGATAGTATGAATATTTCGGTAACAATTGTGAATACATATTTTTCAATCACAGCAACAGTGGAAACAGTAAAAGTTATATTATTCATTCATTCATATTATCTGTTCAGTCTATGGATACTGGGTTTGAGATGCTTTTTGCTGTAAGTAACACAAAACTTAAACACACATAAACATAAAGAAATACAATTTCACACCAATAGCCTGTATAGAAGACTCAGTCTTGGTTGATTCACGTGCTCAGTGATGTCAAGACACAGGCTCTTTTATCTTTTTCTTCAGTTTTAATTGCAGTTAGTTAACATACAGGGTTATATTCATTTTAGGGGTACAATCTAGTGATTCAAAAATCTATACATTAGTCAGTGTGCGTCATGATATATGGGTCCTCGTAATCCCCTTTACCTATTTCACTCATCTCCCCTCCACCTCTCCTCTGGTGATCATCACTTCTCTATAGTTAATACTCTGTTTCTTGGTTGTCTCTTTCTTCTTGGTTCATTTGTTTTGTTTCTTAAATTCCACATATGAGTGAAATCATATGGGATTTATCTTTCTCTAACTGACTTATTTCATTTGACATAATACTCTCTAGATCCATTCATATTGTTACAAATGGCAAGATTTCATTCTACTTATGGCTAAATGATGTTCCATTGTACATACACACCACATCTTTATCCATTCTTCTACTGATGGACACTTGGGCTGCTTCCATAATTTGGCTATTGTAAATAATGCCTTAAAAAACACAGGAGTGTCTATAGCTTTATGAATTAGTCTTTTGATATTCTTTGGGTAAATACCCAGTTGTGGAATTAGGGGATCATATGGTAATTCTATTTTTAATTTTTGAGGAATTTTTGAGGATCATATGGAAATACTGTTTTCCACAGTGGCTGCACCGGTCTGCATTTCCATTGACAGTACAAGAGGGTTCCTTTTTCTCCACATCTTCTCCAACACTTGTTTCCTGTGTTGTTCATTTTTTGTTCATTTCACATACTTTGACAGGTGTGAGGTGATATCTCATTGTGGTTTTGATTTGCATTTCCCTGAAGGTGAGTGACACGGAGCATCTTTTCATGTGTCTGTTGGCCATCTGCACATCTTCTTTAGGACCCACGTTCTTTACATCTATCCTCAGTGCTGGCTTCCCCTTAGCCATGGCAGCAGGATGGCTGCAGCCACACCAGCACTCACCTCCAGACATGGCAGTGTCTGAGGAAAAAAGGAGACAATGTATTTCGAACCCTCTGTTTAAGGAAAGTGAAACTTCCCCAGAATCCCCCCTCTGTCCTAATGACTTCTGACCATACCTATTGGCTAGACTTAAGCTGCGTGTCCATTTCCGAGACACCGTAAATATAAATGAGATTATTTTATATCCATCTGGCTCATCCTTGGAGCTGGAAATGCCTCATTCTCCTGAGGGAATAGTTGTCTAGGGAGAAGTAGATACCTGGACAAAGCTGAAGTTTCTTTGGTATAACAAAGGCCACTGGTACCTGCCCTTGTCTTCTTATTATGCACTGTTTCTGGTGCACACTGATAGCTTCCTATGGCAAGCATCAGTTTCTCTCTCTTTTTCTTTCTGAGAGATTTGTCTGAGATTTCCTTTCTCTGAGGGATTTCACAGGAACTTGCTTGGCTTTTATGTGGGGCAGACTGGAAGGTGCCAAGAAACTGATGCTCCTGACAGTGGCTGTCAATCAGTGATGGAGGAGAACTGAGACTGGCCCTTGGTGGGAACACCTGGAGGTTTGTTACTCCATCTCCTTTATGTCCTCAATGGCACTGAGCTCCATTTGCCCATGGTGATAATCTGCTCATTAACACACTCCGTATTGACTTCCTTCCTTTCCTATGTCACTCCCTCAGGTAGTGTCAGTGATTCCTGGTATCACCCCTCAGACAAATCACTTTCCCTCAAATCCTTGCCTCAGGATCTCCTTCTGGGGGAGCTCAGCCTCAGCCGGTGGGAAGGAAGGAGAAAAGAGTTCTGTGTAGGAAACTTACAATGTCTACTATAGGGATGTAGAGATTCTGGAGGCCCTTGTAAAAACCCCTAGGGTTGCTCAGAGTCCACAGTCTCTCATGGTTCATCTTCCCCTCTGGTTTCCCCCCATTCACTGTGGACTCTGAGCAACAAACTGAGGGTTTTGGAGGGGAGGGGGGGTGAGGGTTGGGCGAGCCTGGTGGTGGGTATTGAGGAGGGCACGTACTGCATGGAGCACTGGGTATGATGCAAAACAATATATCTTGTAACACTGAAAAAAATAAATAAATAAAATTAAAATAAAAAAAAACAACAAACCCCTAGGGTTTATATTTATTGATCTCCAACTATGGTCTCCCTAAATGACCTCACAACTAAGACAAAGTCTCAGCATTGCCAAGAATACATACAGATCTGCAAACTCTCTCAAAAAATGCAAAATTCTAGACCATCTGGAAACTTGATGGCTATAATTAGTAGATATAAACTCTTCTTTATGAACTTCTGAGGCTTTATTTAGCCAAAATGCTTCAGACTGAAAAAAAATTTTTTAAGATCAATAATGTATTTTTTATTTCAAAATACTGTATTTACCAAAACAAAAATTCAGTGGGAAGAATGATAATGTTATACATTTTTGTAGATCTCTTTTTTTATTGTTTTATTTATTTATTTTTTAACTTCTTCCCTCTCCTACCCCTACTCTGGCAACCATCAATCTATTCTCCCTATCTATGAACTTGTTTGTTTGTTTCTTTCTTTCTAGATTCCACATATAAAAGAGATCATATAATATTTATCTTTCTCTGACTTATTGCACTTAGCATAATGCTGTCGAGGTCCATCTATGTTGTTGCAAATAGCAGGATTTCATTCATGCATTGATGGACTTATGTTGTTTCTATATATTAGTTATTATAAATAATACTGCAGTGAAAAATTTTTTCCAAATATCCAAAAATTTTTGGATATAGTTTTTCTTTCCACATATCTGTCTTTCTCCATCTGGGAAAAAGATGTTTATTTCTTGAGACTTTGGGTTATTTGAGATTTGGATCATTTTACTAAAACTGCTTCATAGGGATTTGGGGGATTGTTATTATGTGTGGAATAATATTTTTAAAAGAATTTTATTTTTTCAAATAAAGTCTTTGGCTCATTGGTTTATAATATTCTTGGAGTTATTACTTTAAACTGTGAGTTTCAAAAGGGATACGGTCAATGGATGGATAGGAAAAATTGAAAACTTGATTTTCCTCAACTAAAATTGGAAGGCAGAACTCTATCACTCATATTTTCACAGATGCCATGTGGCTGGAACCTTGGACATCTGGGATGTGGGCGGTTCAGGCTTTCCTCAGCTTCTTACTGGAAATTGAGGAGTTTTCTTGACAGCAGTAATAAATCAAACATCCACAGGAAGCAAAGAGATAATTGAATGAAACATAAGCTGTGAAATGTTCTCCCTGAGATTGTGAAAGCTCTTTCCTTGGTGGTTTTCCCTTTGGATCTGTTAGAGAAATGAGTCTTTAGGAGGATGCAGGAACTGGAGATGTCAAAATTACTTACTTTTGTGGATATTTAACGTGTACATAGGTTAAGTTAACTTAGCACATTCCACAAACTTTAGGTAGCCTAAGTTATCTTAGGCTGTTACAAATCCATGATATTTTTTGACTTTCTGAATTTAAATTTTTGAGCTGATTTAATGTAAACGTCCTTTGACAGGTATAATAAACACTATAAATGGATTTATTGCATAGGAATATACAATTGCATAGGAAATAAATGTATATTCTGAGATTTTCATTCTGATGAACTAAAAGTGAAGTCAGATATAGTTAACTGAACCGTAACTCTTTTCACAGGAGGAAATTATTAGTGTTGGGGCCGTCACATTCATAACCAATTTCTCTTCAATTGAAGGCTTCTAGTGTATTTTAACCTGGTTTTGTTGCTAACAGTAAAACACTGGCATTGGCTATATTTGAACTCAATAATTTGAAAAAATATTTTAGCTCAATTAAATTGTATTTTAAAATTAAAGTTATGGGCAGCATAGACATTTTCACAATATTTGTTCTTCCAATCCATGAGCATGGAATGTTTTTCCATTTCTTTGTGTCTTCCTCAATTTTTTTCATAAGTGTTCTGTACTTTCTAGAGTATAGATCCTTTACTTCTTTGGTTAGGTCTACTCCTAAGTATCTTATGGTTTTTGGTGGTATTGTAAATGGAATCGATTCCTTAAATTCTCTTTCTTCAGTTACGTTGTTAGTGTATAGAAATGCAACTGATTTCTGTTCATTGATTTTGTATCCTACCACATTGCTGAATTGCTGTATGAGTTCTAGTAGCTTGGGGGTGGAGTCTTTTGGGTTTTCCACATAAAGTATAATGCCATCTGTGAAGAGAGTTTGATTTCTTTCTTGCCAATTTGAATGCATTTTATTTCTTTTCGTTGTCTGATTGCTGTCGCTAGGACCTCTAGTACTATGTTGAACAAAAGTGGTGAGAGTGGGCAACCTCGTCATGTTCCTGACCTTAAGGGAAAAGCTCTCAGTTTTTCCCTATTGAGAATGATATTTGTTGTGGGTTTTTCATAGATGACTTATATGATATTGAGGTACGTTCCCTCTATCCATATATTTCAGAGTTTTAATCAGGAAAGGATGTTTTATTTTGTCAAATGTTTGTTCTGCGTCAATTGAGAGGATCATATGGTTCTTGTCTTTTCTTTTATTAATGTGCTCTATCACATTGATTGATTTGCAAATGTTGAACCACCCTTGTGTCCCAGGAATAAATCCTACTTGGTCGTGATGAATAATCCTTTTAATGTACTACTGGATCTTATTGGCCAGGATCTTGTCAAGTATTTTGGCACCCATGTTCATCAGGGATATTGGTAATTCTCCTTTTTGGTGGGGTCTTTGTCTGGTTTTGGGATCAGGGTAATGCTACCCTCATAGAATGAGTTTGATAGTTTTCCTTCTGTTTCTATTTTGTAACAGTTTCAGGAGAATAGGTATTATTTCTTCTTTAGCTGCTTGGTAGAACTCGCTGGGAAACCATCTGGCCCTGAACTCTTGTTTTTTTGGGAGGTTTTTGATTACTGCTTCAATTTCGTTACTAGCTATTTGTCTATTCAGATTGTCTATTTCTTCCTATTTCAATCTTGGTAGTTTATAAGTTTCCAGGAGGCATTCATTTCTTTCAGGTTGCTTAATTTGTTGGCATATGTAATAATTTCTAATAATTGTTCCTATTTATTTGGTGTTAGTTGTGATCTCTCCCCTTTCATTCATAATTTCATTGATTTGGGTCCTTTCTCTTTTCTTTTGGATAAGCCTGGCCTGAGGTTTATCAGTCTTACTAATTCTTTCAAAGAACCAGCTTCTAGTTTCATTGATCTGTTCTACTGTTTTTCTGGTTTCTATTTCATTGATATCTGCTCTAACCTTTATTATTTCTCTTCTCCTGCTTGGTTTAAGTTTTATTTGCTATTCTTTCTCCAGCTCCTTTAGGCATAAGTTTAGCTTGTTCATTTGGGATTTTTCTACTTTTTTGAAAGAGGCTTGGATAGTTATGTATTTCCCCCTTAGGACCACCTTTGTAGTATCCCATAGGTTTTGGACTGATGTATTTTCATTCTCATTAGTTTCCATGAATTATTTAAGGTCTTCTTTAATTTCCCGGTTGATCCAATCATTCTTTAGCAGGATGCTCTTTAACTTTCAAGTTAAAATTTAACTTTCAAGTTTGAATTCCTTCCAAAATTTTTCTTGTGATTGAGTTCCTCTTTCAAAGCATTGTGGTCTGATAACATGCAGAGGATAATCTCGATCTTTTGGTATCAGTTGAGACCTGATTTGTGACCCAATATATCATCTATTCTAGAGAAAGATCCATGTGTATTTGAGAAGAAAGAGTAAGATAAACTCAAAATGGATGAAAGACCTAAATGTGAGACAGGAAACCATCAAAATCTTAGAGGAGAACATAGGCAGTAACCTCTTCAACATTGACCATAGCAACTTCTTTCAAGACACGTCTCCAAAGGCAAGGGAAACAAAAGCAAAAATGAACTTGTGGGACTCATCAAGATAAAAATTTGCACAGCAAATGTGCAGAAATAGTCAACAAAACTAAGAGGTAACCCATGAAATGGGAGAAGATATTTGCAAATGACATTACAGATAAAGGGTTTTTATCCAAGATCTATAAAGAACTTCCTAAACTCAACACACCCCAAAAAATAATCCAGTCAGAAAATGGGCAGAAAACATGAACAGACACTTCTCCAAAGAAGACATACAAATGGCTAACAGATACATGAAAAATGTTCAACATCACTAGCCATCAGGGAGATACAAATCAAAACTGCAATAGGATACCATCTTACACCAGTTAGAATGGCAAAATTAGTAAAACAGGAAACAATAAATGTTGACGAGGCTGTGAAAAAAGGGGAACCCTCTTACATTGTTGGTGGGAATACAAGTTGGTGCAGATACTCTGGAAAACAGTATGGAGTTTCCTCAAGATGTTAAAAATAGAGCTACCCTATGATCCAGCAATTGCACTACTAGGTATTTGCCCCAAAGATACAGATGTAGTGAAAAGAAGAGGCCATGCACCTCAGTGTTCATAGCAACAATGTCCACAATATCCAAACTGTGGAAGGGGCCAAGATGTTCTTCAACAGATGAATGGATAAAGAAGATGTGGTCCATATATATAATGAAATATTACTCAGCCATCAGAAAGAATGAATACTTACCTTTTGCATTGACATAGATGGAACTGGAGGGGATTATGCCAAGTGAAATAAGTCAAGCAGAGAAAGATGATTATCATATGGTTTCACTCATATGTAGAACATAAGAAATAGCACAGAGGGCCAAAGGGGAAGAGAGGAAAAATCGAAGGGGGAGAAATCAGAGAGGGAGAAGAACCATGAAAGCCTATGGACTATGGGAAACAATCTGAGGGTTTCAGAGGAGAGGGAGATCAGGGGATGGGGTAGGCGGGTGATGGTATTAGGGAGAGAACGTGTTGTAATGAGTACTGAGTATTCTATGCAACTAATAAATCATCGAACACTACATCAAAACTAATGATGCATTATACAGTGGCTAACTGAACATAGTAAAGAAAAATAGAAAGGAAGTGTTGGAAAGGGTGTGGAGGAATTGGAACACTTGCACATTGCTGATGGAAATGTGAAATGGTGTAGCTGCTGTGGAAAACAATATGGTAGTTCCTCAAAAAGTTAAACAGAATTACCATGATGTAGCAGTTCCACTTCTGGAAAGAATTCAACTGCAGGGACTTAAACAGATGCTTGTATACCACACATTCAAAGCAGCATTCTTCAAAATAGCCCAAAGGTGGAAACAACCCAAACGTCCGTTGATGGATGAGTAGGTAAACAAAATGTGGTGTAAACATACAATGGAACATTATTCACCCTTATAAAGAAATGAAATTCTGATACACATTACCTCATGGATGAACCTTGAAGACATTAAGCTAAGTGAATAAAACCAGACACAAAAGGACAAATACTGTGTAATTCCACTTATATGAAGTAACTACAAGAGTCAAATGCCCAGAGACAGAAAATAGGAGAGTGGTTACCAGAAGATGGGGCTGTGGGGAAATGGGGAGTTATTATTTGAAGTGTACAGAGTTTCAGTTTGGAATAATAAAATGTTCTGGAAATGGATAGCAGGCACTATTGCACAACAACGTGAATGTTCCCAATGCCACTGAATGGTAAAATTAAAGATGGTTAAATGGCAAGTTTTATGTTACATGTATACATGTATTTTACTGCCAAAAATCCCACAAAACAAAGCAAAACATAATAGAACAGGAAAATGATAGGACCAGGTAATGGAAATCTTAGAACTCGGAAGCTTATGTGAGGGCTCTCTGCTAGGAAAAGGTGGAGTTTTGGAGCGGGTGATCCTTTGTTTAGTACAGCACACTAAAAGCGGGTATTTGGATCACAAAATCAGACCCAGAGGATAATTATGCATTTGTAGGTCTATGCAGGAGCACATCGTGGTAGATAAAGTTATGACTCTAGGTCCAAAAGGAAACACTGTATAAGAGGTTTAGGCTCAGAGCTAGAGTTCAGGATAGGGTCTCAGATGGTGAAGGAAGCCAAGAAATAGGTGACAAGCTGCCATCTATGGGAAATAACATGACCAGAGGGAAAGGAATCTCTATCCCAGGGTATGACTAAGGGATGTCTAATACAGAGTTTTAATTGTTGCCTCTTCCATGCAGTGTTGTAAATCCCTGTCTATTTCCCCAACTTTTGGTCAAACCATGTGATGCACAGTAACCTTGGGCTAGTGATGCTTTAGCGGGGAGGGGGGTTGTATTCAGCAGGGCATACAATAGGCCAGTGGAACAAGGTGACATCTGTAGGACTGAATGTGGTGTCAGAAAGCGGGTTGCAGCCTGGACTGTCAAGGAACTTTGCCCGGCTCTCCGATAATCCCAGAGGAGCTTGGAGGGAGACTTCCCACAGCATGGGCAATGGGGGTTCCAGCCATTTCATTTGGATGTTAAAAGGTAATAACACCAGAAACCATGAGAATATGGGGACGCCAGAGTTCCAAATGGAATCGATGTTATTGCATAAATCAAACATATTTTTGTGCCTTTGCTGGAGTAATTCTTTTTTGTTTTAGTCCTTTGACATTTTCTTCCCCAGCCGATAAAGTTTTGCGGAAAAGATATTTAAACTGATAATTTTCTACAGTGACAAGCGAGGGTTGCTGCCATCTGCTGCTTATCATAGGAAGCACGAATGATCAAAGTCAAACAGAACAATTTTGTATTTAGCATGTTCCACAGAACTGTCTTGTTGTAACTCTTTTTCGTTAACAATGGCGAGGAAAATAAACTGATGTCAGCTGTGGACATTGCCAAAGTAGACATTTGCTTTCTGTTAACTTCAATCCCCCTCTCCTGGGCTTCCTGCGTCCCATGATGGGCTCCCAGAGCTAGGTCTGCTTTATGTAGGGCTTCCAGCGATAAGGATGGGAGAATCTCCCGCTCCGAGCTCAGTCGTCCCGTGGGGGTGCTGTCTCTCCCTCTTCTTGTGGAACATCTGGAAGTCTCAGTCAGAGGTCATTGAGCCAATCCTATCCTGAGATACAAATTTTAGGCATGTCAGTGTGGCTGACATGTGCAATACCAACGGGCCTGGGTTTACAAAGTCTACATGTTGGAAGAAGCAATTGGTGTGTTCATCTCCAGATGTGGCCCATCTGCGCTCCTGAGAAGAAACCACGGTCCTCAGTGAATGCAAGTGGAGGAGGGAGGTATATATATATAACTCACGCTCCTGTTCACTCTCATGGAGCAGGGAATGGTACAATGAAATCTCTTGGGCTCTTCTCAAGAAGGTGTCCCAAATGGCCAAAGTTGGCTCCTGGCAGTCACTTATATGCAAGAGTGGAGAGGAGAATTTATGTGGGTCAGAGGAAAAAGACCATAAAATGATTGCAGTTTTGCTAAGGATCTGAGAGATCAATAGGCCTCTGGCACAGAAAGAAGGCTTCACTTCTGGGAAGGCAGAACAACAAAGTTCTAGATTATCTACATGACTCATGCAACAAGTGCATGTACACTGTGAGAGTATACATGGGTGTGCATGTGTGTGTGTGTGTGTGTGCTCCAAGTTCTTGGGACCTGTTCCTCTCTCCCAATATTTTCTTTATTGAGGTAAGATTCACATAACATAAAATTAACCATTTAAAAGTATACAACTCAGCGGCACTTAGGACATTCACAATGTTGGTCAACCCCCACTGCTATCTAGTTCCAAAACATTTATCACCCTAAAAGGAGACCATGAACCCCTGAAGCAGTCCTCCCACATCCCCCTTCCTCCAAGCCCCTGATAAATTCTCTTTCTGTCTCTATAACTTTACCTGTTTTGGATATATCAAATAATTGGAGTCCTACAGTATGTGACCTTTTGCGTCCAGACTCTTTCACTTAGAAGAGTATTTGTGAGGTTCATCCATGTTGTAGTGTTTATCAATATTTCATTCCTCTTTTTAAAAACGATTTTTATTTATTTATTTGAGAGAGAGAGAGAGAGTGTGAGCGGGGGCAGCAGAGAGGGAGAAGTAGACTCCCCACTAAGCAGGGAGCTCCATGCAGGGCTCGATCCCAGGACCCCAGGATCATAACATGATCCAAAAGCAGATACTTAACTGACTGAGCCACACTTTATTCCTCTTTGTGGCCGGATAACATTTCATTGTGTGACCACATCCCATTTTGTTTACTCACTCACTAGTTGATAGAGTAGTTTCCACCCTCTGGCTATTTTTATTTATCTTATTTGATTTTTAAATTAAGTTTTCATTTTAATTGTGATGTAATTAACATACAGTGTTCTATTAGTTTCAGGTATAAAATAGAGGGATTCAACACTTCCATACCTCACTGGGTGCTCTTCACAACAAGTGCTCCCCGATCTCCATCTCCTATTTCACCCTTCTCCCCTGACCCCTTCTCTCCACCCCCCCATCACCCACCTTCCCTTTGGTAATGACCCTTTGGCTATTTTTTAATAATGCTGTTCTAAACATTTATTTTCTAAACATCTCTATACAAGTTTTTGTTTGATGCTCCTTTCCCATTTTATAGGGTGCCTTTCTCAGTGTGTTAGAAAGAAAAAACAAATGTCAAGCAAAACACAGTCATACATGAAATCAGATATATAAGTTGTGGTTGTTCGTTTCTTCTATAATCACTGATACAAGCATCACAAACTAAAAATAAAGATAAGATATCACCACATAGGCTGGGTAACCATAAAGGGCTAAAAACAAGTAATACAAAATCTATATTTCCTTCCTTTCCTTCTCCCAACGTCCTGTGTATTTGGGTGTGGTGCATGAATAATGAATCTTGGAACACTGAAAAAATAAAATAAATAAAATAAAATACACAATTTGACAGTAAAAAAAAACCTATATTCCACCTGACAGGGAAGTGTCTTTGAACTCTTGTTTATCTTTAAAAATTGAAGTTAGGAATAGCAGACCGTGCATGATGGGTATGGTTGATGTCAGAGAGATTTTATAGATCACCAAACAGTAAACTTACACTGGAAGTGAAGGCCTCGGCCCTACGCATCCACCAATACATTGCACATTTACAAATTTATGTATTTTGTATTTATGTGCTTTTGTATTTATATATTTTTAATATATAATGCTTAACATATAATACAATTAAAATAGGACAGTTACATAGATTAAGTTGAAATAAAGTGCTTAAAAGCTAGAAAAATGATACATCATGAGAGTCAATGGATTATGCCCATGCCCACCTTCCTTCCCAGTTAAGGAGTGGTTGCTTGAAAATCGGATTCTCTAATGGGAATGTGTTAAGGAGGGAAGAGACGGGAGAATGGGGAGGGAAGGCTAGAACTGGGACAAGTAGGCTGCTTTGGTATGACCGGAAGCCAGAAGCCAGGAAGACAGGACATTCCTACTCCCCTCATACAAGCAGCGAAGTATGGTCAGACTGCTCAGAGCTGGATCTTTCTCAGAGAGGCCTTAAAGTTCTTTCCCTCCGGGGCTGCTTTTATAAAGGAGGGAGCTACAACTGAAGGTCAAGCACAGACCCTGTGATGATCAGTGCTGGCTGAGGGAATGAGATCAGGGCTCGATGTTGGGACAGCAGGACTGTCGCCCCCATCAGCCCCTAACCATAGGGCCACCAACCTTTACATCCAAACTATGTAAAAAGGGAGAGGGAATGTAAAAATCTCTCCCGAAGAGTGGATGACTGCATATTTCCTTTGTGGCAGGTGACCTTTCCTATCTGAGAAAGGCTCACCAGCAGAGACGACCATGGTGAGCTGGTAAGATCTGACTTCACTATTCTGTCTGTAGCAGCTGTGGGTAATACGGGAGTACCCCTTATTCATTGGCAGCAGGGCCCTGATTTTTTTCTCAGGAGCTAAGTCTCACCAGTCTTGGTGGATTTCTAGTGCTCCGTAGATGGGAGGTTCAGCTAACCGCCAGCCCTGAATTCTAGCTACACATGTATGGAGGATGAACTGACCATCCCTGGTCAGACTGTGGTTCAGGAAATGGAGCTCTCTGTGCATTCTAACTTCTTCCAGGCAGTCCTATGTCTGACTCCAACAAGTTTATCATTTTAGTGACATTAGTAAGAAAATGTGAGATCTGGCATGGACAATCTAGTAAGACATTCAATTCTAGAGCAGAATTAAGGGAAAACTCTTGCTTCCCAAGGCCAAACATGATATGAGCCAAACAAAACTTTTAAATCTAGCCTTTAGGCAAAGGTCCATAATTTTTCTTTTCCTTAAATCTTTTTCTTTTTTTGGATGAGCTTCATCTGGAAAGTCACCAAAGTCAAAAGGCAAATGGCAAGAAGTGGTTATAAAACCATCTATAATTCTTAAAAACTGAAAACACCTCTGAGCAATTACAATGGAGATCCCGGTGAAAGTAACTTCTTTGGATGGGTGACAAGTTTCCACTGTCTTAGACAAATGGTTGGTTGATACTATACAGTTTGGTCTTATAGAAAACATCCTAATTACCACTATGAAGAGTTACACACAACTTGTTAGAAGCTTAAGGGCTTAAGGGTTTGTTTGCTTTCTTTCTTCCTTTTTTTTTTAAACATTTTATTTTTTTTTAAGTAATCTCTACACCCACCGTGGGGCTCAAACTTACAACCCTGAGATTAAGAGTTGCATGCTCTTCGGACGGAGCCAGCCAGGGTTTGCTTTTTGACTTGAGGATAGAAAATGCACCATTCCTAAGATGTCTGTGTGTGTCTATCTGTGTAACATTTCGCTTGCTGAGTCTGGCCCAAGGAAGGAAGGGTGCAGCAATCTTTTCCAGAATCCCACCCCATGGAAAGCCAGTTGCTTATGGCGGCAAGTGCCCTTGGATTTGCAGAATCATTTCGTATGCAGGTCATGGAAACAGCATAGGACCTACAGTCAGAGGATCTGGCTCAGGATCCTGGCTCTGCCACCAGCAGCTGAATGACCCTGGACAAGACCCCTAACCTTCTCTGGCCCCACTGCCCCGTCTATATGCAGGGCATCTGTATTCGATAGCCTCCAGAGTCCCTGCTGGCTCCAGCAGCCATGATGATTTGTCTTGGTCAAGGCTTTGGCATATCTACAGACAGCTGGCTTTAAAGACCCAGTTTATCAACAGCATCTGCATAATTTACCACTTCCCTATGTCCCAGTATTTTTCAGATGCTTGCCGCTCTGTGGAATCTACAATGCTTTCCAGCTGAATGGGTGGGCAGAGGCTTTTACCCCTTTTCTTATGGGGCAGAAAATATGGCTAAAATATTGAAAGCGAGGACTAGCGGTCTGAGACAAGTCTCTTAATTTTAGAAAGCTTCCTCTGCTTTCAGCCACAGAAGAGCTACTCGGCTGCCTTCCCTTTGGCCCACATTTTAGACACATTGACCCAGAGTGAAGCAATAAAAAGAACGCACTGCTTTTTTCTGGCTTCATGCTGCCCAGGGGAAGCGAAAAGCATCTTCTTTTCACAACATATCTCCTTGCACCTTCTGAGAGTGTCTCTTTCAGCTACTGAAATGGAAGACCACGACCCAAAAGGCCATCTCGGGAACTGGAATTGAGTGAACCTGGAAAGAGAAGCCAAAGGGAAGTCGATCTGGAGGGATGGCAGTGGGCCCGGAGGCCAGCGTCCAGGGAGGGAACCAGGAGCATCTGTGACAACACCAGGCAAGGAAAGAAAAGAAGCAATTGTTTGAGGTCTCTGAGGTCATAGATTGTGGGCTGTCTCGCCGAAAGCTTGACCTTTTTCTTCAAGGAGAGACTAGGCAGAGAGCACGCTTGCTGAATAATGGCCGCCTTCCCAGGATGACACGGCCATTGGGGCAGACGGGAGAGTTCTGAGTACCTGCTGGGCTTGTCTGTGGTCCATTCAGGTCTGTGGAATCCTCTGGCCCTTCCTGTTTTGCCTCGATTGCCTGAATCTTTCTTCCTGTATCCTTCCCTTGGGTTGGCTCTGGGACGACACTTGACTTTTACAACTGAACCACAGAATGACTCCATTTTCCTTCCCTCTCAGGGGACAAGACTCACTGAGATGTCTTTGTGAGGTCAGAAAGGCCTAATGTTCTGTTCTGGTTTCTGGTGCTGCTTTGCTCTTTGTTTCTCAGAGAAGCTTCTCTGTCCAGCCTGTGAGAAGAGTGTCTCTAGGAGAGTAGAGCTTTGTGAAATGTTTGAGACTAGGCCAGTGTTTGCAGATATGAGCTTTTTTGGTTTTGGGATTTTCTTCCCATGAGTTTTTAGTGTGCCTTGTAGCTTGTGGCTCTTCTATAGTTAATTTTTTTTTTTTTACTTTAATAAGAACTCTAATATTGCTGAATGAAAACTTCTTTTTGATTCAGTATTGGGCTCAGCTACCTTAAGAATATTGAAATTAGAAACAGAAAGATCTAATTAGACTAACGTTCAATATGGCTTTTTTTTTTTTGTCCCAAACTAGATAAACTAGATTTTCTTAATATTTCTGTAGTACTTATTTATGGAATCCCTCAAGCTTTTCTTTGGGGAAATTCATCCACCTATGATCCGAAGCTTAGGTCCAATCCAAGCAACATTTATTATACTAAAATTATTTGGTAGTTTTAAGTCAGGGTTTCATGAATAAACTTTTGAGCTCTCAGAAAGCTTTGGTAGATCAACATAGACTACAAATGCTCTTCTTTGAAAAAAGTCTGCCTGGCAAACCCACCACAAACAAAATCAGAAGACCAAAGAAAAACTATTTATAACACACATCACAGAGCGCTAATTTCCTTAATACAGAGAGTATTCCTACAAATTGGTACAAGGAAGACCAACAGCCAGTAGAAAATTGGGGGAACATGTTAACAGATAATTCGCAGAAAAGAAAATTTTATATAACTCTCAAAGTATGAGAAGACCCAACCTTTACTTATGACAAGAGAACGCCACTTCCTACTAAAATGAGATAGAGTTTTCACTAGTCAGATTGGGGAAGATGCAAATTTTGATAACACAGGGCTGTTGGTGTAGGGAAACAGAGAACTGGATAGCGGGAGTGCAAATTGATATAATTTCTAACAAAATTAGATTAGCAATATCTATAAATAGGCATACAAATCCTTTGAGTCAATGATTTCCTTTTCTGGGAATTTATTCTAAGATACAGTTGCACAAATGTGAAATACTGTGTGCACAAGTGTGTTCATGCAACATTGTTTTAATAGTAAGAGACGGGCAACAATGTAACCATACAGGTCAAAAATGACTGTAATTTCTACAGTTATTATGCAGCCACTAAAAAGAATGAGGCAGGCAGTTTGTATTGAAATGGAGAAGTTCCAGGATACATTGTGAAGTATAAAAAGCAAAGTAGAGAAGAATATGTAGAATAAACTACATAAAATAAAAAAATATAACATACATATTATAGAATTACATATAAACACATGTATCTACTTGATTTATCTTCTGTGGATGGATATATAGGTATATGTGTGTGCGATGTGTGTATTTGTACCCATATGGGCTACCCCTGAACGGATACACAAGAAATGGGTGATAGAGGAAGGAGAAAATGGGGGACGGAGGATGGCTTTGCATTATTTATTTTTTATAGATTTTAAATTTTGTACCATAAGCAATGTTTCCATTTAAAACTACTGATAAAAAAAGATAAAAAACAAACAAAAAAAAGTACTGATAAAATTAATTTTTTTTTTAAAGATTTTATTTATTTGACAGAGAGAAACACAGCGAGAGAGGGAACACAAGCAGAGGGAATGGTAGCGGGAGAAGCAGGCTTCCTGCCGAGCAAGGAGCCCGATGCGGGGCTCGATCCCAGGACTCCAGGATCATGACCTGAGCCGAAGGCAGACGCTTAACGACTGAGCCAGCCAGGTGCCCCGATAAAATTAATTTTTAAAAGGATAGAATGCTACTTTCTCTTTCAATATTCTGAAGTTCTAACATTTCTCCTGTGGCTTCTAGAAGCAGGTGCCGTTGTCTCTCAAGCACAATTACTCGATAAGCTGAAGACATCCTTATCTAATTTGTGGGTTGCTGTGCCTCTATTTTTCCTTCCTCAAATAAAGTGCCTTTCAAAGGTTGTTTACACAAGACCCTAGAGTGAATCTGGAAAAATTCCTGAGCTTTTTCTCTGCCCCTGTGCCTAATCTTTTGTGCCAGTTTCTCTTCTACATAGCTAAGTTTCCTTTTCCTTCAGGCAAAAATCAAGACATCCTTGCTTTTTCTCCTTTTTCAACTGAATTTTTATCCTGTGCCAGGTACTATACACAACTCTTTACTGCTATTATTTTTCATTATGACAGCAATCCCACCATACCTCCATTTATAGGTGAAGAAATGGAGTCCAAAGAGTTGAAGTGAGTTGCTCAAAATCACACAGCTAATAAGTGGCCTTTTATTCTATGGAGAGCTAACACTAACTAACTAACTAACTAACTAACTAACTAACTAACTAACTAACTAACTAACTTTGATAGCACAGGATAATGAACTTTCTCCACCTGGAATGAGACATGGAATGTTTAAAATAAGTTGTTAGTTTGGAGATATTTGAGAAATTGCTTAGAAATGGCTGGATTCTTAGTGTTTTTATTTCTCTGAGCACAGAAACATACAAAATGGTTGCTGAGAACAATCAGGAGGGAAATTAATGTGACCTAAAAACTCTGAGCTGCATGTCCTGGGAAAGATCTGGAACTTTCCTCTAGAGTATTCAATCAGAGAAGCAGATATATATGTGTGACTATGAATATGTATATGTGTGTGTGTGTGTGTGTATATATATATATAAAATATATAATAATATATATGTGTATATATATATTCATATATATATAAAATATATAATAATATGTATATATATATATATATTATACTATACTGTATATGAGATCTGTCTTTGTGTCTGATTCTTGAGCTGCTTTGGGTCTGACTGGGAGCCTGAAGTCCACAGGGCAGGAGGTAGTTGGAACAGGGTAAGCAGATGTCGAATGGGAAAGAGCAGGAGGGGGTTGCAACTCGTGAAGACCACCTCGGACCCAAGTCAGTTCTCATTGGTGCCACCATAACGATATGCCACCTTGGAGAAACTAGGGCCCTTCATCAAACTGCTAAACACACACCTGGCCCAGGGGCGGACAAGGCTGAGGGAGGATCCAGGTGAAAGAGGCGCAGCCGCAGAGCCAGGTGCTGCCTGGTCAGAAAGGGCCGCCGCACAAGGCAGTGTGGGTGCAAGAGCAGCGCCTGCGCTCAATTTCCCAGCACAGGAACCAATATGGCCGCCTCTTCGCTTCTGCCTTCCAAATCTCACACAAAAGTGTCTCTATGGCCCGCCCTAACCAGAAACATACAGCAAAGGCAATAATGTGCAATGTAATTCAGTCAAGATGGCACACCACAAAGCCACCACGAATATGTTGCAGGAAGGCAGGCCCCACTCTTTGGGCTCAGGTCTCTCTCCAGACATGCACCTTGAGAGATGGCCTCCATTCCTGGCCTCCGTAAGCCACTGGGTTCCTTCTCATCTTCTCTCCTTGCTTTTAGGGCAGAGAAGAAAGAAAGGGAGAGCTCAGTAGTGTTCACTTTCCACACTCCTCGGCCCATCATTTTTTGAAGGTAGGACACAAAAACCAAGAGGTAGCTTTTTAATAAAATGAAAAAAAGCAAAATTTTGATTTATTTCTTTATTTTATTTATTGTGTGTGTGTGTGTGTGTGTGTGTGTGTGTGTGTGTGTGTGCAGGCGGTGTGGGGGAGGAAGTATGAGGGAAGTTGCTTTTCTCCTGTGATAATCTCTAAAGCTCAGAGTCGCTCTGCACATGCCTTTTGTCACAAAAGAGGTACCTCTTGTAACACAGTGGCCTTCTGGCTAATGATCAGACTCACACCTGCAGCCTTGAGAATGTTCTGTTAATTCTTCACAGGTTCAAGAGTTACCATTCTGTTCACAGCAGGATGGGAACTGGGCCTGGTTTTGCTGGCCTGTCAGCCTCTCCCATGTTTTGTCACATCCTAGATTTTTCTTACATGCTATGTGACCATCTCCCCAGTCAGCAGAGAACATCCCTTCTGGAATGACTCCTTCTCTTCTTTTCCCTTCCTCCACTACAACTTTTTTGCTTTTTTTATTCCATTGCTTCTTCCTTTACTACATATAGAACCTGCCCAAAGTTATTCTTTCCCTCATGGTGGGAAGAGGGCTTCAGATCTTCAGGTGGGGGACAGAGACAGAGGCAGGGACCCTCAGAGTAGGCTGGGCTCTGGATAGAGCATCTTGAATTTAGACCCTTTGGATTAGAAGATTAAATTCCTGCTTACCTAGTTCCTGTACCTCTTTTTGCCACTAGGGCTTCGTTTCAAGCACCTTTTTCTATTCCTTTAGCTCCCTTCTGAGTCTGAGCTGAAGTATGGGGTGCCCTGTTAAGAGCTCAGGGTCTATTACTAGGCTCTGCCCCAACCCTTCTCTCTAAATCTATGGGATCCTAAGTTTCTGTGATGGTTAATTTTATGTGTCAACTTGATTATGCCAATGGATGCCCAGGTAGCTGGTTGAAAACTATTTCTGGGTGTGTCTGTGAAGGTTTTTCTAGAACAGATTAGCATCTAAGTTGGTAGGATGAGTACAGTAGTGGCCCTGTGTGATATGGGTGGGTTTCATCCAATCCACTGAGTACCTGAATAGAATAAAAAGGTGAGAGAAAGTGGCATCTTCTCTCTGCCTTATTTTTCTGGCTGAGACACTGGTCTCCTGCCCTCAGAACTCCCTATTCTCAAGCCTTCAGGCTTGGACTGGAATCTACACCATTGGGACTTTTCAGCCTCCATAATAGTGTAAGCCAGTACCTTATAATAAATCTCTTTACATATATATCTCTATATCCTATTGATTTTCTTCTCTGGAGAACTCTGGCTAATATAGTGTCTGTCTCATTGCCTAATGGTGGATATGGGCTCTCAGTCCTTTTCTTTGGATTGTAACTTCACTTAGATGATCTGGCTGTTGCACTTTCCCTGAACTTAGGTCACCCTCAGCCTTGTACTCTAGGCTCACGGATCAGTCCTGTCCCATCTTGTGCTGAAGCCAATGAACTATAACCCCAGGTGAGGCCCAGCACTCAACTGTTCCTTTCTGGGAGGAGAGTTGAGACAGGCTGTGCCTGGATCTCTTGAAAGACTACTGTAGATTCAGCTTTGGGGCAGCAAGAGAGATGGATATGGGGCAGAAGGAAGGGGTTTTTTAAAGGTCAAGAGGCTCGTTGTAGGATACCTAGGTATCCTTGATGGAATCCTCCAAATTCAAGAGTTGATAATTGTATAGTGAAGCTAGGAAGGATGACTGGTTGGTTCAAGTGGATAGATACCTGGGATCATGAGAATATGCACTAGTCTGATGTCAGAAAGATAAAGTGGACATTTTTTTTTTTCTAGAAAAGTAAATTAGGTTTTGTTCTCTTCCCTGGGCTAAGATAATAGGAAAGAGCTTTAGTTATGTAACTCAAACTCAGGAGATGCATTTTAAGAAATAATGGTGAAGTATTATGATAATTACACCTTGCTTTAAAATGCTTCCAAAAATATATATTTATATATCCAGATTGAACAAATATGACAAAACTGTTAATTGTTTTTTAATAGATTTTTAAAAAAGATTTTATTTATTTATTTGACAGAGAGAGAGACAACGAGAGAAGGAACACAGGCAGAGGGAGTGGGAGAAGGAGAAGCAGGCTTCCCACTGAGCAGGAAGCCTGGTATGGGGCTTGATCCCAGGACCCTGGGATCATGACCTGAGCCGAAGGGAGACGCTCAACAACTGAGCCACCCAGGTGCCCCAACAAAAGTTAATTGTTGCTTCTAGAAATTAGGTATGGAGGACTTGTTTTACTATTCTCTCAAATTTTCACTATATTTGAAATACTAAAAGATTTAGAGGAAAAGTCAGACTTCTAATAAGTTCTACCATTAGTCCTTATTATCTTTTCTGTACCAACATGAAAGGGTTTAATCCTCTTTTCTTGTTGTACCCTTCTGTATGTTGGAGGACATCTTGTGTGAAGGAGGCACTTACCAACTAGAGAAGACACCTATGAGTGGAAACCTCATTACCTCCGAACATTCTTTTTTCCTGGCTAACCATCCTGGTAACTCTTACAATGACGATTTGTGTCACCTGAGCACCCTGAAACCTCAGATGTCTCCCAGAACTTCTCTGTTGAAATGTGGGGCAATGGAACTTAGGATGGAATGTTGTGAAGAAAGAGCCACAAAGTCTGGGTGACACTTTTCTAAAGCAGAAGTTGATAGAACCCACAGACTCTGTGGAAACATGGCAATTCGTAGCTATAATGGTTAATTGCACAGATTCTGGAATCAGACTGCCAGGGGGGTGTGGTTTCCAGATCCATTACTCTTCAGCTTGGTGACCTTGGCCAAATTGCTAACTTATATGTGCTCATTTCCATCATCTGAGAACTGGGGGATAGAAGTAGAATCAACTTCCTTGAGCGATTGTATAAAATTAACGAATTGATCCATGTACACAAAGTACTGACTGGCACTAACAGCTCTCAATAAATGTTAGTTTCATTATTATTATTACTATTAATTTATTTTGTTCTTTATTGGGAGATTTTTCTCTTTTTTAAAATTTAAATTCAATTCATTAGCCTATAACGTATTATTTGTATTAGGGGTACAGTTCTGTGATCATTAGTCTTATGTAATACCCAGTGCTCGTTACAACACAACCCTCTCCAATGTCCATCACCCAGTTACCCCGTCCCTACACCCCTCTCCCCTCCAGCAACCCTGTTTGTTTCCTGTGATTAAGAGTCTCTTATGGTTTGTCTTCCTCTCTGGTTTCATCTTGTTTCATTTTTCCCTCTCTTCCCCATGATCATCTGCCTTGTTTCTTAGATTCTACATGTGAATAAGATCATATGATAATTGTTTTCCTCAAATGACTTATTTTGTTTAATATATTTGGAGATGTTTATGTTCTTTGCCATTAAATTAATTAATCAAATCATTTTTGAACATCTGTTACTGTATATGTATCTGGTGATGGAGGTCCAGAGATAAGTGAGATTCCATTATGCCCTGAAGGAGGTTACAGGCAATAAACAGGACCCAAAGCTGGTGGCTTCCAGACCAGATGGGAGGAAAGCATCAGATCTCCACGTAGGCCAAGTTCAGTCCTTTGTCTTGATCAAAGTTTTCTGAGAATTAAAGAACTTCTAGATTTAGAACCCTCTGCACTTCCCTCAGGAAACAATAAAGAGCTCCCTTAAACTCAAGATAATGGTGCAGGAAGATAATATTTTTGAATTTTTTTAAGAAAAGGAAAATTAACTTCAGCCTAATCTACCTGTAATAGCCAAAGACTAAGAATATGATGCGTATTCCTTTTTCTTCAAGTTCCCATATTTTACTGATTAATTTTCAAGGTAAATAAAATCATGACTATTCAGGAGAAGCAGATAAAGGCAAAATTGATGTGACCTGAGGCATATCAAGTTAAGTCTGGTGCTGATAAGGAAATGTTTAAGAGAAAAATGTTAATTTTGCAACATACTGTCTTCTGACAAGTGTTCGTGGTTTATATATGAGATAGCTTAAATCAGAGATCACACCAGCAACGAAATGTACCTGAACTTGTTTCATCTAGTTCTAATGGCCCTTATTTCTGTGTTTTTGTCTCTCTGGGGGAGCTAAGTGAGTGAGATCAAATCATTCTAGTAAGAAACGTTTTGGAGGAGCATCTGGGTGGTTCAGTGGGTTAGGGTCTCTGCCTTCGGCTCAGGTCATGATCTCAGGGTCCTGGGATAGAGCCCCACATTGGGCTTTCTGCTCAGCAGGGAGCCTACTTCCCCCCCGCCCACCTGTCTCTTTGCCTACTTGTGATCTCTCTCTCTGTGTCAAGTAAATAAATGGTCTAGAAAGAAAGAAAGAAAGAAAGAAAGAAAGAAAGAAAGAAAGAAAGAAAGAAAGAGAGAAAGAGAGAGAGAGAGAAAGAAAGAAAGAAAGAAAGAAAGAAAGAAAGAAAGAAAGAAAGAAAGAAAGAAAGAAAGAAAGAAAAGAAAAAAGAAAGAAAAGAAGAAAGAAAGAAATAGGTTTTGGAGAGTCTCTCAAGACACACAAAGATGTGTTATGACTACTGGTAGAATAGATGCTCATCTTCATCAATGAGAAAGCAAGAAGTTTTTGGAGTGAGTGCAAAGGGCAGGAAAGGGGCTACAAGACCATGTGCCAGGATGTTTTCTGCCTTTGGCTTTTTGTTAAATGTCCAAACTCATTTTTCTGTGATGGTTGGTGGTTGTTTCCATTCCTTTATGCCTTCACCAGTTGGTGGTTGCCTCCTTTGTGCAATATGCCTTCCAGGATTTAAAGGAGTGTCACGAGAAGTCCTGCTGAATTCTCCAGGGTTTTGTCTGGAATAAAAATAGTTGAACTGAGTCGAGAAGCAGTTGCACAAACACACGGGGAATATGGGCATACATTCACTTATTTGTTAAGGTTTTATTGTTTAAAGAAATAGATGGTGTACGTTTTTTCAGCCCTCTTTCTCCCAAGAGGCTGACAAATTCTTACAGCTGAATTTCCTGAAAAGAAACATTAGTTCTAAACAATAGGTTACGTGAGGTCATTATTTATTTATTTGTTTGCTTGTTTGCTCGCTTGTTTATTTATTTATAATTTAAATTCAATTAGCCAAGAAATAGTGCGTCTTCAGTTTCGGATGTAGTGTCCAACAATTCATCAGTTGCATGTAACACCCAGTGCTCATCACATCACGTGCCCTCCTTAATACCTGCCACCCAGTTGTCCCGTCAGCCACCCCCACCTCCCCTCCAGCAACCCTCAGTTTGTTTCCCAGAGTTAAGAGTCTCTCATGGTTTGTCTCCCTCTCCGATTTCTTCCCATCTTGTTTTCCCCAGGTCAGGTTTCTTAATTTGAAGTTCCAGAGAGTTTCTGTACACAGGTCAATTCTGCAGCAGTTTCGTTTAGGAAGAGCTGTTGACTACTGACTATTTTTGTAGTTTTTTTCATTGCCTGATTCCTTTGACCCTTGAAGGTATCCGCTTTAGGAACGACTTGTAAAAAAACACTTTCGAGTGTTGGGAAGTCATCTCCTGTAAATCCTGTGTTTTACATGTTTGAATGTTCAGGAATAGAGAGAATCACTTTATGTTGCCATAAACCTCACTCTTATCAAATGAGAAGGAACATATCCTTCACATACAAATGTAGTATTTTGAGGTCTTGTATAGCAGGCTGGAAACTTTATCTTATCCTTAACTTCCTGTTTGTGGGCTGTGATTATTTGCAGTGTTTGGGTGACAAATGTCAAGTCATCAAGAAACAAAATTTGAGATATGCGATATGGTAGGGAATCTATTCTGCACCCAAGGATTAAAGTTTTATCAAAAGGAATGTGGAAAAGGGGAAATTCTCTGCTGTGAGCCATTTGATGGTGGACATTACCCAGATTTCATTTAGCGGTGAGACTGTTGACTCACATCTATTTAGCAACATCTACGAATAATATTCCTTGAAGGAACGGACTAGAATGTGGTTTAATTCTTATTGTTCTTGTCCCATTTTATTCAGTCAGCTAATAATTACTGGCCATTCTGAGTCCCGTGCACTTTCAAAGAAATCTCATTCTTTTATTATTGGCATGGACTGTAGTTTTTCTCCTTTGCCTTTCTAACCCCTGTTCATTCTGCAAATTCAATTTAAGCAACACCTCGTCAAGGGACCCTTCCCTGACTCTTCCTATGTGAGTTGCCCCGGCCTCTCTAGGCTTCCCTTGAGCTCCATGCATTCCTCTCACATTGCCTTGTGTTATAATTGCTGATCTCTTTGTAGCTGCACCCTCAACTGCCCAAAGACTGCAAGATCTTTGAGGAAGGGTCTGTGTTGCATTCAGGTCTGTGCCCCCAGAAGTTGGCAGTGTGTCTGGTGCATGGTAGAAGCCCCATAACTGGTGGGTGAAGGAATCAAAGCATGCATCCTGCCTTCCCTACCCTTGGGTGAGTCTGAAGAAAGATGAACTAGATTTGAGATTTTATTGCATAATTAAATTACGCTGTCAAAATAATTTTTAAAGCTGAAAGGAAATTCAGAGATCAGCTACAGGAAATTGAGGCCTAGCGAGGTGAAGAGAGCTGGCCAAGGTCATGCAGCTGTTTAGGTCTCCTGCTGGCCAGTCCTAGCCCAAATATGGGGAGGCTTAGTTGTTATTTCCTCTTAAAAATTACCCTGGAATCCAGGCAAAAGGATTTAGCAATCTAAAAATGCTAATGGGGAGACAGCAAATTAAAATGACTTAGAGAAATGAAATGTAACAGCAATTAGAGTCACCCCCACCCCCTCCCTAATCTGGGAGGAATACATTCCAAGACCTCCAGCGGATGCCTGAAACCGTTGGTAGTATCGAACTCCATATACTATGTTTTTTCTCCCCATATCTTATGTATCTTTTTATATCTTCTGGTACTGTACTCATTCTTCTTCCTGTGATGGTGTGAGATGATACAATGCTTTGCAATATCTATGTGATGAAATGAAGTGAGTGATGTGGGCATTGCGATGTAGTGTTAGGCTACTACTGACCTTCTGATGATACATCAGGAGGATCATCTACTCTTGGACGGTGGTCGACCTTAGGTAACTGAAACCATGGAAAGCAAAACTGCAGGTAAGGGGGTGCTCCTATATTCAAGACACTCTGGAAAGGCTGGGAGCAGGCAGCAAAGGTGAGCACCTAGCTGATTTCCACTGACAGGGCCATTGGCCTTCAAGCCGGGATTTTCTGGTCAAAGTTTAGCAAGGGTGGATGTATGAACAGCCCAAATTTAGCAACCGTCTCTGCAACACAGATTTGGGCTAAAAGACAAGTGCCAAGTTCAAAAAAAAAAGGAAATGTGTTCATATTCCTAAGTTTAAGTCAAGCAGAGGATTTGAAATGTTTCTCACTTTTAATGTTAAGCAATGATGGATGTAGAGAGAAAGATTATTTTTACTTCCTACTTTGTGATTTCAAAAAATAATTTAGCCTATTTCTGGAACAAGCCCCATGAAGAATAAAAGTCAGATTTTTAGATGTGCACTGAAGTTCAAGTTGACTGATGAAGGGTTAAATGTTAGGAAGGCTTTGTAATATTTAGCAGAAAGATGGCAAACTGGTACCAGAATTGCCCTGCAGATGTGGTTTTTTTTGGATGGCTGAGTGTTTTGTTTCTTTGTTTTTTTTAAAGATTTTATTTATTTATTTATTTGACAGAGAAGAAAGAGATCACAAGTAGGCAGAGAGGCAGGCAGAGAGAGAGGGGGAAGCAGGCTCCCCGCTGAGCAGAGAGCCGGATGCGGGGCTCGATCCCAGGACCCTGAGATCATGACCTGAGCTGAAGGCAGAGGCTTTAACCCACTGAGCCGCCCAGGCGCCCTGTGAGTGTTTGAACATTTCAAAAATTGTCAACATTTAAAAATGAGATTTCACATATTAAAATTCTGGATTTCTGCCTTCTGGAAACCCCAATAACATTAGATACACTTCTTTATTCATTTCCTATAGCTGCCATTACAAATCACCACAAACTTGATGGCTTAATAAACAGAAATTTATTCTCTCACAGTTCTGGAGCCCAGAAATCCAAAATTGAGGTGTTAGCAGAGCCATATTCTCTCTGAAGACTGAAGGGGAGGATCCACCCCTGCTTCTTCCAACTGCTGGTGTATCTAGACTGCTCTTGATTTGTGGCCATATACTCCACTGTTTCTCTCTTCCCACTGTCTCTTTTTGTGTCCAGTTTCCCTCTGCCTTGCTGTAATGAGAACACCTAGCATTGGATTTAGGCCCACCGGCAATCCAGTATGATCTTATCTCAAGACCTTTAATTTCATTGCAAGAACGGAGACTGTTTTTCTAAATAAATTCACATACATAGGTTCTGGGGTTTAAGATGTGTTCATATTATTTTGGGGGACAACATTCAACCCTACACAACTTTCCACATGAGCATTCCTTGCAATAGAACAGTGGCCGGGCACGGGGGTTCAGTTTGCCATAGTTCCTACTATTTCCTGTTGCCTGGGAGTTTCAAATTTATAAATCTTAGTTTAGAATTTGGTGAGAGACTTAGTAATCTCCATGTGAGTTCACGTGTGACACAGCTATGACAAGACGACCAGAGTTCCTAAACAGTGGCTGCACACTAGAGTCACTTCAGGGGGGTTAAATTATCACTGTCTAATTTTGTTTCTGGAGAGTCTGATTAAGTAGGCTTAGAGGGTAGCACTGGAATTTGCCATTGCAAGCACTCTTCAGGCAAAGCTGGACTTGGAAACCATAGTGGAACATCGTACCTTGGTTATGTTCCTGGGACACAGGAATCTGTGGATTTTGCCAAACTCCAAGGATAAAATACTGGAGACATTTGACAGAGGAATACCCCAGCTCTCTTGACCTCTGCTTCCTCTGCCATTTTAGCTGTTGTCCTTGTTCCTTTTCTATCTTTCATGGTACAAAAGACACAGCTCTAACACTATTAGTTTTGCACAAAGTGAAGAAATAATGATACAAATTGTATAGGATCAATATAAATCACATAATTGCATGATACTCAGCTTCGTTGTTTATTTTCTTTTATATACCCTGTATCACTGAAGAAGAATTTTAAGTTGCCTTGCCTTCATTTTCCAGGGAGACAAGCGGTAACATTGGGCAGGATGGGGTTGGGTAGTTTAGGGCATTAAAGAAAGAACAGTCTGTGAATGGATAGGCATGAGAAAGCAGCACTTGTAAGGGCAAATGCAACTAGCTCAGAATTACTGAGCATGAACTGAGAGAGAATGGTGGTGAGAGAAGATGAGCAAATACCAAGTCCCTGTCATGAAGGGCTTTGAATGCCAATCAAAAGAGTAGATTTGGTCCTTGAAGCAATAGGCATTACTAAATGCTTTAAGTCCATTGGGTATTGGAGCAAGGAAGTCACATGATCCTACTGGGACAGCCATTATTGGCCAAGGCGACGGCTGTGCTGAGGGAGGTGCCAATTCTGAGAAGAGGGACACCGGTTAGGAGGCTATCATAAGAACACACGAGAGAGATGTTAAAGATCTGAACTAGAAGTAGAGCAGAGCAGAGCTTGACTGGATTTGGGGAGCATGATTTTAACCCCAGATACGGGAGGTAGTGAATTTATTGGAAACAAAAGAGAGGCCATGGGAAGAAAACTCGGTCTAAACTAGAGATAAAGCCTTTAGTTTTAGATGCACTGATTGAAAGACATTGGTGGGTATATATTGGTGGGTAGAATTATGGTTGATCTTGGGGTTTTAGATATTGAACAAATAAGATCCTTCTCTTTCTCACACAAGTTCAGAACCAACTGAGAGGTAGATGTAAGAGTCAAACAAATAAAGACGAAAATATCCATTTTATTACAGATGAGTTGGAGGACATGGAATGACATGACTTTAGATCTGTGATCACAATGACCTTGTGGCTAGCCAGTTACAGTCCTTCTCAAGGGAGGGAGGTTTTCCTATAAAACTTATAGCATGAAAGACCTTGGGTTCCTCCTGTAGTAGGGAGGTTTCTAGAAAGGAGGAAGGTGCTGACCTAAGGGTACAAACATCTTTCTTCTAAACTCTTTGTGACAGGCAGATAAATGGCCCCCACGGTTGTCCATGCTCTAAGCTTCAGAAAGTGTGAATTTGATACCTTTACAAAAGGGACTTTGCAAATGTGATTAAGGTGAAGGACGTTTTGAGATTGTCCTAGATTATCTGGGTGGGCCCATTCTAATCACCTGAATCCTTAAAAGTGGAGAACCCTCCCTGGGGCTGTGGTCAGAGAGAAGTGTGAGGACCAAAGAAGAGTCAGAAAGGTGCTGTATTGCCGGCCTTGACGATGGAGGAAAGGGGCCATGAGGTAGGAAAAGCATCAGGTGGCCTCTGGAAGCTTAAAAAGCAAGGAAAGGGATGTTCCTCTAGAGCTTCTGGAAGGGAACCCAGCCCTGCTGCCACTTCGACTTTAGCTCAGTGAAATTCATGTCAGACCTCTGACCTCCAGAAGTGCGAATAATAAATTTGTATTGTTTAAGCCACCAAGTTTGCGGCAGTTTGCTACATCACCAATAGAAAATGAATACACTCATCAAGCTGATTTTTTCATCCATCTCTTACTGGAGGGTTGGGTCCAGGACAGAGCCTTACCTTCAGCATGCCGTATTCCTGCTCCTTTCCTAGAAAGATACATAGTTTGCTTCTTGATTCAGCTCAGTCTCTGTCCAAATATTACCTTATCAATGGATCTCCAATATATCCCTTAATCTTAAAACAAAACAAAACAGAAACAAAGCAAAACAAATACCATCATTCTCTTTACTTTTATTTTTCTTCACAGCACTTCTCACCTGACTGACATATTACAGAGTTAGTAGTGTGTGTTGTCTTTCTTCCTTCTAGAACTGAAGCTTTATGGGGACATAAAGCTATTTTGTTCTTGGCTGGATCTCCAAAGCTTAGAATGATGCTTGGCATGCCATCAACAAATATTTATTGAGTGGATGAATGAGTGGGTGAATAAATGAAAACTTTCCATGTCCCCTGGGGCCTGTCGCATTTATGACCTTCTCTTTGATGAGATTTCCTGGAATTCTTCCCAACACTTCTCTTCTATCTTGAGGAGTGAGTGTGCCCTGCCTAAGTGACCGTCCATGCAGAGTGTGTCCAGTTGGAATCTTGTGCCCAGCTGTTTTCCTGCTGTCCCTCTTTCAAGTCCTTGATGTGGACTTCAGTGAGGATGTGCCTGTGGTCTCTGTACTCCCAACTCATATTTCCTGGGTACCATCTGTCTCTTTTCCTTCCTTGTTGGTGCTTTTTTGTTTTTAACATTTTTTAAAAGATTTTATTTATTTGACACAGAGAGAGAGAGAGAGAGATCACAAATAGGCAGAGAGGCAGGCAGAGAGAGAGGGGGAAGCAGGCTCCCTGCTGAGCAAAGAGCCTGATGTGGGGCTGGATCCCAGGACCCTGAGATCATGACCTGAGCCGAAGGCAGACGCTTAACCCACTGAGCCACCCAGGCGCCACTGTTTTTAACTTTTAAAAGATTACCTTAATTCGAGTTTTCCCGAAAGCAGACCCAGAAGCAAGGACTAGAGAGCAGGTGAGTTACTTGGGAAAGTTAGCCCAAGGAGTGCAAGTAATGACATAGGGAGAGTGAGGCAGGGAAGGGGGCAAAACTCATATGAGGTGCAGTGAGGAGTGACTTACCGAAGTGGGCAACTGTGTTCAAACCCCCAGGGACCTTTTGAGAAACCATATGGAACAAGGCCCAGAACTAACCTCCATTAGAGACAAGGAAGTTGTGGTGTTTATCCACTGGTATCTGTCCTTCATGAGTTGAGGGTTATTCTGGGTGTGTAACTAACATCCCTGGCATTTGTGGTACCCTGTAGGTAGGCTGAACAAATTCTCTCGAGGTGCTAGAAAAAGTAACCCAGGCAGATAAGCAAAAAGAGGTCACTGAGAAGGGCAGTTGACATGTTGCTTCAAGCTGTCCACGGGATGAGGGTGGAGAAGCAATGAAACCTGTTGGGTCCGCCATTTGCACCCCTCAGATCCACTCATGCCCCACGAGTCCACCTGTTGCGCTGTTCAAGGTGATGGACAGCTACATCTCTAACAGGAGAAAAAGACTAAAACTGGAAGAGCTTATACAAGA
Organism: Procyon lotor; assembly: GCA_028646535.1. Taxonomy (NCBI): domain Eukaryota; kingdom Metazoa; phylum Chordata; class Mammalia; order Carnivora; family Procyonidae; genus Procyon; species Procyon lotor. The sequence goes on from CM053604.1 coordinate 33,746,838, forward strand.
GGCTGCAGTTGTTGTTACTGCACCTGGATCAGAGGCCACAGTGAAAATTCTGTCCCTCCTTTGTATCCCTTCTAGATTTCTCTCACTCTGGGCCAGCATTTCAGGCCTAAGCTGCTCTCCCAGTGGGATGATCCAGACTTTCAAACCTAAGGGGTTCTGAGGCCTGGTTACCTTGCCCTTGAAAACTGTGATTGCTACGATTTGATGTTCATAGATGTCATCACTGGACAAGGAAGGATCAAGAGTTATCCCCTCGCCACCCCCTCTCCTCCAGTGAATTCCCCCAGGGCCCTACATTCTCCTGCCTCCACTACAAAGAAGAAAAACCTTAGTGTCTCCCAGATTGGCTCATTCCAACAATAAAGTAGCTGCCTGCCCATCCCTTTTTTTTCTGCTTGTTGCTTACTATCATTAGATTCACAAAAAAGCCAGGTGGTAGTTGTGAATTAAGGTCGAGTGAAACTTTTATTATATCTCTTGGTGGAAGGGTCCCCTACCTCCTCCTGGAGATCGTGATCCTACATAACCTAAAAGAGGGGATGGAGACACAAATCTTCAAAGCAGGTGACCAGAAATGCTGAGGTCACTGCCACCCACGGCCCCTGGCATGTGTCTTCCAGCTTGGGGACACAGCATTGTGAATGGTCTTTTCTGCACATTTGGAAAGATGGTGTCCCAACTGCACAATGTGTTGTCCTCCAGCTGGGATCCCAGCTGAGCCTATGAAGGACTGTTTCACAAACTTCTGTCAGGGCAACCCAGATATTTTGCATGATGTGCTGTATGGTAGGAGCAATGAATTCCATGACTATGTGCCCATTAAAGAAAACCCTTTTTTAAAAAACATAGAATGGACCCTTTGGTCTGAGGGATATTATATGAATCCCGTGTCGGTAATTGAGACATTTTGTGAGCACTTAGGAAAGGCATCGGAGATAGAAGGTAGGGAAACCTATATCTAGAATAAGTATAAATTCCAGTAATTTTGAATCCCCGTCCCTCCTGTCCTCGTTTGTTGTGTTCAACTGGACATCAGATGTGTGGTTGCTTTCCTCAGAGCTCCGCACCCGTCTTGGCTCCTGGTAGGTGGGACCCCCAGTGGGGGCAGGAGCTGTGCCAACTTCAGCGAGAAGGAACCCATGCTGTTGGCATGTGAATAGCCGTCAGCTCTGACACCAGTGCTGCTTCCTGATGCTCCAGAGGGTCCACAGACTGAAAGGCAGAAAGAGGTGGGGCTTGAAGCAGGCAGCTCTCAGTCCACTGCAGCTGACGGGGAACTTAGAGGCCGGCTAGGGGCATATGGGGTCAACGTTCAGGAAGAGATGCTACCCGCACAGCTACGGGCTGCCCTTCCCAGAATCATTCCTCTGGTCAGGACTCCCCTTCTTCTTTGTGTTGTTCCTTTTCATGGAATCCCAATGTATACTTAAATTTTAGAGACAGTTTTCTCTCAAGGAAGCCTCTGTGTGTGTGTGTGTGTGTGTGTGTGTGTGTGTGTGTGTGTGTAGAAAATACACTATAATATTAAAAATGGCTAGATCTGCCTGATCCGATGATAGGTGATCTTCATTTTGATTTTGGATACATTTATAATTTTTAACCATAAGCTATGTCATTTTTGTAATCAGATGTAAATAATTACTTAAAACATTTGGGAAACTCCACTTTTACATTTCAGATTTAAATTTGGAACCATTTTGTCCTCAGTTTGCCCAATATTTTCAGTTGCTTGAAAAAGGGGGATTTATTGCCATAAAACAAAGCTCTTCAAGTAAACATGCGAAACAAATGGAGGATGACAGAACCGCTGCCATGCCAGAAGACGGCCTCTAGGTCGCATTATTAATCACAGTCTGATACCACGTTGTTTTTTTAGAGTGGATTTCAGAGTGAAGAAAGACATATTGTTGTTTCATGTATTGGAGTATTTATTATGAATAAAATCTGGGAGGTCTTGTGAATTTGAAATGGAATTACTCAAAAATTTCTGTAGGAGAAGATGGCTGTTCTAAGTGCACTAAAAAGAAGGCTTAGTGTTTTGTGTCACTTTATTTTTGATGGATTCTAAACATGTTTTTAGTTCTTGAGTGAAAAAGTATATTTATTACATATATACACATACTATATTATGTATATTAGATATATTTTATCTCCTGAGAGAACTACCTATATTTTATTTTAAATTCAAAATTTGGGGGTGCCCGGGCAGCTCAGAAGGTTAAGTGTCTGACTCTTGATTTTGGTTCAGGTCTTGATCTCAGGGTTGTGAGATCTGGCCCTGCATCAGGCTTCATGCTATGTTTGGAACCTGCTTAAGATTCTCTCTCTCCCTCTCCCCCATCCTCTTTCCTCTCCTCTCTCTCTCTTCTGCCCCTCTGCCTCCAATTTTTTTTTTCAACATTTTATTATACTGCACTTTTGAACATTTTTTAGCATACCTTACAAATTTAGAAAAAATATGGAGACTATCAGTCTCGGGCGCCTGAGTGGCTCAGTCGGTTAAGCATCTGCCTTTAGCTCAGGTCATGATCCCAGGGTCCCAGTATTGAGTCAGGCTCATGCTCAGCAGAGAGCCTGATTCTCCCTCCTCCTGCTGCTCCCCTTGCTTGTACTCTCTCTGACAAATAAGTAAAATCTTAAAAAAAATATATATTAGACGAAAGAAATATATTCAGAATGGCAAAATAAAGACCTCCAAGACTCTACTCTTCAATAAAAGCAACAAAATCAATGTCAACTAATGAATTGTTGAACACTACAACAAAAAAACTAATCATGTATGATATGTTGGTTAATTGAACATAATAAAAATTTTTTTCAAAATTAACTTTTTCAAAACTCTGGAAATTAATCAAAAGTTGGCACATTTCTAAGGAGTGTTTACGTAAAGAAGAAAGGCTGATTCCTGATAAGGATAGCAAGCTTTGTGGCATTTTAGCTCTCTCTAGTCTTACCCTCCTCTCCACAGCTCCATCGCAGCCTTGAAAACTAGCCACTTTACAACCACAGTAGCTGTGAAAACAAGCAGCTTAATAATACCTTTTGAAGAGGGCAGATGAGTTTGGAGCATCCAGAGATTTAGCGTGATTTCACCTATCTGGCACCTGCCTGAAAACCTCATTTACTGAGGTTGAAAGACAAGCTCTTTCAAATAAAGAGCTGTCTTTAACTTGACTAAGACCTTAATCTGTGGGAAATTCCTTTCCCTGGAATGTTTACTGAAAATAATCAATGGTGATTGGTTAGCATCGCAACCACCCAGGCAGTGATACTAGGTGGGACTTTCCAAAGGGAAAATCTAAAGAATGAGAGGTCAATAGAGGACTTTGAAAAGCTCCAACATATGACCGGGAGTCTAGGAGGCCACGCACATGTGCGTGCCCAGGAAATGGAAGGCTCTAATCTGTAGTCTTTAGCTAATGTTGAGACTCTGTATAAACAAGTACTAAAGGCTGAGGCAGAATCGTAAACTGTCCCAGTGTTGAAGCCATGCCACAACATACACACAGAACCCCTCAGAAAACTGTGGGAAAACTCATTGGTTAAAAGCATTTAAGGAAACCTCTGTCCAATCATTAATTGACCACTAAGCTGAACAAGAAGGTGCTTCAATGGCTGCAAATAAAAGTAATATAGATTTTTTTTTTTTACAGAATTAGTTAAGAAAGTGACAAAGCAAACAAATAGCAACCACAACAATGATCAGCTAGCTACAACAGACCCTGAGGAGGAGAGGAGTCTTATTTTAGGTATTTTCATATTCTATTATGTAAAATACCCAGTTTCCAACAAAAACTATAAAACATGCAAAGATACAGGGAAGTATGGTTCATCACAGGAGAAGAGGAAGTCATCAGAATCTGTCCCTGAGGAGGTCCAACTCTTAGACTTCCTAGACAAAGACTGTAAGTCACCTGTTACAAACACATGCAGAGAACTAAAGGGAATAAGGTCTAAAGAATAAAAAGAAAATCTAGAGTAATGAATACACTAGATAGAATTATAATAAGAGATAAAAATTATTGAGAACCAAATAGAAATTCCAAGTTGAAAAGTTTAATGATTGAAAAAAACAATTTACTAGAGAGGCTCAGCAGTAGATTTAAGCTGGCAGAAAACAAATGAGCAAACTTGAGGCTAAGTCAATTGAAACAATCCAGTCTAAAAAGCAGGAAAAAAATGAAAAACAACAACAACAACAACAACAACAACAACAATAAAGCCTCAGTGAACTGTGGGACACCATCAAGTATATTGACATATGCATAATGGGAATTTCAGATATTCTTCTTTCTCCCCAAAGTAGAAAAAGGGGCTGAAAGAGTATCTGGAACAAGCAAGGACAAAAAATTTGCCACATATATGGAAACATTAATCTAGACATCCAAGGAGCTCAGTGAACTGCATGTAGGAAAGTGTCAGAGAGCCGCACCTAGAAACATCATGGTTAAACTGGTGAAGCCAAAGAAAAAAATGAGAGGGATCCGGAGAGCAGCAAGAGAAAAATGGTTCATCGCATACAAGGGATCCTTAGTCAGTTAAACAAATGAAATGTCATCAAAATCCATGGGGGCCAGAAGGCGGTAGATGACATCTTTAAAATGCTGAAAGAATGAAGAATGTAACCAAGAGTTCTACATCCAACAAAACTCTTCTATGAAAACAAAGATGAGATGCAGCTACCTTGGAAGAGAGTTTGGTGATTTCATGCAAAGGTAAGCAAAGTCATAACATACATTTAAGCAGTTGTGCTCCCTGGTACTTATTTAATTGGTCTGAAAACTTACATCTTATAAAAATTGACAAAACCCTGCATGCCAGTATTTACAAGTGACTTAATTCATAATTGCCAAAAGCTGTGAGCAGCCAAGTGGTCCTCCAATAGGTGAATGGATAAATAATCTATGATATAGCCATGTTATGGAATATCATTCAGTGTTTTTTAAAAAAAGAGTTAGAAGTCACAAAAAGACGTGGATGAACTTAAATGCATATTGCCAGGTGAAAGAAGTTAGTCTGAAAATGCTGTCTGCTGTATGATTTCAATTATATTACATTCTGGAAAAAAACAAAACTATAGAGACAGTAAAAAGATCAGTGGTTGCCAAGGGTTCAGGAAGATGGGAGGGGATGAATAAGGGAAGTACAGGTGATTTGGGGGGCATTGAAACTATTCTTTATGATACTATAATGGAGACATATGACATTATGCACTTACCAAAACTCACAGGACTTTACAACACAAAGAGCAAACCTTGATGTATGCAAATTTAAAAAATGATTTAGGAGGTCAGGGGATCCAATAAAGGAATGTAGACTGTGATAAGAGAATGTAACTGTATTATGAATGTATAAAACAACCTCTGGGAAGAGCTTGGTTGAAAAAGATGCTAAGTAACTTTGAGAAGGTGTAGAGTTTATGACACTAAAGGCAAAAGAAACTGTATGTGAACACTGTCTTCTAATTGATAAAGTCCTTTCCCATGGAGGTACAGGTTAACTGTACATATATACTAGAATTGAACAATTAAATGAATGGATGGTGGATGGTGCAAGTCACATTCCTCACTGTTGAGGGAATTTACAGGGAATCGACAGATAAGCAAGTAGAAATGGCTAGAATGATCCATATGAGAATGGATTAGTTGTGTATTTGTATGAATTCATGTTAACTTAATATAGATATGTGTACACACACAAGTTAGAATATAGCACATATTTTCTTGCTTTCTCAGCTGAGAGGACCTAGAAGCAACAACACCCCAGTAGCAATGAGCATCCCTAGCAATCAGATCTTGGTTTCTAATATCATTCTCCAATAAAAGGAGCCAGGGCTCCTTGGAGAAATGGCTAATTTCAGGACTTAGCAGGGAAGATAGAAGAATATCCTATAATGCCAGAAAAAGGAAATGTGGAAAACAAAACCCAAAAGACCACCCCCTACATTGACTAGAGTGTGTCAAAGAAACATAGAAAGAGCTTGAGTAGCCAAAGCAGGGACAGTTTAAACAATAAAATAAATAAAGTAGTATTGGATTATAATTCAAAGTATAAAATAAATATTCAAGTCCATACTGATATAAGTGAATAATTGAATAAGTAAATAAATGGGAGGGAAGAGACAAACTTCCTTTGCAGAAGAATTCCAAATAGTTTATGTGGATATTCTGCCCTCAAGAAAAGAGAGGCTAAATCCCCATTCCTTAAGTGTGGATTGAATATAGGACTTCCTTTCAAAGAGTATGGTATGAAACAGGTGGGGAAAGAGTAATTTTATAATGGAGGGACCTGAAAAACACTACCTCAGTCTGATGACCAAGGTCAACATCAACTATGGTAAGTCATGTTGATAGTATCTACCCCTGTTATGTGATGAGAACGGAACTCTACTTCTGTGGTCTTCCTCTCCCAAACCCATAACCCCAGTCTAATTGTAAGAAAAGGATCAGGAAGTTTCCAATAGAGGGGAAAATACAAAACCTTTGACTAGTACTTTTCGAAATTGTTGACATCGTCAAAAACAAGGAGAGCTGAGCCAAAGCTGACTCCTGGCTGAGCCAAACTCACAGCCAACAGAAGCTGAAAAAGATATAACTAGGGGTGCCTGCGTGGCTCAGTGGTTGAGCATTGGACTCTTGATCTCAGCTCAGATCTTGATCTCTGGGTCATGAGTTTAAGCTCTAGGCTGGGCTCCTTGCTGGGTGTGGAGCCTACCTGAAAAAGAAAAAGAAAAAGAAAAAAGATGTGACGGCTAAATGTGATGTGATATCTTGGGTGGGACTCTGAAACATAAAAAAGACATCATGTAAAAATTAAGGAAGTCTGAATAAATTATGCAATTTGGTTAATAATGTATCAATACCGGTTTGTTAATTATAATGAAGGGACCTTATGAAAGTAAGATATTAGTAATAGAAAAAACTGTGTCTGGGTTATATGAGAAATCTGTACTACCTTCTCAAATTTTCTGTAAGTGTGAAACTGTTCTAAAAAAATAGACAAAACTGAGAGAATTCTTTGATATCAGACTTGTACTATAAGAAGTACTAAAGAGAATCTTTTAGGCTAAAACAAAAGGGTACTATACAGTAACTCAAAGCCACTTGAGGAAATAAAGAGCACTGGTAAAAGTAACTACCCTGATGAGTATAAAAGACAGTACAGATGCATTTTTTTCCCCCAAATACGTTTATTTTATTTTTTCAGTATTACAGGATTAATTGTTCACGCATATTTGTTTAAATCCTTTTCTTTTCTGAATTAAAAGACAACTGCATAAAGCAATAACTACCAATCTGTGTTGAGGTACTTATAAAGTATAAAGATGGAATTTGTATGGCAATAATATCACAAAAGAGGAATTGAGTTTTGAAGCTATATTAGAGCAAAGTTTTTATGTATCAGCAAAATTGTTGGTTCTAACCCAAAGTGAACTATTTTAAAGCTAAAATGTTAATTTTAATTTTGGGGACAACGAATAAGGAAAACACTAAAAAAAACCCTAAACCAATAAGGAAAACACTAAAACACTAAATAAATGCCCTTGTATATACATGAAAATAAACAAGAGAATTAAACAGTATAATGGAAAATATTTAACCACAAAGAAGGCAGCTTTAAAGGGATAAAGGAATAATAACAACAAAAAGATAAACAACATATAGTCAACAAAAAGCAAAATCAGATACTTAAATCCTGCCTTATTAATAATTACATTACATGTAAATTTACTGACCACTCCAATCCAATGGCAGAAATTTCAGAATAGTTAAAGAAACTAGATGCAGGGGTACCTGGGTGGCTCAGTGAGTTAAAGCTTCTGCCTTCGGGTCAGGTCATGATCTCAAGGTCCTGGGATCAAGCCCCGCATCAGGCTCTCTGCTCAGCAGGGAGCCTGCTTCCCTCTCTCTCTCTGCCTGCCTCTCTGCCTACTTGTGATCTCTCTCTCTCTCTCTGTCAAATAAATAAATAAAATCTTAAAAAAAAAAAAGAAAATAGATGCAAAAGAATGAAGTGGGACCCCTATTAACAATATAGGCAAAAAGTAACTCAAAAGAGAGCATAAACATACATATAAGAGTGAAAACTGTAAAACTCTTAGAAGAAAACAGAGAAGTAATATATTCATGACTTAGGGTTAGCTCATGGTTTTTTAGGTACGACACTGAAAAGCACAAAATAGCACAATGAAAAATAAATAAATTGAACTTAATCAAAATTTGAAAAACTTTTGTATTTTGAAGAAAGTGAAGACAACCCACAGAATGGAAGAAAATAGTTGCAAATCATGATCTAATAAGGGACTTGTCAACTCAACACATTTTAGAATAGGCTAAAGATATGAATAGAAATTTTTCCAAGGAAGATATATGAATAGCTAATTAGTACATAAAAAAATGCTCAATATCATTAGTCATTAGGGAAATGCAAATCAAAAACCACAATGAAGTAGTCCTTCATACCCATGAGGATAGCTAAAATGAAAATGATAGACAATAACAAGTGTTAGTGAGCATATGGAGAAATTGAAACCCTCATGCATTGCCGGTGGGATTATAAAATGGTGCAGCCACTTTGAAAAACAATTTGGTAGTTCCTTCCTCAAAATATTAAACATTCTTCTGTTATCCAGTGATTCTATTTCTAGATATATACTCAAAAGAAATAAAATTGTGTTTAAACAAAACTTGTGCGTGAATGTTCATAGCAGCATTATTCACAGTAGCCCCAGAGAAGAAACAGCCCAAATTTCCATCAACTGATGAATAGATATAGAAAATGTGGAAACCTTACAATGGAATATTAATTGGCAATATAAAGGAATGAAATACTGACCCATGCTATAACTCGGAAGAACCTTGAAAACATGATGCTAAATTAACTAAGCTAGATACAAAAGACTACATATTATAAGACTTGATTTATTTCAAATATCCAACATCAGCAAATCTATAGGGATGGAATGTAGATTGGTGGTTGCTAGGGCTTGGGGAAAGGGGGAAATGGGTAGTGACTGCTAATGGGTCTGGGTTTCTTTGGGGGTGATGAAAATGTTCTTATAATTAGGTAATGATGATTGTTATAGAATTCTGTGAATATACTAAAAACCACTGACTTGTACACTTTAAAAGGATGAATTTTATCTGGGCATTGTCTTGTATGTCAAAACCATGTAATTTGCCATCGAATTGTTGAGCTGCCAAATTAAACATATAAGATCACTGGAGCATATGAGATAAATGCTATCAAGGAATCAAAGCATTCCAATGTATATTTTAAAAAATGTGTTACTGTCTGGATTTCCTCCACCCTACCTTACTTTATATCTGATGTCTTCACTTTCTAAACACATTTGCTTTTATTTTTGAAATTTATGAGGATTCTGGTCTGCTTCCCATCTACATAATATTTAGTTGTGTCTTTTGAAGCAAATTCTTCAGGCAAAGTCACCTTTTTTCATATTTGCCCTTCCTCATGCTCACAATTTTATGGCCCCTTAGGGATTGACACCATCCGGATTCAGCATTTTCCATCAGTATCTGAGTTCATAAATTGACATTTGGGACTAGAGTAAGCTTGAAGAGATGCCAAAGGTGCTTGGTCCAATTAAAATAATGGCATTAACAAGAATGGATTTTCCTCAGGACTTCAGATGTGATTGACAAAGCTTCTAGATTTATAAGGGAGATTTTTTTGCTCTAGGAAATGACTGTGTGATGAGCCAACATGATACTTGCATGATTAAGTAAGGACCTTTAAAGAAATGTTTAGGTTGAAAAAAAACCTATAGATTTTTCTCTCCCCACTCCTCATCCTGGAAAATTATATAGAAATTAAATAAGGTCTAGTACACATTAAACACCTTGGAAGGAAAACAGATTTTTCAAACAGAATATAAGACCATCTATAATTTTATGAAAATGTTATCATTGGAATTCTACTATTTGTTATCATCCAAAGAAAGTTTCAAAATGTCCCACTCAATTTAAATAGAATTACACTTGTAAAACATGGAATACCAACTTTGTGGACTGAATCCTTATAAATATCTACCGGGGTTTTCAGTAAGGAAAAGGAAGGTAATCTGCCATGATCACACACATTGTGGGGTGAATAAACAATGGAAAGGAGTTGGCAGACATGCGGATTCTAAAATGCTAAGAACCCCAGATAATGATCACCATGTGGGATGCACACCTGCTGGAGAATCGAATAACGGTGGGGTCAAGCCCGCCCAACCCAGACACAGCTGGACTTTCCAACATGACCTAGCTTGAGACTGAACTCATGTGGGGCCAAATGACCATGGAAACTCACAGTCTGGGCATATCTTTTTACAAGCTCATCAAGTTTTAGAGAAAAAGTTTTTCCCCTCTATTTTGAGCTCTCAGTCTTATTGCTGAATATGATGTGGTTTGTTTAACTCAAGGGATAATGGTTTACGGAATTCTAGTACTAACTTTTTTTTTTTTTTAAGATTTTATTTATTTATTTATTTATTTGACAGAGAGAGAGAGAGAGAGATCACAAGCAGGCAGAGAGGCAGGCAGAGAGGGGGCGGGAAGCAGGCTCCCCGCTGAGCAGAGAGCTGGATGTGGGGCTTGATCCCAGGACCCTGAGATCATGACCTGACCCGAAGGCAGAGGCTTTAACCCACTGAGCCACCCAGGCGCCCCAACTTCTAGTACTATCTTAAGAAAGTCTTCAATGTCAAACAAACTTTTTGGGACCTTACAATATGACCCGAGGAAGAATAGTCAACCGTAGAAGCAGCTTTATGTGGTAACTAATGCTTAAATGTTAACATATTTCCTGTTCCGTGTTAATGATGATGGTGATATCTGGATAGAATTTACAAAGAGTTTTTACAGACACAATTTTACTTTTTCACAAGATAAGCCTGTGAAGTATTCAGGGCAGGTTTTCTTTTTTTTTTTTATCTTCATTTGACACATGAGACAATTGAGGCTCTGAGGAGTTGAATTCTCTCTGTCATTAATGGATCGAAGCCTGGACTCAGGTTTCTTGACCCCAATCTTAGAACATTCTGTGCAGCCGTGTTCTCAGTGGGGGATAGAATCATCTGGTTAGAGCTTAAAAAAATCCTAATGCCCTGGCTGAACCCCAAACCAGTGAAAGCAGAATCACTTGGCATGAGACCCAAGCAACAGTATTTGACACAGCTCTTCAGATCACAACAATGAGAACCAAGTTCCCCAACATCATGTTTCCTCCTTAAGGAAAAAGATGCATTGGAGAAACTATAATGTACAAAGGCCAAAATGTGATCCTACAAAGATTTTAAGATAGTCATTGTTTTATTCAGTAATTATTTATCGGGAATTGTCTAAGTGCCAGGAGACACTATTCTAGAATATACCACAGTGAACACGACAAAGTTCTTGGCAGTCTAGTTACCCCACTGGCATGATTATCACCTTGGTGAGACAGAGTGACTTTCTTCCTTGGTGCCGAGTCTTTCTCATTCTTGTACCACTTCTTAATTTGACCCTGATGCTCATCACTTTCTTCCTATGTGAAGATGCAAAGCACCATGAGAACAGTGGGACACATGAACCCTAAGAAATCTTCTGTTGTGCAAAGGTGCATGTGAAAAATTCTCTCAGAGCTCAGAGTAAAGAAAAATATCTTCTGCTCCCTGATAGGCTTCCTTCTGTTATAACAAGGAGAGCCATGGAATCCAACATGCTCTACTTTTTGCCTTGATTGCTAGGAGGCTTGGAACTGTGTTTTGTATATGTCAGGTTGGTTTCCTGGTTTCCTTCACTGCCTCTCTTCTGGTGTGTTTCCCTCTGCATCAGTCAACCTTCCTAACCCTTAAGTAAGGTCACTATGGAGAAATTAACAAAGATCTGGGCAGAGTTAAGGGAGACCAATAAACTATGGTGGAATGTTCTGGGGCTAGCTGCAGCCAGGGCTAGCTGTCTTATCTGGGGGCTAGCAAGCCCTTCCAACCTGGGCCGGGAGAAGAAATGAAAGGCAACAGTTGCTGGAACATGGAAGGAGCTTGCAGCTGTAGGCACGGGCTGTTGGCAAGAGCTGCGGCTCTTGGTGGAAGACTATAACTACCACCAACCCAAGGCCCTGCAGGGAAGGAGACGAGCAATTTTACCAACACCTTTCTCTTTTTGCCCTCCAGTCGCTTGCTGGGGATAGTCATTGGCCAGAACAGCCAGAAACCAGAGGGCAAAGAGGCCAAATGATGAACCCCGTGGAGGTCAGTGTCCCAGGACACAGAGCTGGGTGACGGGGGGATCTGAAAGGGCAAGCAGTGACTGTCGGTGGCCCATCGTCACTAGAAACGACCCTTACACTTTTAGTGGCTTTTATTACAACTGCGCTTTTTATTGTTTGTTAGTTTTATCTCACGTTATTTCTTTTCTAATTTAAAACTAGGCTGCATATAAAAAAAATAAATGGGCAAAAGTTTAGAAATGGGAGTAAAACCCTAAAATAACACCATTTGTTGTGGTTGAAGACATAAAAGAAAGATAAGACCATCACCGTCTTTTTACACGTCCATATTCCCATTTTAGGAATTCTTGAGGGAGATAAACCAACACTGTCATCTCTATGATTGAATCATCTTTCTTTGTATCTCTCAGTTGTGGGCTCCATCCTTATATCTTACGATAAACCAGAGGCTTGATTGTTTTCCAACAGATCCATGTGTTGCTCCTTAGGGATTTGGCTAGAGTAAATTCTCTTGTCATATGTTCTTTTAATTCAGTTACAAAAGCCCAGGATTCCACGTGCCATTTCTTTTCTTTCTTTTTTGTTTTTACATGTTTTTTGTTTAAGGGGTTGAAAATGACAGAAAAGTATAAGAAGAATATGTTTCTATGACCCTTCCCCTAGAGATAACCTCCGTAAACACTGGGACTTGTTTTCTCTATGTCTCTATATTTATTTATGGGTTTCTTTTGCCATCACCACAACCACCAACATGACAGCACTTACTAAGGGCGTGGTACTATTCTGAGTACTTCACTGTACCGAAACAGATAAAGGGTATATAGTTTGCCCAGGGTCACATGACAAGTCAGTGGCAATACTGAGATTTGAACCAAAGCACTGTGGCTTAGGCATTCCCACTCCAAGTCCCAAAACGCAGCGATAGGACATCAGTTATAAACAGTAGCAGTAGAAGGAAAAATCAGGGTAAGACCATAAAATGGAATCAGGGATTAAGCTAAAAACCCCACGCCATGGAAACCTTTATCCTTGTCTCTGGCACTATGCAAGGTTTCCAAGTTTGTCAGCTACCAAAAAGGGAGCCTGAGCTATGACAATATTATTAATGTTCATAAGATTATTAATTAATTAATTCACCAACAGAAATACTGCTGTCATTGATGTTAGGACCAGGCAAAAGTACTCTTATAAATACCTGGCCATTGTATGATGTAACCAAAGATGCTATTTGTTCATTTCTCATTTTCTTATGATTAACCACCTACTCTGGGTCAGATATTGCTCTGGGTGCTAGCAATACAGTAGTCGATAAATTTTCGTGTTAGGGGATCTTGTATTGTAGTGGAAGAGACAGACAGTAAGCAAGCAAATAGGTGAAAAATACATCATTTTAAGTAGAGGGAGAGGATTGGGGGTGGCAGAGTGGAGAAGGGAAAGCCTACCTCGGCAACATCCCAGCTGGGGCAAATGAGGAAACCTGTGATCTGTGCCTTGTAGCTCCCCTCAATAAAGACCAAGTGCAAGTCAGGAAAGGCAGTCACTTGGCGGACAAGCATACTCTCTTATCTAATTTGTAGGGGCCGGTGGTAGATTTTAAGAAAAATACATGAACTCTCATCTGTAATTATCTTGTACATATAGTTTTAAAATGTTGCTCATCCAAGGGTTGGTACATATTGGGTAGTAGTGAGGTACATATTGAGGTCTACACCTAACGTACATAGTGAGGTCTACACCTAACGAGCGCCTGGAGTTAAATTTGGACCAGTGGTTCTCAAACGTGAACTTAGGCCAGAATCCCAAGAAGGCTTATTAAACCTAGATTAGCAGCCCACCCCGAGAGTCTTAGGTTGAGATGGTTTGGGGAGAGGCCCAGTCATGTGCATCTGAGAACCACTGATACAAACCCATGGGTCTTAAGAGACAGTTTGGGTGATCACCATGGTGGAGTAGGGAGTAGGGGTGAGATATGAGGGTAGGGTGGAAATCCTCTTCAAAGAACGGAGTGGTCTAACCTAACTTGCCTTTGTAGAAAGCCATTCCACCATTCATATAGAAGTGAGCTAAAGAAGTGCTCATTCCCAAGTAGGGTCGTCCTTTCCCTGGGGAAATTGTTTTCAAAGAACTACGAGTCACAGACAAATGGGCACTTGAAGCCCCAAGTTCTATTCCATTAGCTTGGCCCAAACTCTTTTAGCCAGGAAAACTTTCAGGAAGATTCAAACAGAGCACCTGTGTCCTACATAAATTTTATCCTAGTAAAAATATATCACAGAGTCATAAAATTGTATTTTATAGTTTAAAAAAAAACTCTTGAAATATACACAAACCTTTCCCAAATTAATAAAATGCTTTTGTAAACATCATTTTAATTGATAAACAACATTTCATCATGTGATTAAGTGTAATTTACTGGACCATTTACCTTTTGGGGATTTCTGCTGGGTTTTGTTCCTACAAATAGTGGTATAATGAATACCTGTGCACAGACATCTTTGTCCACATTTCTAATTATTCTAGATTACCCAAAGTGGAATTGCTGAGTCAAAATTAACATTTCTAATTTGCTTGAAGCATATTTCCACTTGTCGTTTCTCATTAAAAGATATTTAAATTTGAATAATGTTGTAAGGACAGCGTGACTGGCTTTCTTCTTTGCTATTTGAATAAGACCAAGTCTTCTTGTTCTAAAACAACAAAAACAAAAGCATATGATTCATCTAGAAGGAAAAGAAATTTTACATCAAAGTCTTGAAAGAAAATTTATGAAAGTCTCTTTGAAGAGGCATCAAATGGAAAACTGCTACACAACACACAGCTTAATTTCCTAAACACCATCTTTAAACATCTCTCTTGCCTCTGAGTTGCAACTTTATAGCAGCTGCTTCCCCCTCAAATCCCTTGTCTCTTTCTCTCCAACTCCAGCTAATTTTTCTCAGCCTCTGTTTGCACCTTCCAGACTCAGATCCAGGTCCTCCTCGTGTAGATAAACGTGAACTCCGATTTTTCTAGAGTCTGTTTCTAACCATAATCCTGATGAATGAAATGAAGGCTCAGAAATTGATTGAACAAAGAATTCTCTTGAGAAGGCTTTTTGCCCTGTGAACCCCAAATGCGCTGCAGGTTGGCTTTGGCCGTGAGCCCCTGTTTAACTTTGACATTGGCCTCCACCTTTGGAAGGGTGAATAGCCAAAAGCTTCCTCAGTATCATTTCTGGCCTTTCTGAACTTGGGTAGCCTCAATAATTGTGTGATTGGGTTAAGTTCCCATCACATCTCTCATATCTAATCATTGTAACAGAAATCAACAATGGGCACAAAGCATGTCAGTCAAATTTATGAACATTTGAATACTGACTTTGAAATGTAGGGAAGCATTGTTGATGTAACTTGGAGTAAAAATCTCTTTATGTGTTTTATACGTTGAAATTCTATTATTTCTTTGAAGCATGTATACACTTACTGATTTCAAGAGTGTAATATTGCAGTAATTACTAATTAGTAATTACTAGTAAAAGCTGTTAACTTTATGCATGAGAACAATGAGAATTTTCAAACAGTTAAGTAGGTAAATTGATTCACTGTCAGCGTGAATATCAAGAGAATGTATTAGTAGACAACTTTATGAAGAACTTTACATCCTTGCCTCACTAACAAGTGCCTGAAAAGTTAAAATAATAATACAAGGTCAAATAATAGCACTTAGTTTTCTTCATAATTAGAATTTTTGTGGAATCATTTGGTGCGCTAGCATGCCCAACATTAAACCAAATATTAAAGAAATTATTTAATTTTGAGTCATTTAACCCAGCCATCTTTCAAGAAAAATACACTTTTAAAAGTTTCTGTGAATGAACAAAAGCAGAATGCTAAGTTTTCCGTCTCAAAATTTTATGAAGGGGAAAACCTTCATAATCAAGTAGAGCAGCATCCATGGTAAATTATAGTGGATCTGGCTTTAAGAAATATAAACTATAATGAAAATAAGAAAGTACTGGAGAAAAATGAGGTATCTAAAAACTTCTCTCTCCTCTTCTGCCAATCACTCTAGAATGAGCGACCCCTTAGCACAGCGAATGTGAAGACAAGCAACTCCAGGAACGATCAAGCAAGTGACAAAGCTAAGAAATTATTGCTCCAAATCTTAATGGTACGTTTGCGCAATTTAGCAAAGAAAGGGTTAACTAATTATAATTATAATTATAATAACTTAGACTTACTCTGGTTATCCCAGAAGCATGGTCTCTGATTAGGACATTTGGTTTTGGATGAATATTGGTTTTGCTTCTTTTCATCCAGACATTTGCAATTCAGTCAAAGTATGCATTTGGGATATCTCTAATTTATTTTAATATTTCTAGTCCTGTCAAAGCTCATTAGCAAAAACTTCTGATGACTGCAGCAGCAGGAGGCTGGGCCAAACTGCCTTGTTAAAACATTCCTGTCTGGATGTAAGCTTTTCGGTTTTCCTCAGTGAGGCTTTCAAATGGCAAAAGCAGAGATTTTTCTATTATCAGGAAAGCTTTCCCTTCTTGAACGTGCTGATCTTCCAAATGTGCAAAAACTTATTGTTTCTTTTTTTTTTTTTTAAAGATTTTTTTATTTTTTATTTGACAGAGAGAAACACAGCGAGAGAGGGAACACAAGCAGAGGGAATGGTAGTGGGAGAAGCAGGCTTCCTGCAGAACAGGGAGCCCGATGCGGGGCTCGATCCCAGGACCCTGGGATCATGACCTGAGCCGAAGGCAGACGCTTAACGACTGAGCCACCCAGGCACCCCAAAAACTTATTGTTTCTAATTTAGACATGGCATCGTCTTACTAGACACTAAGGTGATTCACGTCCCTATTTTGTGCTGAAAACTGCCTGTTGCTGTTCAGAATGGCAAGGAAGTTTAGAGGACATCCCATGGACAATCCTCACTTTGCAGATGAGGATCTGCTTCTTCAAGCAACCCTGAAGAAGTGAAGGAATTTGCCCAAAGAGGGAACTGGTTGCAGGATCCATTCTCCCAATATGCCGTCTTGTAATCGGTCCAAAGAAGCAACCCATCTCTTTCTCCTCGCTAGTGCCGTATTCATGACCAGAGTGAACAAACATCTTTTTCCTTCCCAAATCTATTCATATCTCAACATTCCAGCACCGATGAACCTCTTTGATCTCTTTCTAAGTATTTCAACCTGCTGCCCTTGTGGGTTTAATGAGCATCACAGATGATCCATTGATGTTTCCGGCTCAGTGAACCACTCATTATTATAGTGATTATTACAAAATGCGTTTGGCAAGTGCTCTCCTTCCCCTTAATTTTGAAACCCATGTGTATTCGGCAGGAAATCTAGTCCATGTGTTTTTGACTCATTTGCACCTAGGTCATTAGAATGTGGTTGGTCAGAGCTAACCGGACTCTAATACGCTCTGAGCCTTCCCATAACACATCGATGATCTTAGCTTCTGTAAGATGTCACCAGCCAGATTTGTGTACCTTGTGTTTCAACTCCAGCTTTTCTGAGTTGACTCTACGATAGATTCCCCTGCACCTCTTCTTAATTAACTCCATATTTGTGATGTTTTCCTTGGATGTGAGACTGAGGCAAGTCTGAGCACATTATTATCTTTCTAGAAAGGATCTGGAAATATATTAATAATATATACTTGGGAATATATATAATCTGGTAATATAAATCATAATACCTCATGTTTATTGAGGATTTACTGTGTACCAGGCACTGTTCTATGCACTTTGTTAGTATTCAAGTCTCACAATAATCCAATGAGATGGGTGGGATTATTATTTCCGTTTTAAAGATTAAAAAACAGAAGCCCAAGTTTGCAGCTGATAGACATTGAAGCACAGATTGAACCCAGTGAGTTTAACTCCGGGGCCAACACTTCTGACCACTAAGTAGCCCTTGTCTGAGACTGTGACTTGTGTCTATGATAAATTACATTTCCTTAGCCTGGATGTGAGACACTTCAGTGACTAGGCCTGCCAACATTGGCTTCCTTAGACAACTAGCTCAGTGCCTCCTGTATGTCAAGATTTGTGATCATTAGATATCACATTAAATCATTTAATGATCATAATTAGATCATTCAAAATGCCCATACAGATGCTTTTGGCCAAGAAGAGAGCAGTTAAAGTGGAACCCATATGCTCAGGGTGGATATCTTTCTGTATAATCTGATCCCAAAGGATATCAAGACTATACACAATTCAAGGTAAGAAATGCTGTTCTGGTCCAAGAGACTTGCCTACATGCTACTTACGTGTCCAAATGGCCCAGGCAGAACAAATGTCATGCGTCTAGGAAACTCATGCTGGGGACGCATTGCAATGAATGTTGAAAACCAGAGATAAACAAGATTGCACCTTTATAGGAAGTTGGGGAGAAGTGCTGGCTTGCCTTCGAGTTAGGGCCAAATCCTGTCCTCACAGCACCCGCCCATACTCATTTGCACCTTAAAAACTTTGTGAGAATCTGGGTCATCCCTTCTTCCCAGGTCTCACAATGGGCTCTTTATCTTGTGTTCCTCTCTCGGGAAAAGATGCCCTTTCCTTTCCTTTCTCACCCGCTTTACATCCAGTTTATCAAGTTTGTCAGCTCTACTTCTTTAAAATGTGTTCCCGAGCACCGTTGATCTGACTGCTCTTCCTCCACAATTCCTCCAGGCAGTACCTTCCATCAGGTACAAAAATCTCACCTGCGTTTCTGCCACATCTCCCCGCCTCCAATCCACTGTCTACACAGCATGCATGCATGATCATCTTTTCTTTTCTTTTTTTTTTTTTATTTATTTGACAGAGAGAAACACAGCGAGAGAGGGAACACAAGCAGAGGGAATGGTAGCGGGAGAAGCAGGCTTCCCGCCGAGCAGGGAGCCCGATGCGGGGCTCGATCCCAGGCCCCTGGGATCTGACCTGGGCCGAAGGCAGACGCTTAATGACTGAGCCACCCAGGCGCCCCAACTTTTTAATTGCATGATCATCTTTTCAATGGCTTTCTATTGCCCTTGGGACAAAACCATAACTCCATACTGATCTTTCTGCCGACCGTGAGTTCTTTGGGAGAAGGGACCGTAGTCCAATTTATAATGAAATGTTCATTGAATGATATTTATTGAATGAATGAATGCAAGTGTCTATCCTGGTTCTAGTCAAAGGCAAAACTAAGTCTTTTTTTCCTTCCAAAGTTGGTGGTAGAAGGGTGGAGTGGGAGAGAAATCAGAGATGATGATCTCTGCTTCTCTTGACCCAAATCTTCCAAATGAGAAGGAAGGAGATTAGCACCCAGCTAGCTATGTTCCAGTTATGTACCACTAGATATTTTAAAGAGATGAGTTCACTGCATCCCAGCAGGTACCCTGTGAGTGTCACATCTTCATTTTCCAGATGATAAAACTGAGATTCAGTAAAGAATATGACCAAGCTCGTAAAGTGAATAGTTAACCAAGCTTTGTAATTGACAAACCCGTAATTCAAAACTTAGTGTAGATAACTTTCAAGCTGGGACTCTTTATGTCCATCAACTACATGAAATTTGATCCCAAAGCTAAGTTCAATAATTTTGTGCATGAACCACATCTGATCCAGGCCTCCCGAGTACTGACTGTCCCTCGAATGCCTTGTGCCAACATACTCATCCAGTCCTTCGTACCACCCACCCACCCACAGCCCATGGGCTCCTGCAGGGCTCAGAGTTTGCCAATCTAAATCAGAGATAAGGAGTATCGTATGGAACTCTTCAGTATCTTTTCTGATCTAATAACAGCCACTTTATGGGACCAAAGAGGGAATTTTAATTAAAATTTATATCTGTAACTGCTTAGTTAAAAGACGTATGTATTTTCCTCTTCCCCCAGCTCTGCTACTGAGAAGCTAAATAAAAACAACCAGTGTGCAAAGAGAAAATGGATTTCCTGGAATTGGAGTTTGAAGCTTTCAAGATTTTGGGATCCAATTGCTCAGGCGAGTGAGGCAACTTGGACATAGCAATATTTAACACAATTTCTTGAAGAGCAAAGGTATCCGAGTGAGGAAAACAATAACATGCCGGTGTGAGTTCGGGGAAAACTAGTCTAAGATGGGAGATGTTATCCAACTAGGTTCATTTTAGAATTTGATCACATTCATAAACTCACTATGTACCCAACACTGACTACTGAAGTAAATACAGTCTAGTCAGGGAGACAGATTTGAAAACAAAGAAATAACAATTTATTGTGATAATTATGCTAAGTACTTGCATGAGATGGGAGAAAGAGCAATAAATTTGTTTGGGGAATCTTGGGGAATTTAGAATTTAGTATCATCCGAAGAGGGGACGTGGAAGTGGAGTTTTGAAGGACAAACTGAAGTCCATTAGACTGAAAGGCAGAGAAAAGTGCTTTGGGCAGAGCGGAAAGCGTGCAGAGTCATGAAGCATAAACACACACACACACACAAAGCCCACTTAGTGTGTGGGGCTGGCAGGAGCTGCTTAAAGACCAATGAATGTGCATTTAGGGTGTGTGCGCATCTGTGAATTATCCGTGTCGTTGTCTATCCCCTACTGACAGATGGTTAGGGTTGATCACCAGCAATGCTCTCCTTTTGCATTTTTTTTTCATAATTCTTAAAGAATGAGTCAAGCCTACGCTATGTGCATATGAATATGTATTGAGGAAAGAATAACACAGGAGGCAAAGGGTCTTAACATGTCACAGAACTGTCCATTTTTATTTGATATATGCAATAACATACCTTCACTGCTCTCATAAATTTAGAGAGAAGTCTGACTTCAGGGCCTGTTTACAGGGGCCATTGGACTTTGTGAACAAAGCATTCTCATTTGCTCTGGGGGCCTTTTGATGACTGCATGATTAGGTTCTTATGGAATGGATTTGGTGTTCTAAGTCCTTGGTGGGTTGGGATATGCGACAGAACTTGAAGGCCTGCACATGTGATTTGCCTGCGATGTCAGTCAGTGCGGTCCCTGGCGGCCCCTGGAGAAAGTTGGCATCGTTCTGCTGCATATTTCACTTCTAACAAGCTAGCTCTCCTGCATTAGGCTTTCCATGAGCCTTGAGATAACGTGGAGATGCTGGTGGATTCTGTTAAATTTTGCCAGCTTTCCCCAGGTTATAAGGATGCCAAATTCAACAGCAGATGCCGCTTTTTAGGAGGCGGACTCTTTGTGAGATGACAAATTTCCTGGCCTGGAGTCCAGAAAACTGAGGTCTTTTCTCAATTTTGCAACTATGAGCTAGTGAGTTGGACACAGGGGAGCTTGCCATTAGTGTCTTGTTAGAGCACATCTGCATGTGTGGTAGGGCCTGAGAGCTGCTCCCTAATCTCCCCTCCTTCCTTAGGAACGCCCCTTCAAGACTATATTCCCAGTTCCCTTCATCCAGAGTGGCCAGTGAGATGTAAGCAAAAGTGGTAGGGTGGGGCTTCAAGAGTTGGTAAAACTGCTATATTCCCGCTTCCCCAAATCTTCCTCTTTCTTGTCTCGAATCATAATGTGATGGTTGACACCCCAGCAGCCATTTTGGGTGATGAAGCAATCTTGATGGTGGAAACCATGCACTAAGGATGGAGGAGGAGAAAGACAGAAAGAGCCTGCATCCTTGATGGCATTGAAAACTTGCATTCTAGCCATGAACTGCCTTCTTCTACACTTCATATTATGTAAAAGAAAAATAAACCACTAAATCTTGTTTAAGCCTATATTATGTGGGTTTTCTGTTATATGCAGCTGAAAACAATTCATAATGGGAAAGTTTATTTTCTTTTACCATATATCAGCTTTCCCTGAGCAGCAGGAAAAGCAGCTGTCAGCAATTCCAGAGAAAATAGACAATAACGATTCAGAGCTGGGGTTCAGGAATCAGACTGCTTCAGGCAGCATCCTGGCTCTACCACATATTGACCTTGAGCAACTTCTTAACTCTCTCGTTTTTGGTTTCCTCTTTTTGTAATAGGATAATAATAGAACTTAACCTTATAGGGTGGATGTAAAGATCAAACTAAAAGAGATAACCTATGTAAAGTGCTCTGAGTATGCCCAGCAACTAATATTCACTCAGCACATAGTAGTTATTGTTATGTTGTCGTTATTCTATTCCAGGGAAGGGCTGGAGTTGTTCCAGCTTGCTTGGCCCATGTGGCCAGGAAGATGGGACACTAAGATTGGCCCCACCTGGATCACATGCCCGCCTTCCTGGTGGTGTTGGGGGGAAAGATTGTCAAAAGGTCCCCTGTGGGGGAGAGAGTCGATTGGGTGTGGTCCCGAAAAGAGGCAAGGAGGTAAGTGCTGGAAAAAAGAGGTCAAAGATCCCAAGTGTCTCTTTTTGGCCTCTTGAAAATATTGAGAAAATGTATGTCTGCCAAACTCCTTGGAACTTTTCATACCAATGATATAAGGAATTGCTATCCCCAACATTCCCATCTGTCTTTGGGGCCTTTTTTCCTTCCTTTCAGACTTACTTACACCCAATTTAGACATCACTTTTCTTTTAGTGCTGAGGCAGCTTCTGGAAGGCCCTGCGGAGCTAAAACCCCAGTTGGGCTCCTGTCCTCCTACTACACTGGTGATAGAAACAATATGCGATACAGAGAGAAGGCAGGAGTGGCCACTACCGAGCCAGTCACTTTCAGGGGAAAAAAAGCATCTACATCTAACCTGCCAACAAGGGGTCTGCAGAAGAAACACAAAACAACCCTGAAACTACACAGCTGCCTGGTACGTGGTGTTGGGCTCTAAAGTTTCCCAACTCTGTGTGTGCACTTGTGTGTGTGTGTGTGTGTGTGTGTGTGTATTAATCATGTCCTTTTATTTTCTCTATTTATTTCTCTACGTGGGGGCCTTGCTGACCCTGGAGGGACTGCCTATCCCAGTCCAAAGGTTATTTTCCTAATGAATCACGTATTGGCTTCTCATTTTATTTTGTGAGGTTAACTAACTCGGCTGGGAATATATTTTGTGTTTAGAGGAGATAACATTGAAAATATCCAATAAGCCCACTTTGTTGTTATGTCTTCGTAACTAAAAAGTTTCTCTTGAACACGGCTCTTTCTGGTGATTTTGGCTTCTTAAAACAGAGATCTAGCAGGTGTGTCAGAAAGCGTGAGAAGAGGGTTGTGATTGGTGGTAGATGCTGTGTTGGGGACCGGGAGGTTGGCAGGGTGATAAGACTTCTCTTGGGAAAAATGAAGCTAAGCTGCCACCAAATCCAAAAGGTGCTGGCTATTGGTTTTGTTTCAAGTACTTGAGTGAAAAAGGAACATTTGAAATGAGACAGTGCTTCCCCTTTAAAGAAGAAAAGTAACGATCCAATCTTTTAAGCACTCTTTTTCCAAGCTCTTTTCTTGGTCCTTACAAACCACCCAGGGTTTTAGAGCCACAGATGCTTTTAAAGCTCCCATCACTATTACCAGGACAAGTTCCAGGAGGATAGAGCTGTTGGCCTTAGCATGATTCTCCCAGGATGAAACTGTGGTCCAGGTTTCTGGGAGGCCTGAATCCATGATCATTCTAATGCAATTCTGTGGGAGAAGTTTTGTAAACCACTGTCTTGTTCATCATGTCATTGTTGAGGGTGAAGTTCAAAGTACAACAGAGCTGATGGGCTGAAAGGACAAGGCAGCTGTGACTGCTGTAGTCAGAGCCTTAAGTTCTAGATCTAACTAGCTAGGAAAGTTCCTAACTGGGGCCAAGGAGCTCAGAGCCCGTGGCCCTGATCCTGAGCTTCCTCCTCTGTCCAGCATGGAGATTGGTGAGGAAAGAGACCCAAGTTTACTCAGGCTCTGCCTTTTGCTTTGTGCTTCCCATGTATTACTCACCTAAATAATTCACCATGACTAATAGGATAGGGTTCATTGTCATTATCCAGGTGTGAAATTAAAGAGACTGGGAATTCTGCTCAAGGTTGCACAGCTGGTAAGTGACACAGCCAGATTCAAGGGCAGGTCTGACTCTAATGTGCGTGCCGATGGCACTGTGCTAGTGAGTCTCAAAGCAGGACCAACATCATCTAGAACGTCTTCAAAATGCAAATTATGAGACCACACCCTAGATGCACTGAATAAGAAACATCTGGATTGTAACCAGCCCTCTCCTGGTGATTTTGATGCACACAGGAGTGTGAGAAGCATCACACTGGACCATACTCTGTCTTCTTGCCTCCTAAGCACAGGGTCTGAAGCTAAGTAGACAGGAAATGCCACTTTCCACTTAGGTGACCCTGGTCAAGGTGATGTCTTTGAGGGTCTATTTATCAGTAAGGCGGGAATAATAATTATATCTCAGGGTTGTTGCTGGGATTGACTAAATCAATGGACATAGACCATTTAGAACTGCTAGATAAACACTCAGTGTTGAATCAGTTAAAAAGAAGGCACTCAAACAGTTGCTATTACTATTACTACTGCTATTACCTTTTCCTGCCTGTCTTTTTGCCACACGAATGTCAAATCCAGCTACCAGAAGGACGAAGAGTATTTTCTAGTTCTGCGACCTCAGGCAACTTAGGTAAATTCTGGGCTTCAGTTTCCTTCTCTGTCAAATGGAGATAATAGTACTTGCCTCACTGGCTTGTTATGAGGGTTAAATGGGCTAATGTAAGTAGAGCATCTTAGGTCTATATCTGGGACACAGTAAGCACTCAATTAACATTGGCAATGATGAGGATTTGCCCACTTTTTGAGAAGGTCCGACAGAATTGTCAGGGAAGTGGTGGAAATAGTGAGATGCTTGGATAGACAGCATGTTCAGCATGAGGACTGCCCTGTCCCACCCAAGCTGAGTGAGCCATTCCATCCCCTTTGCAAAGATCTCCATTGTGTTACTTTTCATTTTGCCTTCTCTACTCATGTCCATTTTTTATGTCACCGGTGCAAATTAGTATTTGATAAATGTTTGTTTAATAAAGGACTGCTCGAACTCTAATTGTGTTTGTACATGCCATCTGTGGTAGGCAGAAATAATGGCTTCCCAAAGAGGTCCCCCTCTCAGTCCCTGGGACCTGTGAGTATGTTAGGTTGCATGCCAAGCAAGGGAGTTCAGGTTGCAGATGGACTTAAGGTTGTTGGTCATCTGACTCTAAAATAGAAAGATTAGTTATCTGGGAGGCCAAACATATCATAAAGGTCCTTAAGTGTGGAAGAGGGAAGCAGAAGACTGAATCAGAGAGATGCTGTGTGAGAATGACTCAACACACTGTCGCTGGCTTTGAAGGAAGAGGAAGGGAGCCATAAGCAAAGAAATGTGGGAAGTTTCTAGAAATTGGGAAAGGCAAGGAAACAGATTCTCCCCTAGACAAAGCAAAGGAACACTGCTTATACCTTGATTTTTAGCCCAGTGAGACCCATTTTGAAATTCTGACCTCCAGAGCTGTGAGATAACATACCCGTGTTGCTTTAAGCCACTAAGTTTGTTAGTGGTTGGTTAGTGCTCATTGGTTGCAGCAGCAAGAGAAAATGAATACGCTATCCTCGGCTCCATGATTGCAACCAGTTTAGCCCTGGCTGTTCTTCATTATTTAAACCACCTCCACTGTTCCTTTCCTATCGGTAATGATCCTTCTACCCAGGGTGCTGGCACATTGAAAGGAATTTTCCACTGTACGATTATCATCTGAGAATGACCTTATAGATGCGTGTTTAAAAGTCTTCAACTCAAGGTCTAGGGCATGTTTAGCTTCACAGGACATGGCCCTGAGGGCTCCCCAGTGGGACCGGGGGCCCTTCATGTGGATCCCCTGAGCTCAGCCTCTGGTTGCTCACCAGGGAAGGTGTGAAGCTGCAGCCCATGCCAGAGTTATTCCAGCAGCCTCTCTGCTGGGGGCACCCACCCCCCAGCAAGCCATCTGTCCGCATTCTGGTGCACAGGAACCACTCGGAGGGGATCTGGTCTCTCCTTTATGTCAGCTCAAGGGAGAGCCAAATGTGGCTCTGTCAGCAAGTGGGAGATCAAAGAACTACCACCCCCATCCCCAGCCGAACACTTCAGAGAACAGAGGCCGCACTGAGTACCTCTCTCCCTTGGAGAGGGTCCTACTGATCATCTCCTCACGTGCGCCCTTCTACCATGGCCTCTCAGAATGTGAGAGGCACCTTGACCATTTCCAGAGTTTCCACATCAGAGTGTGTTCTTAAAAACTGGAGTATATTTGAAATGTTTACATTTCATATAGTAACAGTTTTAACCCTTGAGGGAGCAAGGCAATGGAAGGATGTTATTCACAAGATATTCGGGATTTATAAAAATACTAATTCCTAGTATCATGAAGGCACTGTACCCTCCTAATGGAACATACATTAAACTAATATGATGAGTATCTTCCTTGAAGCCTGCCCATCCTTCTTCAGGACCCTACAAAGTCTGTGATTTGGAGATAAAGTAAGAGAGCGGGTATGAGCCCTGCCAGGCATATAAGGCCTCAGCCGAGTAGACGCAGGCCCCACACCTTTTCCACATCTGCCCTGCCCTCTGCGTCTCCTCACTGCTTGAAATGGTATCAAACCCTCCTGTCTCTGCTGGGAGTGCCAGTGAGCAATTCAGCAAGGACCTTGTGTGATGAGATAGCACATCAGTCCCAGGACAGAGGGGCTCTAGGCCTGAGACAGACACATGAGGTACATGCATGGAGCTGCCAAATATTTCTTCTCTCCAGCTGGTCATTCATCTCAGGAAACAGATCGGACTAGGAACTGAGGCTTAAAAAAAAAACAACAACATAACTCTTAGGCAGAATTTATGAAGTTTTCAGGGTAGTTCCAGTTCCGGCAGAGAGGCTGATGGCTAGCGAACCCTCCAGCACCAGAGAGAAAGGAGGTTTATCCCATCTCTTTATGTTTCATTGTTAGGAAAATCTGATCATAGGGAGGTGGACGGTGTTCTCTTGGCTCTAATGATCCAAGAGAGCCGAGGATCCATACCAGAGCTGTGGTCTACTTCTCAGGCTAACACACACGTACGTAAGTCATCAGAGCTTCCCTAGATGGACTAACATGAAATCCAGAGGTCTCTCCCCTGCTACCCACTCCCAGTTGCCTGTTACTGAATGTTTTTATTAACATGAGCAAACGGGTAGTAACACCAGAAAATGATCTATCTCAGCATAGCCACATTCTCTGGTGTGAAATGTTTATGATTTTCTTTGCCACTTGCATACATTGTAGGAAACCCCTTTTATACTGCTGAGTTATTGCTGCACATGAGAAACAAACAGCTACTTTTTTGTTGTTAACAGAGGAAGTTATATATAAATAAAACCCAATTCCAAGACCAATGAACCTATGCCAATGGTCTGAAGTGCATTTTTCTTCCTCCCTCCCTTCCTTCCTTTATCTTTGGTGGTAAGGGTCAGGTCATGGTTCTGGTCCGAACCTCCTGAAGCTGTTGTTTGTGATAGCCAGGTCATAAAGTGTGAAGAAGAGACCTGTGGGTAGGCACACTTTCGAATCACCAGGGGGTGATCACTATATTAAAAAATACTGATTCCCAAATGCCACTTCCAGGGATTCTTACGTAATTCATCAAGGAAACGGCCTGGGCACCAGAATGTATAAAACCTCCATATGTGATTCCAACGTTAAGTCGAGATTGAGAACTCCTGATTTAAGCAAAATCAGTGCTAATTTAGTCAAATAATTGTGTTGACTTATTTCCCCGTTGATAGAACTGAATAAGCAAAATGACGGTGTTGGGGATTTTGAACCCCCTAC
Source organism: Procyon lotor (assembly GCA_028646535.1). Classification (NCBI taxonomy): domain Eukaryota; kingdom Metazoa; phylum Chordata; class Mammalia; order Carnivora; family Procyonidae; genus Procyon; species Procyon lotor. The sequence goes on from CM053604.1 coordinate 33,774,759, forward strand.
AAGTGATACGGTCTATCATTAGTAGATTCGTTTGTTAAGGCAGGATTTTATAAATTCCAAGTGAGGTAGAAAGGCAGGAAAAGAATGACTGATTTGAAATTATTAATACAGTTTCAATCCCGGTCTCTTATGCTCCATCCTTTGGCCTGCTATCTGCCTCAAACTTACTAGAGTAAAATGAGAAGAGCTTCACCGTGGGCTGATGAAGCTTCCGGACTGTGAGGTCTGCCTGTGCAGCACAAATTCAATAATAACCCTAACACGACCCCTGGCTGACTCCAGCCCACTGTGAAGGGTGTGAAGTCGATTCCTTGGAGCGCTTCCAGAAAATATTTTTGGCACCATTCCTGAATCATCAACAGGATTCTGTCCTTGACATCTGGAACACCCATCTGAGATGCAAGCAAATAGTTTTGAAATGAAGTTAGGTCTCTTGACCAATTAAAGATGTGTGTTTGACAGAAACCCCGTGCAATTCATTAGCTCTCCAGCTAGTTTCCATCAGGTATGGATTCCTAGCGGTTCTGGGTTGCTGATTGTTGGCTGATTAGTCTGGAAGCTGGAAGGTAATGTGCCGTGAGTTCCAGCTGCAGGTGGTTTAATTACAATAAGGGTTTAGGTGACCAACCACCTGTAAGCAATTACTAGCTGTGCCTTTAGATGAAATGAGACTTGGGCCTGGTAGTCTACCTTTGTCCCCACCATGACTACGGTGTATAGTTCCCTTTTCAGAGCTCTTCTAAAGTGCTACAGTGCCCTAGAGTTCCATCTGTAACTAAGAGGCTCCTGGACATTGGAAATGCATGTTTATGTGCTATCCACTAGAGCAAGTTTTCTCAAACTAAGCACTGTTGACATTTTGGTCTTGATAATTCTGTATTGTGAGGGGTTGTCCTGTGTACTGTTAGAATATGTAGCGACACTGGCCTCTACCCACCAGAAGCCAGGAGCATTCCTCTGGTTGTGACAGCCAAAGACATCTCCAGACTTGTCAAATGTCCCCTGATGGGAGCCTGGGGGGCTGGTGAAAGGTGCCTAGGGATTGGAGAAAAAAATTGCCTGGTTGAGAACCAGTAAGATGGTCCCCAGATTTCACAATATAAGAAAAATGTTTTCTACACAAAGGCAGAGTGATGATTACAAGCTGGTTCCTAAATGTCATTCCGTACAAATAAACCTTCCTTCTCTTTGTCATACACAGCAATTTTATTTTTGTCATCTTTGTATGTTCTGCAGTGCTTAAATGCAATGCGGTATTCACATAGTAGTTCCTCAGTAATGTTCGTTGAATGACTAAAAAGATCCAGTCTTCTCCCACTTCTGTCCATGTAGTCTGCGTGGGCCTCCTGGGAATTTAACATGTGGCCTAGCCCAAACTAATCAGACATAGTAAGTTCCAGGTGTGCACAGAATCAAAGCCAGTTTTATTAAAGGGAATTACAGGACTTGTGGGAAATATTGGGAAAAGCACACTCAGCTCAGATTTTTTTTTCCCTGCTGGTTTTGAACCTGGAAAAATGTAATCTTCCAGAAATTCTGGCAGCCATCTTGCTATTAAAAGATAGTAAGAGAGAGGGGCGCCTGGGTGGCTCAGTTGGCTAAATGTCTGCCTTCGGCTCAGGTCCTGATCTCAGAATTCTAGGGTTGAGCCCCGAGTTGGCACTCTGCTCAGCAGGGAGTCTGGTTCTCCCTCTCCCTCTGTGCTTGAGCATGCTCTCTCTCTCTCTCTTAAATAAATAAATAAAATCTAAAGAAAAAAAAAGGAAAGTAGCAGAGTGCCTGTTTGCGAGTCACTCAAGAGAAATGGAGCAAAGCTGAGCGATGAAAAGAAGGTAATCAAATCCTAAGGCTCTCATGTGTGACCTTAGATACAGTGCCACTTCTAGTTGCATCCATATCCCTGCAACTCTTCAGTTGCTTTCATCGTATGTTCCCACTGACTTATTGATTTCCATTTTTATGACTTTTTGCCTAGGCAACTTGGGATTTCTATCATTCGAGATCCAAAGAGTCCTCCTTTAGATACTGCTGTATATAAGAGCTAGCCATCGTGTGTATATGGGTGACCTGCTAAGACACAGTGCAAATGCTGATTTAGGATTGCTTAGTCTTGGCATTGAAGGGACCTTAGAAGGGACGGTCTGGCCATCACCCGATGCAGAGGTACCTCGACCACATCCTTGTTGGGAGAACCCTGGGCCATGGCTTGAATGTGTTGGGATGTTCAGAACTTGCCCAGGTCTGCCCATGTCTCCCAAGTCTGCTCCAGCTATTAAAGAACTCCTATTACAATTAGGTCAAATCTACTTCCAGATAACTGCCATCCCAGAATGAAAGTCTGTCCCTAAAAGGAACAAAAATGTTTTCCTCACACTGAAGATAAATACCACGTCTTGTATTTGTCAAATTTTCTCCATTTCAACCATTCTTAAGTGCTTCTAGCTCCTTCTGAAAAGTCATGGTCCAAATCTCTGTCATTATAAAGAGAAGAGATTTTGGAGTGAAAAGGACCTGAGGTCATAACCCATGTTTATAGCTTTTTAGCTGTGACTTTAGGCAAGTTACTTATAGTTCCTTAGTATTCGTTTTTTCTTCTGTC
>CM053604.1:33777857-33862446 GCA_028646535.1 Procyon lotor
TTTTTTTTTTTTTTTTGAGATTATTTATTTATTTGACAGAGAGAGATCACAAGCAGGTAGAGAGGCAGGCAGAGGGAGAGGGGGAAGCAGGCTCCGTGCTAAGCAGAGAGCCCGATGCAGGCGGATCCCAGGACCCTGAGATCATGACCTGAGCCGAAGGCCGAGGCTTTAACCCACTGAGCCACCCAGGCGCCCCCCCAAGTGCAATCTTAATTCATTTCCTCAGGGAAGACTTCTCTGACCTCTTAGGGTGGACCAAACCATTTGTTTTTATAGTATCTCATAGTTTTCCTCTATAGCACTGATCATATTTGTAATTCTGTGTATTTATATATTGTATTAGAGACACATTGTGATTTTATGTGTGTTTATTTATGTGGTTCTTGAAAAACTTATCTTTAGTCTGGCCCAGCAGACTATGAACTCCATAATGGCACACTTAGTTTCTGTTCACCATTGTATTTCCCAGCATCTGACCCAAATGCCAGGCACTCAATAAGTATTTCAGAATGAAAGACAAATTAATGTGTGAAGAGTTTAGAGACAGGAACGAGCATGTGTATTGGGCTGTTGAGGACATTTCAATGAATAAAACTGAATTTGACCAGACTTCTTTAGGAGGAGTTACAGAAGAAAATTCCTTTCAAGTCTTAATACCAAGAAAGACTGCGTTTCCATTGAAAACTTGGTCTATTTTTAATGTTTATAGACTCTGTGAATCTTATATATCAAGATATTTTTCTCTTTGCTTTGGCTGAGAGGGGAGAGCTGGGAGCCAATTTTCTTACATATTTCTGACAAATGTACGTTATGGTTGAATGTACTAACCTTGCCCCTAACTTAATTTTCCTACTCTTAATTTTCTCTTTCTAATTTTCTGCATTTCTTTGTATTTCAATATTATAAATTATACCTCTTTTAAAGTGAGATTTTGGTGTAAATCAATGCTTCAGGAGATAATGATTATTGATGCCCAAATTAATGTATGGCAAGTTTTATAGAGTATGGATGCTTTAAAATGGGTTTTGGCACTCTTCACTAAGCTCTTGTTGAAGATCCACTCCAGGAATTAGTGAATATGGATGCCTGGGGTGGAGTGGGCCATATCTGACTAGTAAAGTTGAGATTCCAGCCAGAAGCAGAACTTTACAGAAGAGAACAAACTCTCTGTCACCTTGTTCTGAATCCCGGGACATCACCATCAGGATTATTTAAAATTAGCAAAATTTTGGCCAAGGCAATTTGACTTTGTGTACCTTCTGCCCTCTTCATGCTTTGATCTCATGCCCCCAGCTCATACGCTGCCAATGACTCTGTCACATGTCATGTTTGATCCTACTGAGGGAGCTATGTTGATATGACATCTTAGTTATAAGGAAATGAAACTGTTGCTAGGCTCCCCAAGGGAAAACTTTAAAGGAATTAATATCCAACTATTCTCTGTCATCTTCTTTTGGGCCCAAAATGAAAACAATGATTTAAAAACTTGCGTTCACCCTCAACCAAATAACCACAATCTGCTCCCACTATATGGTTCTATAATTGAGTCAGTTTGAAGAAATACAGTAAGATGTGTTCTATATTACTGTTTTTTGTATTTTACTGTATTAAGCCATTCCAGATGGTGACTGAACAACATTTTCAAAGGCTTTCATTTATTTTCTTCAGTCTAATAGTTATAGTGCAAAACTTTTGGGACATCTGACATTGGTGTCGATATTTAGCACTTAACCCAGTAAATTTTTTTACTGAAGCCACCCCCTAGTAATTATATTTTGGTTAAAAAATTAAGCAAGTAAAAAAATATTGAGCATGGGATGCTTGCGTGTCCCAGTTGGTTAAGAGTCTGCCTGTGGCTCACGTCATGATCCCAGGGTCCTGGGATTGAGCCCCGCATCAGGCTCCCTGCTCAGCAGGATCCTGCTTCTCCCTCTCTTGCTTCCCCTGCTTGTGTTCCCTCTCTTGCTGTCTCTCTCTGTCAAATAAGTAAATAAAATCTAAAAAAATATTAAGCAAATATTAATGTGTTCCTAAGGAAGATGTTAATGATCATTAAATCAGTTACTTTGAAAATTAACTGGGAGGGAATTATGGCAAGGATTGGCAAATTACTAAAGATCTACCACCACAGCCAGTTTGTTTGAAGAGAAATAAAAACGTTGACAGGTCTTCTGAATATAAAGTATACACCAGTGTTATAATTAAGGAAGAGTTACTTATACTCCCCCAGATCTTTAAAGCTAAAATATTATATTCAAGTATAGTGGGGCCATGGTGTATTCTAACATCCAGATCAATTTTGGTTCTTTGGGACATTAGGCAGGCCATCAGGGTCCTATTTTCTTGAGGACACCTTGGGAATCCTGGAAAAACACTGAAGAGATGGCATGGGAAATTTGGAATTAATACTCTCAAGCAAAGAAAAAAATCCCTGCTCCAACCATTAAGGGTGGGTCTTGGAGGTATAGGGAACTCGTAAGAGTATAAGAGACTTTACCCTTAGACTTTTTCTGATGTTGGCTCCTGGTCCATGGGGGAAAGGACTTAGTGGGGCCATAAAATAGCCTCTGGCCAAGTTCCCTAAGAACGTATCTCAAAGTGAGAGCCTGTAAAGCCTGAGACTATTCACATTTTGAGAGCCAGTCATAGATATGTTCACTGGTTTGGACCTTTGCAAGCAGATCAGCCTAAAATTGTAGCCTGATCCTTTCCAACAAGATCCCTTAACCCCACTCCAGCATGATTTCTTACAATGTCCCTGCTCCAATCTCCCAAACGAGCTATCTTTTCTCCACCCACAGAATGTTTCTTCCTCTATTTTGCCTTCAGAATGACACAAACTCAGAGATGGGAATAGCATGGAGTCAGGGTTTGGGAGAAGATAGTGGCAGAGGGGGACGATAGAGACGGCCAACAAGGACGCAGAGACGGTGTTGGTGTATTGCAGTATGGACAGCGAGGGCCCGACAGTAAGTGCACAGCCCCTGGAGCAACACTCCGTGGCTCTGATGCTGATGAGCTTGGTAACCGCAGACAAGCTGTTTACCTCTCAGAGTCGTCATTTATAAAGCTGGGACAATAGGAGTGCCTCCCTCAGAGGGTTGTTTGTATTTGTAAAGCACTTAGAACCGTCCCGGGCACCTTGGCAGCACTACGGGCTCACACGTTAGATTATGTGAGCAGGTTACACATGCTCTTTGGCTATGGAGAGAACTCATGAAGTGCTGGAGTGTTCTGCCAGCTATGCTGACAATGACGTGAAGACAGACTAAATAAGAAGGTATTGAATAAGGCAGCAGCAGGAATCCCCAACCATGACATTGTCAGGACTTATATTAGTTACAGTGGCAGCTTTAGAAAGAGAAAGATCTGCTGGGCCCTTATTGTGAAAATCAATAAGCAAACCATGATGAGAGATGGGTTTGGGGGGATAAAGTTGGAAATAAACTATCCTAAGCTCATGATCTTGTGGGATTAGAAAGAGGATGGTGCTGTTGACAAGGATGGAGACATTTGGAAAGAGACGCCTATTTCTGCAGGAAAGACAGGAAGCTTAGGTCATGTCAATATAGAAGAAACAAATGGGCCACTGGAGGGAAGCTGACTATGGCTTGTTCCTTTGACAGATGGGTTGCAGCTGAATCAATTGTGATGCTTCATTAGGCTGTCTGAGGTGTCAGAGATGTCCCATGCCATGGTCTGGTGGTTTTGCCACTTACACATACACACACCCACTCTTCTGCTTAGGTTGGATTTGTTATTGGGGGGAGGTTCCTGCCTCATCCAGAGACATGCCATGTGGCCATGTGCGATTCTTGGAAAACAAGAAGATATAGTATTGAGTTGAAAAATCTCTCTCTCTCTAAAGTTTAAATCAGCATGTGCTTCGACTAGAAAACAGAACTTGGCTGGAAGATGTGATGATTTCATTTTTATTTGCATCCTCTTATCATGAGAGAGTAATTTTAGCCAAGACTTACATGGTAATGGCTGGCAAGTATTCTAAGCTCTTTAGACGTGCTAACTCTTTGAATGATCACGACCCTATGAAGAAGGTAATATTATTGTCTCCCTATTATTGTCTCCCTATTAAGGAAGAGGAAACTAAGGCACGGCAGAGACTGGTGGCTTCAGGTTGGATTTGACATAATTCTGAGTTGGGGACTTATGTGCAGGTGATTTAGTAAGGATGTGCTTGCTTCCAGGGGGCATCAGTAAAGATTAAAGAGACAGAAGGTGGAGGAGAAAGAAGCCAAACAAGGGTCCAATGGAGACAAAGCCTTGCAAAAGGGAGCATCAGCCTAATCCTGCAGGGGAGCTCTGGAGTATAAATTATAGCTCAAAGTCACCCCATCAAGGCAGAGGAGCTGGGCTTTCATAGTCCCATTGCCTGAAAGTCAACAGTTAAAGGCTGTCTGCCTTAGAAGGTTGTACCTCTGGCCCTCTGCACCTGTCAGTAAAGTGGTTCCAGTTGATCTAAGGTAGTTTTGCACAGAAGAGCTGCAAACACTGTTTGTTGGACACAAAAGTACAGCAAAGGTGGCGGATGGGGGAACGGATTGTGCCCATGAAGAATAAGGAAGGGAGGGGATCTGATGGAGGGTGATCCTTTTCACCTCACCGGTGCTGAAGGGGTCTGACAATGTCTATAGCTTAAGGGGATCAATGAAACCAAATGATTTTTGAGGGGGTTGTTATTTTAATTTGCCAATTTAACTCACTCTAGGATATGTAGCTCGGTCTAAGATATGTAAATCTGTGTTTGTAGATACACATACACATAAGCATACACATTCATATACACTGAGAAAATGCAAAGCTGATGCAGCCCAGATGTTATATGTTAGATATCAATGGTGACTCATGAGTTGAATGCAATCTACAGACATTCTTGGTTTGGCCCTCTTCTGAGACTTTAGATTGGATTAATAGCCAGCATCTTAAAAGTTGGAAGATTTCAACTAAAACTTCAGATTCCTGGCCTCTCCCTACATTCTTACCTGGTACGATGGACCGGAAGCAGGTAGTAGATGGTGCCTTTGGACAGGGTATGTATGGTCCAGTTCTTCACTTTTGTTACCACCCCTGGTTACCAATCACCACAGCCATCACAATTCCTCTGTGTCATCTGTCTCCTAAGGATATTTACATTTGCAATTCTTGTTATGGGTAATTTCTCGACCATATCAACTTCACTTTGTTTTTAGAGACTGACAACTCATGCCAGGTTTTCATAACTTCTTTCCTGTTTTTATTTCTAGGTTTTTGACTATTATACACCCTTTTATAGGAAGTATAGCATTAGGTTAATTCAGTCAACGTAGACAACAACCAAAGCAGAGGGATGTGTAAGCTAGTTGGCTTCTGTTGGCTTCTACGTTGTTGAAATTAACATAGCAATTGCCAAACCATTCTTCTGCTCATTGTGGTGGAACTTCTATGGGCACAAAACGTAAATTCTAAGAACAGACAAAATTGGTGGATAACCATTTTCCAGTGGTTTTTTGCTCAGATAAAGATGTACTAATACATCTCTCATCAGCTTCCAATTTGCTCATTTTCTACGTCAAAGGAAACATATGTTTGAAAATGAAATCCTGAGCTGTATGGGAATTTAAGAAATTACAGTAATTTTCTGGTTGAGCAAATAATGATATTGTTTCTGTAAATAACCTGAATTAAAACCTTTCTTGCTTTTAGGATTCCAATGAAACCATATCTTAATGGGTCAAATCTTAAAACTGAATGCCTGGGAAAATCCTTAAGTTCTAAATAGTCCCTCATCTCACTTTAAATTTTCTGAAGTGTTCTTTGGAAATTTTTTCTAACCAACTCAATACAAAATAATCAGATTGCTTAATGAGTTATTTGAAATCCTTAAATTTTCCCTAGAAAATTTAATGCTGATTATAGGTCAGATGAAGAACAAATGTCTGCTCTCTTTGCTTGCTCTTTAAGTTAGGTTTAAAGGAATTGAGATTATATTTTTTAAAATATATGAAGACATAGATGATGATCTTTTCAACAGTAAAAACACTCTTACAAAGTTCATTAAACAAATCATTATTCATCTAGATGAATAAAAAAAGTTATATTCTCCCCCAAATATTTTGGTTTGTTCAGAAGAAAGAGAAATTAAGGAGTTGATCCCATTTACAATTGCACCAAAAACGATAAGATACCTAGGAATAAACCTAGGGGTGATTTATTAGGAATAAACAAAGAGACAAGGGATTTGTACTCAGAAAACTATAGAACACTCATGAAAGAAATCAAGGAAGACATAAATAATTGGAAAAATGTTCCATACTCATGGATTGGAAGAACAAATATTGTTAAAATGTCTATGCTACCCAGAGCAATCTATACATTCAATGCAGTCCCTATCAAAATACCATCAACTTTTTTTCACAGAGCTGGAACAAATAATCCTAAAATTTGTTTGGAACCAGAAAAGAACCCAAATAACCAAAGGAATGTTGAAAAGGAAAACCAAAGCTGGTAGCATCACAATTCCGGACTTCAAGCTGTATTACAAAGTTGTTATCATCAAGACAGTATGGTACTGCCACAAAAGTAGACAAATAGATCAATGGAACAGAATACAGAGCCCAAATATAGACCCTCAACTCTATGGTCAACTAATCTTCAACAAAACAGGAAAGAATATCTAGTGGAAAGAAGACAGTCTCTTCAAAAAATGGTGTTGGGAAAACTGAACAGCCCCATGCAGAAGAATGAAACTGGACCATTTCCTTACACCAAACACAAAAATAGGCTAGGCGTGCCTGGGTGGCTCAGTGGGTTAAAGCCTCTGCCTTCGGCTCAGGTCATGATCTCAGGGTCCTGGGATGGAGCCATACATCAGACTCTCTGCTCAGCAGGGAGCCTGCTTCTCCCTCTTTCTCTCTGCCTGCCTCTCTGTCTACTTGTGATCTCTCTCTCTGTCAAATAAATAAATAAACAAAATCTTAAAAAAAAAAATAGACTAAAAATGGATGAAAGACCTAAATGTGAGACAGGCATCTATTAAAATCTTTGAGGAGAACACAGGCAGCAACCTCTGTGACCTTGGCTGCAGCAACTTCTTGCTAGACACATCTCCACAGACAAGAGAAACAAAGGCAAACATGAACTATTGGGACTTCATCAAGATAAAAAGCTTTTGCACAGCAAAGGAAACAGCAAAACCAAAAGACAACTGACAGAATGGGAGAAGATGTTTGCAAATGACATATCAGATAAAAGGCTAGTATCCAAAATCTATAAAGAACTTCTCAAAATCAACACCAAAAGAACAAAAAATCCAATCAAGAAACGGGCAGAAGACATGAACAGACATTTCTGCAAAGAAAACATTCAAATGGTCTACAGCCATACCACCCTGAATGTGCCCGATCTCGTCTGATCTCGGAAGCTAAACAGGGTCGGGCCTGGTTAGTACTTGGATGGGAGAAAACATCTAAATGGCCAACAACACATGAAAAAATGCTCAACATCACTCCGAATCAGGGAAATAAAATTAAAACCACAATGAGCTATCACCTCACACTGGTCAGAATGGCTAAAATTAACAAGTCAGGAAACGACAGATGTTGGAGAGGATACAGAGAAAGGGGAACCCTCCTATACTCTTGGTGGGAATGCAAGCTGATTCAGCCACTCTGGAAAATGGTATGGAGGTTCCTTAAAAAGTTGAAAATAGAGCTACCCTATGACCCAAAAATTGCACTATTGGGGATTTACCCCAAAGATACAAATGTAGTGATCCCAAGGGGCACCTGCACCCCAATGTTTATAGCAGCAATGTCCACAATAGGCAATCTATGAAAAGAGCCTGATGTCCATCAACAGATGAATGGATAAAGAAGAGTGGTATATATATACAATGGAATCCTACTCCAGCCATAAAAAAATGAAATTTGCCACTGGCAATAACAGGGATGGAACTAGAGTGTATTATGCTAAGTGAAATAAGTCAATCAGAGAAAGACAAATACCATATGATTTCACTCATATGTGGAATTTAAGAAACAAAACAGAGGTCATGGGGAAGGGAGGGAAAAATAAAAGAAAATGAAACTGAAGAGGGAGACAAACCATAAAAGACTCTTAATCATGGGAAACAAACAGGGTTGCTGGAGGGGAGGGACATTAGGGAAGGGTTAACTGGGTGATGGACATTAAGGAGGGCACGTGATGTAATGAGCACTGGATGTTACATAAGACTGATGAGTCGCTGAACTCTACCTCCGAAACTAATAACACATTATATGTTAATTAATTGAATTTAAATAAAAAAATTAAGACAAAATATTTTGGCTTTTTCATATAAATTCACTTTTTAGTGTATAGTTGTTATCAAACTTTATTAAAAATAATTTGATTTTATAGAACTTTAATAAGACCTTAAAATTTTATTTACTTATTTGACAGAGAGAGATCACAAGTAGGCAGAGAGACAGAGAGAGAGGGGGAAGCAGGTTCCCTGCTGAGCAGAGAGCCCGATGCAGGGCTCGATCCCAGGACCCTGAGACCATGACCTGAGCGGAAGGCAGAGGCTTTAACCCACTGAGACACCCAGGCTCCCCAAGACCTTAAAATTTTAAAAAGCCTTTGGAAAAGTTGAAGTCAGGTCAGAAATCTGAATTGGGGCTACAGTTATCCCCAAATAAATCATTTTGATCCAAATGAAGGCAAATGATCTCTCCCATAAAGTTATCTTTACTTCTTAGATGGAAAGATGGCTATCTCCCTACAGCTCTTCTGTAATTACTCTAATATTTGTTTCTAGTTATTTGGCCTCTTGATTTTTTGTGTGTATTTTTTTTTCCACTGTTAATGGACAAAGTTAAAATTAGATGCTTGGTATCTGCCACCAGTGTAAAATGTGTTCGGGGAAAGATAAGCCCCAAACTGATACATGGGCAGATGGTTAGGCGTGCGTGCGCGTGCGTGCGTGCGTGCGTGCGCGTGCGTGCGTGTGTGCGTGCATGTGCGTGTGTGTTCTTTTTATTTGAAAAGGGGGAAAGGACATTTGCTCCTTGTTAATTCCTCCCTGGTTTGGATTTTTTCCTGTAGGGAGTTTGATTTTCTAACTTGTGGTTTCAGAGGCCAGGATGACATAAATCCAGAGAGAATACTCAATCCTAATTTCCATGGGGTTGAGATAAGACCGTCCTTTTATCTCTTCTTCAAACGATAAATGATCTTCTTACCTACCTTTGGAGGATATTGTTCAGTGCCCTCTGAAGCTGGGAAGGCAGACCGCTGATACAAAGAGATTTGCAGAAGGAAGAGGTCTACGACGGAAGAAGTCTTTTGTTTTTGTCCCGGTTCTGTCCCTCACTAGGCACGTCATGTTGGAAAATCACTACACACATCTTTTTCTTCAACCTCAGTTTCTCCATCTGTGAAACGAGACTGCCAATAATTTCATTGCTTTGCTCACAGGATTATCACAGAAGGAATCAAATGAGATGTTATATAAGAAAGCCTTTCATTGATAGACTTTAAGTGATACGAATACATACATATTTTGCTTTGTAGTATGTATAACAATGGAGACCATTTCATTTCCTAGAAGATCATTACTTTTTTGTGCACTAGATGTCAGTAGAGCTCTATGGTTCAACTGGGGCTGCTACCTGGCTGGGATGTTGGGTTCTTGGAAAATGTTCCAAAGCAAACTCATTATGTTTTTGCTTATTTTGCATTTCTTTCCAATGGCGATGAATTCACGTGTCATGCCCCACACCCATCTTCATATCCGTCCCACTAGAATTCTACTATCAGCACCATTTTCTTCCTAATTGGAGCTTCCCTCTCTTCATTCTCTGGAAGCATTCCTGCAAAATCATTCTTTTCCTTAAGTTTCTGCAGTAGAAAATGTGAAAACTGAGAGGATACATGATATAAACTCACAAAATTATTTAGAATAGTTATCGTGGGCAGATTTAGCACTTTAAAACTAAATATCACTTTAAGACATCCTGTTTGCTTTCGTTGTTTTTTCTCATCCTCCTATTATCATTGCCTCGTTTTCATTTTTTTAGCTTTCATTCTAATTGAGATAAAAAGCGGCAATTGTAGAAAAATGCCCTGAGTTGCCAGAAATGCTTAGTAGGCGAAGCCTCTGGTTTTCCAAAATGCTGACTGTCTCTACAGAAAAGAAAAATAAATCTCTTGGACCTGTGGCTATTTTTGCTTTCTGGAAATAGCTAAAAAGCCCAAGGTAAGGCATATGGGCTTAGAGACGCGTTCATCCTTTCAAGAGAGGTTATGTTCTTTCCAAAAGTACAGACCCTACTGGGAAGCAGGCCTATGTTTTCACTGGCTTATTTGGCCCCAACAGAGTCCACTAATTACTTTTTTGACTTTCAACTTGAAAACCATTTACCAGCATAAAAATGAAGAAAATGCAGGATGTTTTCATGATTTGTTTTTCATCAAAGAACGAGGGGAACTCAAAGTATTTAATATCTGAAATTTCCCAAGAAAACTCGGCTACATTCAAACGTAGGGCTTTAAAAAATAAAATTGCTTTGAAGTGAGACGTGTATCCATGTCTTTATGGAAGCGAATCCATAAAGTATTCATTTTCAAATACTACTAAAAAATTATTAGTATCTGCTCATACAAAACCATCCAACAGTGTTGGATTCTGTTCTGTACAAATTGTTGTTAGAATGAGAATTATTCAAATGTTTTTACTGGGCATCTGTTATAAGATAGGCACTATCTCACATGTATGAGCTCTTTGTTGAATATAAACAGTGAGTAAACCCAGCCCTGGAGCTTATCATCTAGTAGAAGATACAAATACTAATTAAATAACCACACAAATGAATGGAAAACTGCAAATCTGACCCCCCTTCCCTGTGTCTTTTCCCATTTCCCTGCTTTTAAAAAATGTTTTTAATTTTTATTTTTCAAAAGATTTTATTTATTTATTTGACAGAGAAAGCGAGAGCGCACAAGCAGGGGGAGGAGCGGGCAGAGGAGAGGGAGAAGCAGGCCCCCCACTGAGCAGGGAGCCCAGTGCAGAGCTCCATTCCAGGACACTGAGATCATGACCTGAGTCAAAGGCAGCCGTTTAAACAACTGAGCCGCCCACGTGCCCACCTGCTTTGTGTTTAGAATACTTAACGTGTGACATTTATATTGATTTGTTTGTTGCCTGCTTCCCAGAATGGCAGCTCTGTAAAAGAGACGTTGTCTGTTCTATCTAGAACTTGACGAGTGGTAGCTGCTCAATAAACATTTGTTGAATGAATGAATAAAATATTATCAGGAGAATTACTTGGTGTAATGAGATTCTTTACTAGAAGTCAACCACATCAGGAGATCATGGAAGATCCTTGTAGCAGTAATGTTTGTGTTGAGATGAAAAGTAGGCATTGATAAGGCTGAGAAGGTATAGAAGATCATTCAGGGCAATATGTGCAAAGATCCTGTGGTGAGAGGAAGCATGAGGAATATAAGAAACAGAAAGAAGACCTGAAGGACCGAAGAGGAAAAGACTAAGGGAAATAGGATTTCAAGATGAAACAGGCAGGGGAGGGACGAGTCAGACCATGCAGGATCTTGCAGGCTGAATTATTCTAAAAATAATGAAAAGTCATTTGAATCTTTTAAGCCGAGAGATGACTTAATCAGATTTGAAAAGATTCCTGGGGCTTAGGTTTGGAGAATGAATTGATGGAGGGACCAGAATGGATTCAGGACATCCTGCTAAAAGACAGTGGCTCAGATGAGCAATATAGGTAGTTTCAGAGGAGAAATGTGGGTAGTTTGAACTTGTGTGCTGGTCGTCAGGACTGTAGGAGATGCATACAGAAGGAGTTGCTGCAGTAGCAATTTAAAAGCTAAGGTGATAAGACTTGGTGGTGATGTGGATAAAAGGTGAAAAAGGAGGCATAGAGGTTGAGCTGAAGCTTAATGGTTTGGATGATGGGATTCAAGGCAGTTACTCTTGTCCTTATTCGATAGATGAGGAAACCAACACAGCAAGGTCAACTAATTAAGTCAAGGTCACACAAATAATAACTAGTGGAGCCAAGACCTAAATCCAGAAAATCTCCTTCAGAGGCAATATTTCTGTGTCAGACTATATTAAAAACCCACCGTGCAATTTTTAATGTTTTGGATTAGATGGAAAATTTTTAGTAAGACTTTTATGAACTACTTAGTGGTTTGCAGATTCTGGTGAGTATTAAAAACCTATTTGGACCTGCAACCCTGTACTTAACTCAAATTTCCCCTTTTTCTGGGTTTTCTGGGATGAAACAGTCCCAAAAGGCCACTCTGGTCCCTGGCCCTATTCTGGCATGTGGAATAATACACAATACACTGATTGAATTTTAATATAATGTTTTGGGGCCTCTCACTCATAGTAGAGAGATCCTTTTCTTGACTCAAAACAGAGGTGTGTCCAGACATGAGGGCACAGGAAAAACATTTAGCAAAATTCCCCATAAAAATGAGAGTGGCAGGTTTGCTGGTTTATGTCATCCCACAAAACTTGGGTTGATGTTGCAGCCAGTGTTGAAATAATACCTCAAATTCTAAGACCCCAAAGGGA
This sequence comes from Procyon lotor, assembly GCA_028646535.1. Taxonomy (NCBI): domain Eukaryota; kingdom Metazoa; phylum Chordata; class Mammalia; order Carnivora; family Procyonidae; genus Procyon; species Procyon lotor. The sequence goes on from CM053604.1 coordinate 33,790,441, forward strand.
CAACTGCAACTCTTTACAATACCCTTTCTCTCAGGTGTTCCTCTGAGTCCCCTGTCTGGACACAACGTGGACTGTCACGAGCTCTTGAACAGTGCAGGACTGCCATGGCCTTTCTTCTCCACTGCCTCATGTTTCCCTGGGTGTCTGCTCCCTACCACACTTACCCCCCGTTAATGGCGGCTCTCAAATTCTTCCATGTCTGCTCGTCCCTCCAGCTGCAGATTTGGCAAGAAAACTAAAGTGGAAATTAATTTTAGTTTACATCCAGAGCAAAAACATCTTTTCTGATTCCTAGTCACTCATCATCTAATGAATGGTAGGAGGAGATGGCTAGAAAAAGTGGTTAGAAAGGTTTCTGTACAGTTGCTAAATATTGAGGGCAGCAAAGACGATTGAAGTCTCAGAGATTCTGACATTCATCCCCATATTTGTTCAAGAGTCCTCCCAATTCTGTAATTATAATAATGACTCTAAAAATGATAATAAAGGTTAATGTTGATTAAGTGCTAACTAAATGCCAGGAACACCTCAGTACTTTAGGAGTATGATGTCCTCTAATCACAACAACTCTTGGATGTAGATAATATTATTCCCCCTCATTTGTAGATGAGGAAACTAAGGCACAGAGAGGTTAAGTAATTGGTCCAAGTTCCCACAGTGAATCATTATCAGAGCCACAATTTGCACCCATGTGGATTCATACAGCTCACACCTCATAGCCTGCCCTCTTGACTGCCTCTTGGGCATCCACTTGTAAATGTGTGACTGGAAAGACAGGTCACAAAGGTTCCTCTCAGAAAGTTCTGGAGAGGAGGAGTTTAGTAGGTGGGTCTGGAAAGCACAGTTGGAAGGTGGGAGGCAGGATGGAAGGAACAAAGAAAAGGAACGAACACTTCTCTTGAAGAAATAATGAGCAGTACTGACACCATGCAGGCGAGGGAGAATGGGTGCCTTCTGGCACATTCTGGGAGCATGAGGCAGAAAGAGAACACACGCACAGGAGCAACTACTGGGCAGACTCTTAAGAGGGCCCTGAGGTAAGCCTTCCTCTGTGAGAAGCTGTGAAAGATGGGCAGGAGCCCATTGTCTCGATTACCTTTATCTGTGAAGTCCTACTTTATCAGTCAAAAGGATCTCCCCAAGGGCTCTCTCATTGAGGGGATGTCATAAACTCTCAGGACACAGTCACACCGCACTCTTTCTGTGGACACACCACCTGCTCCACTTGGTCCTGCCCTACACTCTTGATTCTTGGCACCATGTTCTTCGGGTAGCTGGACTGAGTTTGGCAAGGCACTCTGTTCTCTCTGCTTGCTCCCATGAATAAGAGATCTGAAAGCCCTTCCTTTGTCAGTAGTGGAATTTTGCTGTGTTACTAGCACATAATAATACACTCAATAAATTAGGGTGTGTGTGTGCGTGAGAGAGAGGGAGAGAGAAAGTGGATGAATAATAGAACCATGGGTAGTTCATTGCACACCTCCAACTTGTCCACAGGACACTGACTGTCAAGATACTAAGAGTCTCCATTAGTGAGGCATGAGTAGGTCCAAAAATGCATGGTATTATTGTCACGAACTTTAGCCTACCACCATTTCCTCCCCAGAATACTGCCACAGTGGCAAACGTTGACTTCCAGCATCGGAGGTCAGGCATTCTGAATCGGCCTCACCTTCATCCTGAGCACTTGAGAATTTATTTTGTTTCAGAGAAAAACAACCGGTCTGGGCCCCTTTACCCTCATCCAGTCCCGGTCTGTTTTCAAGTGGAATGTGAAGCTCCTCGCTGGGCCGCACCCCGAGCACACCCACTTAGATTATAAACATTCCGAAAATTGCAGGCCTTTACCATCTCATTGGCAGCTCTTTCCCCAGTAAAAATACATCCGCCTACATGCCACGTTTGCTCTAGTTGGCATCGAGTCAAAAGTTGGGGGGACACTCCCAGCGGGGACCACAGCCCTGCACCACCACATGCATTTTTCTTAATGACCTTCTGTTTCCCCCCCGAACCTGAGTAGGGTTCAGGCTGATGCTATAGATCAGGTTATTAACCAGAATGGTAAGATGCCATGCTTTGGTGTGTTTCTGAAATGCAGCCAACAGAAGCGTCTTCTGTTGCCAAGGAAGAAATGGCCAAGTTGGGATGTTGCGTTCAGCAGGAATTCCCTGGCCCTCACTGAGCAAGGCTTCCTCTGCCTCGCCTGCACTTCCTCCTAGACCTTTGTTCTCAAAGATCCTCAGCTCAGATTTAAGGATTTCCCTCCCCCTTGCTAGCCTGTAAACAGCATCCATGGATTGACTGACAAGTGGGCACGGAGAGATGTTTGTAATAATAAACTGTGAAAAGAGAAAGCAGATTATGAGCGTTATATGGTGTGTGTGGTTCCAGGTTTGTGAAATAACATAAATATGCGCAGATAAAGGGATGCTAGTAGTGATCCCCTCTATGTGGCGATACTATTAGGTTTTATTTGATCCTTTTCACTCATTGGTATTGTCTACATATATGTATTTCTTTATGATAAATAAAGTAAATTAATAAGCAAAAGAAGAGAAACCTACCATCTTTTGTGGCCAGTTTCAAATCTTACCTTCTTCCAGAATCTTTCAACACAGCGCTATCCAGGAGGCAGCCTTCCCTTATCCAAACACAGATCAAGACACATAAAACATGTCGGATCCATAGAAGTGCATATGTGTCTCTACAGCAACATTTAAATCTTTCCTCCTTGAACTATACTTTTGTGTGTGTGTGTGTGTGTGTTTTTTTTTTTTAAGACTCTACTTATTTATTTGAGAGAGAGAGAGAGGAGAACCCAATGTGGAACTCAATCCTGGGACTCCAGGATCATAGCCTGAGCCCAAGGCAGTTGCTTAACTGACTGAGCCACCCAGGCGCCCCTGAACTACAGATGTTAAAAGATGGTTGACTTTTCTTGTCTCCCAAAGTCGATTGTAAGCACTTTGAGAGCAGGGACTGTGTTTGAGTCTTTTTCTGTCTCTGGCTGCCTATCTGCATGCCTCTGCCTGCTGTGTGCAGCCAGTAAATCCTTTTCGAATGAATGATTATGTACATCTTTGGGCAGATTCTGTGTTTCTGAAAGGTTTCAGCAAAATTTACTCTCTTGGGTGCCTGGGTGGCTCAGTTGGTTAAGTGTCTGCCTTCAGTTCAGGTTATGATCCCAGAGTCCTGGGATCGAGTCCCAAATTGGGCTCCCCGCTCTGCCCCTCCTCCCCACTCATACTCGTGCTCAATCTCTCTCAAATAAATTTAAAAACAAACAAACAAACAAACTTTGAGATTCAAAAATTTCACATAGGTATTTTGCTATCGTTAATGTATGCAAAAATAATAAAATAAATATTACCCAATATGAGCTGTGCTGAAGTTAGCTCTGGGACTCCAAAAAATAGTCAAATCCAGAATTATAGGGATGCTCAGTTTCTTACAGTTTATTTTTGGATTTCTCAAACCAGAGATGCTGTTTTTCATTTCCCAAAGCTCTTAATTTATTCTGAAATGCTAAGAAATATGTCAAAATTCCAAAGATAAGCCAAAGAAAGGTGAGGTGAAATTCAATGCGCAGTTATTTTTAAAAGGAGTCATGACTTGTGACTTATTTAGTGTATTGGCTTCAACCTAGAAGAATCTCTAGAAGATAATCACAGATTTATCTACTATGTGCAAAAAAAGGACACAGAAATAGGCCAAGGGATTTATGTGCGGGGTTTAGCAGGTGGGGAGAATCAGATAGGTCTTTGTTTTCCCCAACTGAGAAAAAGAACCCTGGGCCTCTCTACTCAGCAATCACATGCATCCTCATTAAATTCACATTCCAATCAGCTCCTTAGGGCCTTCCGAACCTGGTTGTTTGTTTGTTTGTTTGTTCTGCTTTTTATTAGTTTCATGGGTAGAATTTAGTGATTCATCAGCTGCATATAACACCCAGTGCTCATTACATCACGTGGCCTCCTTAATGCCCATCACCCGGTTATCCCTTCCCCCACCACCTCCCTTCCAGCAACGCTCAGTTTATTTCCCATAGTTAAAAGTCTCTTACGGTTTTTCTCCCTCCCTGATTTCATATGATTTTATTTTTCTTTCTCTTCTCCTCTGTTCAACTGTTTTGTTTCTTAAATTCTACATGTGAGTGAAATCATATGGTATTTCTCTTTCTCTGACGGACTTATTTCACTTAGGACAATACCCTCTAGTTTCATCCACGTTGTTGCAAATGCCAAGATTCCATCCTTTTTGATGGCCCAGTAGCATTCCATTGTGTACATACACCATCTCTTCTTTATCCATTCATTTGTCAATGGACATCGAGGTTCTTTCTATAGTTTGACTATTGTGGACATTGCTGCTATAAACACTGGGGTGCACATGCCCCTTTGGATCACTACATTTGTATCTTTGGGGTAAATCGCTAGTAGTGCAATTGCTACATCATAGTGTGGTTGTTAACTTTTTAAGGAACCTCCATACCATTTTCCAGAGTGGCTACACCAGTTTGCATTCACACCAACAGTGTAAGAGGGTTCCTTTTTTCCATATTGTGGCCTGTTTTTAAGTATTCTATCACCACCATTTCCCACTCAGGCCATCTCTTTAGGTCTAGCTCCAGCAATGCCTTACACGTCTTTCTAACCTCAAGGGTCTTATTGGGATACCAGGCAGCAAGGTCTGAATCTTTTACAATTTGTATTTATTTGTAAGCTCCACAAACATGCACGGAGCTCCTACTATGTGCCAGGCTAGTTGTTTTGGCTAAAGTGACAAAGGAGAGAGGAGTTATGCCTGCCTTTGGAGAACTTCCCATGCAGTGAGGAGAAGCAGACATTATGCAAATCAATGCTCAAATAGTTTCTGAGTTTTGGGTATCATAAATCCTATGAAGGAAAAGCACTGTGAAGAGAGAGGATGAATACTTAGCATTTCTAAACCTGTCTGAGGAGTCAGGGCAGGCCTGTCTGGGGAAGTGGAGTTCCTTCAGGGTAAGTTCAGAATATACCAGGTGCGGGGGAAGCATGTGTAAAGGCACTGGGGCCTGGAGCGTGGAGTATCCCCGGGACTGAGAGAGGCTGCTAAGATCATATCCACAGACCAACGAAAGCCACACAAAGTTATGGAGCATGGAAGACACACACCCAGATTGCAGCTTCTGTGTGGACAACACAGAGAGGATAGAAGGCAGCAGGGCCACCATGTAGAAGGCTGTTGCAGTCAAGCAAGTGACAGGCGATAGAGCTCCAAGCAGCATTCAGTGCACTGGGAGAGGTGAAGGGATCAAGATATGTTTTAGAGACTATATGTGAAAACAAAAGCAACAAAATACAGAATCTGTGTCACCGCCTATAAGATTACTGAAGTTAGCACCAGGCATAAAAGATTTCAATCTGATTCTTGACTATTTTAATTTTGTAAGTTTATGAGACTATGGACATTTCATTGGACAGTATAATTATATATGTTCCATATTAGTTGATTTTTTTCTTAAAGTTCTTCTCTAAACTCTCTACAGATCACCACAACTGGAGGTCCTGTGTTGTCAAGTTCAATCAGTGATGCATGTTGAACTCTAAGCATGTTCAAGGCCTTCTATGATATTAAGCAAATCGATGGTCCTAGTCCTCAGGGGGCTTGTAGTCACCTTGAAGTCAGTAAATGAGCTAGCTCTCCTTGAGATGGATGAGCACAAATGCCGGGAAATGAATCTCTGCCTTGTGCCATAATTAGTAAATGGGGTTGGAAAGAGAAACTAGAAAAGGATCCCCAAACCAGCAGTTGAAGAGGTAAGAGGAGAGCCAGGTGTGAAAACCAGCTGGAAGAAGAGGAGGTGTTGACCAGAGCCGTGGGCTGAGCTGGTAGAGGATGAAGAATGAGAGAAGCCATAAGGAAGAATGTGGTGGCTTACAGATCCATGATAAGGGAACAGAGGAGGGAGGTGGAAGCCAGTGCTGTGAGCAAGAGGCAAAGATGGAGAAATATGACAGAATGATAGAGAATGGTAGAATGGTAGACTGTTCTTTGCTCTATTGATTAATTTATATTTTGCCTTGTTCCTGAAAGGATTTCAGGAGGCTTATGGGGACTAATACAGCAGGAAACATAAATTAAAAGAAGGATGAAAGGAGAGACAACACAAGGGAGGTGCTCCACAATGAAACAGGAACAATGTATGCATGACTTTGGCCTCACCCAAACTGGGGAGTTAGATCAAACAAAATGAACTAAACAGCTGCAGAGGATGATTTAATCCCTTTTTGGAGTTATTACTCTCCTGACTCTGCTGTTATCTTGGATTTTCTCCATTCCAAAGTCCAGATTGTGCCCCAGGCTGGGTCCATGTGTCATTATTTATGGAGCTTCTACTATTTAAAAGGCATCTTTAGGAGGCGCCTGGGTCGCTCAGTTGGTTAAGTGTCGGATTCTTGGTTTTGCTCAGGTCATGATCTCAGGTGGTGGGATGGAGCCCCAAGTCAGGCTGTGAGCTCAGCAGGGAATCTGCTTGAGATTCTCTCTCTCCCTCTACCTCTCCCTTCTAGCTCACACTCTCTCTTCCTCTCTCTCTATAAAATAAAATAAGAGGCAAATTTACTCAAAAGATGAACAGAATCAATGTCTTCATGGAAACTCATCACCACGACTAGAATGACAACTCAAAGCTAACACCCCTCAGGAAGTTGCTCCTGTGAAAATCAAGGGTGGCACACTTTGGGGTAGTATACAGTCCCTTAGTAACCAGATGGGATGGAGAAGTGGAGTTGTTCCAAGTCTAAGTTAACAATCTGAACTTAGACCAAAGAAGAAGGAGAGCCATAGTAAGAGAAGCAGCCCCAATGTTCATAGCAGCAATGGCTACAATTGCCGAACTGTGGAAAAAGCCAAGATGCCCTTCAACAGATGAATGGATAAAGAAGATATGGTCCATATATACAATGGAATATTACTCCTCCATCAGAAAGGATGAATACTCAACTTTTGTATCAACATGGACAGGATTGGAGGAGATTATGTTGAGTGAAATAAATCAAGCAGAGAAAGTCAATTATCATATGGTTTCACTTACGTGTGGAGCATAAGGAAAAACATGGAGGACATTGGGAGAAGGAAAGGAAGAGTAAATTGGGGGAAATTGGAGGGGGAGACGAACCATGAGAGACTGTGGACTCTGAGCAACAAACTGAGGGTTTTGGAGGGGAGGGGGTGAGAGATTGGGTGAGCCTGGTGATGAGTACTGAGGAGGGCACGTATTGCATGGAGCACTGGGTGTGGTGCATGAACAATGAGTCTTGGAACACTGAAAAAATAAAATTAAATTAAAAAAAAGAGAGAGAAGCAGCCCCAGCAGGATCTGGGTACTTTTGTCACATGGCCTCTGGTCATTGTCCACCCCACTGTACCACAAAGCCCCTCACAAGCCTGGCTTTGGTTCACTTCTCGATGACACATGAGGTGCTTGGTTCATAGAATGTGCTCTGTCCCTTCTTGTGAAACAATGATATGTTGATCAGTGGGAAGCAAAGTATGTCTTTTGGCTCCAACTGGCATTTACATATTTTGGCTATTGGAACCAAGCACACAACCTCCCTGGGCCATAGTTCTCTTATTTGTGAGAGTAGTGTGTATGCGACAGCTTGCTAACTACCACTCGACCCTCATGCTTGTCTCTGTTACAATGTTTCTTTATTTTTTTATGATGTTTCTTAGATTAATACCCTTATGCTGTCCGCACAGCTGCCCACTCGGGATTTGCAGTCCACGGCACTAGGGAATTCTGACTTAGAGTCTGAAAACCTCATTTGATCCTTGACTTGGGGAGGAGATAACCCTGCTGACATGTCACCAGTCCTGAAGGTCAGCCTCGCGATAGCAGATAAACCACAGGGTAACTAATAGGCTTGGGATGGGCAACCTAAATCTGGAAACGTTGCTTTAAATGACTCACTAACTGGAAATATCTAGAGAAGAGCGGGTATGGTCCATCGGTAGGACCTGGGTCATGTCTGGGGCTTCACCACTTCATGAAGAGACTTTGAGAAGCAAATGAAAAAACATGGCCATTACTTAGTACATCTAGGCTTTGAAAGCTGTCCTCTGGTATCTTCGTTTTCTTAAAATGGTACAAAGAGTGTATCTTTAATAAGTGACAAGAAAAATATATCATTATTTTTTCAACTGAAGGACTTTATAAATAACATTGATGAGTTCTGATTCTTATGAATAATAAGGTTATCTACGATTATAATACTATTATAATAGAAGACTTTTTTCATCTGAGGAATGTAAGTATTTAATTCTCCCAGGCCCTCTTAACAAAAGGACTCACAAAGTATTCTTTCTTTATTTTTTTTTTTAAAGGTTTTATTTATTTGACAGAGAGAAACACAGCGAGAGAGGGAACACAAGCAGAGGGAATGGTAGCGGGAGAAGCAGGCTTCCCGCCGAGCAAGGAGCCCGATGCGGGGCTCCATCCCAGGACTCCGGGATCATGACCTGAGCCGAAGGCAGACGCTTAACGACTGAGCCACCCAGGCGCCCCCAAAGTATTCTTTAGATAAGGTATCACCCTAGTGTTTATAAAATATGATGTGACACACAGAATTAGAATTCAAATACATATGTACCTGACACAATGTGCAAAAATGAATAAGTCAATGTGTTGTCCTTAATACCATGGGGATGCTATTTACATGACCTATAGAAAGCCATATGACCATATGAGAGACCTTGACCTTAATTGCCTAGCAATCCAATGTCAAAAACACCACCACCAAGACCATTTTCAGAATCAACCCTCAGCACAGATTATTATATGCCCCATAGAAGCCCCAAATTTTCTTTTCTTTTTTTTTTTTTTTTGAAGCCACAAATTTTCTTAAGAGAATTTTCACAGTCCTGAAAGGGAATATCTCTCAAACTCCCTACTCAAATAGAAACCACTAACCGCGTGCGCACGTGCCCCTCCTCAACATTAGAGAATGACCAAAATCAGCTTAAAGCGAGAATGAACTCCCTCTTATATGGAGGCTCAGCCAGCCCTTCAGGAGCCAAACGAAGAATATTGGACATCTGTTAAATGAAGCCTGCATACTCACCAGTCCCCTCAATGCTTATTCAAGATACTATAAACTTCCAGCCAAGTTATTTCATTCTTGGTGGGGTGCAGTTTTTAATGCATGCAAACAGACTTTTCAGTCTTCCCAGGCTTTCCTGTTCACCCTGATTTACCACTAGCTAGTGGCTCCCGCTCAGAGATAAAGTCACAGTCCTCGCTTTATGAGCTCTTGCAGCTGCACGCTATCCTAAGAGACTCTCACTGCCTTCTGGAGGAAGAAAATGTGCCTGCAGAGCTTCAAGCTACAGTTCTGGAGGTGCCAGGGAGCAGCCTTCTTTTCCAGAAGGGGCCTTTGCCTTCTAAAAAGTTAGTCTCCAGGCCTCCAGGCCGGTGGGGTGGTCCCACACCACTCAGGAACTTTCCTTCAAGCCCCGTCCTGCCCAGTTGTTGAGGCAAAGTGAGAGCTCGTTCCGTCCGTGTCCTATTAGTTCCTCTAGGTTGAGTGGAATGGGGCCAGGTTCCCATTGGGTTAATATTCAGAGGAGTGTTCACAGAGTTTTAGAGACTTTGATTTCTCCTGGTCTATTCTGCACCCTCTGTTGGAAGGCAATAAAAAAGTCTATTTTCCTCTGTCTTTGAAATTCATCAATTTCGATAACTCACTGAACAAAATGATTCCCTTTGACAAAAGAATGGGGGAAAGAAGTCATTTAGTGAAAGAATGAGGGAAAGAATTCATTTAGCAAAAGAACGTGGGAAAGAATTCATTTAGCGAAAGAATGGGATGTGAGGAGTGAGGAGGAATGAGGATAATGGGAGAGAATGACAAAAGTCATCTTCATAATATGACATAAAATACTGTAAAATGTTTGATGGAGAGCCATTTCCTTAAGCTGTATCAGGCATTTATTTCATATGAATGTATGAGTATACAGCTACTGACATTTAGCTGATTGTAATATACTAATGTAATTAAAATGAATAAAACACAGAAGTGGAATTTTAAAGTACACTTACAGAGTATGGAATTTTCTTTAAAGGTTTTTATTTATTTGACACAGAGATAGAGTGTACAAGTAGGCAAAGCAACAGGCAGAGGTAGAGGGAGAAGCAGGCTCTCCGCCAAGCAGGAAGCCCAATGTGGGGCTCGATCCCAGGAATTGAGCCACCCAGGCGCCCCCAGAGTATGGATTTTTAAAAGATTTTATGTATTTATTTCAGAGAGAAAGAGGGCATCTCAAGCAGACTCCAGCAGATAGTCTAGCATTCTCTGGTTTGGGAAATTCAGATTGATGTGTGTGACAGGTAAAGCTAACTCCGCTTTGCCTCCTTCTCTTGAATCTGGGGTACAAAGACAGTGGAAGAAGGAACCAACCAAAATTACCTGAGAACCTGTATGACCATTCCATCTCATCCTCCAAATGATTAATAAAGAAGTGTGCTTTGAGGAGTATTTTTTTTCCACTAAAAAAGAGCACAGACAAGGATGCACTTACTGAAATTTATTGTAAATTATTGTAAAACAGATGACTGTTATCTGTGATGGGTAGGCAGGAAGGGGTTTTGTTGGGAACATTCGGGTCCTAGGTAGAAGTGTTTCTTGAGGAGGGGAAACTGGCTCTGTGTGACCTTGGGTAAATTACTTAACCTCTCTGAGCTTTAGTTTGTTCATACAAATGGGAATTTTTACTTTGTAAATTTTCATGAAGATTACATTAAGTGGTAGTGGTAAAATGACTATTCTATCATTTCATGAGGATTACATTAAATGTATTAAATGATAAATGCAATAAGGATTACATTAATGGTACAGGAGAAAACGTGCTTCACAGTAGACACTCAGTCTTTTTTTTTTTTTTTTGTTAAAGCATATATATATATTTTTAAAGATTTTATTTATTTATTTGACAGAGAGAGATCACAAGTAGGCAGAGAGGCAGGCAGAGAGAGAGAGGGAAGCAGGCTCCCTGCCGAGCAGAGAGTCTGATGCAATGATGCAGGGCTTGATCCCAGGACCCTGAGATCATGACCTGAGCCGAAGGCAGAGGCTTTAATCCACTGAGCCACCCAGGTGCCTTGACTTTCAGTCTTAATTTCCTTTTCTTCACAACCCCTATCCTGAGTATACAGTTCCAAAGCACATTCCCAAATACCTACTATTGCAAAATAACTAGCCATTGATCCACATGCTACTTCTTACAATCTGAACAAAGCAAACAAAAGAAAGTAAATAAAAATGAGGGGAAATAATGGCATTTCCTGCTTCCTCATAAACTAGAAATAAAAAGCTGGCTGAATTTTCATGTATCCATAAAATAGCACTAAAAATCAGATAAAGAAAAGAAATGTCAGTTGTATCTTTCTTCGATGAGAAGTATACTCTTTAAGTATTAAAGGAAATCTGCCAGAACTGCAAAGAAGATTTTGCCCAGTTAGCACTGGGAATTGCATGGAGGCAAGGACGCTTCTGAATACAGAATACAGGTTATGAATTACTTGGTAATGAACTCCTGGCCAAATGTGTTTCAAATTCAGAATTTTGGGGCACCTGGGTGGCTCAGTGGGTTAAAGCCTCTGCCGTTGACTCAGGTCACGATCTCAGGGTCCTGGGATCGAGCCCCACATCGGGCTCCCTGCTGAGCAAGGAGCCTGCTTCCCCTCTCTCTCTGCCTGCCTCTCTGCCTACTTGTGATCTCTCTCTCTGTCAAATAAATAAATAAAATCTTTAAAAAAAAATTAAAAAAGTAAAAGATATTATTCCATTATTTAAAAAAACAAAACACAACACAATACAAAATGTCAACTCTGACCTGTCCTTTTCCCATCTACCCCTCACGTCTGCACTTCATTTATACATAGCTCAAGTGCCCTCTCCTGGGACTCCCAACAACCAGGTAAGTATTCTGTGGCTGCTAAGTGATTTTTGGTCTGCACGGCAAACCTCTGGGGTGGTGGTGGGAAGCAGCTTACATCATCAGCTTTCATCTCCTAATCCCAGCTCCAGCATTTCCAAGACATCTTTCTGTGTAAGTTTTGGGGTGTACCATGTATGCCCTCAGACTACACTCAGATGTGCAGGAATAAAATAGTAGTGTCTTTATTAACTGATGACTTGATCTGGGTTTTCTCACAAGCTCCCTACTCTGCTGGGTAGAAATGAGGGTTGAATAAATTTAATCCAATCTGATCAGCTCTTCCATACTGTGCACATTCTGTCTACACGGTCCTTTACAGGTCTGGGTACTCAGTTTTTCAGACCTCATCATCTGCTTCTTGTCCCTGAGACAGCAATCCGAGTACGAGGGATGCTTACCGTGGACTTAAGGCAGCGGAGTGATGGGTCCTCACAACTCTGACAGGTCCTCCGGCCCCTATGGGTTTTGCAGTGTCCTTTGTCAGTCTTGCTGCTGCCCACCTGGCTGGCCCTTGACGTTGGCTGCCGGTATAACCCATGATCTAGTTTCTCTCAGCCTGGTCCAGAATATTGGTGTTTCGTGGCTGGGCTGGCCTCATTTCACCTCTCCCTGATTCTGAGGACCTCTCTGGGTGTAGGTGATTCAGCCTTGGCCTCAGCTGTGAAAGTCACTTCATCCTCTTCATGATGCCTGATGGCAAACCAGGGCTCTCACATTACTGCCTTCAATGATCCCTTCAAGAGCATGTAGGGACTTCAGGGCCCTATGTGTAACACGAGTACAGAGAAGACCGCCGGTGAGCAATCAAAAGCTGTCTTCCCTTTGCTCCATAATGATAGAACTGTAGCTGGGCAAACATGGCTGCTTTGTTACACTAATTTTCCAGCATTCCTTGTGGTTAGATTTGGTCAGGTGACCAAGCTCTGGCCAATGAACTATGAGTAGAGCTGACATCTGTCATTTTTGGGGCAAGTCTTCTGACCTGGGGTGTATATCCTGTAGCTTCTCTTTTCCCTTCCTACCAAATGAAACCTAGACATGGCCGTCACCCAATGGCAATCACGTACCCTTCATGATAGTGCTCAGGGCTTTCTGCAGAGCAGCTCCTAGGAAAAGAATTTGAGTCCTTGAATGAAGAGCTGACCACTAGCCTGGAAACTCACCTCATTATTCGAGGGGAAAACTTTTTTCATTCTTATGACACTAGAGTTGAGCCCCTGGGTGAAAGCAACAGTTTTCCAATAGCAGCGAAGAGTAACTGATTGCAATTAGGGAAAGCCACATTCGGTCTTACACTAAGTAACTAAAATGTACCACTCAGGCAAAAGTCCTCCATCCTCGGAGTTCCTCTCATCCTAGCTGACATACGCTCTGGCCTAGAGCAGGGAAACTGAGCTCCTCACATCCAGCCTCTTCCTCCCTGACTCTCTCCATAATTTATAAGCACATGGATGTGGGCTTTGGACTTTTCCCCCCTCTTCCAGTTATAAAATAAATAAGTCCCGGAGACATAATGTACAGTATGGTGACCACCGCTGAAAATACTGTATTGCATATTTATTTATTTATTTATTTTTAAAGATTTTTTATTTATTTGACAGAGAGAAACACAGCGAGAGAGGTAACACAAGCAGAGGGAATGGTAGCAGGAGAAGCAGGCCTCCCGCGGAGCAGAGAGCCTGATGTGGGGCTCGATCCCAGGACCCTGGGATCATGACCTGGGCCGAAGGCAGACGCCCAACGACTGAGCCACCCAGGCGCCCCTACTGTATTGCATATTTAAAAGTTGGCAAGGATAGCTCTTACAATTTCTCATCACAAGAAAAAAAATGTAACTTGTAGGTGATGGATGCTAATTAGACTTATTGTGGTGATCATTTTGCAATATACACAAATATTGAATAATTATGTTGTACACCTGTAACTAATACAACATGTCGATTATATTTCAATAAAAAAACCCTCCCTCTCTGAACAAAACTTGACTTTCATGCTAACTGCCCACAGAATCCTATTTTGACTCATGAACATGCAAATGCAAAGGAGGAACGCTCATTAATAGGTTTTAAAATATTATCTTTCATTGTGTGTACCAAAAAAGGAAAAGGATATGTAAGCTATTCGTAGTTGTTTATAACTGTATGACAAAGTTATGTGCTTTTTAAATCTTCTTATTTTTGATTTTTATTTTCTGACTTTTCTATGATGAACATATACTAGCTGGTTAAAGTTTTTTAAAACAATACAAGTTATTTTTAAAAGATGCCTGTAGTAGTATCAGTTGGGCAAAGGCAAGTTACACCCTCTGTGGGAACCAAGTTAAACTTGTCAGAGCAGTTAAATTAATTAGGTCTTAACTGACATTTAACAGTCCGGGTGGCAGGTTTGATATAACTTAGCAAGGACTTAGAAAATTAGGGGTAATAACATGCAGATTGTATTGGTGCAAGGCAGGCTTGACTCAGGGCAAACAGCGCGGTGAGCAGAGCTCCTAAAAGTGCCTCAGCATTTTCGTTCATTCTTTTTCCTGGAGAGAGAGAGAGAGAGAGAGAGAGAGAGAGAGAGAGACATGAGTGAAATATCTAAGATGAAATACATCCCCATTTTTGTTGGCATTCCCCCTTCATATATTATGACAAGGGAATGATTGCAGGCTTTGCTGGAATGTTTCATGGATGGGTCATTGTAAAGAAATCCTGTGGTGCTTTTTTCCCATAACAAAGAGGGTCATAGAGCTCTGTCTGTTCTTTGGCAAATAAATTTTCTTGGGGAAAAAAAAAATATATATATATATATATATATATATTTATAATAACAGATTTATATAACAGATTTATAATGTCCAGGAGGAAAGAGGAACTTCAGAGTTTCTGGGAGTGGGAAGCAAACTCAAATTGGAGGGAAGAGAGTGGCCTCATTGCCATCAGCGTGGGCCTGTGCTGGCCTGGGGACAAAGCTGGGTGAGGGAGGGAGACACAGCAGAGGGACTCAGTATGGCCTCGAAGAGTCATCTGAAGGAAAGTGCAGCTGAAATGTCCCAAGCAAGAAACTTAAAGACATCAGGGAAAGAAAAAGGTCCACAGGAAAGTCTAAACTCCATTAGTTTTTGCTTCGGGTAGGTCTGGAGGGAGCATCTTAGCCCCTGCAGAAGGGAAGGGCATAGAAATAGCCCCCTTCTCCAGAATGCCAAGGAACGATTTCATTTTTCGCCGTGGAAACCTCCACAGCCTGTCAGACAGGGTCGGGGTGGGGGGACTTGCCAAACACCTCTAGGGCAAAGGTTTCTTTCTGCAGCTCTACCTGTCTGCTGCCTTCTGGGCTGGGTTTAATCTCTTCCAGCTGCGCTGGCTCCCGCAGCCCTTCTCGCTCCTCCCCGTCTGGCCTTCCTGCCCTCCGCCTCTCGTGGAGGAAAAATTAAGTATCGCACTTAAATCCCCCCCTTAGGATTGGGGATCCCGAGCAGATTCCTTGCCACAATATCCATCTCCAGCCGCAGATGACAAGCCGGCTCGCCTCACATGGGGTGTCTCCTTTCTGCCCCGTGGCTAAGCTCTTCTCCCTGCCCCTAATTAGTTCCAGCTAAGCACACAAAGGAAAGGTACCAGGGAAGCTCCACGGCAGGGAACCCCTCCCCTCAATATCCCACCCCAGTCCCACTGGAATCCTCCCAATTCCTTGTTAGGGATGGACGCATGAGGGCTAAATTAACCCTCTCTCGGCTGTCCTCTTAGGAAATACCCATCTTTCTGCCGGGGCGGCTGGGATCTCCAACAAATCAGTTCCACTCAAGGCCTTGGTGATGTGGGGGGATTGAAAGTCTGTGGCCAGAGTGGGAATGAGGGAGTGACTGACCGATCGTTGCCTTCCCTACCCCTCACACGGGGAGGCGTCAATCGTCCAGTCATGGGGAAGATCTGCCGGAGAGGCCAAGACTGAAGCTTCATCACCCTGACTCGGCATGTCGGGTAGCCACTACAGCCTGGAGAGAATCAACAGATTTGGTGAAATCTCCTTGTCACCTCTGGGGTAAAACAGAGGACATATATTGAGCAGGAGTGAGCAATGAGTGTGGGTCAGTGGGCTGGGCTCGTCAGCGGTCAGGGATGCTCAAACTTGGCATGACATCAAAATGGCCCAGAGAGCTTGCTAACACACAGATTCCCAGACCGTATCCCCCGAGTCCCTGTTTCAGTGGGGCTGGGATGGAAGCCCGGGGATCCCACTCCTGATTTGGGGACCAAATTTACTTAGGAACCACTGGTCTACATCATACCCGGGCACTTGGTATTCATCAAGCAACGCAGGCTCCTTGAAAGATGTTGATCTAGGTAGGAGGGGGTTATGGGCTCAGGCTGACATTTCCCAAAGCTGAGACTGCCATAGTGTGGAAGATTGCTTTGAAAGGACTGCAGTTGGGCACAGGAAGTTTAAACAGAGGCTGGTGGCATGCTCCTGGTTGTGTCCACGATGAGGTATTTTGTGTCATCTTACAGAATGAGGTTTTGGCAGCAAAAAGGCACTGGGCCACCTCCAGAAGCCAGAGAAAGATAGAAAATTAAGAAAGATGGTTTAGAAGAAACCACTAACAAGAGATAGGAGCACTCAAAGACCAATGTTGGCCATTTCCCAATTTTGCCAAGCTCCAGTCTGGTTCTCAGAACCAGAGATGGTGCCCTTGCAAGGCGAGTGTCTCCCCCAGTGACCCTCACCAGGTCACTAACTGCTAACTACAGAGGTCTGGCTCCCTCCCTCCTTCTCTGCCCCGCGGGGAGACTCTATTCTATTGGGGAGAGCTGCTTGGAGAACAGGTGGTGATAATTACCAGGAGACCAGCCGTTTCCCTGCCTCATCTTTCAACGTGTCAAAAAGACTGACTCAGGAAATTATGGAGTGTGGGGAGCTTTCCTGATTTGTTCAGTTCAGTAATGTTTGGCAGGGCCTGGGCATTCTGACTGAGTGTCTGATGCATAATTTTGGAAGGACATTAAAAATGATCTAAACTCTACTAAGTACTTTCCTAAGGAGGGTTACTAGTATATGGATAAAAAAAAAGAGAATACAGAATTCTGCTACACATTCCAGATGTGTAAGTGAAGCTACATCAGAACCTGGACAAGTAATAATACTACCTACGAATGGTGTCATGTCAGAGCCCTGCTCATCAGCTCTCAGGGGATCCCCAGGACTTTGGATGTGTCTAGACTCACCTACAGGCCACAGAATTGGTCAGTTGGGCCTACTCTGAATCTGCTTTGTGCATTTCACCCCTGGCTCTGCCCAGACAGCTATAGACAATATGTAAATGAATGGCAAGTGGGGCTATGTTTCAATAAAATTTTATTTTATGAACACTGAAATATGAATTTCATAGACTTTTTACATGTCATGAAATATTCTTCAACTTTTTTTTTTTTTTACTACATCAAAATCATTCGGACTCCTGGTCTAAGCTAATCATTACCCTTGAAAATGGCTGGTTTAGACCAGAACATGTGATACAACGTGGGCAACAGGATGTGAGATGAGGTCTGCTGGGAATCTTCTGGAAAAGATTTCCTCACACTTCAAAATAAGCATGGAAGACATAATCTCCTTCCTGTTTCTGAACAGTGTCTAGCATGGATATGGCTGTTGGAAATCCAGGACCCATCTTGTCACCAGCTGGGGAGCTGGGCTAGGGTCAAAGTCTTCATGCTGATGCTGTCCAAGCTAAAGGATGGAAAGAGCCTGGGTCTTTGATGAAGTCTTTGCACCATCGAATTAATCACCCTGGAATGGCTCTACCTATATACTCTTCTTGTTCTGGAAGTTTACAAATATTTCTCTTGTTCCAGCTATGGAGGTAGAGTTTCCTGTTACTGGAGCTGAAAGCGGCCTCATCCGTGAACACCATAGGCCACCATGATTGGGAGTTTCCATAGTTCCTCATGATTGGGGTGACTGGGAAAGCAGAACACCCAGTGAACAGTTGAGAATCTCACTTTATATCTCCTCTCACCTCGCTTGACTACACTCTCAATACACCATGTGACTGATTGCTCTTTACTCCCATACCTCTAAACCCCAACTCTCTAATATTCTTCTCATTGTCCAGCCACTGCAACATTTATGTTTTTAGTTCCTGCTATAACCAAGATATTCCCTGGGAGTGCTCCAAACGCGCATCAGAAGAACCCTCGGAGAGGGGCTCCCCATGACCACAGGTCTCTTCGCTCACTCACCAAAGTACAGTACGGAGCATTCCCTCTTGTGATCTGTGGCTTTAATCAGCTTTCCCCCTCCAGCCTCACAGCATGATTCATGCACCTCTTAAGTTAAACTTCTCTTCCTGGAGTTCCAACCACCCTCTACCCCACTCAAGGCCATCTTCCTTTGCTTCTCCCCACGCACTCGGGTGCTTGAGCGGAAAGGCAGGGAGTTGTTGTCAAAGTCTGGCCAAAAGACATGGCCCAGGCTCCCCGCCCAAGGAAACACTCTTGATCCATCCTTAGACGCAGAAGCGGGTCTGGTTAGTGGGGGTTCTTCCCCATCCACGTTTCAGGCATGTATTCAGCCAGCTGCCCACATTTTCCCACCACTAGCAGCTGCAAACCCCAATTCCTCTTCTTACTTGCTGCTTTTGTCTCTGTCTCCTCCATATTTATTTTCTTTGCCTACACATTTTGTTTTTCTTTCAGGCGACCCTTACCTAGACCTGCCATATGGTTCTCCTTTAAAAAAAAGTGTGGAGTGTGCAGAGACAGCTGGTGGGGTCCCTGCGCATGATCATCTGCTCATGGGCCCCTTGGAGCTTGAGCTCCTGCCTGGCAGAGAGGGGCTAAGACCCAGCTGTGGACAGGAGAGGGGGATTCCAGAAAAAGTCCAAGACAGGCCACACACCTCATTAGTTCAGTTTGATTAGTTTCTTTTATCCAGTTATTAGGAATGGTGAACAGTGATAGATGAGGTAGCCCTGAGATTTTTATCCCCTGAATTACATACAATTTGGCAAGATTGGATAAACCATGGAGAGAGCACACAGAAACCGACATATATATAACCAAGTTGACCTGTAGGATTGTATAAGGTTGCCTGAAATCCCAATTCCACAGCTCTTCCTTATTTTTCCTGCAAGGTTTTGAGGGCTTATGCTTTGACAGCCTTTTTTGCCTTTTGGCTCTTTGTCCATCTGGGCCATTTCTTCTTCTATCAACGTGGGCTCAGACCCAGGGCAGCGCCTCACCGGGATGCAGAACCAGGTTGGATGCCACGCACAGGTGCCCCGTCCATGGCAGAGTGGCAGCTAAAGCTAGCTCCAGCCCAGATTTTCGAGAAAGCCCAGAGGGAGGGGTCTTAAGTAATTCCTTCACCTCGAGGGTACACCATTTTGTCATTTGCTTTACCTAGTGGGGTTCCTTTTCTAATTTGTACAAAAGTATCAGGTAGATTAGCTGAGGGTCCTACACTGAACTTTGTCCTTCACTGATTCCCTGGAGGGAATGCCAGACCTCACTGAGCTTCTAGGCAACTAAAGGTTTGGGCTGGGGTGGGAGGTCATTTTGTACAGTACACACCTCTCATTCTTTTGTTTTGGCTCCTTTGTCCCCATCTCCTGTCCTTGTCCAGGAGCTTAGAGTCACCCCTGTGGTTTGAATATGCTCCAGTGAGCTATCCAAGTATTTCTGCCAAATAAATGCAAAGCTCTCCCTACGGTGATATCTAGGGAGTAACATTTTCTCTATCTCTGTGTTTCGGCGGTGACTGGAGGAAAGCAGCGTGTATCTGTGAAGCTGGAATACTCTGTATTTACATCCCTCGACACTGTTGGTTGTCGAGGTAGAGTTGGTGAGTTCAGGAGCACACAACTCAATTATTTTCCCCTCTCACTCTTCTAACTTGTTTTGTGGGATACTGTTTTTCTCAGCTCTCATGACGTATCTGTTTATTTTCATCGGAAGAATGGTAGCACTTTTATGGTTAAACTATTCAGTCACATGTAAGAGTGGAAACTTTCTTTCCTTTGAAGAGAAGACTCCCCAACTCTTACCCGCCCTCCCCTGCCTGCCATTGGCATGTTTGATGAGGTTCACCTGACAATGCTCTGCACCCCACCCCCAAGTTGCCCTGGGTCCTCTAGGATCGAAGCAGAGGAGGTGGGAAAGACAAAGACAGGAGAGGAGCCTTTGCCTGGCACCCAGGTAATCTGGTGTTGATTCCCTGGAGCCCTGGCAGAAGTAGAAAGCTGAGTTTCTTTTTTGTGTGTTTGGTTTTTGCTTTGATGATCGTTTTCTCTCTTAGGAGATCATGAGCACTTCAAGGATATAATTTGAGTAATACATCCATATTGAACATGAATTCTTGAAGAAATGTATGCTGGAGAGATGTTAAAAAGGTTATAATAGACTATTAACATGTAAAGAAATAGAACATAAACTGGGCGAAGGGGACCAAAGGTTAAAAAAATAATTGGGGTAGTGCCCCAGCAATCTGCTTCGTTGCATTTCAGCGGAGCACCTGTGAGCATGCACAGCCCTGGGCATTCGACAGCGTTTCACCATATGAGCTATTTAACAAATGATTGGAGACTCCAACTCTAGGGAACGTGGAGGCAGCTTGCTTTGCTTTACACACAAAGTGAAGACACCGGTAAGAAGCGGCACCTAAGCAAGGTTAAGAGAGTATAGTGCTGAGTTTCTTTGAGCTTGATGAGTGTTCAAAGCTTTTCTGTATTTGTTTTGGAAATGCATCTGTGGACTCTGGTTCCCCTGGCTAAGCCCTCCAACTGCAGCTTCAGCTGGCTGCCCATGATCCCCTGTCAGCTTTGCAGATGACGTTTCCTCTCCCACCTCTTTTTTATTGTGCCTTCCTTTGTCAGGGTCCATTGTAAAGTGACCACGGGTCTGCTGTCTCTCCCAGGTAACCCAGATTTGGCCAGGAAAACAGTATCTTTCACTCTGACAATAGCTTCAGCACAATCCTCATCCCTGCTGTACCCCCCTCTCCTCCCCACCCCCCACCCCCGTGCCTCCTCTTCCTGAGCACTCATTTTCCCAGTCAGGGTCCACTGTGTTCCCCAACCTCTCTCGATGCAGTTTGATCACTTTATCTAGAACATAGTGGCTTTGGCTGTTTTAAACTTGTTATCATGGAAATTTCTTTTTTTTTATTATGGAAATTTCAAAATTCAAAAGTAGAGCGATTAGTTCAATAAGCCTATAATAAACCCATGTGCCTGGGTGGCTCAGTGGTCAAAGCCTCTGCCTTCAGCTCAGGTCATGATCTCAGGGTCCTGGGATCGAGCCCCGCATCGGGCTCTCTGCTCAGCGGGCAGCCTGCTTCCCCCTCTCTCTCTGCCTGCCTCTCTGCCTACTTGTGATCTCTCTCCTGTCAAATAAATAAATAAAATCTTAAAAAGAAAAAACCCATGAATCAATCACCTAGCTTAACAATAACTAATTCAGAGCCAATCTCTTTCCATCTGTACACAGATGTATTCCCCTCTCTGCTTTTCCATAAACACCAGACTACATTTCAAAGCAATTATAATTTTTACATGAAATCCTTTGGTAAGCAGTACCTCTAAATTCTAAGAACATTATTTTAAAAATATAACATGTACAACCACTCAGCCAAATGAATATCTTAATACCATCAAATAGACAATGTTCAAATTTTCTTTTCTCATCATTTTTTTAAAAGAGTTTTCTAAAGAAAAGTTTTAAATTCACAGCAAAACTAAGAGGAAGACGGGCATCTGGGTGGCTCAGTGGGTTAAGGCCTCTGTCTTTGGCTCAGGTCACGATCTCAGGGTCCTGGGATCAAGCCAGCTTTTGGCTCTCTGCTCAGCGGGAAGCCTGCTTCTCCCTCTCTCTCTGCCTGCCTCTCTGCCTACTTGTGATCCCCCTCTCTCTGTCAGATAAATAAAAAAACCTTTAAAAAAAAGTTAAGAGGAAGATACAGAGATTTTCTGTATGACCCCTGCCCCTGCACAGCCTCCCCCATTATCAACATCCCCCACCTAATTGGTACACTTGTTACAACTGATGACCTTACACTGACATATAATAATCACCCCAAATCCATACTACGCATTAGAGTTCACTCTTGATACTGTGCATTCTGTATATTTGACTAAATGTGTAATGACACATATCCACCATTAGAGTATCATACAGAGTATTTTTACTGTCCCCTAAATCCCCTGTGCTCTGCCTAGTTGTCCCCAACCCCTACCCTCTAGCAACAGCTGGTCTTTTTACTATTTCCACAGTTTTGTTTTTCATCATCATTTTTTTAAACAGTTGGTTTGTCAAATCAGGATCATTTTTCCCCTTAAGATTTATTTCTTGGGGGCACCTGGGTGGCTCAATTGGTTAAGCAGCTGCGTTTGGCTCAGGTCATGATCTCAGGGGTGCTGGGATTGAGCCCTGCACCAAGTTCCTTGCTCAGTGGGGAGTCTGCGTCTGCCTCTCCTTCTGCCCCTCCTCCCACTTGTGCGTGCTCTCTCTCTCTCACATAAATAAATAAATAAATAAATAAATAAATAAATAAATAAATTCTTTAAAAAAAGATTTATTTCTTGAAGGAGCAGGGTCATTTATCCTATAGAATTTCCCACAATGAATTGTTACTGATTGTATCTCTGTTTACTCAGTATTTTTAACCAACATTTCTTATATTCCTCATAATAATGATCATCACTTCTGTATTTTATTTATTTATTATTTATTTTTTGGACTAGAAAATGTGTATTTAACAAAATACCTCAGGTGGGAAGGGAACGTTACTGGAGGCTGGGAAGAAGGCAGAGTCGGAAGACCTCAAGCTCACTTGTCCCACAGATATAACTAAATAACAGTCATGCCAGCATACATAATCCAGAAAGCAACTCTAAGACTGGCAGAACAAACTTCACGACTAAAGGTAGAGAAGAGGCCACATCAAAAAGGTAGGAATGGGGGAGACGTGGTTTGGGAGCAAGATGGACTGTGGCCCACAGCTGGGAGGGAGCCATGAGTGGGAGAAGGGTGAGAAATACACTATCACATCGGGGAAGCCACACAGGGAAAACTGAATCCCCACAACATTTGGCTTTGAAAAGAGAAGAAGGGCTGAGTTTCATGAGTTCTTACAACCAGCAGGACTTAAAGCCTGGAATTTTAAAAATCAGTGATCTTGGCTCTGAGAGAGTCCAGAAGGTATTAAGAAGCTGAGTCCTTGCCCTTCAAGAGAGAGCACAACAAACATCCCTCAGAGATACAGCATAGAAGCATCAGCTTGAAAAACATCTGTCACGTAATGAGAGTTATTTACTCATTTTAGAGCCTGCTCCAGAGAAACAGTGATTGCAGGGAGGCCTCTCCAGGAACAATGGAATTGGCAGGCAACTTTTCCCTCCCCCGTGCCCCAACATAAACACACGGCCACCTGCGGGAACCAGCATGGTGCCAACACTCACTACCTGCTTTGCTTATGCCAAGACCTACCCCCTTCTACTTCATGGGATCTGCCCCTTCCAGTCAAGCTTGCCTAAGTCTCAGCACTCTGGGTACCCACCACCCTCCTGCCAGAAGACCAGCACAAAGCCTGCCAAGACCACATCTCCAACCTGTGGGTTTTGCAGGGCCTCGGTTCTGGAGGTGATGGTGTTAGCAGATCTCATTTCACAACAGACCAGGGCACATCTTATTAAAAGTCACCCCACTCCACCAAACACTGTCCACAACAGGCAACGAGAGCCTCTGCAGATGACTGGACTAAAGGGAAAAGTGTCCAGTACACAACAGCAGGGCATATGCAATACACATAGGAGATACTAAAGAACCAGGTCTTGGAGGAAAAGGGACACTGCACTGCTGGGTATTACAGGACCTCTTCTTCTTAAGGCCATTACTTTCAGGAGCAAGAGATGTAGCTGACTTTTGTAATACAGAGAAATGGACAGAGAGTTGGAGGATAGAGTACTATATCCCAAATGAAAAACAGGGCAAAACAACAGCAAGAGACCTAAGCAAAATAGACATAATATGCCTGATAGAGAATTTAAAGTAATGATCATAAAGATCCTGCACTTGAGAAAAGAGTGAATGACATCAGTGGGACCCTTAACAAAGATAAAAAAGAACCAATTGGAGATAAGGAGCACAATAAATGAAATTAAAAGTACACTTGAATGAATAAATAGCAGGCTGGAGGAAGCAGAGGAATGAATTAGCAACCTGGGAGACAATGGAAAGCAATCGAGCTGAACAAGTGCGAGAAAAAAAAAAAATAGAAATTGAGAATAGACTTAGGGAAGTCAGTGATTCCTTCAAACACAATTACATTTGCATTATAGGAATCCAGATGAGAGAGGAAAGAGAGCTGAAAATTTATTTGAAGAAATAATAGTTGGAAACTTCCCTAATCTGGAGAAAGAAACAGTTATCCAGATCCAGGAAGCATAAGATTCCCCAACAAAATCAACCTGAGGAGGTTTACACCAAGACACATGGTAGTTAAAATGTTGAAAAGTAGTGATAAAGGAAAACAATTAAAAGCAAAAAGAGAAAAGAAGACAATAACATACAAGGGAAATCCCAGGGGTACCTGTGGGGCTCAGTTGGTTAAGCCACTGCCTTCAGCTCAGGTCGTGATCTCAGGGTCCTGGGATGGAGACCTGCATCGGGCTCTATGCTCAGTAGGAAGACTACTTCTCCCTCTCCCTGCTGTTCTCTCTCTCTCTCTTTCTCAAATAAATAAATAAAATCTTAAAAAGCAAGCAAGCAAACAAACAAATAAACAAAAACAAGGGAAATCCCAAAAGGCTACCAGGAGATTTTTCAGCAGAAATTCTGCAGCCCAGAAGACAGTGGCATGATATATTCAAAGTGCTGAAAGGGAAAAATCTGCAGCCCCAAATACTCTATATAGCAAGGCTATCATTTGGAATAAAAGGAGAGATAAGGAGTGTCTAACAAAAATTAAAGGAATTCATGATCACTAAACCAGCCCTACAAGAAATATTAAAAGGGATTGTTTGAGTAGAAAAGAGACCATAAGTGAGAATGCGAAAAGTAGAACTTACAAAAGAAGTAAAAATAAGTATATCTGTAAGAATCAGTCAAGTGATTCACAAAACAAAAGGATGTAAACTATGAAACCATATGCCAAAACATGGGGTTGTGTGGGGAGGAATAAAGAATGGGCTCAAACTTAAGTGACCATCAAATTAATATACACTGCTCTGTGCACAAGATGTTAAATGCAAACCTAATGGTAACCACAAATAAAAAACCAGTAATAGATATGCAAAGACTAAAGAGAGAGGAATGCAACTATGTCACTAAAGGAAGCCAACAAACCATGAAAGAGAGTAAGAGAAAAAAGGATCAGAGAAAAGCTACAAAACAACCACAAAACAAGTAACAAAATGGCAATTAAATAAATATCTACCAATAATTACTTTGTAAATGGACTAACTGCTCCACTCAAAAGACATAGGGTGACAGAGTGAATAAAAAAGCAAGACCCATCTATATGCTGTCTACAAGGGACCCATGTTAGACCTAAAGTCACCTGTGGATTGAAAGCGAGAGGATAGAGAAATACCTATCATGACATCAATGGATGTCAAAAGAAAGGGGGGTAGCAATACTTATATTGGACAAAATAGACTTTAAAACAAAGGCTGTACCAAGAGACAAAGGAAGACACTATATAATTATCAAGGGACAATCCAACAAGAAGATATAACAATTGTAAAAATTTATGCATCCTAAACGGGCACACAAATACATCAGTTAATAACAAACATAAAGAAACAAAATGATAGTAATACAATAATAGCAGAGTCCTTTAACACCACACTTACATCAATGGACAGATCATCTAAACAGAAATTAAACAAGGAAACATGGTTTTGAATGACACACTGGAATAGATGGATTTAATATACATATTCAGAACATTCCATCCCAATACAGCAGAATATACATTTTTTTTCAAGTATGCATGGAACATTCTCCAGAATAGATCATATATTAGCCTACAAAACAAATCTCAACAAATTCAAAAATATCAAAGTCATGTCATGCATCTTTTTTGACCACAATGCTATAAAACTAGAAATTAACCACAAGAAAAAAATCTAGAAAGAGCATAAATACATGGAAGTTAAATAACATGCTACTAAATGATGAGTGGGTCAACCAAGAAATCAAAGGAGAAATTTAAAAAGTACGTGGAAACAAATGAAAATGAAAACACAACTCAAAATCTTTGGGATGCAGCTAAAACAGTTCTAAGAGGGAAATTTATAGGAATACAGGCCTACCTCAAGAAGCAAGAAAAATCTGAAATAAGCAACCTTACCCTTATACCTAAAGGAGCTAGAGGAGGAAGAACAAACAAAACCCAAACCCAGCAAAAGGAAGGAAATGATAAAGATGAGGGCTGAAACAAATGATATAGAAACTAAAAATCCCAAGAAACAGGTCCATGAAACGAGGAGCCAGTTCTTTGAAAAGGTCAACAAAATTGATAAACCTCTAACCAGACTCATAAAAAGAGAGAGAGAGGACTCAAACAAAATCACAAATGAAAGAGGAGAGATAATAACCAACACAAGAGAAATACAAACAATTATAAGAGAATATTAAGAAAAGCTATATGCCAACATATTGGACAACCTTGAAGAAATGTATAAATTCCTAGAAACATATAACCTATCAAAATGGAAGCAAGAAGAATAGAAAATTTGAACAGAATAATACCAGCAATGAAATTTAGTCAGTAATTAAAAAATGCCCAACAAACTTTTGTCCAGGGCCAGATGGATTCACAGATGAATTCTACCAAATATTTAAAGAAGAGTCAATACTTATTCCTCTCAAACTATTCCAAAAAATAGAAATGGAAGGAAAAATTCCAAATTCATTCTTTTAGGCCAGCATTACCCTGATACCAATACCAGATAAAGATACCATCGCAAAAGAGAACTACTGACCAATATCTCCTTTGAATAAAGAGGTAAATCCTCAACAAAATGCTAGCAAACAAAATCCAACAATACATTAAAAAAAACATCATTCACCATGATCTAGTGGGTTTATTCCTGGGATACAAGTGTATTTCAATACTTGTAAATCAACCAACAATACATCATATCAATAAGGGAAAGGATAAAAACCATATGATCATTTCAATACACGCAGAAAAAGCATTTGACAAAGTACAACACCCATTCATGATAAAAACCCTCGACAAAATAGGTTTAGAAGAAACATACCTCAACAAAGGCCTAATATGAAAACCCATAGTGAGCATCAGACTCCATGGGGAAAAACTAAGAACTTTTCCCCTAAGGTCAGGAACAAGACAAGAACGTCCACTCTCACTATTTTTGTTCAACAGAGTATTGGACATCCTGACCACAACAATTAGACAAAAAAAAGAAATAAAAGGCATCCAAGTTGGCAAGGAAGAAGTAAAACTTTAGCTATTTACAGATGACATGGTACTATATATAGAAAACTATAGAGTCCACCAAAAAGCTATCAGGAATGATAAATGAATTCAATAAAATCTCAGGATAGAAAATTAATGCACAGAAATCTATTGCATTTCTATACATTAATAATGAAGCAGCAGAAAGTGAAATTAAGAAAACTATCTCATGTACAATTGCACCAAAAAGAAGAAAGTACCTAGGAAGGAACTTAATCAAAGATGTTAAAGACCTTTACTGTGAAAATTGTAAACCACTGGTGAAAGAAATTGAAGATGACACAAAGAAATAGACATTCCATGCTCATGGATTGGAAGAACAAATGTTAAAATGTCTGTACTACCAACACATTTAATACAGTCCTTACCAAAATACCAACAGCATTTTCCACAGAACTAAAACAAACCACCCTAAAATTCATATAGAACTACAAAAGACCCTGAGTAGCCAAAGCAATCTTCAAAAAGAAAAACAAAGCTGGAAGTGTCACAATTCAGGTCTTCAAGTTACATTACAAAGCCCTAGTAATCAAAACAGTGTGGTACTAGCACAAACATAGACACATAGATCAATGGAACAGAATAGAAAACTCAGAAATAAACCCACAATTATATGGTCAATTAATTTTTGACAAAGGAGGAAAGAATATGCAAAACGAAGAGTTTGCCCCCCAAAAAATGGTCTTGGGGAAACTGGACAGCTACATGCTGAATGAAACTGGATCACTTTCTTACACCATCCATAAAAATAACAGAATGGATTAGAAACCTATTGTGATGCCTGAAACCATAAAAATCCTAGAAGACAGCACAGGCAGTAATGTCTCGGACATCAGCTGTAGCAACATCTTTCCAGATGTGTCGCCTGAGGCAAGTGAAATAAAAGCAAAAATAAACTATTGGGATTCCACCAAAATTAAAACCTTCTGCATAGTGAAGGTAACAATCAGCAAAACTTAAAGGCAACCTATTGAATGGGAGAAGGTATTTGAAAATGACATATCTGATAAAGGATTAGTATCCAAAATATAGAAAGAACTGATACAACTCAACACCCCAAAGTCAAATAATTCAATTAAAAAATGGACAAAGACATGAAATGACATTTCTCCAAAGAAGACATACAGATGGCCAACAGACACAAGAAATGATGTTTGACATCATTTGTCACCAGGGAATTGCAAATCAAAACCATAGTGAGATATCGCCTCACCCCTGTCAAAACGGTTAAAATAAAAAACACAAGGGTTGGTGAGGATGTGGAGAAAAAGGAATCCTCTTGCACTGTTGGTGGGAATGCAAACTGGTGCAGCTACTGGGTAAGGCATAGAATTGGTGAATCACTAGATTGTACACCCAAAACTAAGATAACACTGTATGTTAACTATACTGGAATTTAAAACAATAAAACAATAAAAAAAAAAAGATGGGAGGGGAAGAAGAATAATTTTTTTAAGTAAAAGAATAGAATGGGAAGATTCAGTGCTTAGCACATGTGGGAAGAGTAAGTATTCTTTTAAGAAACTTTTTATTTTGTTTTATTTTATGAAAGAGAGGGAGAAAGCTTGTTCCACATCTAATATATTATTTTCAAAATCACGATCCCATTCCAAGAAAAGATTTGAAAACACTTGAATAGATCAATTGTTTGAGCCACAATAAAGAACACCTCCGTACATTGGAAGACTGCTTGTCATTTTCAATCAAAAGACCAAATAGGTCATGAGCCTTGAAAATCAAGAAACCTTGTCTGTGTGTTATGCTGTTTATTATATGACCATGAATCATATTTGTAATGAGAAAATTAAACAAATAATAAGAGGAAAATTTCACAGGAACAGAAGCGTGAATTTAGAGCCATGTCAATGCCCTCTAAAGGAGTATAGGCTTTTAATGTGGTCATAAAGCTAGTTAATCCTATTTCTTTCTTGAAAATTTAAGAAACAACATCTCAAATGTTCTTAAGAATAGAAGTAATTATAGTGTCTAGTCAGAGAGGGAAGAATTGGAGAGGTGGCAAGCCTACTCAGTTCGTCAACAATCGGTGACTCAGATGTCCTGGCTACTTTACTATGCCTTGACTTTCATGTTTGAAAACAGTTTGCCTATTAGCCACGTTTAGCTTCAGTGAAGCTTTTTAAAAAGGGAATTCTACAACATCCCGTGAAATGTACAGCGCTATCTGCTACTACCAAGGATATAGAAGAAGGGAGCGTGGAGTCAGTTTTAAATATGAAAGTAATTCAATCAGGCTCATGGTTTTCATTTGCCATAAACATAGACATCAAGCATGACACAGAGCTGTTTCCTTTTCATTCTGATGTATATTGCAGGTGCGCATATGAAAAGATAATGAAATTCTAAAAGCCCAGCGAGAACGGAAAGCTACACTGGATTGGCTGCCTCACAAAATTCAAAATTGAAGTAGGAGACAGAAGTGTTCTGAAGCTGACGGGATTCATTTTTAAATATGAAGTTTAAGAGAAACATGTTCTTGAAACTCAAAGTTTGCAAGCCATGCAATTTTATACATTTTAGAAGTAGTGTGTGAAAAGTCACAGACATTTTCTTCCACGAAGGCACACCAGGAAATGTGCAATAAAACTAGGACATGCCCAAGTGCTTGCCCGTAGGCATTCAACACCCCAACCATTTACTCCACACCAGCGCCTCGAACCACCTGTGCTTTAAAACAGTCCTGGGAATACCACTCACCAGATAGGGGAGTGTCTTTTAGGAGCTGGATCTCTCTCACTGTTTCACTTATATAGCTGTGGCTTCCTTCTTCCACTCCTGTGTACCCATTTACTGTCCCCTTGCAGCCTCTGGGCGCACATAGATGAGGAACTCAGCACCTCTTTGAATTTCCCCCAAAAGAATCCACTTACAGAAAAGCTTTAGTAAGTAAGGCAGCCTTCACTAAACACTTCGAAGAAGAGACAGAGGAGAGGGTTAGTGTTCCCAGCCTACAGCAAGCAACTTCATTTACTTTGAAGGGGAGAGGGGCAGAGGGAGAGAGAGAATCCTAACGGGCTCCACACCTACCCTAGGACCTCATGTGGGGCTCGATGTCATGACCCTGGGATCATGACCTGAGCCAAAATCAAGAATTGGACGCTTAACCGACTGAGCCACTTAGGTGCCCCTAATTTTTTTTTTTAATGAAGTTGTTCATGTTCTTCAAAGTCCTGTCTCAACATCCGTCTCCACCCAGAATGGTCTCCCTCCTTTTTTTTCTTCTCCATGAAGTGCCTATCCTTTCTCCTGATTCTCTCATTCAAAGATTAGCGGGGGAAGTTCAAATTCTCCCACATTCTCCCTGTGTTTGCCAGATCCAATTAGCTGCTTCTGTTCCTGCCCCTAAACTGGGAAACTCATTGCAGGGACTCAGCAAAATAAAGAACCTCCAGTTACTAGAACCTATACACCTTAGAAAGCATGTTCCATAATTTGTACATTCAACAAATATCTACTGACTGCCATTTGCCAAGGATTGTTCTGGGAGGTAAGGATATAGCAGTCAGTGACCATGTTTCTCCATTTGAGCATGCTTTTTGGTGCCTCATTCCTGCCCCACTCATCCCACCAAAACATTTCTTCCCAACACACACATTATTCTCTGAGAGAGAATTCTGATGAAGTCGTCTATACCTTGTTATCTTTATAAATGTTATAATATTTTCTTCTATATTTTTAGTATGTTTTTAATTAAAAGCCAACCCATAATAGTATTTCCTAACTAACATAATAGACAATATTTTTTTTAAAGTGATACAAACTGGCTTTGACCCCAGAACTGACTAGGGTGACCTTAAGTATTGGTCTGAAATGCAAGGTCCTTTGGTAAGAAAAGAGAATTCTCATTTAGAGTTTTGGAAAGCAACTTGGCAAAATGGATCAAAAGCCTTAAAACTTTCCTTATTCTTTGCCTTGGTATTCCTACTTTGGGTAATCTCCCCCAAGAAAATATGTAAGTATATATGTGTATGTATGTATGTGTGCAGGGTAGGGGTGTTTCTTTACTTTTCTGTATTTAAAAAAAAGTTTTTTATAAAAAACCACTATTTTCATAAGAAAAATAATTTCGCAATCTTGGTTTGTGAAAGGAATTGTCTCCAAACCCTACTTCTTCCATGAAACTTTCTTTGATTAATTTTGTCTATTTCCCCTCATAGTTTCTGCTGATCGCACACCTATCTCCACACTTTCACACCAATTTTCATTTGCGTGGGGTTATTCCCTGTGTGTGTTTCAGGACTCTTCTTATTAGAATGAAAACTCTTCAGGTGGAAGTAGTTGTCTTCAACTTCCTCCGTATTCATGGTTTGTCAATACAGCTACCATCTATCGGTTGAGTAAATGCTCTGATTCAATTTTACTACACAAGCATTTCTCAAATTGTGTGCCATGGTCTCTGGTTCCTAGATACGCTCCACAGGTGAGGAGTTTCCTAAACCCAGAACTGTAGGAACACTGCCTGTTTTATGTCCCTGCTGAGGATTCACAATGCAGACTTAGTGTATTAAAGTCTCTGAAAAGTCCTCCTATAAATAAAACTGCTTAACTTGCTTTAATTCATCACTTCCCAAACATATTTGATATGAACACTTCGTTTTTTAAATGATCCCTATAGACATCGAGTCTTTTCTGGGATGCTTGATGAGAAATAATGATTAACTCATAGAGGGTGGGGATAGAGATATCTCATTCATCTTTGTACTTGGCATATTGTAATGTTGTCTGCACATGACAGTGTTGAACGAGAATAAATGTTTCCAAGTGAGTAAAGAAGTACATGATACAAGAAACAGCACAGAGGATCATAGGGGGAGGGAGGGAAAAGTGAATGGGAAATCATCAGAGAAGAAGACAAACCATGAGAGACTCTTTTTTTTTTTTTTTTTAATTTTTTTATTATTTATTTGACAGAGATCCCAGATAGAGAGGCAGGTGGGGGTGGGGGTGGGGGAAGCAGGCTCCCTGCAGAGCAGAGAACCCGATATGGGGCCCGATCCCAGGACCCTGAGATCATGACCCGAGCCGAGGGCAGAGGCTTTAGCCACTGAGCCACCCAGGTGCCCCGAGAGACTCTTAACTACAGGAAATAAACTGAGGGTTGCTGGAGGGGAGATGAGGAGGGGTAACTGGGTGGTGGGCATTAGGAGAGCACATGCTGTGATGAGCACTGGGTGTTACATGCAACTGATGAATTCTACATCTAAAGCTAATGAAGTACTATGTCGGCGAATTGAATTTATTTATTTATTTATTTAAAAAGATTTTATTTATTTATTTGACAGGAGAGAGATCACAAGTAGGCAGAGGCAGGCGGAGAGAGGGGGAGGAAAGCAGGCTCCCCGCTGAGCAGAGAGCCCGATGTGGGGCTCGATCCCAAGACCCTGAGATCATGACCTGAGCTGAAGGCAGAGGCTTTAATCCACTGAGCCACCCAGGCGCCTCATGCAAATTGAATTTAAATTAAAAAAAAAGGAGTATATGAAGATGAGCTTCTATGAACCAGTGTGATGTGTGGTGGAATAGCTATAGGCTAAGGACAGACTGATAAGATGTTAAAAATCTATTCAGGATTTATTTTAAGCCCGAGTTCACTTGAAGCTGATCAATAGAAAAATCTATGAAAATATCCCAATCCCAGGATGGAGACTAAATAATAGACCTGGAAGATGTGTTAAATATATTATAATTTACATGCCAGGAACTATCCATGCATAAAATGTCCAGACTATGAGCAATATGTAGGATCACCTGATCCAATTCTCTGACTTTTTCATGGACATACCCTTATTGGCCAAAGAGCGTGAGCACAAACTTTGAGGGTGGTCTGTGGGAAAAATCTAACTGGATAGATAGATATAAGCAAGAAGTCCTGGATTCTATCTTAAAAAAGAAAATGTCAGGGGTGCCTGGGTGGCTCAGTCGTTAAGGCTCAGGTCATGATCCCAGGGTCCTGGGATCGAGCCCCGCATCGGGCTCTCTGCTCAGCAGGGAGCCTGCTTCTCCCGCTACCATTCCCTCTGCTTGTGGTCCCTCTCTCGCTGTGTTTCTCTCTGTCAAATAAATAAAAAAAAAAAAAAAGAAAGAAAATGTCAGTTTTATAATTGCTCCATAGTGTACCTGAATTTAATATGAAAGTAATGCTTTACACAGGTTAGCTCAGTGGCATAGTACGTCTGTTTGAGATGCAAGGACCTATTCCCTCTCCTTCATGTAAAAATGAGAAAACTCACATTCAGAGGGAAAAAGTGACTTGTTCTAGACCCCATGGTAAATCTCTGGCAAACATGGGGTGGAGCCTCGCTCTCCAGATGGTCAGTGTGATGCTCATTCCTGACCAGACACAGCCTTTCCCTTCCCCCTCACACTAGACCCACAAAATGCTGGCTGATCCAGAAATACCTCTTCTAAAAAATCACCCTGAAAAAGTAATTCCAGATGCCAAAAAAAAAAGACCCAAAGATATTATTTATATTAACCATAAACTGGAAACAACGATCTTTAATAATGGGGAAAAGGGCTATATAAAATCTGTATAATAAAATATTTTGTAGCCATTAAAATTAATGCTTATAAGGAATTATATAATATTAAATAAGAAAACAAAATTGGTATTTCCTAATCTGTAAAAATATTATAAAAACGTCTATCTGTTATGTATTTTTCTACATCAAATGCAATTCCCCAAAATATCAAGAATGGTCGTCTTCGACCGATGGGTAATGGATGATTTAAATTTTCTTCTTTATACTTGTCTATGCTCTCCAAATTTTCTACAATGAACACATTACTTTTATAATTAGAATTAAGCAGAATATTATTTAAAAATATATTTGTAACTCCAAAAAGCAAAATTCATGGGAAGGTAAACACAATACTTGGCTGTTTTAGGCACGTGATGCTGAATTCCTTTCCAGGCCCTTCTTTCTCTGTATGAAAGGGTTATCACAAATTAGGCTCCAGTTGCATCTGCTGGTGGAGATTGGAAAGCTGAAAACACAGGGTGGTCTTTATAAAGCGCATGCCTCCCTGAGCTTCCTGGACGAGCCTTACAGAGGAATCCCCTCATGGGGCTGGCTTTGTCCTACTTCCCTCTTCCACCTGTCTTTCCTCCCTGCTTCCCTGGTTGGATGTTCACCATAGGCAGAGCCTGTGTGTTAAGTCCTGCCCAGCCCCTGGGGGTCCCAGCAGGTCTTGCTCTTGCAGCATTTGTCAGCAAGGAAGCCTCATCATCCTGGGAGGCTGCAAACACATGCATGGTTCCATTGAGAAACAAATGAACCCGGACCCCTGTTTCCAGAGCCAAGAAACACAGTATCCTGGAAGGAAAATGTCTTGAAATGAAACCCTATAGCCCCACAGTATCCTATCTAGCACAGTGACTCTCAAATTTGAGCACCTCTGGCAATACCTGGAGGTTTTGTGACAATACAGATCGCTGGGCCCTTGCTCAGAGTCTCTGATTCAGTAGATGGGGGAGCCGAGCATCTCCATTTCTACCAAGTTCCCAGCCGTTGCGGCTGCAGCT
Organism: Procyon lotor; assembly: GCA_028646535.1. Taxonomy (NCBI): domain Eukaryota; kingdom Metazoa; phylum Chordata; class Mammalia; order Carnivora; family Procyonidae; genus Procyon; species Procyon lotor. The sequence goes on from CM053604.1 coordinate 33,825,428, forward strand.
CTGAGGCCATACTTTTGAAAGCTGCTGCCCTAGCAGAAGCACAGGGCTAATTAAAATAAAGAAAAGGAGAGCACTGTGGCCTTGGGACCTGTGGCTGTTTAGCAGAGGGAGATTTTGATCCACGAGATCCTTCCTTTCTGCAGCCTAGTCATTCTCTCTGTATTTCTCCATTTCTCAGATGTTCATTCACTCATTCAGCAATTTAAAGAGCGCTCGTAATATATGAAACTTTAAAGATACAGCAATAAACAAGACAGGCGAGTTCTAACTCGAGAGGGCTTCTATCCCAACAGGAATGGTCAGCATGAATCAACTGCGATGGGCATTTCCAGTATTATTTGGGAATAGTCCAATATTCTTCTGTCCTACTATAGAAGATGTGAAACTTATGAGGCGTGTTAAGTATAGATAATGAGTAAGCAAATAGAGTGGGAGACATAGTCAGAATTCATGGAATATGTTAGATAAATCTAAGCAGGTAGAGCACATCAGCGTTGGACAAAGAAAGGAATGGAAGGGCCAAGAGAAACTTGATATTCATGAGGCACCAAATATTTGTGAAACACTAAATACACACGAGGCCTTTGATATTCATAGTTTTAATTTGGCCTCCTATTGGTGATGCCAATAGAAGTTGGCATCCTATTGTTCCCATGAGTCCTCTGCTCACAAAACACAAGAACAATCCAGAGTTGCTCATCAGGCTGATTGGCAAGCTATCGCTGCGGCCAAGGGTACTTACTCCTATATCCATCTCAGGAAGCAAGTGTGCATTTCAGCCCCACATATTTTCCACCTTTGGCGTTTCCTTGCTCAAACCTCGACTCTGGTCTTTGCAGCCACACATCAGCGGGAAAGGCTAATGTAGCAGAGAGAGAAGTGTTAAGTGAACATCGCCTAACCCAGGACTCGGGCAGCATGGTCCTCCCATCCTGCAGGTGTCCCACAGGGCGCCCCAAACCCTGTGTGTTATCCTATCCCAACCCTTCTCTCTGGCTCCTCGCTGCGTGTTTTGAATTGATTCAAGTATCTTAATTTTGTGTGCGACAACTTCTGTTCCATAACCTCTGGGACAGCGTGTCTCAAAAGATGTTTCCAGGTTCTCTGTGGCCACTATGTCATTTCCTGCCAGACCCTAATATGCATGCAAAAAGTGACAAACAGGATGCCTTTTTACATTTCTTTTCTCTCTAGTGGCCTCACCTCTTGCTTTTAATACAGCTTAACCACAGAGTCTGTCTCTGGAAAGAGAATTGACATGAAGCAGAACCAGGGAACACCTCCCTGGTGGGTCTGATGTGAGAATCAGGACAAATACGTGAGAGGGTCTGGGGTACAGCACGCTCCCACAAAGGTGGCTGTTGTTAATACTCTTCTACTCCCTACAACACATTACTACAGTCTACCAAACAATGCGAAACCATAAAAGCCTCCTTCAAGTCTCCTTAAAGGATTTTCTTTCCTACCCACCTGCACTAAATTATGCTGCCAAGTTACGTCACTAGTAGTGTTGGCAAGGCTTTCTTTCTGCTTCCCCAGAGCACAGGATCTCCCTCATTCCCTCATTATTTTACAGGTGAGCTTATCACATTGCTTGGGTATAATTAAGATCCAACCCACGAAATAAAGACCACACCTGGGTTCATCCGCTGATGTCAACATTTTGTCCCTTTCTCCCAGCTACCCTCACTTATTTTACAGTGTCTTCTGTATAATCTGTGCTTTGTAATTCACCAACCCCAAGACGAAGAGCCGCCTTCTTATTCAGTAGAAAATCATAGGAACTCCCTTTCTGCTTGGAATATTCTATAGCAGCAACCTTCAAGAGCCCCACAAAGCAGCTGTCTGTGTTAGGACAGGAAAACCTGGAACACATTTTGCAAGGTTTTGTTTTGGTTTTTAAATTGCAGCCTCCAGGGATCTCCCCCCTTCTCGGGCCCAGAGCGCAGCCGAGAGCGGCAGTTCGAGGGAGCAGCTGAAAGCTATTTCACCATGAAGCAGACCTTGGCAGGCCTCGAATGCTCCATATGGTCTGCAACTCTGGTCTCCGGAAAGCGCCCAGCTCATTCTCCCCATTTGGTTTGTCTTGTATATAATCCTGGCATGTGTGTTTGAAAGGCAATGGTATAGAAAAGATGCTTTGCACTGTGATTTTTTTTTTTGTCCTGTTAACCTTTATGGGAATAATTCACTGAGATTCAATTTGGTATATATTCCATCTATGGATTCTCTGCCGAGTTGTGTCATTAGACAGCTGAGCTGTCCTGAACTGAGAAGGACTCAAGAAGGCAAACAAAACGGTTACCTTCAGGGGGCCAAGGCATGGGAGATACGCCCACCATCCCCAGCATCTTAGAGGCCTCCGAATCACCGAGACCTCCTTCCTTCTCCAGCTCTCCTGCCCTGCTCTCCAGAAGCTTCGAACAGACTCCTCTCTCAGCCCCAAATCCAAAGGCCTTATGCACATAGAGACCAGCTCTGCCATTCCATCAACCCATGGCTCAGTCCATGGGGAAGGCACCTTGCTAGGATGCCAACCTGATCTCAAGGGAATTGCTGATCTCGTGAACTTCTTCAACGTGAGAATCTGCTGAGAATCTTGGGGTGGCCTGGGTGGCTCAGTCAGTTAAGCCTCTGCCTTCGGCTCAGGTCATGATCCCAGAATCCTGGGATCGAGCCCTACATGGGGGGCCCCACTCAGTGGGGAGTCTGCTTCTCCCTCTGCCTCTGCCTACTGCTCCCCCTGCTTGTGTGCTCTCTCTCTCTCTCGGTTCAATAAATAAAATCATAAAAAAGAATCTGCTGTCATCTTTCATCATTTGATAGAAAAGGAGAGAAATTTCAGTTTTCTTTCACTATTGAAACACAAGCATTAGGGCCATGCTGTCCAGCAGAAACATAATATAAACCGCCAATGCTTGCTGTCCTTTGGCAAATGTCATTTACGATGTTCCAGAAGCCTCGGTTAAAAAAAATAAAAAGGTAAAATTAATTGTAATGATACATTGGATCTCACCCAATGTATCCCAAATATTTTCATTTCAACATGCAATCTAGATAAATAATTATTGGTATTATTCCCTTTTATAATATGTCTTCAAAAATATGATGCTTTACACTTCCTTCACATCTCGGTTTGGACCAGCCACATTTCAAGGACTCAGATGCCACACGTGCTACCATATTGGTCGATGCAGGTTTAGAAGCTCAGAACAAGGTCGATGGGAGAAACAGAACCTCTGAGCGAGAAATTTCTGTGGGGATAGTATCCTTTTTTATGTTTTTGGGAATTCTCTCTCCCCAGTGAGTGAGGGGCGTGGCAGTTGGAGAAGAATGTTTTCACCACATCCTAAGCTCCTGGGGATGAGGCCGGCCTGTATCTGTGCCGAGGAGCCTCCCTCTTCACCTACCTCTCCTCTCCTGAGCAGGGCTCCTCTCACCCCGCTGTGCACACAGATCCCCCACGACCTTCTTAAAAACTCTACAGATCTAGATTTTGTACTTCCAACAAGATCCCCGGTGACCCCCTCCCTACCTGCCACCACCACTGATCCTCCAACCCCACTTTGAACAGCGAGATTCTGAAGGCTGATTCCCCCCCCCTACCCCCCGGTGTTGTGTGTATGATTAAACGGAGGTGGTATATATATCTTGGTGGAAGAACGTGAACTTGGAGTCAGACTGCTGAGGTTTGGCACTGGGGTCTGTCACCTCGATGTGGGATTTGGGCAGGAGGCTTCAGCCCTCCAAGCCTCTGTCTCTAAAATGGAGGCAATGAGCTATCATCTCCCCTGTCAAAATGGCTAAAATCAAAAACACAAGGAACAGCAAGTGTTGGTGAGGATGTGGAGAGGTGAACCCTCTTGCAATAACTGGTGGGAATGCCAGCTGGTACAGCTGCTCTGGGAAACGGTATGGAGGTTCCTCAAAAAGTTAAAAATAGAACTACCCTATGATTCAGTTATGGGATTATGTGGGGGACCAGTCCTGCTTTGGCTGCATAAAAATCACTTAGAGAAATTTGTTTAAAATATAGATTCATAGGCTCCATCCCAATGGTTGGACTCAGTGAGTCTCATTTTGACCCAGCAATCTATATATTTTAAGAGTTCTGCTCCTTAGCTGGGTTTGGGAACTGTTGGATTTTTCCACTTTGGATCTTCATTATCTATGTAGTACTTGGCATAAATTCAGCTCCCAGTTTGCTAGATGAAGATGTCATTTGCTTTTGTTGTTGTTTTTTAAGATATTTATTTATTTATTTATTTGACAGAGAGAGAGAGAGCGAGGCAGAGGGAAAGTGAGAAGCAAGCTCCCTGCTGAGCAAGGAGCCTGACTCAGGGCTTGATCCCAGGGCCCTCAGATCATGATCTGAGCCAAAGACAGACATTTAACCAATGAGCCACCTGGACGCCCCCGAAGATGTCGTTCTTTACTTTGACACAACCAGTCACAGTTTCCAAGGGGCCATCCTATATATAATTTTATCTACAGGGCTGGGTCAGGTTATGTGATCTGATCCTTACTCAATTCGGGGTGACTTCTTTTGAAAGGAAGGAACAAAATTGGATGTGAACATGAATATTTATTTAGAATGAGAAAAATCACAACAAATTCAAATTGTGAAAAACCTACCAATGCTGTATTACAAGTTGTTAATATTTTTTATTAGTTTATCAATTTTATTAATTACTTGATATGCCTGTGCCTTATTTTTTTCTGGTTTGTTTTGAGGGCTGAATATTCTTTTGTCACCTCTTCATATAGCAAGTTTTATAACATAATTTTCAACAGAGAAATAGTGATATAATTTAGTCATTCCTCTAACATAGTTGATTAAATTTTTTAAATTATAGATGGCTTAAGATGCATAAAACATGTGGCTTTCCTACACTAGAAAGACTAGCAATAACTTTACTACATCTAAAAATGACTGAATATCTAATAATTATTCCATTAAACCCCAAGTAAATGCCCTGCAAACTTGGCTTCCCCTTAGATGAGTTGTCATGATGACTTTGGCCACTCCATTATCATCCAGGACAAAGGGCAATGTGATTAAATGGAAGCCAGGTTGGAAAGAAGCAGAGGTCTTAACCAGGTGCTATTAAAACTCACTTTTGCAATGCGGTGAAAACCTTTGACCATGTGGACACCTTTCTCGGGCTCCTCTGAGCACTTTAGAAGGGTCTCACGTAAGCAAAGGTCCCGAGGTACCAAACTCAGAGGGTTTCACAGTGAATCTACCTTTGCTCACTCTGTCCTTACACTCCCTGTGTTAGTTAGAATTCCCTGGATGCAAGCAACAGAAGAACTCTCCTTGGCAAGAGGGCGTTTATTGGCCATGTATCGGGTCCTCCCAGAACTGAAGGAAAAGCTGAACAATCCTTTCTCAGAAAGCAGTTCTGGAATTCAAGAAACAGAACCAGATAGGTAGTCTTTTCACACCTCCCCTGTTCACAAAAAAGGAGTTCACGTGTTTTTCAGCCTTTGCTTCATTAACTCAAAAATGTAATTATAAGGACGTAGTGATGGAATTAGCACGGCTCCCGGGCCCAGCCCTCGCCAGGGCAGGTCTGTGTTGTGTGGTGCACATGTTTACCAAGCCTGGGTCTATGAGAGAGGCCTCGTTACCCGATGCTGGTTTAAGGGCTGCCATCAGAGTGAGGGGGATGAAACTGGGCAGAAGTCTTCTGCAGTTGTCTGGTCTCCTGTCAGAACACATGTAGCACTTACCACATTATATTATAAACAATTGTGTGTGTGTGTCTGTGTTTCCGACTGATTGTGTGTCAGGCATCTTGAATTCCCAGTTACAAATTCCCACACCAAACGGCACATGGTAGGTACGCGATAGATATTTCTTAAGCGAATGAATATTCTGATGAAGTCGTGGAAAGGTATTACTACTCCAAAGTTACTTACGAAGCAGTTGTGCTCTAGAGAAGGCTAACGAACTTTCCCAGGGCCACCGGGTCAGAGAATGTGTCAAGGATACAGAAGGAACTTACTGTAGTGTGTTCCCACTGGGAACGTCTGAACACAGGAGCTCTCATGAAGGGAAAGTCACAGGCTCTGGAAAGTTCTATACCTATCTGCCCCCATTTCTGCCTCAACGGCATCCCTTGAGGACCTTCCAGCTAGGGAGAGTACATTGCCACACCTGCCAGAGTATGTGGGGCTTGGGGCCAGCCCCTCACCCAGGGAGAGTCCAGGTGGTGGGGGGCCATGGGGCCTGGGGCCAGCCCTTCACCCAGGGAGAGTCCAGGTGGTGGGGGGCCATGGGGCCTGGGGCCAGCCCCTCACCCAGGGAGAGTCCAGCCACACTCAGCTCTGCTGTGAGCAGCCCATCATTCAAAACACCTAATCAGAACTGAATGCATGCCATCTGGCGCTATGGCTCCCCCCAGGTGGTTCTCAGCCAGGTGCCATGTAATAGGAGGTCTAAGTCAGAATGACATTTTGCTTTCTGCAGCTAGAGGTTGCCTAAGCTCCTTGAAGCCCAGAGCTGCTAGCAGGGAGATTCCTGGGCCAAAAATAAGCCAGGAGCCCCCGAAGCTGGGCCCAGGCTACTGCTCTGCCCAAGTGCAGCGAGGCAAAGTCCAAGTCGTGATGATTGTTTAGTCAGTCAGTGGTCCTCACGCGGTAGCGGCCAGTTCAGTCACTGGGAGGGCTTGGTAAAACACAGGTTGCTGGGCCCTACCAATTCAGCGGGCCTGGGGAGGGGGGCCAGGCTTTGCATTTCTAACAGGCTCCCCAGGGGTGGCTAGAGGAGCTGCTCTGAGGACCGCGGGACCACACCTTGAGAACTACGGGTTTGGATAGCGCAAGGAATTTCATCAGCCCTGGCTGGGTTCTGGAGATTTCAAGGTGTGCACCCGAGGATCAGCAGCATATCAAGGCCAACAACTGTTCTCAGGCTTGAAGGCACGGAGGGGGAGCGTGTGAACACACCAGGGGTTCTCAACTTCCCAACGACTTATATTTTTAATCGGGTAATTTTTCATTGCAAGGGACTGCTTTGTGCCTTGTTGGATGTTTAGAAAAGGACTGCCCTCTGCCCTGAAGGTACCGATACACGGAGTCTCCTGTCCCCTACTTCAATGGCCATGACTATCAAAAGGGTCTCCAGACCTTGCCAAATGTCCCTCAGATGGCAAAGCAGCTCGAGTTGAGAACCGCTAGTATATACTCTAACACGCCTCCAGCAGCATGCACGGGGTGAGGGGGAGCATTTAAGATTTCTCCAGCTGGGCCCCATGCTGCTGCCTAAAGCAAACTGTAAGCTGACATGAAACATAATGATGCCTTTCTCTTGGAACACACATTTTTAGGGCTGTTTCACATATTCAAGTTCCCATGATCCTGGCCTGTGTGTTTGGAAGAGTAGCTATTACTGTTGCCTTTATTTTAAAGATGGGGAAACTGAGTCTCAGAGAGGCTCAGGATTTGTCAGAGCGTAAATGGAAGAGCCTGAGACACACATCCTCCAATTCCTAGGCCGGTCAATTGGCCGTCACATATGCAACTTGTATTCAGTTTACCAACTTGCCATAAACACTACCAGCTAATGGCATTTTCATAATTTGCGGTGACTAAGAGGCTAGAAAAGACATGAGAACGTTTGTCTATGTAGCTGCAGGCTTTGAAAATGCCAGGTGGGGCTAATGAAATCTGTGTGTTCTGGGGACAAATTGGAGGCTTCTTGGTCTACGGGATTGAGTGAACTTAAATATCCCCAGTAATATGCCTGGTCAGGCTGAAGGTGTTCTTTTTTTTTAAGTTATTTTTTAAAAGATTTTTTAATTTTATTTTTTATTTATTTGACAGAGAGAGAGATCACAAGTAGGCAGGGAGGCAGGCAGAGAGGGAGGGGGAAGCAGGCTCCCCGCCGAGCAGAGAGCCCGATGCGGGGCTCAATCCCAGGACCCCGAGATCACGACCTAGGCCAAAGGCAGATGCTTAACCATCTGAGCCACGCAGGCGCCCTGATGGAGTTCTTCTGATGGTTGGTCTGACCCACAAGCAGAACAGGGACATCTTGACTCAGATCTCTCTGAATTACCCCCACCCTTTCTGATACATCAACTCATCTTTTCAGTGGGTACTGTCAGGGCCTGGAAACAAATTCTCAATCTCTCTCTTTCTCTTATGTGCACTTGCATACACACACACACATACACACACACACACACACACACACACACACACTTTGTTTCTTATAGAAAGGACTTCATACCAAAACCCATATTAAAGAATATTGCTCCAGACAATGTCCAGTAGGTATTAGAAACTGAGGATCGAATGCCTGGGTGGCTCAGATGGCTAAGTGTCTGACTTCAGCTCAGGTCACGATCCCAGGGTCCTGGGTTCGAGCCCCACAGTGGGCTCCCTGCTCAGCAGGGAGACTGCTTGTCCCTCTCCTTCTTGCTGGTGCTCCTGCTTGTGCTCTCTCGCTCTCTTTATCAAATAAATAAATAAAATCTTAAAAAAAAAAAAAGGAACCGAGGATCAGACCTGTGCATTTGAATATTTTATTTATTTATTTGACAGAGAGAAAAGGATCACAAGTAGGGAGAGAGGCAGGCAGAGAGAGAGGGGGAAGCAGGCTCCCCACCGAGCAGAGAGCCCGATGCGGGGCTCGATCCCAGGACCCTGAGATCATGACCTCAGCCAAAGGCAGAGGCTTTAACCCACTGAGCCACCCAGGCGCCCAGGCCTGTCCATTTCTAGATACTATATCACTACCTCCCACCATAGCTGCCACCTTGCACTGTAGTTTGCTGTTCTGGTTTGTTGGGGTGAGCATTTAAACAAAGACCAAGACTTGGGGACTACATGTATCTAGGAAGTGTTTTCACTATTATCTCAATCTAGCCTACCTGCCTTTTTAACTTCCTTGTTGACTCTCCTAGGAAGAGAGTGATATCCATTTGAGTTTGAACACCTAACATGCAGTGAAATGTCAGATAAGAACAAATTCAGGAAATGAAGAAGGCAGCCTAGCAAGACACAAATGTGGAAACCAAACGCAGCCTTTGTATTCTCACGCTAATTTGAAAGCGTCACCATTAAAGGCGTGGTGTGTGCATGTGATATGTGTGTGTGTGTGTGTGTGTGTGTGTTTGTCTGTGTTTTGAGGAATCATTACAGGGGTGGAGTGAGACTGGTGAGAAGCCTGATGAATGAGACACAGTTTCTCCACAGTTTTCAAAGCCAGTTGGTATTTATGTCTCTTGCCTTTGGCACAAGAAAAGCTTTCAGTGTGTAGCTGAAAGAGTTGAGGGTTGCTGAGTGAGCCAATAGGGCCATCTTGGAGAGGGTAATGGAGTCACCCCTAGTGAGATCAAAACAGAACTCCCAGCTGGAAAAGACACTACAAGGCCTGGAGTAACCCAATAATGAAGGACCTTGGATTCTTCCCCCAGGTGAGACTGTCTGAACTTCCAGCGTGCTGCTGGAGGCTCTGGTGGTGCCAGGCAGATGGATTACAAAAGAATCACTCGGCCAGAACACTCACTACCATGTGGCAATGAATTTGGGTCATGACTGCACTCGCCAGAGGGATTTAACAGCCTATACAAGATGAAGTGACTCTAATGGCTTCCACTCGGCTCCATATGGCCCCTCAATGTTCCCATTCCCTGCGGTGGGCTTTTCTTTGGTCATATTTCTTTCTGTAGAATTTATTAAGAGGAAGAAAGGGAGAAATGATGAAATGCTGACCCCTACTTACCTGAGTACAGCAGGAGAAAGGAAAATTCTATGGGAAATATATAGAAAGAAATGACCAAATGAAATTGTAACACTTTTTCATACTTCGACCACAACTTCAATAAAAGCAGAGCTTCTTAAACCAACGTTTAATGACGTTATTTTGCTCTGGGTCTTCCGAAGATTTCTCTTAATACATTTTAAAAAGATAGTGTCAATGTGTATGGAGATCTGAAGTAATTAAGATCAATTTCATTTTAAAAAGATCAATTTCAGGGGCGCCTGGGTGGCTCAGTGGGTTAAAGCCTCTGCCTTGGGCTCAGGTCATGATCTCAGGGTCCTGGGATTGAGCCCCGCATCGGGCTCTCTGCTCAGCAGGGAGCCTGCTTCCATCTCTCTCTCTGCCTGCCTCTCTGCCTACTTGTAATCTCTCTCTGTCAAATAAATTTAAAAAAAAGATCAATTTCATTGGAAATGCTCAAATAATTGAGGTGAGAGGTTAAGAGGGTGGGTTACTAGTTTCATCATTTTCTAGCTGTGAGATTTAATCCCAGTTACCTAAACTAGGCATTTATTTGCTTATGCATTCATTTATTCATTCAGCAGACATTTGTTGGTTTCCTACTAAATGCTGGTCACTGTTTTAGTTACTGAGGATATAATGAAAACAAGAAAACCAAGTTGTTCATGGAGTTGACATTTCTGATGTGATATTAAGGCAATTAAAATAAATTTAAAAATAATACCAGCTATCGAATGACACTAATAACTCTTGTCATTCAGACCACAGCTGAAATGTCACCTCCTTAGAGGAACTTTGCCTCCACCTTCAATCCTTCCTTTTGTAATTGATTTAAATACCTTTGATCTACATACAAATGAAGGGATTGAATGACAACAAAGAGCCAGTCAGGGACAGACTGGAGGAAGAGCATTTGAAACTGAAGGAATGGAAAATACCAAGTCACTTAGATAAAAGAAAGCCTGGTGTATTCCTGAATGAAAGCAAAATTCAGCCTTGCTGGAGCCCAGTGAGTTGGGAGGAGAGTGGTACAGGGGTTGATCTTCTAGATAGTTAGATGGAAGGGGGAATTTTATAGGCCATAGTAAAGAATGGGAGATTTTATTCTGAATGTGGTAGAAAGTGGGTAAGTTATCTACGGGTGTGGCTATAAGTTATCTATTATGGATGGCTGCAATAGGTTTGCCTCAAAGCTATGTCTTAATCTTCCTCTTTGTCAGTAGAAGAAGCTGAAAATTTTCAAAAGTTGCAAGTCCAGGCTCCTTTTTTTTTTTTTTTTTTTTTTTAACCATCCTTCCTTGATTTTATTTTTTTCCTTTTGCATTTAAATTTAAGTAGGAAGAAGAAACCGGAGGCATCTTCAGCACTCTGCCTAGAACTCTCCTTACCTGGGTCACCCAGCTCTAGGGGCACATTTTCTACTTTCTACAGTTTACTTCTGTTAAACATTCTGCCACTTGTGTGGCAAGGATCCTCTTTCTTCCAGTTTCCAATGCCATTTTCTTCCTCTCTGGTAGCGTCCACTAAGGTCACTGAGCTTCTGCCTCTCCGAGACTCAGTTTCCCCATCTTTAAATTGAAGGCAACAGTAATATCTACTCTTTGTAGATACTTTGTAAGGCCACTGGGCTTCTGCTAGCATTTAGTCAAAATGCCTTACACTTTCACTAACACACTTTCTTAAAAGTTCTTTCAGCTTCCACACACTTCTTAATTCCAAAGGTACTCCCACTTTTTGTTTTTGTTGTGGTAGCACCTGATAATGTCTTGGAGTTGTGTAATCAAGACTTGCTGAAGGGATGTGGAAGGAGTGATTATAACTGAGAATGACACTTGGATTTTTGATTGGCTCAATCAGAAGAACGATTTATTCCAATTACTGAGAGAAAAGTGGAGAAGAAGCGGGTTTGGTGAGCATCAGGAGTTCAATTCAGGATATATATGTATTTTGAGAGGCCTATTGCAAATCTAAGTACCAAGTTGCAAACAAGAATCAGGAGGAAATCATTCAATCTTTCACCATTAAGTATGATGTTATATGTTTATGTTTTGAAGATGCCTTATCAGTTTGAGGAAGTTCCCCTCTACCCCTTCTATCTATAATGCATTTTTTTAATCATGAAAGGGTATTAGATTTTGTCAAATAGTTTTTCTTCATCTAATGAAATACTATTTCTTCAACTATGGGTATTCGTCTTTATTTTATGAATATGGTATATTACAGAATTAATTTTCAGGGGGTCAACCAAACTAGCATTTTTATGATAAATCCCATTTGGTCATGTAGGTAATAATTTTTTAAAAATCTATTTAGATTCTCTTTTTTAGTTTTTGTTGAGAATTGTTGCATCTATGTAAAGGTGTTGGCCCAAAGTTTTCTTTGCTGAGATGTCTTTGTTTGGTTTTGGCAATAGGATTATACTGGCCTCCTAGAATGACTTGGAGACTATCACCTCCTTTTCTATTTTTTGGAAGAGTTTGTGAAGGATTAACATTAATTCTTCCTCATATGGTTAGTAGAATTCAGTGGTAAATCATCTGGGCCCGGACTATTCTTTGTGGATAGTTTTTAAATTGCTAAGTCAATTTCTTGTTATAGGTTTATTTACATTTTCTGTTTCTTCCTGAGTCGATTTTGGTGTTTTGTGTTTTTTTTTTCAGAATTTCTACATTTCATCCAGATAATCTGGTTATTCATAGTATTTCCCTATAATCCTTTTTATTTCTGTAAGGTCAATTCCAATATTCCCTGTTTCATTCCTGATTTTAGTAATTTGAGTCTTTACTCTTTGGTCTTGTTAGTCTAGCTTAAAGTTTTGTCAATTTTGTTGATCTTTTCTAAAAACCAACTTTTGATCTTGTTGATTTTTTTTCTATTGTTTTCATATTCTAATCTACAGGGAGAAGCTCAGACACTCCAAACTTTGCCCTCCAAGAAGGGTCCAAATATACAACATCATATTGTTGTATACGTTGTATAGCACTATAAAGTTAGCAATTAATCTTTTACGGGTTCTTTCTCCCAATTTGTGTATGAGATCAACTCCAAAGAATTTAATATGATCTGCTGCAGTGATCAAAAAAGATCAATAAAGTTAGTAGGGAGAAATAGATACCCAAATCTTGTGCTGACTTCATTCTCTGCATCTTGAACACTCTTAGTTTCTAACAGTGAAACATTTCCATGGGGAATGCTTGTTCACTTCAAGGTATGTTCTCAGCACTCCAGACAATGGCTATAAAATTTCTCCTAATAAAAAATGGAGTTCCATCCAACATTTAAGATGAGTTTGAGAAGAGATGAAAGTTTTACTTAAGATTGCCAGGTGCATATTTTAAGAGTAAGAGCCAGTACAAAAATCTGTAGTGTCGGGGAAATAAGTGCAATTGTGATTATCCTTACAAAAATATCAGCACGATCACTACTATTTGCGCACCAGGTGTTTCTAATTACCTATGCATTTGCAGACTCCGTCTCTCTACCCTTCTCCTAACAAAGATCTTCAAGACAATAAGTCATAACACCTGGTGCTTTGTGTTTGCTACTCTCTCCTACTAATCACTAAGTTGTCCATCAAAATCCTGAGATCTTGGGGCACCTGGGTGGCTCAGATGGTTAAGCGTCTGCTTTCAGCTCAAGTCATGATCTCGGGGTCCTGGGATCGAGCCCCATATCAGGCTCTCTGCTCAGCAGGAAGCCTGCTTCCCTCCCTCTCTGCCTGCTTCTCTGCCTGCTTGTGATCTCTCTCTCTCTCTGTCCAATAAACAAAGTCTTTACAAAAAAAAATCCTGAGATCTTGACAGGAGACTAGAACATTTATTGCGTGTTTACTGTATGCATGCTGGGCATTGAGTTAAGGCCAACAGGAGCATTTCTCATAGAAACCAAACACTTCCACAATAAATTTAGTGTCTGGGGAGGGGATAGCATACTGGAGGATGGGTTGGACATGTACTTTCCTCAAAATGCAGAAAGGAAAAAAATATGTAGCACTTAGAAGCATGATAGAGCTGTCAAAGTACACTAAATCTCCTACATGTGCTCTGATAAACAAAGACTGGTTTTATTTGTTTCTTCGACGGTGTAAAAGTACAAATTGTTCTTGGAAATAGAAAAAGAAAGCAATGAAAATTTACTTGCACTTCTGATGGTGACAACTTCTATTGAGACGCATTGTCCAGGTAACTATCACTTTAATGTTCAAGAAGACTGTGTCCCCCAGTCCTTTTTGCCTCCTTCCCCAGGCCCCAGACATTTTCATCTCTCTTGCCTAGGGCAGACCCTAGCATCAATACACAAGACAGGAAGAACTTATTTACAATGCAGATCCTTGCTTCTAGCCAGTTAATACAGCCGGAACATGGAATTCAGAATTTTAAACAAACATTCACATAACTTTGATGCTGGTGGTCCCAGGATCACATTTTAGGTAACTTGGACTGAGTTTCTGCTTTGTGCAAGGCATAATATCTATCCTAGAGAGCTTAAAATTTAGTTGGAGAGTCAAAACTCATTAATGAAACAAAACAAACTGTGAAGAAAGAGATAGCAATATTCATCCATTTAGTAAAATTTCTTAAGTGCCTACCAGCCTGGCAATTTACCAGAAAAACAAGAACTGGACACTTCTTATCTCAGTTTGGCTGAGGTCTCAAGATACAGATGCCACATTGGGGTGCTACATTTGCGAGACAAGGTAGTCTGGTTTCTGCCAAATGCCTATGGGGTCCAAAGGAGGATGATGGGAATGGCCGGTTTGCTGCAGGATTTCTTCTGCCAAAGGGGGCTTCTCTCTCATGGTACTTTCCAACCAAAGGCCTCAAAGTGATAGGTGCTGAACTGAATACTCTGGTGAGGCAGTGAGGTATCATTATCCCTAATGTCCAGCTGGACAAACAGAGAAAATTGGCGGCATTGACCTAGATCACACAGGAGGCAGGTTTGGGGTGAGAAATGGGCCGTAGCCTCCTGCAGCCAGAGTGGGAACTTTGGTCAGGTCTTTCAGGAAAGGTTCCCAGTTACCAGGCCAGAACTTTGAGCGTGCCTCCTTCAAGGGCAAGAGTTCACGAGGCATTTTGTGATTGTCAGAGTGTGTGAGCTGAGAGCAGCTGTGTGATGAAATCTGAGGGAGGGAAAGTTTTCCTGAAATATCCTGTTTCCAATTTGCACCTGACTGGCAGGCAGAGAGAGAGGGAAAGCTGTGCTGCTTTAATTGGCCAGGGAAATGTGCACTCAAGAGACTAGAGTTTCCTGACTTTATTTTAATTTTTCAATTAAAAAAAATATGTAGGTATGTACGCATGTGTGTGTACGTACGTTAGAATGACTGCTTATGCACCTTAGCTTGCAAGCCTTTGGCAGCAACAAGCTGTCCTCAGAACTCTCTAGAAATATTACCCTATGCAACAAGATGCTTAATAACTATGAAACAACTCATTTTTTAAAAAAGATTTTATTTATTTTTTAAAAAAGAGAGAGATCACAAGCAGGCAGAGAGGCAGGATGAGAGAGAGGGGGAAGCAGGTTCCCAGCTGAGCAGAGAGTCCGAGGCGGGGCTCGATCCCAGGACCCTGAGACCATGACCTGAGCTGAAGGCAGAGGCTTTAACCCACTGAGCCACCCAGGCGCCCCTATGAAACAACTTAATTAAACAAGCTCTGAACTAGCCTGAAAGTGGAGATGGGGTGGACAGACACAGATAGGTAAATATAATACAGTCCCTACCCTCCAGAAGCTTATAACTTGAATAATGATAAATAATGGAGCTCCACTTCAATTGGAGTTAGGTTCTAAAATCAGTCCGTACATAAAAATCTCACAAAATCAAAATTACCCTTACAAAATACTTTAACCTGTCTGTAAAATATTGCATCCAAGTTATATGTACTAAAACTGTACGGTAATTTTTATGCCCTTCAAATTTTAAAAAACTCAGGAGTCATAATGTAAGGAACAAAAGACAGGTCGTATGGTTTGTCTGAACATTCAACCTCGTGAACAGGGATGGAGTATAATATCATATAGTTAAAATACCAAACAGTTACCGGCTTAGATTCACTGCACTGCAAACCGTTCCAGCCTCAGTGGCTTAAAATAACCATCATTTATTCTCATGGAGCCACTGGTCAGTTGCGTGTTCGCCATCTTGCCAGGGCTCATCTGGGACTGTTCCCCTTTGCTCCAGAGTTTCTTCATCCTTCCCTGATACTAGTCTGGCATGTTTTTCCATGGGAATGGCAGAGACTCAAAACTGCAAGACCACAGGATCACAGGAATAGAGAGGACAGTAGAAGTAGAAAGAACATTTAGCTATAAGGACAATAGGTAAACTTACTTCTGGTCTGCAATTGTCTGGGAGTCAAAGAGCATATCTCACTCAGCATTGGATCCCTACCCTTGCCTCATCTCGCCCTTGGTAAATGTTCACTCCATAGCTGTTGACTGATGCGTGTTAATTACATTGTACCTTTCAGGACACAATTCATATTGAGGTGGAATGACACACTGGGCCATCTGTTCAAGCCGGGGTGGGGGGGAGAACAGGCCTGACCAGCAGGAGGCTTCGTTCTCAAAGGATCTTGTAGTTCTTATGACATTTTTGGAGAAACTTGAGGTTGTGAGCTCATCGAGGTCAGAGACACCTCTAAATTATCATAATATCTTTCCAAAGACTGGCACAATCTCACAAGGGAGCCAGATCTTTACTTAAATGATTAACCGTAACTGTGTAATTAATGCTGTAGCCACATGAAGAAGAGAATCCTGAGGGAGCAGGAGTATTCAGGTAAATCCTATCTGAGGACATGGATATAAAGGGGAGTTATTTGGGAAGGTTTTGGAGAAAAGGTGGAGGGCTTCCCCTTTTTTTCTTGTTGAAAGTAAGTCCTTTAAAAAAAAAAAAAAGAACGGGCGCCTGGGTGGCTAAGTGGGTTAAAGCCTCTTCCTTCAGCTCAGGTCATGATCTCAGGGTCCTGGGATCCAGCCCCGCATCGGGCTCTCTGCTCAGCCGGGAGCCTGCTTCCCCCTCTCTGCCTGCCTCTCTCCCTGCTTGTGATCTCTCTCTGTAAAATAAATAAATAAAATATATAAAAAAAAAAAGAAGAAGAAGAAAGTAAATCCTTTGTTTTCCACGGACAGGCCCGTGGAAACCAGAAGCTATTAGGGGTGCTCCTAGGACGGGAGCTCAGGGAGAGACTTTTATAGAGAAAAGGCAGAAGCAAAATACGAAAACTATTGATTAGCTATAACTTAAAGCCTAGCTGGCTGTTTGTGATTGGTTGTCATTAGGTTTTAATTTTGTAACCTTGAGGCATTTGCAGATTCAGGTTTTGGTCTGCTTACAGAGAGCCATGGCAAAGGGCCACCTCAGTCCCCTTGTTTAGTTAATCTAACAAAGGGGAGAGAAGGGCTAGTGTGTACTTGCATGGGAAGCATCATGCCTCATGCAAATATGTTGGAACTCTGCTCCATCGAGGCTTCCTCGAAAAACAGCACAAAGCAGACATGAGGTAGTATCCCATCTCCGGATGGAAGGTGCTGAGTTGGTTACATGGCACTTACCTCACGCTGCTGGGAAAAACAGTCCGGAGTTTCAGAGGGTCTGTTTCCCTGTCCATTAAATGGATTATCTAGAGCCCGTGTGCCTGACAATACTGACAAAGCAGACTGGTTCCCAGGGAGAAACTTGCCATCTGCCTTCACAGGGGGCTGGGACTTAAAGTTTGGGAGTCACTCGCCAGTGCACAATATATTTTAGAGAAACTAAGAATGGAACAAAACTTTGAAGTCTGTAGAATCTAGATAGAGTTTACACAAGAAGAGAGAATGGCTCTGGGAGATGAAATAGTAAGAATAGTGGCTCAGTGGGTTAAAGCCTCTGCCTTCGGCTCAGGTCATGATCTCAGTGTCCTCGGATCGAGCCCCACATCAGGCTCTCTGCTCAGCAGGGAGCCTGCTTCCCCCTCTCTCTCTGCCTGCCTCTCTGCCTACCTGTGATCTCTCTCTCTGTCAAATAAATAAATAAAATCTTAAAAAAGAGAGAGAGAGAAAATATTTTGTTTATATCCTGATCCAGTATTTATTCTGGAAAAACAAAAGTAGGTGGAAGTGACTTTCAGGTCTTAGTATCTGATGGAACATTATCTTTGCCTTTCCCTCATCTCATGGTTGCCACCTCATCTGGTTTCCTCCTCATGAGGCTCAACTACCATAACTGGTTCAAAGAGTGTAACATTTTATTAGGGCAAAGCACAAAATGGTTATATCCCCTGGGAGCATCCAGGCAATGAAGGCAATAATCTGTGTCCCATATTTCAGATCAGTGGGGGCTCAAATCAACTTTCCTAAACCTCCCAGGGTAGAGAAACCCTGCTATTTTGAAAATGTGTCTTGTGTTTTGTAATTAAAAATAACAAGTACCTTCTGTTTCCAATGCTTTTAAATCCTAGTGAATATAGTGTGTGTGTCTCTGGGTATTTGTCTGTGCATATATGTGTGCCCACACATGCTTTATATTTTTAGGAGGCTTTTCCCAGCTTGTATTATCACATGAATCAACAACAATTTTCTCTTTGAGCTAGAGAAAATAACTTCCTTACTTCTAGTTAGAATTTAATCCCGAAACATCTATACAGATTTTCCAGAACTAATTATTGCATTAATGTAGAGAACTAAAGCCAAAGATTTCAACCTTAAGCAATCTTTCTTCAAGGGTAAATGGATTCTACCTACATATGAAATATTACACAGGCTTATAGAAAAACAGTAACTTGGAAAGAAAGTTTGTAATAAAACATCATACAGTTTCCAAGCAACTGAGTCAACCCAAGTAATGACAATCTTAGCAGAAAATCTGGGGGGAAAATACGTTTAGAAATACAGTAAATGACTCAAAAAGATATATGCACCCCATGTTCATCGCAGCATTATTTCAAATAATGAAGGTATGGAAGTGCCCACAGACAGATGAATGGATAAAGAAAAGGTAGCGTGTATACAATGAAATATTATTCAACCATGAAAAATAACAAAATTTTGCCATTTGTGATAGCATGGAAGGAACTCGAGGGCTAAGGGAAACAAGTCAGATAGAGAAGGACAAATATTGTATAATTTCATTATATACAAAATACAAAAATATGCAAAATGGAAAACCCAAAATCCAAAAGCTCATAGATAAACAGAATAGATTGGTGGCTGCCAGAAGTGGGGGTAGGGGGATGGAGAGTGGCAGAATAAATGAATGAAGGAGGTCAAAAGGTACAAACTTCCAGTTATATAATAAACCACGGGGATATGACATGCAGTATGGTAACTATGGTTGATATAATACTGTAGTTCATATTCGAAAGTTGCTAAGACAGTAAATCTTAAAAGTTCTCATCACCAGAAAAAAATTCTGTAACTATGTATGGTGACAGATGTTAACTAGACTATTGTGCTGAATGTTTCACAGTATATACAAATATTGAATCATTATGTTGTACAGCTGAAACTAATGTAACAGTGTACACCAACTAAACCTCATTTAAAAAAGAAATAGAATAAATAGGATAAAAATAAAATAAACTTCTTTCTGTCTCACTTTTGGAAAAGATTTCTAATTGTAACAATAATACAGGAACCCTTTAAAAGCACCAGAACCAGATGGTTTTACAGGTGACATTAAATAAAAAATTTCCAAGAATGTATAATTCTCATGTTACAGAAATTGTCCCAGATTATGAAAAAAGTTGAGACTCAACTCAATTTTTGCTTTATTTTTAGAATTTTTTATTTAAATTCAGTTGAGTTAACATATAGTGTTTATTAGTTTTAGGGATAGAATTTTGTGATTCATTAGCTGCATATAACCACCAATGCTCAATACATCAAGAGCCCTTTGAGACTCAACTCAATTTTAAGGCTAACTTAACACTGATTCTAAAACCAGACATGGTTGGTACAGAAAAGAGAATGGCAGGCTAATTTCACTTTCAAACACGGATACAAAAATCCTAAATAAAATGTTGGCAAATTCAATCTTAAATAAAATGTTGGCCAGCCAACTCCAGTAGTGGGTTGAAAGAGCATTACATCATAAAAAGGTAGGATTTAACCTAAAAATGCAAAAATACAGTTTAAATTTTTAAAGATCTTTTAATGTCACTCATTGTGGTGACAGATTGAAGGATACAAACCATAGGAATGTCTCAATAGATGCTAAAAGATATTTGCCAAAATTCAGCAGTCATTGCTCATCAAAGTGCATGCACACACACACACACACACACACACCACAGAGTAGGAGCAACTACCAGAAAATAGCAGAAAGTATCATGCTAAAGTATGAAATATAGAAACCAATGATTTTCCTAACCAACTACAAGAAAAATGATCTCAATCGTAATAGCAACAGTAAAATATTCAAGATGTACAGGAAGAAAACTGTAAAACTTTACTGAAAAGACATTATTAAGGAAAGCCTGGATAAGTGGAGTAGTATACAATGCCTCTAAAAGGGAACACGGAAGATTATAAATATGCCAATTCTCCCCAAATTAATTTAAAAATTTAATATATTTCTATTGAAAATATTAAGATTTTTCATGGAAATTTCAAGCTGATTATAATTTCATCTGAAAAACAGTAAGTAATAGACTATTGGAAAACAGTAATGTGAGAGAACCTGTAGTACCAGATGTCAAGACATACTGTAAAGTCAGTCATCAAAATCAAGACAAGAATTAAGACACAAATACACAACTAGATCAGTTGTCAGATACAAAGTGTGAAAAACAGATTCACATACATACATATGAAAATATAATAACTGTGACATCGAATCAATGACTAAACATTGGACTATTAAACAAATAGTGTTTTGACGGTCAGGTATCCACTTGGAAGAGAAAGGAAAACAAGATTCTTAACTCACCCCACATATAAAAGCAAATTGCTGATGAGTTGAACGATCAAGGTGTCAAGTGTGTCCGCAGGCATCTTGGAGACTGACTGGGAATGAGCCACATGTGAGATGGCTCACAGTTATTGGCAGGATTCTTGCCAGCTGGTGGATGAGGTCCTCAGTATCTCACTGGCTACCTTTGCCACTTGGGCAGCTCACAAGATGGCAGCAGGCAAGTGAGAAAGAGCCAGAGACAGTGCCATCAAGACGATAGTTTTTGCAACCTAAACTCTGAAGGGACTTTTCCCATCACTTTTGCTATGTTTTGTTTGTTAGTGGTGAGTCATGAGGGGCAGCCCACACTCAAAGGGAAGTTGATCACACAGGATGTGACTGCTAGTTGGAGGGGTCATTGGGTTCTGTCTTACTTTGTGCTCAATGCCTACCACAGTAAGAAATGGTCATGAATAGGAGATTCAGAGAAGAAAATGAAAGCCCAGCAAACATAAAACAAAATGGACAGGATAATTCCAATAGAAACAAGAACATTCCACTTTCCTCCCATTTGACTGGCAGAACACAAGCTCTGGGGTCCTGTCTGAGTTAGCATCCCAGCTTCACCACTTGATAACTGTGTGACTTTGCACATTTACTTGATTTGCCTGGCCTCTATTTCCTTATCAGAGGACAACAATTGCACCTACCACATATGTTCAATAAACATTTTTTTAAAAAATCCTTGTTATTCAAGATTATAGAAAAATGACATATACTACTAGTAATATAAATTGATAAATATTTTCGTCTATGAATTTAGAACACTTCACAAGTTAATTTAATTTGATTTAATTTATTTTTTTAAGATTTTATTTATTTATTTGACAGAGAGAGAGAGATCACAATTAGGCAGAGAAGCAGAGAAAGAGAAGGAAGTAGGCTCCTGTTGAGCAGAGAGCCCGATGCCGAGCTTGATCCCAGGACCTTGATTGAGATCATGACCTGAGTTGAAGGCAGAGGCTTTAACTCACTGAGCCACCCAGGCGCCCCTCACTAGTTAATTTTATATCCACTTCCACCCCAACAGTTTTGCTTGTCTAGAGATAACTCACACAGTTTCTTGAAAACACATGTTCCCAATTGTTTATTATAATCTTGTTTATGACAGAGAAAAAATGGCCCATCAAAATGCTCGTTAATAGGGAAAAGGCAAATATACTCTAATATAGCCATACTTGTAACTGTTTAGTTTGAAAAATATTTTAAAATATAGTACCCCAAACCCAGAGTTACAAAATGATAGGCAACATTGGAACCTATTAATTATCACGGTGCTTCATTAACATTTGTTGAGTGAAAGAATCACTACATTTAAAAGATGTAATTCTGTATATATGGAAATGAAATGTCAGTATGAAATTAGGTTTCTAAAAAAGAATATGTAGAATAAAATGTTCGGGGTGACACTATAGATACACAAATGACCACAATTTTTATAGATACCTATAAATGCCTTTAAGAAGAAACTATAAGGACTTGCGGTGATAATGCTGTGTCAGTGCAGGCTCATGGATTATATATAACAAAGGTGACATTCTGGTGTTGTATTTTTTTTTTAGATTTATTTATTTATTAGAAAGAAAAAGAGAATGTGAATGTGTTCGCAAGTACGTGAGGGGGAGACGGGGCAGAGGGAGAGGAAGAATCTCAGGCTGACTCCCCACTGAGCGTGAAGATTGATCTCAAGACCCTGAGATCATGACAGGAGCCAAAATCAAGAGTTGGATGCTTAACTGAGTCATCCAGGGGCTTTCTGGTGCTGGATTTTGACAATGGGGGAGGCTGGGCTCATGTGTAGGCAGGGAGTATATGGAAATTTCTGTACTTCCTGCTAAATTTTGCTATAAATCTAAAAATTCTCTCCAAGTGTATTAAGAAGAAGGATCTAGAAAGATTCATGCCAACCTGATAGTGAATATTAGCTTCGAGGAAAGGATTAGGGTCACAGGTTTTGCTCAGGGGAAGCCATCCATTTATTTGTATTGCTTGAGGTTTTCACAAGTGTCTATGTGTTATATATTACTTGTGTAATGCTTTAATAAATACAAGTATTAGTTATTATTGAGGACTTAGAAAACATAGGAGGCCATCAAGAAAGAAAATTTGAAGAGTTCATAGTCTCGGGGCACCTGGGTGGCTCAGTGGGTTGATCGTCGACTCTTGGCTTTGGATCATGTCATGTTCTCAGAGTCGTGAGATCTACCCCACATGGGGCTCTGAGCTGGGTGTGGAGCCTGCTTAAGATTCTCTCTCTCTCTCTCTCCCTCTCTCTCTTCCCCTCACCTGCCTTCTCTCTTTTTTTCTCTCTCTTTCTTCCTCTTCTCTGCCCTTCCCCTCCAATCACATGCTCACTCTCTCTCTCTCTCTAAAAAAAATAAATAAATAAAAAGTGTCCATAAGTCTCCCTGTTCAGAGGTAGCTACTATTGGAATTTAATTATATATTCTCCTGGGGATTTTTCCTACAAATATAAATACAAGTGTACATATTTATTTATTTATTTTTTGTACATATTTATACATATATAAGAAAAATCTTGTCCTTTCAGGGAGGGGCACGTATAAAAGCTTCATTGCCACCTCCAACCCAGTGCATCTTGTATCTTCTCACTGATGTCTCTTCTGCCTACCATCGCGAACAGCAGAGGAATTACCAAATAAAATGAACTCTATGACCAGTTTTCCAATTTTCAAATTTAAGGTCTTAGTATCACTTCCAGGGATATAGGGGGGGAGGTTGTTTATTTCTTCTCGCCCATGTAGCTCAGAGCAGGGCGCTGGCCTCTTCAATCCCCTCATTCCCAATGCTCTTCCAAATTTATGCTTCCACCATCACTTAAATCTCTTTGCATACGCTCCCAGGTCTACCATCCTCCGCTCCTCATCTCTTCTCTTCTGTTGGCCTGGTGATAGATTTCTTCTTTAGAATATTTAGCACATTTTTGCATATAGTTTTTTTGACACTCTTCTGATAGACACGTGCACCACGTTTTGTGTTCCACTTTTTATACTTGTCCTTAGTTACATGACCCACATACCTTTTCTTACATATTCCTTTCAAAGGTAAGCTCAGAGTCAGGGTTTCCTTACATAGCTCTGCTTGTCTTCCTCATCAAGATCCTTGATCGTTGTTTTGCCAGAATTCAACTTTAGAGGCTCTGATCCCCTTTTAGTTGAACTTTTAAGAGTTTCTAACCCTGGTATCATAGCCCTCATTTCTCTCAATTTTATCCAGAGTTTGTACATACCTGTCTATAACCACCATACTCTTGATGATGATGACGGTGATGATGATGATGATCCTGCTAAGATGCACAGTTACTTGCTCCCCAGACTCTTACTTCCCCAATCTTTCATTTTTGGTTGACATAATGTCCATAGTAATCATTTCCTTAATTATTTCTTCTGATTCCTGAGGGAGTTTACATTATCCACATCGTGAACAATGATTTGCCTAACAGTCTTCTTTGAACAATCTGAGACTTTCTGCAGATGTCTCTAGTCTACATACCACTCCTTGTTGCTGTGCTCTGTGTGTGTGTGTGTGTGTGTGTGTGCGCACGCATGTGAGATTTGTATCATGATGGCTCATTCATCCTGCTTTCTGACTGGTTATCTCTAGTAAATTTCCCCAATTAAACCACTGGGTTTGCCCTCTGCATTTTTTTTCTTTCAATTTTATTATGATATAATTGATATACAACCCACTGGAGAAGTTTAGGTATACAAGATAATGACTTGACTTATATATATATTGAAATAATTACCATAATAAATTTAGTTATCATTCATTACTTCATAAAAATACAAAAAGAAAAAAGAAAGAAAAAATGTTTTTTTCCTTGTGATGAGCAACTTTAGGATCTACTCTCTTAGCAACTTTCAGAAATGCCATACAGCAAGCGGTGTTAACTATAGGCATCTTGTTGTACCTTATATTCCCAGTACTTATTTATTGTAACTGGAAGCTTGTACATTTTGCCTACCTTTATCCAATTTTCCCATACACTATCCCCTAGTTTGCCTTCCCAAAAGGATGGGGTCCTAAGAACCTTTGGGTTGGTGAACACATGGATATTTGGAGAGAGGGAAGCCCTGGGAAAGCATAGGAGCTCTATGCTCCCTCCTCATACTTGCCATATGCACCTCTTCCATCTGGCTGTTTCTGAGTTATATTTTTTATAACAAATTGGTCATCTAGAAAGCAGAATGTTTCTCTGTGTTCTGTGAGCTGCTCTTGCTAGAGCATCGGTTGAACCCAAGTTGGAGATAATTAGAATCTCTGGTCTGTCTAGAGCAGGTCAGTGAGAAACAAGGCAACAATCTAGACTTGTGATTGGTGTCTTAAGTGGGGGATGAGGAGTAGTTTCATAGGACTGAGCCCTTAACCTGTGGGATATGAAGTTATCTCATGGCAAGTAGTGCCAGAACTGAGTTGAATTGTAGGACACCCAGGTGGGTGACCAAAGGAGTGGAGCCCAGAAGAGTCACAGCCGACAGAGGAAATCTTTGCTGTTGAAAACCATAGAGAATTGGGGGTCATTTGTTATCACAGCAAAGATGATCAATACACCTTTTAGTTAACCACCTCTAGTCATCACACAGTTACTCCTGTACCCCAAAGATGGGAGATACAAAAGTCTATTTCTTGGGGAGCCCGGGAGGCTCAGTTGGTTAAGCATCCAACTCTTGATTTCAGGTCATGGTCTCAGCATCGTGGGATCAAGCCGTGTGCTGGGGTCTGTGCTAGGTGTGGAGCCTGCTTAAGATTTTCTCTCTCCCTCTCCTCTACCCCCACCTCCACTCTCTCTATTTCTTGTTCTTCCCTCCTTTGATCAGCAACAGGAGTCATCAGGAAAACATTGTTCCGTGGAGCAAGGGAGTTTAATTCTTTTTCTGAATGTGCATGTTTACCTCCTATAAAAAGAGGCTCCTATAAAAACAATAATGCCAGCAGGAGTATATTCTCTTTCCCTCAGTGTAACAAGTTAATATTTAACCTTGAGCTCAGATTTGGTTCTCCTTGATTCCTTAGAATCTTAAAAAATACACACACACACACACACACACACACACACACGCACACACACACACACAAATACACACACAAAAAATCTGCTTCCTTCTTGGATGGCTCCTTTCATTCTCTCCAGAAACTCTTAATATTCTAGGGAGCAGGAGAAGAGAAGGGCAAATGAGGGAGTACCACACTGGCAAACAGGCAAAGCCCTACCCTCTTAGAGCTGATATTCTAGTGGAGAAGATGAACAAGAGACAATAACATTGCTTCATGTAGGGATCAGTGCTATGTAGAAAAATCAACCAAGGAGGGGGAACAAGGATGGCTGGGTGTTTTACCTTGGATTGGGTGGTCTGTAGTGACTGCATGTATGACCCACTTGGACACAGGGCCATCTGTGTCCACTTTGTAAACTGCAAGTCGTTATCTATATGACATAACGTCACTCGTCAACATCCCTCAGCACTTACTGTCGTCGGCTCCTTTAGCACATTCAGGGTCAATCTCACCTGAGAATACCCCCGCTCCCCCAACCTTCAATCTACTCATGGCTTTGAAAACGTGAATGGGAACTTCTTTCTTAACTCTACACCAAGGTATTGGCTACTGACCTCAGGTTTTGCTTATCTGATTAATTTAAAATATGTCCTCTTGTGCCTCATATTTTAACTGAAACTCAAGAGGGCACTGGGGAAATGAAAAAATATGTAAGAAGAAATACTTTTATGGATTGACAACAGAGCACTGAGAAGCAGCCTGGGCTGTGCTCCTTTATAATTTTACCATCTCCCCACCCCTGGGGTTGGGGTTCATTCATGATAAGGAAGCAGCCTGATGAGAAACAAACATGACTTATCTCTAATATTTCATTTACTTTAAGAAAGACTGGAAACAAATATGGCCGAGCTTAAATTACTAATTTTGTGTGGAAGAAAGTTAGGTGTTTGCTATGCATTTTCAAAATGCCTTTAAAGAAAAGTTTCTTCAGACTCTTAAGGATAAAGAACAAACAGAGGGTCACCAGAGGGGAGGTGGGTAGGGGGAGGGGTGAGATAAGGGATGGGGATTAAGGAGTGCCCTAGTCATGATGAGCACTGAGTAATGTATAGAAGTGTTGAATCACTATATTGTGCCCCTGACAGTAATATAACACTGTATGTTAACTATACTGGAATTAAAATTAAGAACTAAATTTAAAATTTTCCTTAAGGAGAAAGAACATAAAATCGCATCCAAAACATTTGACCTCTGCCCTTTCACGACCAGTTCCTGGCTTGTGTGTCCTTGAGCAGATAACTGAAATCCTCTAAAACCAGTTTTTTGTGCCTGTGAAGTGATGATGAGGCCCATCGTTGAGGATGTTATGGATACACACTGAGAAGATGTGTGCAGAACACCCAGCACTAGGCTGAGGGGAGTCAGTTGAGTCCATGGTGGCTGTGTGGTTGCTTCATGATTTCCAAAACTGCGTCCATGGGCCAATAATATCCTAAGTGATCTCCAAATGAAGGATACCAAGGTCAATGAGGTTTGGGAGACTATACATTATAGTCTCTTCTTGGGGACTCAGTGACATTAGGATGTTAATGGTACTGAGAAGTTCTACAGTAAAGAAATCTGTTTTGTTTCTCTCTGGTTTTTTTCTTCATTTACATTGTTGTTTCCAGATTTGGGGTATGAAACACGGCCAACAGTGTCCTTGCCCAAAAGGGTTAAGTGAGGCCACCCTGGTGGTTGCTTAACTTAGTGAGAAAGGCTACTCTTCCTTGAAGAGGATGGTGCAGAGGGTGGGGTGCTAACGGTGAACGTGTTCTTCCCACAACTATGACATGTGGCCAACTGGAAGGCGTGGTGACAGAGCTACACCTGACGGGGAGGCCACCCAGAAAAGCTTTGAAGCGTCCCAGTGGATACCCACTAATTGGTTGAAAAGAATCCCTAAGCTGGCATCCTTCCCAGGTAGAAAATTATGGGAAATCTTAAAGATCTCAAAACAAACAAAAAAACATAAAAACAAACAAAACTCCCATGTTTTAGATGACTCTGTATTTCTAGCTACTAATCATGACTCAAGAAGCAAGAATCCACGTCAAGTGAAAGCACACGTTTTGTACCCTGATTTGCAGGGAAGAGGTTGTTATTAACAGCCCACCACTAATCCTCCTGGCAGATTGTCACTCAGCATGAAAAGACTAAATATAGATGAGTGTCTTGCCTGGAGCTCATTTTTATGATCTGTTTGAGCACTTAAGAGTTTGACCATGAAGGGGACACACCCTCCCTGCTCTGGGCTGCATATGTGAGGACCAGAGAGCCTGAGTGGGGGCTGGAAGGAGCCTGCGTTATTGGCAGTGGGTCCCAGCTGGGTGTGACCTCAGAGGATGCAGACAGACCTTCGAAATTGATGACAACATGTCTCCAAGGAGAATGAGCCGCCAAAGAGAAAAGCAACCCGCCCAGCAGCCCAGGCAGGAACAGAAAGTAATGTAGACCGTATCTCCTTTCCAGAGAAGAGGGCTTCTCCATCCCGATGTTTCCTTCCATGCATCAAAATTTTCTAAACAAGGCAAGATTGAAAGTGGGGAAGGGAGGAAAGGGGACCCTCATTAAGAGTAGAGACTATAGTCAGGCAATCACCCTCTCTAAGGCTTGATCTCCTAACCTACAGGACAAGGGTGGTAACAGCATCTCCCTTGTGTGATGGTTGTGAGGATCAGCGAGATGAAATCCAGAATCTGAGTGTGGTACCTGGCATTCAGGAGGAGCTCTGCTAGCATTGCCTATAACTTAGATCGAGACAGTAGAGAATTCAACTTGTTGGTTGCCGTGTCATCTGCTGGCCACATTTATCCTGCTCTTCCCAAGAAGACCTGTGTCCCAGCAGGCGCTTGGCTGAAGCATGCTCATTG
Source organism: Procyon lotor (assembly GCA_028646535.1). NCBI lineage: Eukaryota > Metazoa > Chordata > Mammalia > Carnivora > Procyonidae > Procyon > Procyon lotor. The sequence goes on from CM053604.1 coordinate 33,854,034, forward strand.
TAATTGAACCTAGGGTCTGGTCGTGCTGTGTAAAGAATAATTGATATGCAGAGACTCTGAAACAAGCTTTGGGAGTCAAACATCTGGTTTGGAAGGCAGCCTTGTAGGCCAACCCCCTGTAGACCCAGGGAGGAGAGGAAAACAGGAAGTTTTATTCATCTTACTTTCATGGTTTTTCAAGTTACAGTCTCCAGCTGTTTACATCAACTTTGTTTTTCCTAAAGAAAGAGAGAGAGAGGGAGGGATGGAGTCACTCTAAAGCAATGTCACAGTCTTTCCATGAAGTAGCCCTTTGTGGAAAATCAGAGTTATTCTTTTACTTGGCTAACTCATCTTTTATTTTTCTCTTCTCTTCCCAAAGCAAATATCTGTTCTCTGGCTTCTAGTCAGGCCTGAATAAGTTGTGGGGAAGGAAGAGGGAAGTTTAGGGAGAAGGAGGTGAGGGGGAGGCAGAAAGAAATAGGAGAAAATGCTGGAGAGGAAGAAAGGGAGGTCACGCTCCTGAAATTTAAGATGATTCCAGAGTTGGCAGTTTTGCCCCATGGATGAATGAGAATTCAGTGGGATGCCACAGATGTGGATAACTGTGTTCAGGGCTGAAGAGAACCAAGGGGGAAGAAACACTCTCAACAAAGGCTGAGGAAGGTCTGTTGTTCCGGTTCTTGAAAACAACTGAGATTTAAGGTATTGCCCCCATGTCAGCCAAACATCGATGCAAACATTTAATGTGGCATGTCCTAATCTGCCTGTTGCTCTCCTAACTTCACCTTCTGAACTTCTCCTAACTTCACCTTCACTGAAGCCAGTGGTCTCAGCCCTAGGCTACAGGGCTTCAAACCCCAGCTAGGGGACATGCACACTTAGGTGACCTTGGATAAGCTGTGTGACTCTCTGGGTCTCCGCTTCCTTGTTTGTAAAGAAGATGTGATGATAATGATGAAAATAATGGTTTGCCTATAACCTAGGCTGTTACAAGGATTAAATAAATCAGCACAGTTAAAGTACCTAGCCTCTAAGTGCTCTATGAGTGTTAACTATAATCATCCTTGCCTTCTCTGATTCAAGTAATATTAAATCCCCCCATGAAGTGGCTTGCACTGGTCATTCAGAGCATTTGCTATTTGCAGGCATCATTCAGAATCCTTCCCACATAAGAAATTATTTCTTGTCACACCAACCCCAGGAGACAGGTGCACTATTATCTCTTGTATGATAGATTAAGTAAGTTGCTTCATTTTACACATCTGATAAATGGTATAGTGGTCTTTCAGCCTGAGTAGTTTAGCTCTACAGCAGAGATATGCAAGCCAGGGCCTGCTACTTGTTTTCTAAATAAAGTTTTATTGGGCCATGGTCACACCCATTCATTTACATATCATTCAAGGATGCTTTTGCATTACAATGGCAAACCTGAAAAGACTTATTATCTGGCCTTTTTGCTGATCCTTGATCTAGAGTCTATCTACATTCTTTTAAGGTGGGGTTGCCAAATAGAGCAAATGAAAATAAGGTGCTCAGTTAAAATCCAAATTTTAGATAAACAATGGATAACTTCTCGGTATAATGTATAATGCCTATACATTAAGGTGACTTGCCTCTCTGATCTACCGTGAATCCATGCTCAAGATTTTTCAGAAACCAGCCTGTCCTTCTTATCATGGTAGGTTTGAGTTGCAAAGGACCTAAGATGGCATGTAACTTACCCAGTATCAACTCAGGGATTAGTGACAGTACTGGGCCAACACCACCTCTTTGTATAATAGGTGGCCTTGTTAAAATTTCAAGTTTTAATAATGATGAAGTAGTAAGACATCTGGGAAAGAGAACTAAACCAGGAGCATGGCTGAGCCTGGGAAAAATCACGACATAGAAAACCATCTTTGTGACTTCCTGTCCACCTGTCACCTTATCAGCCACAGGGACCCCATCAGCCAAACTGATTCTCTTTACCTCGATTACAGTTGACTTTCCCTGGACCATCTTAACTGCTTCCTTTTGTCCTCTGTAAAATAAAAACAATAGTGCTGTGCCTGGGTAAACTGAAGCTTCTTCTTTCCTCTCTCCTATGACCTCAGGAGAATCTTGGAAATTGCAGAGAAGTGATTCAGAAACAGACCCATTTTTGTCAGGTCATGCAAAGAGATTCTGTAATGAGGACTAAGGCCCAGGCCATACCCTGATGTGGTGAGTCTTGCTTTTGTGGGTTAAGGGTAAGAAGTAGATCAGGGCATCATGCCTGATTCCTTCTCTCCCACCTCCAGTTCTGTATAACTTTAGAGAAACTACCCAAATCCATCAACATGCAGATATTCATGCCAGGCTCTAGCACATATTCCGTTCTTGGTAACAGGTGGGAAAATACTTTCTACGTTCATTCATTTCATGTTCTCCCCTTGCGAAGGCAGTTAGACATCTCCATCCTGGGGTCCTGGTCCCCCTGGTTGGGGGCTGCCCTGTGGGTTGAATTACCAACCTACTTTCTGTCTCCTAAGAATAAACTGATTGGTGTCCAAGGAATTTCAAAATCTTAGAAATGCATACAAATTAAATGACAAATGGATAAAGGTTGATTGGTTTTAAAACATGGCCACAAAATTCTTTGATACTCCTCTCATCAAGGGGTAGGATCTCTATCCACTCCTCTGTCTGGGTGGGATTGTGTCTGCTTTGACCAATGAAGTGTGGTGAAAGTAATGATATGTGATTTTCAACTTTAGGTCAGAAAAGGTCATGGAATTTTCTAATATCCCAGATTGTTCCTTGGAACACTTGTTCTTAGATCATGTAAGAAATCTTGAGGCTTCCTGGAGTGAGGAAACCCAGCCACAGGTATATACCATATGTGGATACTCTGGTCAATAGCTTCTGCCAGCCAGCCCTTGAGTTACAAGTGTAAGGCATTTGAGTACAGAAGCCTCCCTATGTACCAGCACCTAGAAGTCCAGGAGTTTGAGTCTTCTAAGCCATGGCCCCAAATAACAGAGGGTAGAAACAAGCTATCCCTCTATTGCCCAAATTCCTAGTCAGCATACCCATAAACATAACAAAATGGTTATTGTTTTGTGCCACCACATTGGAGTGGTTTGTCATGTAACAATAAATAATTTGAACAATTATCAGGATATATTGAGATCAATGGATAGATGGATGGATAGATAAATAGGTATATATGTACATATTATGGTATTATGTTATAATAAGAATATACAATTGGTCTCTATCCCAGGTTCCCAGCACAGAGATCCCAAAACCCTTGTAAATTTTCTGAGTCATATGAGAGGAGCATCTTTTGTTATTCATAATAAGCTCCTTTCATCCATACCTGAATTTATGCTAATGAGTTGCTCTTGAAAGATGGGGGGTAGTTGCCAGGAATCAACCATGTGATTAGAGAGTGGAATCTTTTAGCAACACCCCCATCCTCCTGCAAGAAGGGCTAGAGGTTGAGTTAATCACTAATGACCAATGAATTAACCATATCTATATAATGCACACCTATATAATGAAGCCTCCATTAAAAAAAAACAAAAACAAAAACAAAAACCTAACAAGAACAAAGACCTAACAACAACAACAAAAAAAAACCTAACAGAAAAGATTTGGGGAACTTCCAGGCTGATGAACACACTGGGGGGCTGGGAGGCTGGTGCACCTAGAAAGAACATGGAAGTTCTGTGGCCCTTTCCACATACTTTGCCGTGTGCATCTCTTCCATTTGGCTGTTCCTGAGCTGTAATCTTTAAAATAAACAGGCAATAGTAAGGAAAGCACTTGCTTGAGTTCTGTGAGCCATTCTAAGAAATTATCAGACCTGAAGAAGGGGATTGTGGGAAACCACAACTGACAGCCAGTTGGTCAGAAATACAAGTGACAACTGGAGAACTTGCAGTTGACATCTGAAGTGTAAAGTAATCTTTTGGGACTGAGCTTTTGACCTGTGCGGTGTGCACTAACTCCTGGTGGTAAGTGTCACACGTGAATTGCGGAACACCTGGTTGGTGTCCAGAGTTGGAGAATTGGCTGGTGTGGGAAAAATCTGCACGTCTGGTGTCAGGAATGTTGAGAGAAGAAGAAACAGAGGCGATTCTTTTACATGTACATAGCATTGTATAATAAGCAAATTATTGGAGTCTAATATTGAAATTTGCCTTTTACAGTCTTAAAGCTTAGTGCGCAAGACCAGATAAAGAGATGTATAACTGATAAAAATGTGGAAATGATTTGTATGACCTAGGATTTGGCCAATTTGCTATAAAGAGGTCTTCTCAAGGATGTCTCCTGAGCTTGAACAATTCATTCTTGAAAAGGGGGCAGCCTGGGGTTTGAAAGAGCAGAAGTTTATTTTCTAGGGAGATGTTTACTTTTACTTCCCCATGGGGTCTGAGTCAATATTATTCTTTTATTTCTCCCTCCTTGTATATAATCTTTCAGTAAATGGTCAAACTCTGCCTCCGGTCCCCCTGACACCAATGAAGGAAAGAACAAGGGAAACACTTGGATCTGAAGAAGTCCGGGGAGACTCAGTGTAACTAGGAAATATACCATTTGCATGTATTTATTTTATAAATGGTTTAGAATTCTTCAAACTCTTTAAGAGCTTTGGTTTGGCAGAATTTGTGGCACCTCAAGACAGTGTTTATGTGATCCTGCCCTTGGTGGGCTCCCTCTCCTGATCTCTGCTTTGCTCCTTTTCTCAAGACCTGCTTTGTGTCGTAGACAAACACAAGTGGACACATTGGAATTTGGCATAAGAATGGATTCCAGAAATTATGTAAAAGTTAAAATAGACAAGATGTGTTCTTCGGCTTGATGGCTGACTTAAAACCTCATTAAAAATGAAAATACTTTACATATGAAACTGACCTTATAGTAAGGAATATTTGATACCTGAAGACTAAATTAAATCAAAACACAATTGCGTCTTAAAATAGTTAAAAAAAAAGAGAGAGAGAGGAAGTACTGGAATGTTTGTTATATGGAAGATTTTACATTATATTTACCATAAATCATGTTGCCAAAAGGATTTCGGTAGCTCTGAAAATTTTCCTCTTTCCAGACCATGTTGCAGACTGCAATTATATTAATTTTCCAAAAAGTTTACTTCCATCTTGACATGCAGGCAACTGTTTGCTGCAACCATCTCATCTTGGGTTGAGAATCTGAAACCCGGAAAGGTGATTTGGCCAAGGCACACAACTGCTTCCTGAATGGGGATCCAGGTCATGCCATTTCCCAGCAAAATAGCATACTTCCTGAAGGCAAGGACATTGAGAGGTGGTACAGGTGAGTGGAGCAGAGATGGAGAGCAACCGAGAGACTGGAGTTATTGTCCGGGTGCTGCCATTCCTTAGCTGCATTTGAGGTCAAGTCTAAAAGCCTTAGTAATTGGTTCTCACCGCAGCCTGAACTAAACCTCCTCTCCCCACCTACCTCCAGCTAAGGTCTCAATTCGAGCATTACTTATCCACTTACTGTTCTACGATTCATTTCCCTTGCCCCCCTCACCATGCTTTTGCTCATTCCGTTCTTCCAGCTTTTTCTCTCCTCCACTCTCCAAATTCCCCCAGTCCTTGAGACCCAACTCAAGTGCTCCATAGGTAGTATATCCTCACCAAGCCCACCAAAGCCTCCACCTTCCATAGCACTGTCATGGAAGACATGGCCGGAGACCTGATCTACATTGGTCTTCTGGCCTTCAGAGATGCTCTAGGAAGCTTATTGTTACTCTGAGTCTGTAACTGTGTTGGTCATTCTCCACAGACTCTAATGTAGAGAATCAAGTTCCTTTGGGACTCCTTGCCAATGGACCATCTGGAGCAGTGCTCGTTTTCCCCCAAGCCATGCCCAAACTAAACCTTCCATATGACTGGGAGCTTCCTTTCCCCAGGAGGGATGCATGTCATGTACCACCCACCACAGGACTCCCGAGGAACCTAGGAGCTGAGTGTCTTGTATTCCTCAGCTTCCCCTAAGCATCTGGTATCCCATTCAGACTGGCATTATCCACTCCTACTCAAACTGATAGGGCTCACTGTCAAGTTCAGCTCAAACAATGGAGAGCAAATGGAGGGCAAGATATCTCTCCTGGAATGTAATCCTGGAATGTGTCCAGTAGGCTGACCTGATACCTTTCTGTAGAATGAAGGGTGATCAGGGGACCACTTGTCTTTTCTTACTAAGCCTTAACTTCCGATCTCCTTCCTATAAAATACATTCTGTAACACACCTGTAACTCATGCAGTTCCGTGGGATGCCCCTTCTTCTACTTTGCCACAGCAACTCTGTACACCTGGGTCCACAGCTAACCTGGGACCCGCCAGAGCCTCTGCTGTGTGTGTTCTGGGCTAAGTTCGCAGTGAGTTCTCCGGGCACAAATCAAGGCAACAGATTTTCTGATTTTGAAATGTAGAATGCAGTGCTCTTAACCTTGGAACTCATCCTCTTAATAGTAGTTACTTTGAATTGAGCATATTGTGTGCCTGATCCGGAGTTCTTTCATTTAATCTTCACAACAATCTAATGAGAGAAGTACTATAATTATTTTCATTTTATATTTGATGAAACTGAGACTTGGCATATTCAAGACACATGCTCAAGGCCACTCAGCTACTAAGCGGCAGAGACAAAAACCTGGATCTATTTGACTGCTAAGCCCATTTTTAAAATATGTATATTGAATCATTTTTCCTATCACCTAGAACTAATACTTTAACATTTTTTTCGATTTGTCTTTATTGCTTACTGAAAAAAACAGTACTAAAGTCCCCTGATCAGTTATTCTAAATTCCATTATTTGCCTCATTACCATTAGTTTGCTGAATATCTTTCCAATTGTTTTTTATTGTTGCACATAAATGCCCATGTATGCATCTACCATATAGTTTACCAGGTGTATGTTTACATAGGTTACAAAAGTTACATAAGGATGTGAGGGCGATCTGGCTGTGACATCTGTCACCCCATTGATCGCCAGGGTTGATTCAGCTGATCTGGCTGGCTAGGCGGGTGTCCCCTTCCTCCCTCACCGCTCCATGTGCGTCCCTCCCAAAGCTGCGCACTCGGTCGAAGAGGACGACCTTCCCCAATAGAGGAGAGGACCGTTCTTCGGTCAAGGGTATACGAGTAGCTGCGCTCCCCTGCTAGAACCTCCAAATAAGCTCTCAAGGTCCATTTGTAGAACGTAGGGTAGTTAAGCTTCCAAGAGTCCAGACACATCCAAATGAGGTGCTGCACGTGGCAGTCTGCCTTTCTAAAAAAAAAGTTACGTAAATGTTATGTCTTTCTTAAAGCTTGTCTTTCTCACTCTCTGGGTCACCTTGCATCTTGGCACCAGCAGCGTGGTTATGGGAGTGAGTGGACACACGGGGTCTGCTCTTCAGTGGGCCGCTGGAGAGATGGGTAGGCTCATGGTTCTGCTGCAGCCTGCCTTCACCCAGGAACCTGGTCCGCTTGGGTCAGCAGGGCCATGGAACCGCGTATGTGTGCCTATGTGTTAGTGGTGTTTATGCCAAGGTGGTTTTTTTTTTTAAGTGGGTATGAGGCTCCATGCCTAGCGTGGAGCCCAACACAGGGCTTCAACTCATGACCTGAGATCAAGACCTGAGCTGAGATCAAGAGTCAGACACCCACCTGACTGAGCCTCCCTGGTGCCCCTATGCTAACGTGATTTGAATATTTCCAATTCATAGGAGGATACCATCGTTTAAAGTAGGAAAAGCCTTGTTGTTTATTCCAGGGTCACTTTGTGCCAACATGTTTGCAAATTCAAACCTGTTTCCATGAGATCACTGTGAATCCATGTGTAGCTTTATCAGTTACACCAATGCTATGACTAATGAAGGAGCCAAATGCGAGTCTGTGTTCCAGTAAACAAACAAACCCAACTTCCAGAACTATATAATCTCCTTCTTATTGATTCATAAGTCTGAGTTACATTTCTTAGGGTGATTTTCTTCCCCCCTGTTTGCCAAGGCATCCTTCAATAATAATTTTTCCCCCAAGCAATAGTGTCCTTTACTTTTGAAATTCTACACAAAACAGCAGGAAGGTTCTAGCCTACTTCGGGTGAGCTGACCTACCCTGACTGCAGAGCGAGGTATCCTATTTTCCAGGGCATATGTCAGCTTCCTCCAGGAGCCAGAGTATGGTCAGTGATGAATTGCTTTTGGAGGATTTCGTTTGACTCTAAAGCTCATATTTCAAAAATGTACTACCGGGAGTCCAAGGCAAGATGGCGGAGGTGTAGGAGGCACAGAGAGCACTGGGATCCAGAAAGAGGCTGAAAACCACTCTAAAAGCCGGCAAACACAACAGCAGAGAGAAGAGAATAAGAACAGCAATTCTAAGAGCAGAAAATCAACCACTTTCAGAAAGGTAGGAGTGGAAAAAGTGAATTTAAAGCGACGGGAAGAGA